>OY992881.1:45160134-45250134 GCA_963921405.1 Cepaea hortensis
TACTCATCTTATTATACCCACATCGGAATACGTTCATTGATAACTGATTCAGTGTTCAGGTGATATAATCACGAAATTATGTGTTGCTTTCTAGAATTCATCTGCTTATTTCAAATACTTTTGTCTTCCCTGTTGACGCTTTGGTGTCGACAGAGAACACCAACGCCGTCTTACGTTTGCTATTTCTAACAAAGAAATTACAAGGCGTTTCATAGAAGAAAGTCAGCTTTTGTGGTCATAATATTATATACATGAATGAAGTGTGAATATCTGTGGCCCATTAAACATTGACATTTACAGTTGATGTTCTACTGTTATTAGTACAGTATGTTTGTCTGTCTATTTGTCTGCCTCTCTATCTGTCTGTCATCATGATACTCCCATGTGAAACACTATGATGTCTAGTTTACACAGCGTGTTGATGCGTGCATCATGTTACCCCCACGTGAAACACTATGGCTAACTTCCAAAGAGTGTAGGCGATTCTAACATGTTTTTTTTTGGTTCCCATATCCTTTACAGGACATCGCTGTCAACGTCAGCATCGTTCAGCTGATTGTTGATTTCTTGGCAAGATTACGCTCAGTAGTTTGCCATTGCTTTCTGAGCGACCGGCTCACATACCCTGTAAGTTCCGACGAGGAGAGAACCGCTACCGATTCTCGCGCAACGTCACGTTAATCACGAGAGTATACGGGATTACGGAGAAAGTCGTGTAACACCTAGACCAGGGAGACCAGCTCTAACATGTTACCGATAGTAATGTGCGGCTGTGAAAGATAGACTATTAACAAAATAGATTAAAAGAACTTGGAGCTATTGTAATGTGACGTCATCTCAGGACGCAAAGAGTAAACTGGAAAGAAAAACGTTGAAATGAAGAAATTCTTAAAGACAATAGAAGAAATAGATAATCGTAGAACATCGTACAATAATTAAGGTTATTTTTGTCTTGGCTACATTATGAGACAATTGGGTCTCATCTCATCTTTGTCCTCTTATACCATGCGGAGTCTGTTATTTCTTCTGTCCATCGTTTACATGGTCGGCCTCTTTTTATTGTTCCATTTGGTCTTTACGTCATTGCTTGTTGTGATAAACTGTTAGTTAGTAACCTAGATATATGACCAAATCGTTTAACTTGCAGGTTTCTAATAAAATCTAGCGCTTCTATAACCCCCACTTTAGTCCTGATTTAATTATTTCGGATTTTTTCTCTTCTTGATACTGTGAGTATTTTTCTCAGGAATCTCATTTCCGTTGTTGAAATTTTTCGTCTGTATTTTTCTGTTATTGTCCAGGTTTGGCATTGGTAGTATAGAGTTGGTAGGAAGACTGCTTTTTTTTTTTGTTTAGTGTCTTCTGATAATTATTTGTTCTTTAGTCCAACGAGTTTTTCAATTTTCAATCTCGTCTTCTGATTTGTCATTTGATGATATACTTCCTAATACTAAACTACCTGTTTAGGTGGTATTCTTTTAGATAGAGGTTTATTACTACACAATACTGGAGGGTAAGATCCGGGACTTGACAAGAAAAGTGGGTATCCTAGGAAAATAACTTCAAACAATTATGCAAAAACGTAGATGTACACATTTATGTTGAGGTGAAGAGTGTTGCTGAGCTGATGAGACACCTGAGTAACACAATCAGACAATTTCATCAACAGTCTTCGATCTGATTGTCCTAGTGCACGAATGGATATATTTAAGAGAGAGAGAGAGGAGGGAGAGAGAGAGAGAGAGAGAGAGAGAGAGAGAGAGAGAGAGAGAGAGAGAGAGAGAGCAAATTTTGCGTCATTGAAGTGCACTTGCGTACCAGCACAGTGATCTGAGATTTAATTCCCCATTAAAAACTGGCTTGCAGTGTTTTCTCCAATGGTCAAAGAGTCGTCGAACCACACTGATACACTGGATACCCGGGGTATGTTAGTTAGTTAGTTAGTTAGTTAGTTAGTTAGTTGGTTGGTTGGTTGGTTGGTTGGTTAGTTAGTTAATTAATTAGTTAGTTAGTTAGTTAATTAGTTAGTTAGTTAGTTAGCTAGTTAGTTAGTTAGTTCGTTAGTTAGATAGTCGCTGTTCCAACTTCACGGCAACGGGTCGTCACCATATTGCTCCGGTCCTGTGCCAGTTAATATCACAAAATGCTCCTCACTGCACCATGTGAACAATGGAATAGACAGGAGTGTCGTCAAGCCAACAGCCCGCACAGGTACACTGCGCATAATGCCGCGGCCAGAATGCCAACAAAGTCCTCCACGAAAAATAGTTCATCGTCGATGAAAACGGCAGTCACACAGAAAAACTTCATTGACCGGGGTTTTATCCCATACGGCTCGGTCTCTTTCTGCATGGCGACCCACCGAAAGCGCAGCACAAAGCACGAACTCCGTAGCTACAGCGACGACTCCAAGGAGTCTCCTGAAAAATGCACTCATGAACCGAAAAGGCAAACCAGTCAATCCAGCAACAGCCGGCCCTCATCGTTCCGAACATGCAGTTCACGCGAAAAACAACCGCGGACAGATGCAAAAGCATTCCACGTGAAATTCACAGCTCACAGTGTCGCGCCACGTATTCACTCAGTTGACAGGGCGACGGAACAATGGCCTCCTTAGTCGCCTCTTACGACGTGCATGGTAGGCTACAGTGTTACTATTCTTTGCTCACCCGTATGGGCCCTGGCAACACAATCACTTGTGATTACAAGTGTCAGATGAGTATGACAATAAACAGACAGAATTGATAGCAAGAAAATTATATAAATCGACCCACAAAAATATGGTTCGTGGTGGTTTTGTCACATGGGTATATACATAGTTGAATTCTTAATGGTGCTAAGGAGTTGTGCACTGTATTGAAACTCTCCTTGTGCTATCCATTGGAGAAGACTTCAGAACTTAAGGAGGTATGCAATAAAGGTGATCTTTACAAATCAACCAACCAACGATAACAATTACCAGCTTTCTGTTCTTTACTATAAAAGAAATCTTCTAGCTTAAGAACTTTATTACTGTTAACATAAAGTTTTTAAAAACTATACGGCATAACCAAAACACATAAGATACAATATCAAATGACAGAAAGTGGTGAGATGTTCTACTGAAAAGTCCCAACGAACACAGAGTGGAAGTGTATGGGAAGAGTTAAAGAAAAATTGAAGAAAGCGGGGTATGACAACGTGAAGACAGCTGGTGTGGGGGACACCCACACAAAGACCCATCTGACAACGTGACGTGAAGACTGCTGGTGTGGGGGAGACCCACACAAAGACCCATCTGACAACGTGACGTGAAGACTGCTGGTGTGGAACTAACTCTACCATCCTTCTTACGTCGCTAGCTCAATTAACATGATTCTATCGCCATTTCCCAATAGTGTAAACAGTACGCAAATGAGCTTTACGTTACTTTTTTTTGTGTATTCTATTTATAGAAATGCTTCTAAGTAGAGGTCCATTTTACACGCATTAAAACGCATTGGGCATATGGTGGTAGACCCGTATTTTTACAGACCAATCGGCACTCGATGGATGATGTCATCATTATCACGCGACCCACTTTTGCTTCCTAAGATATTCCTTGGTATCCAGTTTAAGCTGGGTCAACCTGGGATCCCAAGTCATTCGTTAACATTTAGGATCCGCCTCTATGCGGATAGCACTCACAACAACAATGGCAGGAGACGAGCGTTGAGCCATCACTATTCGTTCACAATCCTGGAAATACTTTGCGAAATTAGCAATAAGAAGTGATCAGACCACTCAGTGTCACATCATTTGTAGAAATTAGTTTCCATAACGGTCTTTCTATATCTTTTCTGTATTGTACAAAAGATGCTCTTTCTATGTTTCCGTCATGTGTAAATTGTCGATCACATCTGAGTCCATCTACGATGTGATCTTCTCCTTATTCTTCTGCGCCTCGACGTTACACTTTCCTCTATTATTGTATTTTCTAGACTTTCATGTCTTCTTAAAGGTCAAAATATGGCATTTACTAATGTGTGTTTGTCTTAACTGATTCGGTGTCGAACGATAATAAATCGTTAAATGTGACCTTCTATTTGAAAAGAAGGGCAATGTATCGTCATACTAGGGTCATTGTGTTATTTGCTTCGTTCCTCGGGAACTTCCTCGAGATTAATGCTCAATGAAATGTATCTTATACATTATAATACTTGTTAATTTGATTGTGTACCACTTTGGGTACTAAACTGCTTTATGTCTGGCACTGAATCAGTTAATAACCAATCTTTTTGGATATTAAATTCTTATTGAAAAGACATGTTTGTTTTTCCTTCCGTCCAAAGAGTGTTTAGTACTCTTTAATGTAAGATTCACATTCATGTGTTTTTCAACTGATTTGTTTAATTGATTGCCTGCCAAACAAAAAAGTGGTCCTGACCAAACAGAAATTCATGACAGAAAATGGCAAGTAAGGATGTGTGACAATAATGTTGTGAAAATGGTTACAACAGTAGCAGATATACTTCATGATATATCAAATTAAAATAGATTGCACAGGGAAGACAACAGTGCTAATAATTAATTAATAGGTTAAAAGTTGTATGACAATATTGAGAGGTTTAGTAATAACAATTTAAATTAAAGGGGTGAAAGTTATGACACATTTCCACTTACCAATGTGTTAATTTGTATCCACTGCAGATAATCCAGTTAAATTTACTGAATAATGTTAAATACACCAGTTGTATATAATAATATCACAAGAAATGCTCCATACAATTAAACACAATTAAAACATATTTTGAAACACATAATTTTCACAAAAAATGGAAAATGTCAGGAACACACCAGGCAGAGTGTACTGAGAAGAATAATATAAACACTATTTTCTATTTAGTTATAATTTTTATTCTTTTAAATTTAATTATTTAAATACTCCTTAAATACTTTGTGATAGGCAAAACAGATTTAGGGGCATAAATGTGGCCCATTAGATCATACATAATTCGATATGTGCCATCATATTATGACATATTATGACGAACTTTCGCTTTTAGTGTTGTTTTCAATCACTACTAAATAATCTGACTACTGACTACTGCACGCGGTATAAGTTTTAGAATCTTTCAAAGTCCTTTAAATCACAATAACTAGAATATAAAATTGTTTAAAACGGTTATTTTAATAAACTATATGAGGTCCAGAGCCAGAAGGCGTTGTCATTTTGAAGTTCGAATCACAACAATCATTTCGAATCACAACAATCATTTCGAATCACAACAATCATTTCGAATCACAACAAATTCGTTTTCTTTAAAAAAAAAAAAAAAAACTTGGATGCTAACACTTGTTTCAAACTGCGAAACATAGCTGTCTCAATTTTTAATTTACCGAAGCACCAAAAATTGCTGAAGAATTAGAGAAGTGGAACAAATAACGCACTGTCTATATCGAGCCATCCAAATGGTTTACGGGTGCACAATTCGTTACCTTGAACCACTGCAGTGGTCCCGGCAGGCAATCAATTAATATACTTTCGCATCCACACGTCACCACAGCAAATATACATTCTCTTAGTATTCTGGTATGTGTTGATCTGTGTTCTAAGTAGTATAGGTGTTAATTGCTTTTTAGTTTTGTATAGCAATGTTTGTTCTTTTAATTTTTGTCTTCACATTTCTATCGTCCGCCAGAGACAACCTAGATATTCAAAACTAACTGAGACATATCGGAGCAGTAACGACTGCAGAAGGATATAACAATCCGTTGTGTCGTAGTATAACTTTTTTTTTTTTTAATTTCGTTTTATCATCATTGATTTTTTTTTTTTTTTTATCTGTGATTTACGTTTGCGGTTGGGAATTCGTTGTACGGTATGTACACTTTGTTTATTATCTCTCACTATGTTTGCTGGAGATACAAATACCTGACTTTTTCTTTTTGCTATCAGTTATATCAGCCTCACACAGATAGATGCCAGCCGTTTTCAGGGCTTAGGCTGCTTAAACTTCAACTAGTGGAACACAGGATACTACCCACAGTCTCCAGTCTTCCAAACCGCAGCATAGCTAACGACTTTGCAACATTTACTGTGGATATAAAGCTATCGTAGACAACTTCGACGCGCCACTCTCAGACGTTTTACACGACCCAAGCCACATAAAAGACAGAAGAGATGTCCTGTATATGTAGATCGCTACGCTGCATTGATATGTCGCACAATGGTTTAAGAATACGATAAACACAACTGACTCTCTGACATCACTAGTAAGAAATCTTTGCTCAGAGGTATTTAGAATCCCGAACTTAATACCACCGCGGGTGCTTTATATGGAACTCACCTCTACAAGCTACCTATTTGCACGGGTATTACCACCTCTCAACAAGGCATGTTAAGCTTGATGTGGAGTTATCTCTTCACTTTAGATCCCAAACCCTAGTCTCGCCCATAGCTTCCTTATCTCTTCCTCGAGTAATTCGTGTCTCTTATTCTCAACTTTTTGTGTCTTTAGGTCTTTCTCTATTTCTTTTGTCTTATGGGATTCAGAGACAGGACCTTCTAGTTATGATATTAACAAATGTTTTCAATATGTGTTCTATCCAGCAAAAGCGTCCTGTCCTCACTTCTTTATTGGCTGAAATCAAACGAATTTTCCACAAGCTCGGCATTAATTATTCTGTCGTAGCAGGTTAGTCCTTCTATTCGAAGCAGGCATCAGTTCAGAAATGTGTGTATTTAGTAGTATAAAAATGGCCCATTGTTTATTCAGCTATGCAGACAACATGAGATTGCCCCATAAAGTTCTGTAAATTATTCATCGTCTAATAAAAGACACGATAAGATTGTGTCGATGTGTGTGTGGGCGAAATGATTTAAAATAAAATAAAATCCACAAACAAAATTGCACGTTAACACAAAAACCACAAGCAACAGTGACACAAGTTTTAATGCCACAAATCTTTATTATTTTGACTCCATAATTAAAATAAATAAAAACAGCTGGGAAAATATTTAAAGAAAATGAAGTTAAAAATTGCTTTTTGTATTAATTTTTCTTAATGTCTTCAGGCAAAACAGTTAGGGGAGGGGGAGGGGGGATCTATGGAGAAAAGAGAAGTATACACAAACACACACACATGCATTAAAACCATTAATAGAAATATAATACATATCCGAATTGTAACGGGTGGCATTTTAAAAGAAAATGATATGATGTGTGCTTTTAAATATGGC
Organism: Cepaea hortensis; assembly: GCA_963921405.1. NCBI lineage: Eukaryota > Metazoa > Mollusca > Gastropoda > Stylommatophora > Helicidae > Cepaea > Cepaea hortensis. Next base: position 45,167,336 of record OY992881.1, read on the forward strand.
ATCTGTGTATTTTAACATCATTCGGAAAATGCATGACAGATAAAGTGCATAATAAGCCACGCAAAGGTGCATTTCAGAAGATGGCGTGTATCTTAAGTAACACTCCATTCTCACTGAATGTCAGAAAGAAAGTATTGAAAGCTGATATCGAATCTGTCTGCTGTGTGGCAGTCAATCTTAGAATGTGGAGGAGCGCATTTAGGAAGCGCTTGAAAGCAACAGAGATGTGGTTCCTGAGGCAAACATTGCGAACACCATGGGCTGCTAGAGTAACTAACAACGATTGCCTGGAAGACTAATAAAAGCAGATCATAACTGACACGTATACATTGGCTGTTGTGTAGTATAACTATAAGACAGAGACAAACAATGTTTTTGGCCTTGTAGGGGGAAGACATGTTCAAGTTAGTTGCATGCACTTTAGAAGACGTCGAAATAAAACTCAGCATTGTTGACTATTTGTGTATATTTTATATTCAGTAGTTTGCCAATGCTGAGAAGAAAAGTATTGTAAAATATCAGAACGATTGTAAAGATCCGCGGCAGTAGAAGTAGAGACAAACGGAGAAAATAAAAGATGCTGAATGGTTTAAGCAAAGAGAGGCACTGTAGTAGGCCGTGACGAATGAACAGATCTGAGGTATAATATTAATAGGCGAATCAATCCGAGAGAATGCATGCTTGATGGTCTAAGACGGCACCATGAATGAATAAAATCGACAGAATAGATCCAGAACACAAAGGCCAAATCTGTGAAAGTAAATGAACGTCTCCTGTATTTGACAGGACACATGAAGAGAATGATTCATGTATCTCATTGTTGATGATATCTAAACTTTCTGACAAATCTGCCTCCTGGCATCGGCGAAGTGATTTCCAGTGTTGGAGGGCCCTTGGTACTGATATCTATGACAGTAACTAGATGGTCGCCAATTGTACCGAAATGACCATTGATGGGTTTGTTGCTGGTAATTGGTTTGACATTGTCCAGATTTAGTTTGTTGAAGTCAAGAACGGCGTCGTTAAAGTTGCCTTACCTGTAGAGAAGAGAAATAAGCATTAGGTACACCAACAACAATTATTGACACTTGTAAGGGAGAAATGATATCTACACATTTAGATACACAAATGATGAATCTCTTTCAACTGAAGTCAGAAATTATGAATAAGTGTTTTTCACTTATCTGTATCGTTGTGTGTCATTCGTTCCGATTCGTATAATCATGCCATTTCTATTGCAGATCACACGTCATTCTCCTGAATGCAGCAGATTGTGCATTATCGACTCCAGCAGGCGGCTGTTGATGATGATTTATTAATGAACAAGATAAGCATCCATAATAGTCATTTTGGGTAAAAGTACTGGAGGACATGTTGAAGTGGCACAAGGTAATAGTAACACTGGGTCATGAGTGCAGAGAATGGACAGCAGGCCGCACAAAGTTTAAAGTGCAGTGACTGATCCAGGGAAACAAACTTAAAGGTGACATAGGGACCAACACCGTTGGATCAGTGGTGAGAAACAGACGCAGTGGCTGTGGTTTCATCGCGAAGGCTAATGGACGATGCTTGACAAAGGAGAGTGGCACGTGAGACTACGTCCTCCAGCTTGAGAATGAAGGTGGATGCAGTAGTAGCAGCTTTCCAATGGTTGGAGGTAACTGCCACGGACGAGAATGTGTCTCTCTATGGTCTTCTGAGTGTCACGAACAAGTTGGACGTATTATATCCCACAAGTGGCATAGGCGAATTTTCTCTGTGTGGGCACGCTTCTGTATCACCTAATTTATGTCTAGAGGTGGTTTGATCTTATCAGTGTAGACATCTCTATTATTATAGTTGGTTATAGTTAGGCTCTTCCATTCTATACAGTCCATAACGACTGACTGGTAGAACACAACTCAATACTTGTTTTAAATACTCTATTGTCCTCTGAAGCCGGCTCCGTGGCCGAGAGGTTAGCAGCTTTCTCCGCTAACCCCGAATACTCTCGTCACGTGACGCGACGAGAATTAGCAGTGGTTTGAATCGCAAAAGTGACTTATGAGAGTATGGAGCCGGTCGCTCAGAAAGTCGTGGCGTGCTGATGAGCGTAATCTAGCCTAGGAATCAACATACAGCTGAAAGATGCTGGTGTTGACCGCAATATCCTGAAACAGAATGGAAACGCGGAAAAAAAAATTGTCCTCTGAACTATTGTACAACTCACATTGTCATTTACACGAACAGATTTTTCCAACGATATTGTACAACACATATAAAATAACGACGATTATTAATAGTCTAACTATTGTCATAACGGCACAATCACTGGCCATTGCTATCTTCGTAACTTGGTGTGTCCACACTCAACCACAACGACCACTTGAATGATCTCTCAGTGATTTTCGTGAATCTTGCTTATTCGCTTCGATGACAACTCGGCTTGCGCTCCGTGGCTCAAGATCCACGTCTGTCACGTACTTTGGCGTGACTATATTTTAACATGCCTGTGAGGTTTTTTGTGGGTTTATAGAGAATTACAGAAGTTCCAATGAGTGAAGTTCTATAAAGTATATCTCTCTATAAAAGATACAGGTTAGTAACAGCAAGTGTTGTCTAGAGGTATTGATATTTATTCTCGCATAACCCTTGTAGAGAAACCATTCAGAATTTTGGCTCATCGAGTACCCCCCACTGTGAGAAATTAGACACAAGTTAAGTTCTACACAGAATTATTTATAGATGATTTCTCTTCTAGGCCATATATATATATAGAGAGAGATCTTGGCAGTTAGCCACAGTAACCAATGAAAGCAGTTCTCTCATCTTCCAGCTGACTGTGCTCTGGTCGCCAACCTCATTTTTGATCTCATTACATCTTTCAAGTGACACAAGACACTTGGACAAATGATCACATTGACAATTGTACCATTGCAGTGAACATAAACAACAACAACTGTATTTTACACTGGTTGAACAAGACAACATGAGAAGATCTTGACAACAGTTGGACAAACATTCACAAAGAATGATCACACCAACAGGTTAGACAAGTCATACATCATGGAAGATACTTGACAACAACCACACAGACTTTCACAATCTCTGTAACCAACCACAACAGTAGAGTAACAGTCACCATGAAGATGCTTGACACCAGTTGGACATTTCTTTCTCAACAATGTACAAGACAATCACAGAGACATGTATCTCAAAAAACTGTTTTCTTACTACTAATCATTTATTAATGTTTCTGGACCAGGTGAAGACTCAGGCTTCATATAGTCAATCATCACACTTCAAATTCTTAGTTAATATGTAATATATTGACATAATTATGAACCTAAATACAACACCCAAATCCCACCGAGACATTAATCTAAATAACCCTCCTCCTCCACTTCTCTACTCCATAAGTTATCCTACACCACACTTTAGACTTAAATCCTTTCTTCGACTGTTACTGAGGGAAACACAAGATAAGCCATAAATTGGGGCAAGCATAGGGACGTTCTGCTCCACTGGTCTGTTTCATCCTTTTAGCACCTATGATGGTGTTGGACAGCTCAGGTTACAGTTCTCCCCATGATGGTTTTCCAATTCAGGCTATTCCCTGCTGTCACAATCTTGAAAGAAATTTTAAAGCTCTATCTTTTCACTGGTGAGTTCATGAAGTTGACACTTAGGACTGTTCTTTTACTTTTCCAGTAGAGGAAGATCTAAAAAGAAACAATATGTCCTAGCATTCTTCTTTCTGTCTATCTCACCTAAATTTGTCTGTTCATGAAGTTGACACCCAAGACTGTTCTTTTGCTTTTCCAGTGGAGGAAGATCTAAAAAGAAACAATATGTCCCAGCTGTCTTTCTTCACAGTCTATCACTCCTAAGATTTCTGATGGAACTGAATCACCACACCGACTTAACACCAATCCATTTTGTGAATTTGCTCTATTTATTAACTTCTGCTCCTTCAGCTTTCAGCCGTTATTAATATTAAGCTGTGATAGGGTCAGCTCCAAGTGCACCTTTAATGTCCACTCTTAGCCAGTAGTGACATGCTGAAGACCAGGTGATCTCTCCTCTTAAGGTTTCTTCTTGAATTTATCTTGAAGATATAGCCTAGAGCTTTTACAAAATTGGAGAGTATCCCTGTCTTAGGCTTTTAAGAAAGACTTTTCTTCAGTGCCATCTGTATAGGCCAGAATTAGTGGATTCAGGCTGAATCTTTGCAACCTGTTGTTCATTTTGGTCTTTTTGGAGTCTGACTTTTCAGCTGGAGTTGAAGCTAGAGCTCAGGACTTCCCTGGAGTTGTCCTGGTAATTGAAAGGGCCTCCCCCATCCTCCTCATTCTCTGTTAATAAACAAAGGCACAACATGTGTTTTACATCTATTGAACCATTGTCACAGTTATACAGTACTATCACAGATTCAGAGAGGAATGGGAGGGGAAAGGGGAGTGTGATATTCGAACACCCGCCTCTCACTGATGATGAAGTGCAATTTTATTTGGGGGTTTGGGGTGATATCCTTTCCCCCGGTTCATCCCCAAAACCGTGAAGTCATAGGCACATACTCCTAATCAGAGGCAGCTTCACACAATTATCTTGTAAATTCTCACAATGAGTAGATCACAGGGACCGGTGTACCATGAGAACAGACAGTGTGATTAAGCACCAAGAAGTAGGCATTGTATGGCAGAAATCATGCACTAGAATTGCCTTCACATGTAATGAAAGAAAACATGAATTTTCCCTGACAAATAGCATGAGCCTTCCCATGTATTCAGCTGACAAACACTGTAGGTTATGCCACATATTGCTCCTCATTGGAATGTAGCTCATATAAACCTAAACTATTGTTGCAAAGGACCAGTGCATAACGTCAAAGAGAAATTGCATCCCAGGCAACTCTTTATGAGTGCTTTTGACAATTTTCCTGATCGTAATATTGTCACTAGACATTACATGGACTTTGTAATTTCTAAAGTGCAATGCAGTCCTGCAAACATGGATATAATAAGCGTCTTTACTTTTACAAATATGAGAAGTTAATTATATAATTACCATCTCATTCACTCAAACATTCTCAGCCATTTTAAGGGAGAAATTACATGCAGTATATAGCATCACACATTCTGAAACATAACTGCCAAAGGTAACTCTCAAGAGCGATGTACAGTTTGGTTAAGAATGGTCATGATAGGCACTCAACGAATGTTCAGAGCGCACAAAGGTTTTGCAATATGCATTGAGCGTGGTTTACAGTCATAAGCATATGCAAATCATCAAATCAGACAGACAATAGACATGGTAAGAATGTTTCACTGCGGTAGACATGACAGGTTTTGAGCGGCAGTTTTAGAGTCACTGTACAACGAATTCCTGTCTTCTTTTTACATTTTCTCAAGAAAATACTCGGCCATTCGTCTCTCTCTCTCTCTCTCTCTCTCTCTCTCTCTCTCTCTCTCTCTCTCTCTCTCTCTCTCTCTCTCTCTCTCTCTCTCTCTCTCTCTCTCTCTCTCTCACTTCATCAGGTTTACACATAACATATTAAATGATTTAGGTACCTGATGTGCAGATGACCACATCTTGAATGCTTTTGGGCAAATTTTACCACTGCATCTTGAACACGTCCTTACGGGATTGAATCAAGGCTTCGACTGGCGGGCTAATTATGTATTAAGGAGCGTTACCAGCCCAAGGGTTACCCAATCAAATTGAGACCCCACCATTCATCTACCCTCTCTCGATCTAGAATCTACGATTCTATTTTTAGTTAGGGTATCACGACGGCTTACGTGGTTAACTACTGAGTATTGAGAAATGTAAATGGACTGGGGATGCGAACGTCTGAAGACATCATGCCACAATGCCATGAGCCGTAAATTGGGTCATGGCATTAAACTGCCAGGCAGAGAAAAAAATTGACAATCTGTTTTCTATTTTATGTTCTAGATACTACAACAATTTTAAATCTGGATTCTAATAATCCTATAAAAGCATTTTAACCAATATTCCATCGTTTCATAAATCTAATTACGACTCTAATTATATCTTGCGTTGTCTGTTCTCTGTCACTAATACTTAGTACTATCACTTGAAATTATGAAACTACGAGAATATATTAACATCTTATTTTAAGTGTCAAATACATTTTTTTTTGTACATGTTACATATCCCTTACATCACACTGCAGTCAACACCAGCATTTTCAGCTGCTGTTGATGCACTAGGCAAGTTTTACATTCAGTAGTTTACCATTGCTTTCTGAACGACCGGCTCACATACCCTCGTAAGTTACCAGCACGGTGCAAACCGCTGCCCATTCTCGCAGCTGCTGATTTCGCATGTGGATATACGGGATTACGAACAACGTCGTAAAACTCTTGGCCAGGGAGACCGGCATGTTATCTGTTGTCATGGTAAATGTTATCTGTTGTCATGGTAAATGTTATCTTGTTTTATGGTAAATGTTACCTTGTGTCATGGTAAATGTTATCTTTCGCCATGGTAAATGTTATCTTATGTTATGGTAAATGTTACCTTGTGTCATGGTAAATGTTATCTTGTAACAAGGTAAATGTTACATTGTGTCATGGTAAATCTTATCTTGTAACAAGGTAAATGTTGCCTTGTGTCAAGATAAATGTTATCTTTTGTCATGGTAAATGCTATCTTGTGTCATGGTAAATGTTATCCTGTGTCATGGTAAATGATATCTTGTGAAAAGGTAAATGATATCCTGTGTCAAGGTACATGTTACCATGGGTTCTGCTGGTGACATGTATGGCTCACCCTCTTTAACTATGTTTATATTCAGTTTTGGTTAACATGAAGGTAATAAATATTCTGCTTGTGACAATGATCAATTCACATGCAGTTTTTAACTAGAGATTGTGGGGATGCATACACCGTCTTGATGTTTGAAGTTGCCCAAAGAACCCCGCAAAGTTAAACAGAAACTCATCTATGATTATGTAGTCACCAGTGCTTCTTTGGAAAGAGCCACAGAAAAGAGTATAAATTTGTCCATAGACAGTTTGGTTTTCCACATTTGAACCTTCAGCCCCTTTCTCTCCCACTGTGCTCTGTTAAGGCTAGTGTCATTCATGTGTATCAGATAATTCTTCATAAAGAAAGAAAGTGGGAAACAGCACAGGAACAAGATCTGCCAACTCATTCAATACGACAAGCAATTCCCTTCCATTCAGAATGAGTACTAGCCCACAAGATCACATCCAGACACACATGAAAAGTACTTGACTTTGCAAAATAGATTTAGAAGACATTTTTTGGGAGATATGCTACGCGAATATAGTTAGAGAATATGTTTAGAGAATATTGTTAGAAATATGGTTAGAGAATATGTTTAGCGTATATGTTGAGAGAATATGTTTAGAGGATATGTTTAGAAAATCTTTTTTAGAGCAGTGGTTCTCAAACATTTTGGCCCATGCACCCCTTCACCATATGTTCTGAATGTCACCCTCCCCCCTTTCGTATTTCCTCCCTATAAATCCCCCCCCCCCGCACCTACATAGTATATGTAGAAATTAAAGCTAAATTTAAATTTAATAACACATAAAAGTACAAGTCTAAACGTCTACATAAAACGTGATTTGTGGATCTACTTACGTTATAAAACGAATTTCAGAAGGGCGAGAAGTACAGAAACGTAATGTATGGAGGGAGAAACAATATCAAGTAACATTAATCTGATCACCCCCCCCCCCCCCCCGGGCGGGGGTGTGTGGAAATTCCCCACCGGTTGAGAACCACTAGTTTAGAGGATCTGTTTAGAAGGTTCCCCATATCTATCTTCACACAATCTACTGATGTGCCGTATAACCTACAACACGAACTCTTTCAGCTGCAAATCGATGATGAGCTAAAAGCTAGGTACAACAACCTCCCGCTGCTTGAGTTATATAAACATTACATAAAGTTAGTTGAATATCCTTTACAGATCGTCGCAGTCAACCCCATCATCTTTTGACTTTTTGTGATTTCTTGGCAAGCTGACGTTCAGTAGTTTGCCATTGTAATACATAAGCGATGATAAATTCTCCACGTTGAGTAGACATGCATTGATAAATGCATGTGTTTTCAGGGAAACTAACTGCTGCCAGCAGTTCTTTTCAGAACTGACCATCGCATAGAGTCGAGAGGGCTCCAGATTAAGCAATGCAAAGAGAAAAAACAGTTGCAAGTAGCATCATCATCAATACCAGCTAACATCACACACATCACCAAAGAAAAGCAGATCCTGCCATCACTTTAGGGCTGTCAATATCAGGCTAATTTTTAAGTTCAAAATTGTGTGAGGCCCCTGAATAATATTATGTATTTCCTAATGGCACAGGAGAAAAAAGGTGTCCCACTAGTGGTTTATCACAACCACATAATTATTAAATATTCAAAACTCACGCATAAAAATTAATGGGAAAAATAGTTTGTCACCAGGCAGTTTTGTCTTCTATTCTGACAAACTGTTCCAAAGTTGACTGGTTTTGTCACCAGGTTCAATTTTCATCTCAAAATGTGATACTTTTCCCCCAGCCTTTCACTCAAGGCCTACTCCTACAGATACATCCATTTGGTCTGCGGCGACGCGGTGTCAGCCGAATCCATAAACATTTGTTTTCCATTCTCCATCTCTTCTATGTTTTCTTTGATCTTCAGTCGATTCATATTTTTTTTTTCTTAAATGTGGAACTTGAGCTTCGATTATCACACTTTTCTCCCATGAATTTCTCGGTGTATTTATTCTCATTATTGACATGAGACGTTGGGCTCAAAGCGAAATATTTTGGTCACTAGAAACGTCATAAAAAGTTGGAGGAAACAATCATGGAGGGGTATTTGCCCGCGAAGAGAGGAAGAGGACGGCCAAAATGAAAATGGGTGCAAGATGTGGGAGATGATCTCCAGATGGGTGTTTCGGACTCGGGATATCTTGCTTATGATCGAGAGGTTTTGCGGATGGTTGTTATGCGAGCGAGGTTCTGTAAGGAACATGCTACTGAATGAATGAATGAATGAATGAATGAATGAATGAATGAATGAATGAATGAATGAATGAATGGCCACCTATTTCTCTTTGCGTTCAAGTCTACAAGATGCAACTAATGGGTCACGTGAACCACCGAACCAAGACAATGAATGTTAAATAATGCACCAGTAAAGACATGACGAGTAATGTATTACAACACACAGTGTCGGTTCTGGCGGGTGTGCAGTGTGTTCAAGCACTCAGACGGCTAAATCCCCATCGAAGTTGGAGCGGCCTCATTATTGTACACTTTAAAAAATTGTAAATGGATTCCATTTCAGACAGTTTAGGATGAGTTGAGTTGAGTTGAGCTAAGAACCACATCACTGCACTCACGACATTTCCATAAGCGCTCCGTCGCCTCGTTCAACAGCCAGCGAAAAGCCACACTACTAATAGTTCCCACCGCTATCTGACTGAAAGTTCTCCTAGTCTTCCCTCTCAGATTTTAGATACTACCCGAACCCCTGCCAACCCCCCCCCCCCTCCTCCCACCCCCCCCCCCCACCCCACAATCTCATCCTTTCCAAATAAGGGTTCTCAATCTAGACAGTTTAGGATGAAATGGACGGTAACGATTCAAATAAGAAATTGTGCCAAGAGATATCAGTGACTGAATGAAGTTGTACTGAGAACCATGTTAAACAAGTGTAATGAATTAACGATTACGATTGCATACGATATAGGAATTCCTTTTAGCTGGCCATCTATTGTTAATAATTGATTACGGTTGAATACGATATAGGAAATCCTTTTAGATGGCAATCGATTGTTAATAATCGCTTACGATTGAATACAATATAGGAAATACTTTTAGCTGGAAACCTATTTTTAATAATCGATTACGGTTGAATACGATATAGGAAATCCTTTTAGTTGGCCACCAATTGTTAATAATCGATTACGGTTGAATACTATATAGGATATCCTTTAAGCTGGCCACCTATTGTTAATAATCGATTACGACTGAATACGATATCCTTTTAGTTGGCCACCTATAGTTAATAATCGATTACGATTGAAAACATATGGGAAATCTTTTTATCTGGACACTTATTTTTAATAATCGATTATTAATCGCATAATTGATAAGGGATTGATAACGCCTCAAAATATATTTCCTACTGATAACAATGCACGGTTATTTTCTGTGTCACAGTATGAGACTGTTATCTAACCACTGAAACAGTTCAAAGAGCTTTCTTAATCTGCTCTATAAAACCCAATAGTGTATTCTGATTTTGTTGTAAGTTGTGTGCTTTAAAATAAAACAGAAACGCAGGGATTTTCAGATTAGTGACAAACGAGTGGAAACTGTAAAAAGTTGAGCAGATGAAAATCATGCAATAACAACTATTGTACAACTGATGACGAATAACAATGGTACTCTAAACCTGAAAACAAAACAAAAAAACAATGGCATGCCATTTTTGAGGAAATCGTTGCAATTGTCCAATTTCTAACGGGGTATTGTTTGACTTTCAAGGGTTATAATGATAAAGTGTGTGAAGCAAACAATAGGAACTCTTAAAGGCTAACAAATTTGCACTCCGTTATCTCACAGCGTGCCAATAAAATAATAAAGTTAGATGCATATCCTTTACAGGACGTCGCTGTCAACCCGAACATTTGTTTAGCTATTTGTGATTTCTGTGCAAGTTTACATTCATTATTTAGCCTTTGCTTTCATACCATTTTTTAAAAACCGACGCAAGTTAGTCAGCTGCCAAATCGGCCGCAGCTGTGTTTCGAACGCGGTATGTGGGATTATGAAGCGCGTCCTTAACCCTTTCGTAAAAGAGCCGGTAGCGTGCCGGTAGCTAACAAAATGTGAACCTGCTAAAAATTGAGCCATTACTTGGGACATGATTGTCAATGTAGTGATGATGTCAATGATTGTCAAAATAAGAAGAAGAAAGCTCTCTTAAGAAACAAGGAAAGACCAACGCGTAACACTCTGAGTGAGCTAAGGCAAGCTAGGAAGGATGTGCAAAAGGCTGCCAGGCAGTGTGCAAATGATTATTGGATCAAGTTATGTGAGTCCATTCAAATCGCAAGTGATAAGGGAGACATAAGAAGCATGTATGAAGGAATAAAGAAAGCCTGTGGTCCAGTGATCAAAAGAAGTGCACCATTGAAAACCTTGACTGGAGAAGTCATCACTGATAAGAAACAGCAGATGGACAGATGGGTAGAGCACTATTTGGAGCTTTACTCAAGTGAGACCAAACTAGCGGATAATGCTCTCAGCGCCATAGAGGCTCTACCAACTCTTGACCACCTGGACACACTTCCCACCATAACAGAAGTTAAGTGTGCTATAAATGAACTTGCATCTGGCAAGGCTCCAGGTAAGGATGGGATTCCAATAGAGGTTATCAGGAGTGGGCAAGACACACTCACTATACAGATCCACCAGCTAATAGAGCTATGCTGGCGTGAAGGACAAGTCCCACAGGATTTCAAAGATTCAAGCATCATAACACTGTACAAGAACAAGGGCGATCGGAGCGACTGCAACAACTATAGGGGTATCTCACTTCTGTGTATTGTTGGAAAAGTATTTGCCAGAATTGTTCTGCGCAGACTTCAAGTCCTAGGAGATCAAGTCTACCCCGAATCACAGTGTGGCTTTCGACAGAACCGGTCTACCACTGATATGATATTCTCATTGCGACAAATGCAAGAAAAATGCCGTGAACAGAATCAACCACTGTTTATTGCCTTCATCGACCTCACAAAGGCATTTGATTTGGTCAGTCGTGAGGGTCTGTTCAAGGCACTAAAGAAGATTGGCTGCCCACCAACTCTTCTGTCCATTGTGGAATCGTTCCACACAGGCATGAAGGGTATAATCAAGTTTGATGGTGCAACTTCTGAAGAATTTGAAATCAAGAGTGGAGTTAAGCAAGGTTGTGTACTAGCTCCCACCCTCTTTGGAATATACTTTTCACTTCTACTGAAATATGCATTTCGTGATCAGGATGGTGGTATATACATTCACTCACGCTCAGATGGCGGCCTCTACAATGCTCAGAGATTGAAGGCTAAGACCAAAATTAGGAGGGTACTGATCAGAGAGTTGCTTTTTGCAGATGATGCTGCAGTTACGACCCACTCTGAGGAAGAATTGCAATGTCTACTATCTGCATTCTCCAATGCTTGTTCTGAATTTGGTTTAACAATTAGCAAAAAAGAAGACACAGATTATGTCACAAGGTGCACATGGGGTACCATCAATCTTTATTGACGACGCCGAACTAGAGATAGTAGACCATTTTACATATCTAGGATCGGTGGTAAATAGAAAATTATCCCTAGATCAGGAAATCAACATCCGGATTGGTAAGGCAGCAACAACAATGAACAGGTTAAGAAAAAGAGTCTGGGAGAACAGGAAGCTTACTGCCAAAACAAAAGTCCTTGTCTATCAAGCCTGTGTCCTTAGTACTCTTCTCTATGGCAGTGAAACCTGGACAACTTACTCACACCAAGAGAACAATTTAAACAGCTTTCATATGCGGTGTCTGCGAAGAATTCTTGGTATTAAGTGGCAAGACAAAATCACAAATACTGAAGTATTGGAAAGATCAGGTTGTGTGACAGTTTATTCCATGCTCAGTCTTCGTAGACTGTCGTGTAATACTGAGAGTTAATGATTCCCAGATGGACGACTGCATACACCAACTGCCCAGGTGGGAGAAGGGTTAATGAAACGGAAGGATAACCACAAAGGATTGACCATCGCATGTGTATGTAGGTCAAGTCGGGTGAGTCGACTACAACACAGGTAACTGTCGAGTGGAAAATTTGGTTTGCGACAAAGACAGACAACATCCTGGACCAGCTTATTGCGTTCTGGAGGTAGGAATATACGGAAAAGTTCGAGATCAGAAATTTTCCACTGACAAGGGATAAAGAAGTCTGAATTTGCTTTGTCCAGCAATGTCAAGGACGATGGGACAAAGATGTTCTAGAGAGAGTGGCCACTTCTTTGTGTCAGTTGAGTGTGTGTTCCCCAACTGGACGGAAAGATAGAATTATGTGTCCTGTAATGAAAAGAAATATCCTCCCTTATAATGGGATAAAGTGCTTGGCTGCGGATTAATTTCAATTCGTGGATCTACATTAATTCTATAAAGGAACATAGATGCCTAAATAAGGTATAAAGATATTAGATATAGTTTAGGATATGAATATAGATGTGCGTGAATAGCATTTATCATTGATTTCTATTAGTAGGAATAGTATAGACGATTAGGTGAATCTTCTATCCTATGTCAGAGTGGGTTTTTTCGGAAGCCTTTTCATTTCGGCTGGAGGAAAAGACACTCACATAGGAGAGAAGAGGAAGCAGACACAGATCTCATTATTAAATGTATATCACACAGGTTTCCATACCAGTGCGGGACTTATCAACTAAGAGATTACACAGATGGCTGTGGTCAAGATCACCCAGTGTTGATAACCCACGAGAAAGCACTTTAAAGTCATAACGCACGACACTTGTGCATAAGAAAGGAAGGAAAAGAAGTGTCATCTTAATAAGTCAGGAGGACAGAGAATGGAAAATAGAGATCATACAAACTAAAGGAAAAAGACCCAAATTACTCAGTATCAAAGAGTTGCAAAGTGCGTACCAAGTGCATATATCAATTACAAAATATCAAGTGTAGAACGTTTTTACAGAACACTAATAGAACATTCTAGAAAGTCGATGTGTTTTCCAGAATGGATTAAAGAACGCTATAAGAAAGCAACGAACATTCATTTTAAGCGGACAGCAAATAGTGAGCAGGTTAAGTACATTTGATACAGTGGTGAACATTTTCATTACAAAGAACGGATTTATCTACCGACTCAAGCAGACGGAGCTGTCAGGGTGAGACCGTTCTGTATCTATGTCATGTCCTGTACTCTAGCTGAGAGAAGAGACGAGAGAAACCACGGAGACTATCTATCAACATCTTATCTGGCAGCCACACTAGAAGAACATACAAACTACATAGACAATATCCATACATACACCAGACATAGTTTTTTATAATAAATCTTTTATCTTATCGTTGAAAGGAACTGTTGTCGGAGTATGTGTTGAGGGAATAATCGAGAGAGTAAAAGAAATAGATATATGGAAGGGAAGACAGAAGAGAAGAGTGTAGACGAAAAGACAGAAGAGAAGAGTGTAGACGAAAAGACAGAAGAGAAGAGTGTAGACGAAAAGTCAGTCAATAATCCCAACAGATAATCAGTTTAAAGATGTGCATGTTGATCCCAATCTCTTCTCGGGGAAACAACATCACATAATTGGTGGAGCGAGCGGGATACGTACATACATTATACTCATATGACCTAAGGCATAACAAGGCATATGCACAGAGAGAGGTATCTGTATATTGGCACAGGCATAGCGGAGTACCTGCATGTTGGGACATACTGATTGGAATAAAAGAAAAAGAAGTATATATTGATGACTTTTAATGGAAGGACGTCCATTGGATATATGGTGCCATTACATTTATGGTAGAAACATTTCATTAAGGCTGGTGACTTTACAGTGAGAAAGTTCCAGACAGAGTGAATGTGGATAGGTGGTAAGACACATTACATACCTAGTCACACGGTCACACGTCTACATAAGTCTTTATCCTATATCTCCTCTTGTGGATGAGAGAGTGGTTGTGATGTACTGTGTGGTGTTGTAGATTTATTATATTAAATAGACATAGATTAAGGATATAGGTTCTAGGTAGATTATCTGTTTATAGTAGTATTCTTTTCTGCCTTGGGGTGTCTTTACTCAACGTGCTGACTTATCTGCTGTAACTATGGCAACTCCTAAAGTAACTACAGCCGAACTGAAGGCCAACGGGGAGGAAATTGGGTTAGCTGGTTCAGAGCTAACTGATTACATACAAGAACGAGAGAGAGAGATTCGTCAAGCGGAAAGAGAAGACCGTAAGACTGAGTTGGAATTGAAACGAATGGAACTGGAACAGGACACCAAGAGGTTGCAAGCAGAGGAAGCCAACAAGATCAGAGAACATGAATATCGCATGAAAGAGCTAGAACTCAAGACACAAACTAAGGGAGAAATAGATGGAGCGGAAGGAAATTCTTCTTCACCGGGTGCAACCCATATGAGTGGACATGGTTACCATGCCATGAAGTTTCCCTTAGCTGTCTACGATCAGTCTAAAGAAAGATTTGATCAATACGCATCTCGTTTCGAAGCAATGTCAATCGCTATGGGGCTGGATCGGACCAGATGGGCTCTTAAACTATCACAGGGATTAGTCGGTTCGGGATTTGAAGTGTACACACGCTTACCACCAGGACAGGAAAATAATTACCAGGAATTAAAAGCCGCTTTGATGAAACATTTTGACATCACAGCACAAACGTATAGGAAGAAGTTTAGATCGGCTAGACGAGAGCCGGGAGAACTATTCGCCGCATACAGTCTAAGGCTGAAATCCTATCTCCAGAAATGGATGGACTTGGCAGAATTCCAGAGGGATTATGAGAGTCTCGAAGAGATGATGGTGGTCGACCAGATGCGAAAGCAAATGTCGAAACCTCTCAGAACCTTCTTGGGAGAACAAGGGGCGGAACGGATTGATGTTGTGAATAAGCTGGCGGAACGATTCGTAGAGGTACATGGGGAGGCGGCAGAACTAAGTACACAAAGAAAAGGGCAGGAAAAACAAGACCGAAGGAAATCGACAAACGGAAAAGAAACTAAAGGGGAACCTTATAAAAAGACGTCAACGGAGAGTTCCGAGAAGGTGAAGGAAGGAACCAAGAACACCTCGAATTCTCCAGCGAAACGACCGTGGTCCGAGAAGTGGTGCTCGATTTGCAAGGCGGCATCTCACAACACAAAAGACTGCAGATCGAAACCGAAAAATCCTTACTTCGCGGCATGCCAAGTGAATCATAAGAAGGTGATCACAGACAAGGCTGAGGTCGATGAAGGAGAAAGGAACAAAAAGGACACACGGAAACATAGGAAGGGAACATGGTGCACACACTGCAGGTCGAAAACCCATACGACTGCAGAATGCCGAGGCAAGGCAAATGATGGTCCTTTCGAAACACACCTCGATGAACCCCTCGAGGAATCCCAGGGAAAAGTCGAGGAGGGGGAGGACATTCCGGACCAAGGGAGACCCTCGGTGGTGGAATTGATTGAGGTGAATGGACAAGCAGTCCAATGTTTATACGATACGGGACTGGATGGGGAAGCGGTGATTTCGGCGGATCTAGTATCCCCCGAACAACTCACAGGGGAGACCATGGAGATACAGCCTGCGACTAAGAGTGCTGTGGCCATGAAGTTACCCATTGCTCAAGTGGAGATTCGGTCAAGATACGTCACCGGCACAATCAAGGCCGCCGTATTGAGTGATCCCATATTTCCAGTCATCCTCGGTTGCCGGTATGTCTTTCTGGGAATGCCAAAGGAACCAATTCACATGGGAGCTATGCAGACACGCTCTCAGAAGGAAACGGATCAGGCAGAGGCAAGGATTTCAAACCCAATGCCAGGGGAGTTACGAACTGCCCAGAGGGAGGATGATAACTTACGTCCTTGCTATAAGAAGTTGCAGAAGAGTGCTGTTCCACCCAAACGCGGACAGTACTACATGAAGAATCGGCTACTCTACCGGAGAGCCGGAAGGGGAGACAACTTACACGGTCAATTGGTAGTCCCGAAGGCCTACCGTTCCCAAATTCTTCAGATGGGGCATACCATTTCGTTCAGTGGACACATGGGTATCGCCGCCACCATGCAGCGGATTTCCTGTCATTATTATTGGCCAGGATTGACGGGAGATGTGAGTCGATATGTAAAGTCCTGCCCAGAGTGCCAGCGGGTGGCACCGAAACACTGGACAGCACCGGTGGTGTTGGGTGAGATGCCCATCATGAACTCTCCTTTCGAGAGGGTAGCCATCGATATCGTGGGTCCTCTTCCTAGGACCAAGAAGAGGAACATGTATATCCTCACCATGGTGGATTGCTGTTCGATGTGGAGTGAAGCCATACCATTGTCAACCATTGACTCGAAAAGAGTGGCTGATGCCTTGATGGAGGTTTTTACCAGATTAGGTTTCCCTAATCAGATTCTGACGGATAATGGGTCACAGTTTTGTGGGAAACTAATGGAGGAGGTATTTGGGGTGTTCCACTCCAACCATATACATACCAGTCCTTACCACCCACAAGCTAATGGACAAGTAGAGCGTTTCAACGGCACGTTGATGACAATGCTCAGGAAATTGGCCCAGGAAAAACCTGATAGGTGGGATGAATACATCCCGGCAGCCCTTTTTGCTTATAGGGAAGTGCCACATGGCTCAACAGGAGTACCGCCAGCAACTCAGCTGTTTGGTCGACCAATCAAGGGACCATTGGAAGCTCTATTGAGGAGTTGGACGGAGGAAGAAACTTCAGAAGAGGTGATTTCCTCGTACAAATACGTGGAGGAACTGAAGGAAAAACTTCACACGGGCTGGGCTCTGGCCACTCGAAACTTGAGAAAGGCCAGAAAGAGACATGCGGGATACTATAACCGTAGGTCTAGAGACAGAGCTCTTGAGGTGGGAGACAAAGTCTTGTTGTTACTCCCAACTGGAAACAACAAACTGGAGATAGGCTGGCAAGGACCATTCCCCGTGGAAAGGATGGTATCCAGAACCAACTATCAAATACGGATCCGGGGAAAGTCGAAGATTTTTCATATTAATCTCTTGAGAAAATATGAAGAAAGAACCCGGGAAGGAGCAGCCCATCTCATGGCAATGGCGGTAGCAGTGGAGACTGAAACCGGACCCGATGAGGGGAGGGAGTATCCTCTAATAAACCAGGAAACTTATCGGGAAGTACAGGTGTACCCTGATCTGACTCTCCAAGAGAGGGAAAAGATTGGTCAGGTTCTCAAATCCCATAAGCAAATCCTGACGGATAAACCAGGACGGACGGAGCTGGTTGAGTTCGAGATGACCTTAACTACGCAGGATCCGGTTCGCCAAAAAATCTACCCAGTGCCCTTTGCTAAAGAGAAGGCTTTGGAGGAGGAGATACAGAAACTGTTGGAAGATGAGGTGATTGCACCATCCACATCCCCATATAATGCTGGAGTGGTGTTGTTACGAAAACCGAGTGGAGAACACCGGCTGTGCATTGACTATAGACTTTTAAATAGTCATACCCAGTTCCAAGTGGAACCGTTGCCAAATCCAACCCAGTTGTTCGCCAGGCTCCATAAGGCCAAGTACTTCTCTAAAGTAGATCTGAGTAGGGGTTATTATCAGATCCCGGTCAAACCAGAAGTTCGACATCTGCTGGCTTTCAGTACACCTACTGGACACTATGAGTTCAATGTCATGCCTTTTGGACTCAGTAATGCGCCTAGTGTGTTTACTCGCATGATGAGAGCGTTGTTGGATCCTCTACGTGACCCGGCCATTATCTCATTCATGGACGATATACTGATTGCTAGTGAAAGATTAGATGACCATTTGGGATCCTTAGAGAGAGTTTTCGATAGGCTCCGGGAAGCCGGGCTTACTGCGCGACCAACCAAGTGCATGATTGGTTACCAAACTCTGGAATTTCTAGGTCATACAATCACTCCAGGGAAAATGGTCCCGGAGGCGAAGAACCTGGAAAAAGTCAGACGAGCTTCGAGGCCTAAAACCAAGAAAGATATAAGATCCTTCCTATCATTGTGTGGATTTTATCAAAAGTTCATTCCTCATTTTACCGAACTGGGAAATCCATTAACAGAGACCTTAAAAAAGGGACTTCCAGATACAGTTATATGGACGCCGGAATGTGAGGAGGCCTACAGTCAATTAAAGGAAGCGTTGGTGAACAAGCCAGTTCTACAACTCCCAGATCTCACAAAGCCATTTGTGCTAAGAACAGATGCAAGTGGGATCGGCATTGGAGCAACCTTATTACAAGAAGGAATAGACGATGCTTCAGTTTTGAAACCGGTAGCTTATGCTAGTAAGAAACTCCTACCGGCAGAGAAAAATTATTCAACTGTTGAAAGAGAGTGCTTGTCACTCGTATGGGCTGTACAAAAATTTCAACCATACTTGTACGGAGTACAGTTCACGGTCCAGTCAGATCATCAACCCCTGATGTTCCTAGCTACATCACAGAAACTCAATGCCAGGTTGATGAGATGGTCACTGTTGCTGCAACCATACCACTTCACAGTGGAATACATCCCGGGAAAGGAGAATGTAGGAGCAGATTTCTTATCCAGACATCCAGCTCCGGAGGAAGAAGACTAGGGTTGTGGATCATGGGAATCAAACCTACAGTGAGAAAGATTCGACGCGGTCTAATCTCTTAAGAGGGGGCCTATGTCGTGTAATACTGAGAGTTAATGATTCCCAGATGGACGACTGCATACACCAACTGCCCAGGTGGGAGAAGGGTTAATGAAACGGAAGGATAACCACAAAGGATTGACCATCGCATGTGTATGTAGGTCAAGTCGGGTGAGTCGACTACAACACAGGTAACTGTCGAGTGGAAAATTTGGTTTGCGACAAAGACAGACAACATCCTGGACCAGCTTATTGCGTTCTGGAGGTAGGAATATACGGAAAAGTTCGAGATCAGAAATTTTCCACTGACAAGGGATAAAGAAGTCTGAATTTGCTTTGTCCAGCAATGTCAAGGACGATGGGACAAAGATGTTCTAGAGAGAGTGGCCACTTCTTTGTGTCAGTTGAGTGTGTGTTCCCCAACTGGACGGAAAGATAGAATTATGTGTCCTGTAATGAAAAGAAATATCCTCCCTTATAATGGGATAAAGTGCTTGGCTGCGGATTAATTTCAATTCGTGGATCTACATTAATTCTATAAAGGAACATAGATGCCTAAATAAGGTATAAAGATATTAGATATAGTTTAGGATATGAATATAGATGTGCGTGAATAGCATTTATCATTGATTTCTATTAGTAGGAATAGTATAGACGATTAGGTGAATCTTCTATCCTATGTCAGAGTGGGTTTTTTCGGAAGCCTTTTCATTTCGGCTGGAGGAAAAGACACTCACATAGGAGAGAAGAGGAAGCAGACACAGATCTCATTATTAAATGTATATCACACAGGTTTCCATACCAGTGCGGGACTTATCAACTAAGAGATTACACAGATGGCTGTGGTCAAGATCACCCAGTGTTGATAACCCACGAGAAAGCACTTTAAAGTCATAACGCACGACACTTGTGCATAAGAAAGGAAGGAAAAGAAGTGTCATCTTAATAAGTCAGGAGGACAGAGAATGGAAAATAGAGATCATACAAACTAAAGGAAAAAGACCCAAATTACTCAGTATCAAAGAGTTGCAAAGTGCGTACCAAGTGCATATATCAATTACAAAATATCAAGTGTAGAACGTTTTTACAGAACACTAATAGAACATTCTAGAAAGTCGATGTGTTTTCCAGAATGGATTAAAGAACGCTATAAGAAAGCAACGAACATTCATTTTAAGCGGACAGCAAATAGTGAGCAGGTTAAGTACATTTGATACAGTGGTGAACATTTTCATTACAAAGAACGGATTTATCTACCGACTCAAGCAGACGGAGCTGTCACGGTGAGACCGTTCTGTATCTATGTCATGTCCTGTACTCTAGCTGAGAGAAGAGACGAGAGAAACCACGGAGACTATCTATCAACATCTTATCTGGCAGCCACACTAGAAGAACATACAAACTACATAGACAATATCCATACATACACCAGACATAGTTTTTTATAATAAATCTTTTATCTTATCGTTGAAAGGAACTGTTGTCGGAGTATGTGTTGAGGGAATAATCGAGAGAGTAAAAGAAATAGATATATGGAAGGGAAGACAGAAGAGAAGAGTGTAGACGAAAAGACAGAAGAGAAGAGTGTAGACGAAAAGACAGAAGAGAAGAGTGTAGACGAAAAGTCAGTCAATAATCCCAACAGATAATCAGTTTAAAGATGTGCATGTTGATCCCAATCTCTTCTCGGGGAAACAACATCACATAGACTTAGATGGATAGGACATCTTAGGCGGATGGATGATGGTAGAATACCAAAGGATATCTTTTTTGGTGAATTACAGATGGGTAAGAGATCTCAGGGTCGGCCTCTACTACGATACAAAGATGTGTGTAAGCGGGACATGATTGATACAGGCATTGATAATGCACATTGGGAGCAAGTCGCCGCTGAACGTGTTGCATGGAGGGCAAATATCAGAAATGGAATAAAGTCAAAGGAGAAAATTATTGCAGAAAAGTCACACACCAAGCGTTTGAGACGTAAGATGGTGCATGATGGTGGAAATGACCACGTGTTCACATGCACCCACTGTGAACGGACATTTACAGCGCAAATTGGCCTTATCAGTCACACTCGCTACCGCCATAGTTAAAAGTTATTATGCCTTTTTAAAGCACAAACTATCGTCTGTCAAGACGGCAAGGTGCCAATGTATGTAGATTGTCAATGTGAAACCCTACCTGTTTTGCAGGTGGCGTTAAGTCAAAAATCAACATTGTTCTGTGATTCTCGAATACACACAAGATATCAGCCACGTTGAGCAGATAGCATTTGTTGTTAGAATTGTAATTCAAGATTTATTTATTGCGTTTTATCCAGGTTCAGACACTATGGGGGAAGGATTGTGTAACTATCTTCTAAGTGAGATCTTGGCAGAATATAAACTAGATATTCAAGATATGTGTGGATAGGAGTATGATAACGGTGCTTTTAAGCTAATTTTTTGTGGAAGAAATTAGGAATACAAATCCTACAGCCTTTATCGTACCTTGTGCATCCTATTTATTAAAATATGTTGCTAATTATATTCCATAATAACATTTGAAACAGTAAATTTTACACCCATATTATCAAAAAACAGCACACATATTTTTCTGCGTCCCCTTACAGTTGAGATATTCTTAAGCGCAAAAGTAGTAGGTTGACACTGAAATATGTATTATATATATATATATATATATATATATATATATATATATATATATATATATATATATATATATATATATATATATATATATCATATAAATAAGTGATACAAGATGGGAGAGTAGAATATAAGCAGTGCACCTCTGATATTGCAATTAAGGGAAATCTTGAAATGTGTAAATGATATAACTAACGACAAAACTGTCACAATGTGATTACATTTTTCCTGATTTCAAGAAATTACTTAAGAGGAAATAAAACATTTGTGCTCTTATTGAATCGTTTCCCTTCTTCTTAACAAAGGATGCAAACTATATTTTTGGTTTCTTGGGTATTGATGGTCTTAACTCTCCAACGAGCTGATCAGATATAGAGTTTTGAACAGCGTAGTTGCAGATAGGGCAGACAATTAAAATATTTAACATACATAACCCCCCACCCCCTCCCCCCCCCCTACCTCCAAACAAAAAAAACAAAAACAAAATGTTTTTAACAGATTGTCATCATTTTCTAATCTGTGTATAGCTTTGAGAATTCTCTTGCAATAATTACCAGTTAGTGTAGAATAAGGCGAAACGGTTTTTCTAAACTCCAACTTATAAGAACAAATTTAAGAACATCAATGACCTGAGAATTGGTGATCTAAGACTGTTGCCTATAGAGAAAGAATTCTGTGAAAATCTAGAAATATCAGATATCATTGACGAATTGGCAAATAAGAGAGCAAGAAGAGTGAACTTTCAACTCCATGAATGCATTCATACATACATTTTGCTATGTTAGAGTACATGATATCATTTTTATGTTTTGTATAGAGTATAATTTTTATGTATTTAACTTCGTGCTGTGAGTTATGTTATTAACTTGTTCTCGAATCGCATTGGCATGGCCAGTCAAACATGTAGCACGCAGGTGGCTAACAGCCCAGAACCGGCACTGACACAACACAGAAGATTTAGTGCTGAAGACAATACTGCCCCTTGAATGTTAACATCTTCTGACGAATCACACAAGAAATGATAATTTACTAATTAACATATAATCATTGTTCGAAAATACCCCTGAAAGCCTTGGAGATATGGTTTTATAGAAGCATGTTGACATTAATTGGACAGCCAAAAGGAGCAATCAGGAAATTTTATGGGAAACAGAGTCGCAAGAAAACATATAACAAACAACAAAAAGATACAGTCATCGTGTTTTGGCCACTCTATGAGAAGACACAAACTGGAACATGCTATGACAACTGAATAGATTTGCGCAAATAGACATAGCGGAAGACAGCGTGAGAAGATTCTTGACAGTCGTATGTCATGGCACGGGCGGGAGTTAACAGACGAGTTGATCCATGGCGTTGGAGATCGTAATTTGTGGAGCGTCATGATCGTCCACGCCAGCCACAAGGCACTGAATGATGAATCATTGTTCATAAAACACAGTTATCTCGATTATAATGTACTGCAAATATCACAAACAAACATATCTTGTTAACAAATTAGCAATGCCAATTTATTTATCATTCGTATCTGAACTTTCTGACGTATTCGCCGTTGGGTCTGGGTGTACGAATTTCCAGGGTAGGAGATCCTTGCTTACTCCCGTCTCGGACAGTGACTCTGTGTTTGCCGACCGTGCCCGTCCAGCCGCTGATTCGGCCACTGAATGGTTTCACGTTTTTTGGATGCAGCGCTTTGAAATTATTGAGAGCATCTTTGTAACTGCCTCTTCTGCGTGAAATAACAACAATATTGTTTCATCTCTCTTAAATAATAAATAATACAACTGGTTCTTTCTTTCTTTCTTTCTTTCTTTCTTTCTTTCTTTCTTCTTTTTCTCCTCCTCCTCCTCCTCCTCCTCCTCCTCCTCCTCCTCCTCCTCCTCCTCCTCTTCTTCTTCCTCCTCCTCCTTCTCCTCCTCCTTCTTCTTCTTCTTCTTCTTCTTCTTCTTCTTCTTCTTCTTCTTCTTCTTCTTCTTCTTCTTCTTCTTCTTCTTCTTCTTCTTCTTCTTCTTCTTCTTCCTGGTAGGAAACACCAGGAGAACTTTCAATCATATAGCGGTGGGAACGATTAGTAATGTGACTCTTCGCTGGCTGTTGAACGAGGGGACGGAGCGCAAATGGAAATGTCCTGAGTGCGGTGATGTCAGTTCTTAGCTCAACTCAACTCGATCACTGACTTGTTGATTGTGTGGCTGATCGATTGATTTACTTACTGACTGATTGGTTGTTTGACTAATTTATTGGTCGATTGATTGACTAATTGATTTACTGACAAAAAGTTGGTTGACTTATTGGCTGATGGATCGACTAAATGACATATTAACTGGGTGACTGATTAATAGATTGACTGACTGCTTAATTTATTGACTGATTGCTTAACTGTTAGATTGATTGACTGTTTGGCTAATTGAATGATAGACTGACTGACTGATTGATTGATACATTGATTAATTGATTTACGATTGACTGTCTGCTTGATAGTTAGATGGACGGATGATAAAATAAGAGAAAATCACCTGACGTATTGCTGAGTGATTCGACTTCCGCTGACAGTTGGTCGGGCGGCTCTGGCAGCACCCGCGAACAAAAGGCGAGCAGCAGCAAAAAGTGCTGGAAGGAAGCGTCTTCTGCGCACGTCCCGGGTAGTACGGTTGGTGTGATACACGCTGTAGTCGTTTCTGGCTTCAACAATTGTCCGTAAAACACATATATCTGTGAACGAATACAAACATGCTCTTGTACAAATGCCAGATTGATTCGTTTTGTCCTCGTAATAATTTTTAACAATTTCTGGAAAAACAATTCACAGCTTCAATATAATTTTGTAAATACCCTGAGCTTGAACTACAACTTTAGCTACATGTTCAATCTTGTTGCTGTTGTTGTTGTTGTTGTTGTTGTTGTTGTTGTTGTTGTTCTTCTTCTTCTTCTTCTTCTTCTTCTTCTTCTTCTTCTTCTTCTTCTTCTTCTTCTTCTTCTTCTTCTTCTTCTTCTTTATTGTTCCTACTGCTTTTGCCGTGAAGCGTCTAAGAGAGTAGGTAGATGCAATTGTCTGTGTTTCATTTGTCTTATTGCTTGTACTAACGTTATACCTGTATTTGATTTCTTCAATGTCGTTTTTACACCATCTAGCAGACTCTTCCTGGCTCGTCCTCTCGCCTTGTATCCCGATGTTCTCACACATAACTCTGTAGCCGCTGGTTGATCTTGTTCCATTCTAGCTAAATGTCTGAACCATTAAATTCTTTGGTGTTCTATCAAGTCAGCAGCACGTGTTATCCCAGCATTTGTTCTTAGTTTTTAATTTGTTACTCTATCTCAGTGGTTCTCAACCTTTTTTGGCCCGTGCCCCCTTCACCATATTTTTAGGACGTCATTCCCCCCCCCTCACCATATTTTTAGAACGTCATCCCCCCCCCCCTTTCGTATTTCCTCCCTAAAAAATTCCCCCTGCCCCTACACAGTATACGTAATAATTGAAGCTAAATTTAATAGCACATACTAAAACATGTCTAGACATCTACATAAAACGTGATTTGCGGATCTACTTACGTTATAAAATGAATTTCAGAAGGGTGATACGTACAGAACCGTAAACTCTGAAAGGAAAAACAATATCAAGTAATCGGTTCTTGTATTAACGCAATCTAGAAATCTTCCCCACCGGTTGCTCTATCTCATCCTGTTTTTCCCCAGCTCGTCTCACATGATGTGATTTTGCTTGGGTGTTTCTAGGACGGGAGTCCTATAGAAGACACTGCTTTGGGAGAGGGGGTGGATATGTTAGATCTTTATATATTCTAAGCCACGAATTATGATGTGGGTGTCCAGTTCCCTTCGTCGTCTCTCTCCCTTCCCAGACAATTACCAGAATATTCTGAAAATTTGTACACGTGAATAACTCCATAGAGGTGTCTTGAAGAGAATAGAACAAGAATCGCCATGGCGAAGGCAGCCTTTTTGCAAGATGTAAAACATATTACCCAATAAAATGATGTTCTTTGCAACGAGAAAAAGAGTGTTGAAGGGCTACATAGAGCCTGTACTTTTTTATGGATGTGAAACATGGACAATGGGCAGACAAGCTAAGAAAACATCTATGGCAGTGGAAATGTGGTTTCTGAGAAAAATGCAAAGAATACCATGGACAGACAGAAACACCAATGACCAAGTCTTATAAGAAACAAATTAAAACTGTAAACCGATTAAAGAAATTAGACGTGGACGGTAAAAATTTGGTGGGCATGTTATGAGAAGAAATAAATTAGAGAACTTGGTGACAACTGGCACGATTTAGGGAAAAGGTACAAGGGGAAGGCTGAGAAGTAAATATCTGGATGGCTTGACCACAAGACATGGTCGAGACAACAACACGGAGCTGATCCACGACTCTGGTAATCGTGTAATATGGCGAAACGATCAGAGAAGGCAGAGAAGTAAATACCTGGATGGCTTGACCACAAGGCGTTGTCGAGGTAACAATACGGAGCTGATCCACGACTCTGGTGATCGTGTAATATGGTGAAACGACCACCCACGCTTATCAGAATGGTACATGATGATTATGAACTCCAGAAATAAAACTTAAGCAGGAAAATTAATACCGAATAATAAACCAATCAAATTAAGCAAACACTCACCGAGATCAGACTGGACAATGTTATCCTCATCATCAAGAAGTGCATTCAACTCCTCCTTTCGCAACAGTCTGAGAGGTATTCCGTCTATCCTTGCGTTCTCACCATCGTCGACGTTATCATCCTCGTCGTCATCGGTAAATTCCGGAGCAATTGTCCTGTTTTCTTGGTCCTTTTTATCGTCATTATAAAAAAATGAGCTTCGGGTTACATTATCGTTATACTCATGTGTAACGACGGCGGAAGATGCACAAGAAACAACAGCCGAAACAGCAAATAGTGCTGCAAGCCTCAGTGACAACATAATAGGGCCGCGCGATTGTCCTCTTGCAAAATGAAAGACACTGAACTTTACCGGTCAATAGGCTTGGCTAGAGCACGTAAGACAAGTAATTGCTTTTAATCACTTCTTTGCAACCAGCCGCTTGATAATTAATTATAGGGGTCAGATTGGCTTAGACATGCGATGCAATGGCTTAGACATACGATGGTCTTAGAAATCGACGGTGGCTACAAGATGGCGGACTGGGAGATACGACGTGTACAACTAACTTGACCAGAGATGGTACCATTCGCGGTGTGAATTTTTTTAACGAAACAGGATCTGCGGGATGGTATATCTCCCCGTATTCTAGAATAGTGTATGGGCTATCTAGTTTTCTTGGATAAGAGGGTAAGTTTAGTATGATCCGTGTGCACGTTGCATACATTTAACAATCTGTGGGCAACTGGAAATGTAAAGAGTCAGGTCGAATTAGTCGCTGACTAGGTTGGAATTACAATTGAGAAAACATACCCACAAAACAATATCTATAGAATGTGTGTTTCTGGTAACCGCACATTTCTATCCTCGCCCATGTTACTGAGTTCGTGCACTGCACGAAACAGCGAATAGTACCGCAAGCTTTACTGATAACATAATAGAACGATGAAAGACGCTGAAAATTACCAGTCAATAGATTTGTCTATAGCGCGGGCTGTCATGGTTCGCCAATTCACATGATCATCAGCATTGTGTTATTGTCTCGATTATGCCATGTAGCCACATCATCCAGGTATAAGCTGATACTCTCAGCTTTGCCATACCATTGATCTTTTTCTATCAATTTTGCCAACTGTGACCAAGATTTCAAGTTTATTTCTCCAAATAAAGTTCCACCAGAAACTCTTGGCTCTCTAATTCTAATTTCTCGAATCATTTTACGGTTTCCCTTTTTTTTTTTTTTTTTGGAGGAGTTCTCGTTCGTTTTTCTGTCAACCTTTGCCATTCTTAAAATTTTCCTCAGCATCCACACGGGATTTCGTGATTACTAACAACGTCGTTAACCCTTTGGCCAGGAGTGTGTGTGTGTGTGTGTGTGTGTGTATGTGTGTGTGTGTGTGTGTGTGTTTGTGTGTGTGTGTATTTGTGTGTGTGTGTCATTGGCACCTTGCTGTCTTGACGATAGTTTGTGCTTCAACAAGGCATAATAACTACAACCCATGGCGGTAGCGAATGTGACTGATAAGGCCAATTCGCGCTGTAAATGTTCGTCCACAATGGGTGCATGCGAACACGTGGTCATTTCCACCATCATGCACCATCTTACGTCTCACACGCTCGGTGTGTGACTTATCTGCAATAATTTTCTCCTTTGTCTTTATTCCATTTCTGATCGTTGCCCTCCATGCAACACCTTCAGCAGCGACTTGCTCCCAATGTGCATTATTAATGCCTGTATGAATCATATCCCACTTACACACATCTTTGTATCGTAGTAGAGGCCGACCCTGAGATCTCTTACCCATCTGTAATTCATCAAAAAAGATGTCCTTTGGTATTCTACCATCATCCATCCTTCTAAGATGTCCTATCCGTCTAAGTCTACGAATACTGAGCATGGAATAAACCGTCACATAACCTGATATTTCCAATACTTCAGTATTTGTTATTCTGTCTTGCCACATAACACCAAGAATTCTTCGCAGACACCGCATATGAAATCTGTTTAAGCGTTTCTCTTGGTGTGAGTAAGTTGTCCAGGCATCACTGCCATAAAGAAGAGTGCTAAGGACACAGGCTTGATAGACAAGGACTTTTGTTTTGGCAGTAAGCTTTCTGTTCTCCCAGACTCTTTTTCTTAACCTGTTCATTGTTGTTGCTGCCTTACCAATCCGGATGTTGCTTTCCTGATCTAGGGATAATTTGCTATTTACCACTGACCCTAGATATGTAAAATGGTCTATCATCTCTAGTTCGGCGTCATCAATAAAGATTGAAGGTATCCTATGTGCACCTTGTGACATAATCTGTGTCATCTTTTTGCTAACTGTTAAACCAAATTCAGAACAAGAATTGGAGAATACAGATAGTACACATTGTAATTCTTCCTCAGAGTGGGTCGTAACTGCAGCATCATCTGCAAAACATCAACTAATGGAGACGGACTGTATCTGCAGAAAAAAACCTCAATGGCTCAGAACGCTGAAGAAGAAGAAGAGAGAAGAATATATATATATATATATACAGACCACGCCATGCTGCAATGACGTCAGTCTGCACGCGCTGTCTATTTACGGTAATGTTTATTGCGCTAGCGTAAATTCATTTTGACCTGAGAAGTCCCGTTGAAAATTTGCAAAACTATCAATGATCTGGTCCGTTTAGAGCAGGGGTTCTCAACCGGTGGGGAATTCCCCCCCCCCCCGGGGGGGGGGGAGAATTTTAGGGTTTTCAGGGGGGATTTAAGATTATTTCAAGATCGCGTTAATACAAGAATCGATTACTTGATATTGTTTTTCCCTCCACACTTTAAAGTTCTGTACTTCTCGCCCTTTTGAAATTTGTTTTATAACATAAGTAGACATGCAAAACACGTTTTATGTAGACGTCTAGTCTTGTTCTAGTATGTGTTATTAACGTTAGCTTCCATGTTTTACGTATACTATGTAGGGGCCGCGGGTGGGGGATTTATAGGAAGGAAATACGAAAGGGGGAATGGCATTCTGAACATATGGTGAGGGGGTGCATGGGCCAAAAAAGGTTAAGAACCACTGGTTTAGAGTGATGAAAAATCACACATATATACAATAATGGGTGTTTAATGTAAACATGCATTAATTATTATTGTAGTCGCTCTTAATATTCTATAATAATATTAAATATTCATAGCTGGAGTATGACCAGAAAAACTGCCATCTCCCGCCATTGAAATATTAGTAAATACTATATTACAGCATGCGATCTTCATAATTTAAGTGTGACATTGATTGCCAACTTAAATGGTCGAAAATTACAAACTAGACATAGAAATGGATGCTAAATTTAATAATGCATAGTATATCAATGTACTAAGTCTCAAGAACATTCAGAGAGTAGTGCAGCAGAAACTTCGGCACATGCGGGACTCCTGGTTGAGCAGCAAAGCTGATGAAATTCAAGGCTTTGCTGATAGACATGATATGAAAAACTTCTACGACTCACTGAAAGCGGTCTATGGTCCTACATTACCAGGCACAGCTCCCCTCCTCAGTGCAGATGGGGGTACATTGGTCACCGATAAGAAAGACATCCTTCAGCGCTGGGCAGAACATTTCAGCAACATCTTAAATGCAACTTCCTTCGTCGATGATGAAACCATCAACTGCCTTCCTCAAGATCCCATCAATGATAAATTTGAGGACCTGCCAACCATAGTGGAGGTAAACAAAGCCATCCAGCAACTCTCCAGCGGCAAAGCACCTAGTCCGGACTCCATCCCGGCAGAGACATACAAGGCAGGTGGGTGGGTCCTAACAGAGCAGCTTCACCAAGTCTTTACAGACATATGGGTGAACGAGACCATGCCACAAGATTTCAAGGATGCGTCAATAGTCCGCCTTTACAAACGAAAAGGAAACCGCCAATCCTGTGACAACCACCTAAGCATCTCCTTGCTTTCAATTGCAGGGAAGATACTCGCCAGAATTCTTCTCAATCGCCTCACGGCCCATCTCGATCAAGGTCTTCTTCCCGAGAGCCAGTGTGGCTTCAGAAAAGAACGAGGAACTGTTGACATGATTTTCGCTGCAAGGCAGCTGCAATAGAAATGTTAGGAACAAAACTGCGAAATGTTCTCCACTTTCATTGACCTTACCAAGGATTTTGATACAGTCAGGAGAGAAGGACTGTGGAAGATTATGGCAAAATATGGCTGTCCACGAAAGTTTGTCCAAATAGTGCGGCTATTTCATGATGGCATGCAGGCAAGAGTACAGGAAAATGGTGAAGTGTCTGAGCCCTTTCCTGTCACCAATGGAGTGAAACAAGGGTGTGTCCTGGCACCAACACTGTTCACTGTTTTCAGCTATGATGACGAATGCCTTCGAGAACAACGACATTGGAATAGACATCGACTACCGCATGGATGGAAAGTTATTCAATCTCAGAAGGCTGAAAGCTAAAACCAAAATTGACAACGACACCGTCAGAGAGCTCCTGTTTGCTGATGATTGCGCTCTATACGCCAACTCAGAGGCGGACATGCAACATAATGTTTCAGCTTTCTCACATGCCTGTGCCAAATTTGGGCTCAATATCAATTTGGAGAAGACTGTAGTTATGTACCAGCCAGCTCCAGGAATAATCACACTGTGCCGAATATCAAAGTGAATGGTCATAGTCTAAGTATTGTGGACAAATTCACCTATCTTGGCAGCACTGTGTCACAAGCTGCCACAATTGATGATGAAGTGAATGCAAGAATCTCCAAGGCCAGCGCGGCCTTTGGCAGACTGTACAAGAATGTATGGGACAGAAATGAAATAAGCCTGCAAACAAAGCCGAAAGTCTACAAAGCAGTCGTATTATCCACACTGCTATATGCTTGTGAAACCTGGAATGTTTATCAGCGACATGCTAGGAAATTAAACCACTTCCACACAGTCTGCCCTAGGAAGTTACTGAAGATTAAATGGCAAGACAAGATCCCAGACACTGAAGTCCTAGAAAGAGCGTCCATGCCCAGTATCCACACTCTACTAATGAAGAATCAGATTCGCTGGGCTGGTTACTTGACTCACATGCCAGATCACAGGCTCCCTCAACGAATTTTTACGGCGAGTTGCGTTATGGTAAACGCTCCCAAGGCGGCCAGAGGAAACGCTTTAAAGACACTCTGAAAATCTCACTGAATGCTTTTGGAATTCATCATGACACCTGGGAGACTGCAGCCAGAGACCGAAATTCGTGGCGTGCATCATTGCGCAAGGGTGCAGTCACTTGTGAGGCAACCAGGACTGCAAGAGCTGTGAAGAAAAGACAGAACAGAAAAACCACTGCAGAAAATACTCCTCCAGAAACGTCAAGCACTTTTTGTCCAGATTGTCAAAGAACATTTCGAGCCAAAATAGGCCTTATCAGCCATCTTAGAACTCACGGCTCCATACTTTCAACCCCACTGGATGCAATGAATGGTCATCATCATTATTGATGGACAAACAACACAACACACTAAGTCTCATCAAATGGTATTTACGGGTTTGCTTACCGCTTAGAATAGACAGCCTGATTCTCCGGTATAACAAAGGTTCCCGACTTGCCAGAAATGCACAAAGCAAAACGGGATGGGAAAAACTATATGAAGTAATCGGTGTCTGTTTTAACTCGACCTTGAAATAATCGTGGAATTTAACATCATGAGTACTCTAAACGTCATTAAATCCTAGACACAAGACAAGAAAACGAAAATTACCGTAAAAACATCTCCGGTAAAGTTCGGTAACCGAAGAACGTAGTGCCTAGTAGAGGTCTGCATTTATCTTTTTCAAGTTAATATGTTTTACTCGATCAAAGGCAATTGTGTAGTGAATGAAGCAAAGATGTAGGGGAGACTGGGGAGAAATGGACATAGGGGAGAAATGGACCACCCCCTCTCTGGCCCCTGGCTGTGATGCAATGAAAGTGAAACCAAAATAAGTTTGTTTTCCACATCAAACATAGTCCGAATTTTTCATTTGCCATCGACTTCCCGCACAGGTCGTTCCCACGCAAAGTTTGAAAAATTTTCTGCACTAAAGTTTCTTATTCCAGTTCCAGACACCATCGTAAAGCAGACGCATAGTCAGGAATCAGGACAAGGTAATTACGTTAATATCTTTATTTAGTTGTTATTTAAGAGTTCATATAAAAAATATAGCATATAATATTAGATTTAAGAGACTTTATGGATGAATAGTTTAATACATTGATGGGGGAGAAATGGACCGGTTCATTTCTCCCCATGGTTCATTTCTCCCCATAGAAGAAATTGACAAGACAGTCTGTTGTTATTAAAAGTGTTGAAGATTGCATTCGAATATCAGCATTATTGATTCTTTTTAATACTGGGGTCTAAATCTAGACCAATAAAACTGTTAACAAATTTGATTTCAGTGATTTATTAAAGATGCACGTCATTCGTGCTATGATCAGTATTTCTTTGCAAATGATAGGCCTACCATTCTAAATGTTATATAATTCTGTCACTCTTTTGTTTCAGATGCCAAGATTGTACATCAGAAACACCAACAAGGGTCTCGTTACGGATGAACGTATGAGAGAAGCTGTTAATGCTGTGAAAAATGGAATGAAAGTGAGGAAAGCTGCAAGGGAGTACGGCATTGCTCGCTCTACCCTCAATAACAATCTTACAAAAGACAGAGAAGGAAATGGTCTGCCTACTAGACTCGTACCAAATTATAGGCATAGCCTTGTTTTCACAGCTAAGCAAGAAGCTGATTTTGCTAGTTACTTGAAAGATTGTGCAAGAATGTTCCATGGACTCACAACTAAAAACGTTCGTATTTTGGCGTACGAGATGGCGAAAGTCAATAACATTGCACATCCTTTAACCTGGGTTGAGCAAATGATGGCAGGGAATGACTGGCTTTGTGGATTTTTGCGACGGAATCCCGAGCTGACCATAAGGCAACCCGAGGCAACATCTCTGGCTAGAGCTACAGCTTTCAACAAACATAATATTTGCACCTTCTTCAACATTGTGAAGGAAACCATTACAAAACTAAATGTGAGTGGAGCTCAAATCTACAATTTGGATGAGTCAGGTCTGACCACTGTACAGAAAGTGCCAAAAGTAATTGCCCCACGAGGAGTGAAGCAAATAGGCCAGGTGACATCCAGAGAAAGAGGAGAACTGGTCACAATCTGTTGCATTGTGTCAGCTGCGGGTCACATTATCCCTCCAGTTTTTGTGTTTCACAGAAAATTTTTTAAGAATTTTATGCTTGCTGGAGCACCTGAAGGTTCCCTTGGCCTTGTGAATGAATCAGGTTGGATGACCCGTGATAATTTCGTCAAAGTTATAAATCACTTCATTAAGCATTCAAGACCTTCCAAAGACTTCCCTTTGATTTTGATCTTGGACAATCACGATTCCCACATTTCATTTGAATCACTTGAACTGTGCAAGAAAAACAACATTCATGTGATCACGTTGCCACCACACACCTCATCTAAAACTCAGCCCTTGGACCGTTCAGTTTTTGGACCCATGAAGTCGGTCTACAACAATGCGTGTGATTCATGGATGATGAAAAATGTTGGGACACCACTGACAATCTATCAAGTTGCAAATCTAGGAGGCCACGCTTTTCTTAAAGCGGCAACTCCCATTAACATTCAATCAGGCTTTGCAGTGTCAGGTATTTGGCCCTTTAACGAAGATGTTTTTACAGAAGATGATTTTATGCCTTCAGAAATAACGAACAGGCCCATCAGCAAGGACAGTGAAAATGCCACTTTAGAAAGCAATGAACAGACAGGATCAGCATCTCCACACTGTGGTACCAGCACAGATCAAACTACACAAGAATTTCATGAAAATCAGAAAGAGTGTAATGTTGAGAACCTTGTAGATGACTTGCAGGAAATATCAGGGAGTCTTCAACATAAAGCTACTTCTTCCTTTACTTCGCCTCATGTTTTCAGAGGACTACCAAAAGCTGGTCCGCGAAAAGATTCAAATAATATGAGGAAAAGAGGAAAAACTATGCTGGCTACTTCTACGCCAGAAATGGACCGAATTAGGGAAAGAGCGGTGATGAAAGAAAAGGCAGCAAAAGTTCCACCCAAAAAGGCAAAGAGACAGCTGCTGAAAGAACTTGATGTTGATTCAGATCCAGAAACTGACATTTCGTTTTGTGATGACACAGATTCTGATGTTTCATTTGGTGAAAATGAGGAGTGTACGGTTAACTTGACTGGTGTGCGTGAGGTTTTTGAAGGCCTGTGTGTGCTATGTGAATATGGAACAAAGAAGACTTGTGTTTACTATGTAGGAATTGTAAGGGGAGACATTGATGATGATGGTGATGTTGAGGTAGAGTTCTTGCTCAAGAGTGAGAAGGTTGCTGGTAAATTTGTTAAGCCTAAGGTAGAAGATGTCGCCAGTGTCTCAATTACATGTATTAAAGCACAGCTTACTAGATCTACAATCACTGGAACCACTTCTAGGACCAAAGATGGCTATGTCTTCAAAGAAAGTCTTGCAGGCATAAATGTTCGATAAAACTTTATATTAGATTAATATATCATATTAAACTTTTTTACTGTCGCTTAAAATAATAAAAAAAACTGCAAATATCCTTTTAATGATTATTTATTTCTTATAGCAATATGGATGAGTTGTTGCTGCTTCTTTTTAAAAAAGGTCCATTTCTCCCCACTATGGTCCATTGCTCCCCACGTGCTGGTCCATTTCACCCCAATGGTGGTCAATTTCTCCCCGTGTTCATATACATTTTTGAAATGCATTTTGTAAAGAAACATATAGAAATAGATTGCTAAATGTTTTCCCCTTTTAAAATAAATGAATGTACAACATTTTAGTCATGGTTTTGTTATGTTTCGATAAAATCTGTTCCGGTGATGAGCAAAAATTGAAAACTACAAAATTGCTGGTCCATTTCTCCCCAGTCTCCCCTAGGTCTTGGTTTACTTCTATTAAACACTATATTAATGTTCTCAGCAAATACACATCATTTGTTGTACTCTTTCCATCTATAAACCCACATTGTTCATTCCCTGTTTCGGCTTATATTTTCTATCTAACTCTTAGCATATTATTTGCAAAATCGCTGTAATGTGGCTAATTAAATCAATTGTTTGATGGTTACCACATTCCAAGGCTCCTGATTTCTTCGGGATTGCAATTAACATAGATTGACACAATCCTGAAAGTATATATACAGTATCATATATTGTGGTCAGCAATCTGGTGGCCTGGGCTATTCCAGATTATTCTAAGCATTATTTTTTTCTGTTATGATGTTGTCTGGACCCGAGGTCTTGCCAGTTTCCATATAGTTAAGAGCATTATAACCCTCCGTCTTCACAACTGTTACATTATCTTTTTTGTTAGTTTAATCTAGTCAGTTGTTACTGTAACATTATTACTTTCATCTACATCGTTATTAATTTAGCCTAGATTGTTGTTAATTTAGTCTAGACTGTTGTTACTTTAGACTTGAATGTTGTTAATTTAACTTAGACTTTTGTTACCTTAGCCTAGAATGTTGTGACCTTAGCCTTGACTGTTGTTACTTTAGCCTAGATCGTTGCTATTTCAACCTAGATAGTGTTTCAGTTACCTAAATAGTTGTTACTTTAACCTAAATATTTGAATAGTAAAGACACAAACAATATAATACACAGATTATTGCATGTCATATGTCACTGTTTTTCGTCTGTGTATACAAAAGAAAAAGAAAATGTATATATTGAAGTGGGGTGATGAATCCTTTTAAATGAAATGCACTAACACATTGTCCTGTTTCCATGTTAGCACGGTAGTAGTAAAGAGACCAATATGTCTTTTTCTTTACACAACTGTGGTTTACAAGCGTGTGTAGCAGACGCATCTACATACCTCAGTAACTGTTGATTATATGTAGTGAACAGCATAATGAAAATATAAGTTTTTGCCACATGCCTAACTCCTAATAGACGGCATGTTATTGAAGAATGTGGCTCCTTTCGGTTGGTAGAATTAGTCGAATTGCCAGAACTGTATTTATTTCTTAATTCATTTAAGTATGTGCTCTGCTATCCTATTTTGTAAATGGTGTTCCGCTCTGCCCATGTCAATGGATTGTCATTTGCATTGAAATAAATATATGAAATTGGAAATGGGTTACGACGGTACAATTTCTTGTACTTTCGGGGTTGGCATGGGCGGGGGAGGGGAGGGTTGTATTTCAAAATGTGAACTGCGGCAAAGTTCGGGATCACCTTTCCCCCTATTCCATAGCATGATGACCCACTCAACCACAACCCTCGCTTTTTGTCTTCATTCATTCATTCATTCATTCATTCAGTAGCATGTCCTTTGCAGAACCTTGCTCCCATAACAATCTTCCGTAAAACCTCTCAATCATAAGCAAGATGTCCCGCATCCGATACACCCATATGAATATCATCCGACACATCCTGCAACCATCTTCTCTTTGGCCTTCCTCTTCCTCTCTTCCCAGACATATATCCCTCCTTTATTGTTCTCTCCAAACTTTCGTGACGTTTTAAGTGATCAAAATCTTTGTGTCTTACCCAGGAGTAAATACGTAACATTGTAACCGTTTGCTAACATCTACATTTCCGGCAGTAGATGATTGTTCCTGTTTGATGTTATCTACGTTTCATGGTGTTGTGAGGCCCTGTCTGTGGAGCCATCAACATCCACCGCCTTTGTGCTATCCATGACAGAACGTGTAAAGTTGCCACCTTTTGGTCAATGTTTTTCTTTGTTTGTAGAGAAAGGGGGCTGCGTGGTCACGACGTATGGTGTCTGCCTCGAGTGCTGGAGGTCCTGGGTTCAGGCCCCGGTGAGGACCGGGAATTTTTCACGAGGACCTCTAGTAATAAAATTCCCCCTGGTCTCTGGGTAGTGAGATCGGACGCCCGTGTGTATTGTTGCGTACGTAAAAAATCCCTTGGCAGTTGGAAATCGAAAAAGAGTAGCCTAACGGTTCTGCCCGGGCAAAATTTCGATTTAAAAATCTACCCAAAGTATTTCAGGATCCTCGACGGTGCTACGGAGTTCGTGCACTGAGCTGAGTTTCTCCAGACTCAGGTTTGAGTTAGGAGGAGAAGGGAGCACTTATGGGTTACACCCGTGTGCCGTGATGTTGATCCATCGACTAAACTAAACTAAACTAAACTTTGTTTGTGGAGAACAAATACTGGTAGTTTTAGCAATATGGAGCTTATACTTTTCAGAAAAGTAGTGTTTGTGTTTTATTCCCTGGAAAATGTTTCGCCTCTTTCCTGAAATTATTATTAGGTTTTCGAAGCTGTAACTTCTCCCATAATTCCCTGGGAAAAGAAAGCTTATGCTGACAGTTTTGTTTGTGGTACCTTTGTGAGATTAACTGCCGTCACGTGGTAAGTCTTGCTGTTAATATTGTGAGTCATAGGGACACAGGAAAGAAAGCTCCCAAACTACGTTTGCACACATGGCTGCTTAGGCTTAGTAGCGATATTATTTTCCATTAGTTGAGTTGAGTTGAGCTAAGAAACGACATCTCTGCACTAAGGACATTCTCAAAAGCGCCCCGTCACCTCGTTCAACAGCCAGCGAAGAGTCATACTGCTAATGGTTCCAACTGCTATCTGATTTAAAGTTCTCCTGCTCTTCCCTCATAGCTTTGAGATTTGTGCAGAACCCCTGCCTATCTCCCGACATATAATTCTCACCACATACGGGTTCTCAGTATGTTCCACCGCTTTCTCCACCTGGTCCAACAGGTGTCCGACCAATTATCCATTGTCCATGTGTAATCTACCACCGAGACGTGCATTCCCTGCCAGCCTATGAGCCTGTTCATTCCCCCGCACTCCCGCATGACTAGGGCAGAACATCCATCCAATTCTCACATTCTATAACCTCTTAAGCGAGGCAAGCCATTCTACGAGAAACATTCCATTCTCCACCTTATTAAGCATACTCCATGAGTCTGTAATGAATACAATGTATGTTGCAGCGGTCTCCTCCAACCATCGAAAGGCTGCTGTTACTGCTTCCACCTCCATTCTCATGCTAGAGGTTGCATTTCATATACCAGACTCTTCTTTTTCAAGCATCGTCCATTAACCTTCGCAATGAAACCCCAACCACTACATCTGTTTCTCACCACTGACCCATTGGAGTAGATCACTATTTTATCTTGATGTGTTTTGCCCTGAATCAGTTGTTGCGCCTAAAACTCTCTGTGGCTTACTGCCCATTATCTGCATTCACGACCCAGTGTTACTATTACCTTGTGCCAATCCGACATGTCTTTCTGTGCTTTTACCCACTCTTTTTCACGATTGCTGTTCTCTATTTCACACAACTGGCTGATAGATATTTCTGCCTGTGCCATCCAGGACCTGCTTCTTCTAAGTATATTACCCTTGACCATATCCATGGCTTCATGCAGTGGTTGATCCCTGTCTGTATCGACTCTCAAGTACCATTTGGCTTGAAGGACCAGAGCCAACCAATCACGTCCCTACGTCCCTGTGTGTCATTCGGATGATCGCCTCTGCATGTGGCCCTGGCAACTTTGATCTTAGTAAAAAGCCAAAGAGGGTAAAATATTGTTCTTAACAGATTTTAATTGCCCATAATTAACTACGTGGTTCGAATCGCATCGGTAACTTACGGGGTATGTGAGCCGGCCGCTCAGAAAACAATGGCAAACTACTGAGTGTAATCTTGCCAAGAAATCAACATACAGCTGAAAGATGCTGGTGTTGACAGCGATGTCCTGTAAAGGATATGCACCCAAAAAAAAATAATAATTAACTACGATTTTCTAAAGTTTCTCCTGATTTCCCGTAAATGCTAGTGATTTTCCGTAAATACTGAATACAAATGATTTGCTGTAAATGCTAATTATTTGCTGTAACTACAAATTATTTCCAATAATTACATTTGTTTTCCTCTCTAGAATATGTAGGGCTCCCCGCTAGCTACTTATGGTTTTATATAATTATTATTTCGCCTGTCTACGATTTCCCACAAATAGTTATGATTTCCGTTGACTACTGACGGTTTTCTAAAACTGGTTAGGATTGTCCATAACCACTATTGATTTCCTATAACTACTTATGATTCCCATAACTACTTACCACTTCCTATAACTGCTTTTGCTTTCCCATAATTTCTGATGATTTCCCATCTCTATATATGCGTTCCAATCAAAGTTGGGAGACGATGACTACCTCTCACACTGTCATTTACTGTCATGTACTACCAATATAGTACCTTGCGGTGTATGGCAGGGGGATCTTTGAGCCTGAGGAATTAAGGCCGCCTGGCTAGTGCAGTCGCCGCGAACTGTGCAGGTTAGGATTTTCTTTTTGTTCCGGACAACAACAAAAACATCCCCATACCTTATCGAGGATTTGAACCCGGGTTTGCCGAAGGAGAATCCGGCGTTCTAGCTACTCGGCCAGCCGCTCCTAAGCTCTCATACACACAGTATAAAATTAAATACCAATCTTTGTTTTCGTGTTAATATTTATTGTAGAAATACACACAATATGTGTCATTGGACACTAACACACAGGTTTGTTCACACCAACAATTTTCTAGCGATTGTTCGCATGAAGGAAACAAATGTGTTATAGTATTCATTACATCTATGTTATTATATTACAACAAGATTTATCAGTCAACAAGACCTTGTAATATTCTAAATTTGTAATGAGTACACATATGTTTCAGTCTCATATAGATCTACCTGACCATGTTCAGTTTTTCTGAGACATGTATGAGAAGAAGAGGTGGCTAGGTAAGAAATTGTCCGCCAAGCCTCAAATGCCGCCACCTAGACTATAGCTATGTCTAACACTTCACACACCAATTGATTTATTGGCTGCAGGACGATATTTGTTTTACATTTTTGTTTATTTGATGATGGGGAGAATGATCGCCAAGTATTAGTGTCAGCAGGTTGAAAATGTAACATTCTGTAGCCTTTAAACACATTCCGACTTCCCATTTTCTGCTTTCATTTGTGTGCGTGCGTGCGTGCGTGCGTGCTGTGTGTGTGTGTGTGTGTGTGTGTGTGTGTGTGTGTGTGTGTGTGTGTGTGTGTGTGTGTGTGTGTGTGTGTGTGTGTGTGTGCGCGCGCGCGCACAATGTTGAGTGGCTTGGACAATTATGTTCTCCAGAAAATCTGTCCTCTATGTTGTTGATAAGTTCGACACCAGAATGTCTCTTCCGTGGAACACTGTCAGACCATGCAACATATTCTCCCATTGTCGACCCCCATTCTCTAACACCCTCGATCTTCATATTTGTCACAACCTTCCCCAGACGCCTCTCGTCTCATAGATCAAGGCGTTTCAAGCACTGAAGAGCCCTGAAATGGAAGAATATTGACATTTACAGATTAATAGACGGTGTATAGTGCATGAGGGCCAGGCATATGATACCATCACATCCAGTCTGAAAACGGAGGTACAAGAAGTAACTACGGCGTTTCGATGGCTGCAAGAAAAACATATACATATGCACATGCACATAATTGTAACGGACACGCCGAGTATGCTGAAAAGGGTGAAGATACGCATGTCGCACAGAGTGGCACGCTTCAATAAACAAAATCAAAGATAAGAAGATTCCGTTGGATCTTTCCCCCAGGGCTTGTTGGTGTGTTGGGAAACCCACAGGTGAAAAAACTGACTGGGTCTACATCACTGGGTTGGCTGTCTGTCAAACTATCATTTACTGCCACTATTGTACCGTGCGGCAGAGGCAGATGTCAGGGCACTGAGGGCTAATATTTGACTGACTGACTGACACCTTGCCGTCTTGACATACGATAGTTTGTAAAATGGAGTTATACCTCTCCCTAACAGAAAGCCTGGGCCGGGTTAATATTTATAGTGAGGGAAACCAGACACACCATCATTACGTGGAAAGAATAGTAATGCAGGGAGTAACCAGAGGGTCTTGTCGACACTTAGTACTCCGAGAAGAGGCCAGATGGACACATAATTAGACTGAAGTTGGTACTATTAGCATTGGGAACCTTTGCTGTTTGTTGAAGATGAGGACGAAGCGTATGTGAACACGTGCTGCGTTGTTAGTTCTTGACTCAACTCAACACTAAAAAAAAACTTAACATTAATAATGATGTATACGTTGATTTGTCTGAATACATTTCTTTATAATACAAAAGTAATACACGTTCAAGCAAGTAAAATACACAGCTGTTACTTTTTGACCATAATAATGATACCGAGTAAAGCTGATTTATTTTTCATCTATTTCTGGTTGTATCTGAACTTCCTAACGCGTTCACCGTCTGGTCTCGGGGAGCGAATTTCCAGGGTCGGAGATCCTTGCTTACTGCCGTCTCGAACAGTGACTCGGTGGTTGCCGACTGTGCCCGTTTGTCCGCTGATGCCGTTTTTGTTGAACGACCTCAGGTTGTCGGGTTGAAATCGGTTGAAGTCACGAACTGCGTCGTTGTAGCTGCCTGGCCTGTGAGACAGAAATAAGGTACACATTTAGAAAACATGTTACCTGATTAACTGTCAATGGATGATTAATCGTCTAAAGGGACTTCCCTTATCTGCCATGGACATATATATTGCCGAAATGTTGTCACTGCGGTATAATAAAACACGACTGCTACCATATTTACAACTTTTAAGTCATAACTGCAATATCCTGACTTCCCATTTTCCGCTTTCATTTTTGTTTTGTTCACACCTACATTTTTTTTTTTTTTTTTTTTTGGGGCACTGTATCAGTTATGTGTCTCTTTTTTAAAAAAAATCTGGAACCCCCAAGTCAAAAGATTTGAAGAGACATCTAAAAACACGTGTGACTTAACATACACACTGGAAACAGACTACCAGATAATAATGTTAAATAAACGCCTGATAAACGGAAAAGACCAGTCCATACACGTACTACTACTTCTTGTGAATTAAACTGATTTTTAAGTGTGGATTACTTTTCCCTATTACCAGTGTCCCTCGCCATCAGGAAAACCCGCTCTGATTTCTGAGATGCTTGTAATTTACGTCCCCAAATCAAGAACGAGAAATCAATAATATACAGAAGACAATAACAGCTATGTAACCATACTAATACTCCAACAATGTGGGTTTATGGTGGAAATCTTCCATCCCCGACTTGAAACCCAACTTGCACTTCCCCTAACTCCCTCCTTTCCAGAGTTAAAAAGTTAGTTACATATCCTTCACAGGACGTAGCAGTCAACTCAAGCATGTTATGACTTTTGTGATTCTTGGGCAAGTTTACGTTCAGTAGTTTGCCATTGCTTTTTTGAACGACCAGCACTCGTGCCATTGTATAGAAACCAACCCACGTCGGACTCGGAGTCCAAAAGCTAGTTTTCGAATGCGGTATGAGGGGTTATGAACTGCATTCATAACTCCTTCGCCACAGGGCATTTCCAGAAAGGCATACCCTTAACCTGGTTGAGAGACACTGAATGTTGAAGACAGATATAATAAGGCACGTCACCTGGTATATTGCTGGGTCACCCTGTTGCCACTCTTAGTAGGTTTGGGAGCCCTGACTGCACCCCTGAAGAGATTGCGACCAGCGGACAGTAGTCTCCCGGCAATACCAATCCAACGCTTGGGACGTTTTTTTTGCTGTCTATTCATCGGAAGAGAAAACAATTATGGATTAATTGGAACAATTAAACATATAACAAGATAAAAATATGTTATCGTCGTAATCATCATCATTATAATCATGACCCTCATCTTTGTCATCATCATCATCATCAGCACCACACCACCACCACCACAACCACCACCATCACCATCACCACAACCACCACCACCACAACCACCATGATCATCATCATAATCATGTGCATGTCTGTAGTAACGGTCGCTTGTAATGTTTCTTCAACATCCTTGCCCTGATTTCTCATGATAAATTTATTTAGGTACATGTTGTTATGCATCTAGTCAGTTGTTAGTTATTTAGTTAGTTATTAAGTTAGTTAGTTAGTTAGTTAGTTAGTTAGTTAGTTTGTTAGTTAGTTAGTTAGTTGGTTGGTTGGTTGGTTGGTTGGTTGGTTGGTTGGTTGGTTGGTTGGTTAATCGTCAGATTATCCTCATTGAAAATAGAACCATTCAGTCAAAAACTGCTAGGACCACCCCATCAGTAACTCTCTCAGCGTGGAACAGTCGTCGACCCTAGCTCTGCGTTTCTTGACTGTTCTTCTTTGATTCCCGGTATATCCGCCTGGTCTTGCATTGACTTCCGGTCAAAATGACGGCGGGCTGTGTTTATTTTCTTTCCTAACCCCAAAGAAAGGATGGATATAAATTCTTCTCCCGGGCGCCAGAATGTAGATCAGAAGTTCAAGATTTTCGTCGGTGCTACAGAGCGCATGAATCTGTGCTGAAACCTTTCTTGTTTTGTATTAATAGTTAATGCGGTGGCTTTCCAGATGTTATAACATAAGGTTTGTACCATTAATTGATAGACTGGCTTTCCAACAGTTATAACATTATGATTG
Source organism: Cepaea hortensis (assembly GCA_963921405.1). Classification (NCBI taxonomy): domain Eukaryota; kingdom Metazoa; phylum Mollusca; class Gastropoda; order Stylommatophora; family Helicidae; genus Cepaea; species Cepaea hortensis. The sequence continues at coordinate 45,211,530 of OY992881.1, forward strand.
TACCATTCATTGCTGAACTGGCTTTCCAACAGTTATAACAATATGATTGTACCATTCATTGCTGAACTGGCTTTCCAACAGTTATAACATTTGCATTGCATCATTCGTTGATGAACTGGCTTTCCAACATGTATAACATTATAATTGTACCATTAGCTGATGAACTGGCTTTCCAACAGTTGTAATATTATTATTGGACCATTAGCTGAAGAACTGGCTTTCCAACAGTTATAACATTATGATTGTACCATTAGCTGATAAACTGGCTTTCCAAGAGTTATAACATTATGATTGTACCATTAGTTGATGAATTGGCTTTCCAACAGTTATAACGTTATGATTGTACCATTAGTTGGTGAAGTGGCTTTCCAACATTTATAACATTATGATTGTACCATTAGTTGATGAATTGGCTAACCAACAGTTATAACATTATGATTGTACCATTAGTTGGTGAACTGGCTTTCCAACAGTTATAACATTATGACTGTACCATTAGTTGGTGAACTAGCTGTCCAAAAGTTATAATTTCTATTGTACCCTTAGTTGGTAACTTGGCTTTCCAACGGTTATATCATTATAATTGTACCATTATTTGATGAACTGGTTTTCCAACAGGTATGTCATTATACTTGTACCATTATTTGATGAACTGATTTTCCAACAGTTATAACATTATAATTGTACCATTATTTGATGAACTGGCTTTCCAACAATTATATCATTATAATTTTACCATTATTTGATGAACTGGCTTTCCAACAGTTATATCATTATAATTGTACCATTATTTGTTGAACTGGCTTTCCAACAGTTATATCATTATGATTATACCATTAATTGATGCACTGTCTTTCCAACTGTACCATTAGTTAATGCAGTGATCCCGAATATTAAATAATCCCACAGTTCAGTCGCATTTAACGAAAGAATTGTGTTCCATCCACTGACTGACTTTCTAGAGCGACCCAGACTCATGGAATGCTGAAAAGGTATTTACAGAGGAAAGTGATAGATATTCCTCTTACTTGTCATTTTATACTATTCTTCTCTTGCTCGTGTGGGAAAGTAAAGGCAATCGGCGTAACTCCGATGTACAATTACGCCATGGAAGAATCATCTTTACTTATTAAGTCCAATCTTTCTAAGTGGTTAGTTAGTTAGTTAGTTAGTTAGTCGACAGATCATCCTCGTTGCACATCGGACCATTCAGTCCATAAGTGCTCGGATCCCCTCCTCAGCAAATCCCGCAGCGTGTAGCGGCTAACGACGCCAGTTCTGTGTTGGTTTATCAATCTTCTTTGGCTTCCTGCGTAGTGTTCTTGTATTAATATTTTGGCCACCCCTCTTTTAATTTGCTGCTCTCGCAGTCTGGCCATTGTTGTAGATTCACAGTCATCACTTGGTTCTTGCAAAAGTCTCACTTCTCGTAGAGCATTCAGAATGTCAGCCTGGTCCATGGCGCGTCCGCCCTCCACAGTAGCCTCACCTGCGAGCTTGTCAGCCCGCTCATTTCCTTGTACTCCCGCATGCCCTGGCACGAAGATGAAACTAATTTTTGCCAGCCGAGACCGCTTCAGAGGCAGCAACCATTCTCTTCGGATCGACCCCTCCTCTATCCTCTTGATCATGTTCATTGAGTCGCTAAGGAAACAAGCCCTAGTGAATGTCTGTGTCTCGAGCCATGTTATTGCTTTACTTACTGCCATGACATCCATGGTCAGGCTACTTGTGGTTTCAGTGAAAGCACCAGAGTCCTCCTTCACAATTCTCCCTCCGGCCCGAGCTGTAAAGGCCCATGAGCTTCTCACATGTCGGACGACCGACCCATCTGTGTAGATGACCGCGTCACTGTCTAGCGAATTCTCGAAAATCAACGCTTGTACTTCAGCCTCCACAGCAGCCGGATTTTCTTGTCTGCATTTTCTATCTAGTTGGATGCAAACTGAAAAGGATGTGCAGAAGTCTGTTGGCACTTGCACCCACTCCTCGCCAGGTTCTAAGTCCTCAAGTGAACACACCTGTTGAAGAATGTCTTCGGCTTGACCCATCCACGACCGTCCTCTTTTTAACCTGCTGCCCTTCACCTTCCTAATTTCACTATGCAGTGGATGCTGTGTGTTTGCGTTAATTCTGAGGTAGGCGCGTGCCCTGCAAACTTGCATTCTCTCTTCAATGGTTGGAAAATCAAGAAGGTAGCGCATCGCCCTGCATGCTGTATCTCTTGTACATCCAAGAATAATGCGCATAGCTTCATTCTGTATCCTTTCCATCCTTTCTATCTGCTTATGGCTGACAGTCAGGATTGCCATTGCATACTCCAAAACAGACATGACCAGCCCCTCGTACAGAAGACATAGATGGCGCTGCTCACAGTTTGCTGCCGCCATCACCCGCATCGCTGCCAAACCCCGCTTGGCCTTTGTTATCACCTGGTCTATGTGCACATTATAAGCAAGGCTTCGATCAAACCGTATCCCCAGGTAATTCATTGCCTGCGTTCTTTCCACCGTCTCTGAACACAACATTACAGTTGGTGTTGGATTGTTGACAATATGATTATTCAACGAGAACCAAGTCACTGTTGCCTTTGTTGGGTTGACCATTGCCCCAGCTTCATCACACCAAGTACTTATGCGATTGAGTTCGGTTTGTAGTTCCACAGCAACCTCCTCTCTATCCTTACCCTGACGATACACTAAAACATCATCGGCATATGACAATGTCCTGCCAGGTCCAGTGATCTGCTCACTGGTGATTCTCACTGTGTAGGCGTTGAACAGTACCGGAGATAATGGTGATCCCTGTGGTAGGCCAGAATATATTGTTGTTGGTTCCGAAGTCCAACTGCCACATCTAAAAACTACTTTCCGTTGGAAGAGAGCTGCAGCGATCCAACTAAGGAGGAATGGACTTACGTTTAGTTCAAGAAGCTGAAACATTAAAAAATCCAGAGGTACTCTGTTGTATGCGTCCTCAAGATCAATCGCTGCAGCAACGGTTTCAGTGCCTGAGTGGAAACCTTCATAGACATCGTGGGCAAAGACTGCTGCATTGGTCCAGGTTTCTCTTTTTGGACGGTACCCACCCAGGGTAGGAGGGAAAACACCTTGCCTCTCTAGTTGGCTTGATATTTTCCTGGCAATTACCTTCTCCAGCAGCTTGCCTATTGTATTCTGCATGGTTATAATTCGATATCCCTGAATTTTTTTGTGGTCTTTGTCAGGCTTCGGCAAGGGAATCAGATAGCTGTGTAACCATTCCTCCTTGATGCTTTCTAAGTGGTCATGTGAAATAATGCAGCTTTGCAGAACACGTTTACGGACGTTGCAGCGACTAACCTTCATCAGCAAATACACAAAACACAACATATAAACACGGGGGGGGGGGGGGGGGAGACGCTATGGTGACTACATTAAGGCATAAGAACGGAATGAGAAGAATGGAAAGATGAAAATACATGAGAACAATGAAAAGAAAACGTAGACACTTTTTTTTAAAGAAAATATGCTACTCATCTCAGAATCTCAGGCTGTTATACTACTTCTTTTCATTGTTCTCAATGTTATTTTCATCTTTCCATTCTTCTGTTCTCATTCTTATATCTTAATGTAGTCACTGAAGTGTCTGCCCCGTGTTTATACGCTGTGTTTTATGTATGTGTTTGCTGATAAAGGCTAGTCCTCGCAATGTCCTATGTTTTCTACAACCGTGTTCTGTAAAGCAGCATTACTTTGTGTTAATTTATATTGTTTACATTTGCACATCTTTACCGGAGTTCCACTAGCATTATTCATACTTTCAGTGTCAATATGAAAGTGAACAATACTTGCGGTAACTTCTAAACAACAATAACAACTTCTGTTAATAAAACCGCTCTGACAGTTCTTGTATATGTGTGTAATATACATTCTGAGGGAGCGTGGTAGCGCAGTGGTTAGCAAGCTGCTCTAGTCGCCCGGTAGCCATCTGTTCGAATCATCGCCGAGCAGATTTTGTGGTAAAATGACACGGGCTTCCAGATCCACCCAGCAGAATACATCAATGATACTTTGGCTGCAGTGCTTAAAACAGACAATCTTTAATATAATTCGCTTTAAAAACCATTGTAAGTTTGGGATTAGCGTGGGTATAACAAATGCTTCACATTTAAACAGTATCAGTGATTGTTTTAAGTATTCAATCGCAGTGTAATCCACCCTGCAGACTAAATCATTTATACTTTGGCTGCAATACTTAAAACACGTTGTCACTCATATATTACTTTTTAAAAACCGTTTCAGAATTGCGATTAGGGTTCTTTACATTCGAACAAGATCAGTGACTGTGTGTTTTAAGTATCACAGCCACAGTATAATTCATTTATTTACTTCATATGATATAACAGGAGGCTTCAAATGAAAACATAAAATGTTTGTTTTTATCGTTTTGGTGAATATATTCTGAAAAACAAAGTAAAGACCAAATGTATCAGTTTTCGATGTAGTCACCACTGCGTTCAATGCAAGTCCTCCAGTGCCGTTAAGGTGTTTGGACTTCTGCAGAAAAATATTCTATGGAGTCACTACTCGATGTGCCTGACCCGGTCGTGAACAGTCTGTCACAGACGTAATGCCGTTTTGAAACTTTCTACTCCACTCATACACCTGCTGGACTGAGAGACATGCATAGCCATTCTGGACGTTCATTCGCCGATGAATTACACCCCTTTACTGAATAAAATAAACGGATAACACAGTGCTGCTCCTCTTTGGTGCATGTCAAAAGTGGGAGGCCCATTGTTAAATTGTCCTTATGACCTTACTGTGTTCGTTGGCACCGTGATGTGACGTGCGTAACGCTCTCAATATCCTTAACAACAATATTGACAGGTTACAAGACAATGACATGGTTATTTTAATTTCTGCCACACTTTTAAAGTTTTTATTTGAAGCCCCCTCGTACTGTGGCTGCAATACTTAAAACACGTAATCATTGATATAACACGTTTTAAAACCGGTTTTAAATTTGCGATTACCGTGGGAATAACAAATGCTCTACGTTCGAACTATATCAGTGACTGTGTTTTAAGCATTACGGCCATAGTATAATTCATTTGTTTACTCTATATGCTATATAACTCTGCAGTACGCACCTGACAAGATGCAACGAAATATGCCTGGCATTTAATAGTGGAATCTGTTGTGTGCTGCTTCTGAGTTCAAATGTCCTAAGGGAACACAATGTTTTGAAGATACATATCACTAAGAGACAAGTTATTATTGATAATATGTGAATGAACTGTGTACATTACCCGTTGTTAATGACAAAAATGTTTGGGACTCGGACTCTGGACATGTGTCTCCCGATTGCCTGGGCAGCTTTGGCTATTACGCCAAGAAACCGCTTCTGACGTGAATTTGAGTGTTTCGAATGTATTTCAGCCACTGCATGATTGTTTCTGGCGCTCACAACTTTCTTTGCAACAATGATGTCTGCCAATAGAAACATGGATATATACGTGAGATTAAAGTGCATGTACAAATGAGACGAATATTTATTTCTTGTTCAGCAGATAGATAGGAGACATGTCCATGTGTACACATCTCATTTATTTATGTATTGTATATACTCGTATAATGTTAGGGAACCGCGGTAGCGTAGTGGCTATACTCTCGTCTGATGACCCAGGGAGGACTTTTCTTTTAATGTGACACGTCTTTCCAGGTCGCTCAGTTTAAAATGGGTACCAGGGAATATCTTGGGAAGTAAAGGCAACGTGTAGCTTCCCTTCCTCATGCCTGTCTTAGTTATTCATTTTTATTTATTGGACTTGTTGATGGTTATTGTATTTTGAGGCTACAGTTTTTCTACGAGATCGGGAAACCAGCCCGAAGCCAATTCTTCCTCGTCGTCCCTTACGATCTGTATGGTAGGTTATACTGTGATACTGTTCTTTGCTTCCATTAAGGGTCATGTAACAAACGGGCTTCTGTGTGGTAGGTTACTTTGTGATACTGTTCTTTACTTCCATTAAGGGTCATGTAACAAACCTGCTTCTGTGTGGTAGGTTACTTTGTGAGACTGTTCTTTGCTTCCATTAAGGGTCATTTAACAAACTGGCTTCTGTGTTTGTGAGACTGTTCTTTGCTTCCATTAAGGGTTATGTGATAATCGAGCGGTATCCTTCTCAGTCGTTCCTTACGACATGAGAGGTGGGCTGCAGTGTTAATATGTTTTGCGTCCTTTTAGGGTTGCGTTAACTCACAGGCGAAGTTCCTTAGTCGCCTCTTACGACATGCATGGTAACTTTGCTTCCTTTAAGGGTCCTTGTAACACACGGGAGATATCTGAATAAGAATATAGCAGACTAGAGGAGGTTCTAGAACACTAGTGATTTTTGGTAAGTTAAATTATATTAAACTTAGCACAAAACTTAACATATTCAACTTTACAGTTAAAACAATACTACTGTAAAGATCATAGAACAATGAAAACGATTACAAATAAACTACAAACATTCACCAATTTGTGGCTGCGTATAAAAAATATCAATAATGTGGAGCTCATGGAGAGAACTAGACAAATACCAATGAACCAAGAGGTGAAGAAAAGATGCTGGCGCTGGATAGGCCATTGTTTTTTTTTTTTTTTCTTTTTTTCCCCCGCGTTTCCATCCTGTTTCAGGATATTGCGGTCAACACCAGCATCTTTCAGCTGTATGTTGATTCCTAGGCTAGATTACGCTCATCAGCACGCCACGACTTTCTGAGCGACCGGCTCCATACTCTCATAAGTCACTAGCGTGACTCGAACCACTTCTAATTCTCGTCCGCTCACGTTGACTACGAGAGTATTCGGGATTAACGGAGAAAGCTGCTAACCCCTCGGTCAGGCAGCCGGCGCTGGATAGGCCACACGTTGAGAAAACCCGAGAATGATATAACTTGCCACGCCTTAATTTGGAACCCACGGTGCAGAAGTAATAGAGGCAGACCTAACAACTCACGAAGAAGAGAAGTAGAAACAGAAAATAACAGTATGGGAAGGATATGAACTGAGCTACATCGAGTAGCTAAAAGCTTGGAATGAGTTGATTAGGGACTATTCGCTTTGGGGAAAAGAGGGCAGAAAAAGAAGAATGATGACGGATGTGATACTGACCACGTCTCCATGGAGTGTCAATTTGATCTAGTCAGTCAATCAATCAGGTGCCGTCTCCACAATGAAAGTTGGCTGCAGTGGATCTCCAACACTGTCCGTCTCTCGACTGTACATTCTGATAAAGTGATGTTCGCCCATCTCTTGATGTTATCTTCCCACTTTTATCGTTGTCTACCTCTTGCTCGATTGCCGTCAACTTTACCCTCCAGTATAGTTTTTATAAGAGTATTATGTCTGGATCTACTACCATATACCCCATTGCACCTTAAGATGCGTAAATAGAGTCGTTTACTTTCACTTACATGTATGCTTATGGCCGTGGACACACAGCGGGCAACAGTATTGTAACATTTAAAGTAGAAGATCAGTTTACACTCCTTCAGGTTAGCGTGTAGGGGTATCCCCTATCAAAGGAGATGTAAGACGCCTCCTTTCCTACTTTAGTCTACGGGACACCCTTGGGCAAGGTGGGGTACCTGTTTAGCCCCCCCCCCCCCCCCATCAGTAGGTGGTTGATGGAGTGTGAGAGCAGCCGACAGATTGTTGTTGGTTATGGTCTGCTCTCTGCGGCGATAGGCAGATGATCTCATCAGTAGAGACAATGGCTATGGCCACCAGCTAATACAGTCACTGCCCAGAAGGAAAGCAATGGCAAACTACCTTTCGCAAAACTTGTAAGAAACCTTAACAATCATGGTACTTAAAGAGCTGAATATTGAAGAATATTGGCTATTAAAGACGATAAAACAAAGAAAATTGAAATATTTTGGTCACTTGAAACGTCACGAAAGTTTGGAGAGAACAATAATGGAGGAGTATATGCCAGTGAAGAGAGGAAGAGGAAGGCCAAAGACAAGATGGGTGCAGAATGTAGCGGATGATATCCAGATGGGTGTATCGGACGCGGGATAACCTGCTTATGATTGAGAGGTTTTCCGGAAAGTTGTTGTGGGAGTGAGGTTCTGCAAAGTACATGCTACTGAATGAATGAATGAATGAATGAATGAATGAATGAATGATTGAATGAATGCTAAATACATTTTCATAGACCAGTCGGTACTGAAGTTCGATGTAGTAAATATCACGCCTTCCGCTTTCGCTTGTAAATATTACGTAAGTACTATGTACCTAGTAAGTACTATGGCAGCGAGGTTCTGGAAAGGACATGCTACTGAATGAATGAATGAACTATCTACCTACATACATATCTACAAACAATGTATGTATGTCCGTCTGTTCACCTGATTATAGTTGGTACTGTTAGGATAGAAAGGGGGGAGGGGGTTTGTGTCTGGCCCGCGAGCCGTATAAGACCTGCGGAATCATTTGGTCAGTGTGACAAGACCGCCGGGGCTTGGACTGGTTTGCCACGATAGATACTATCCCCTGCCTTTGCTCCAACCACCTCAATAGCACTCTACATCTACCAGGCCCCACACAAGCCGGGACAGCTTAACCTTCCCTCCCTCACCTAGGGTTCCAAACCCCAAGGGGGCTCGGACCAGACACCAGTCATATCACTGCACAAAGTCATAGCTAAGAGAACAAAAAAAAATTTAATTCTGAACTACGTCAACCACAACACAGAGAAGGATGGCTGAAAGCCAGACTAGAAGAACTATGTACCAGATCAAAGACGCAGATGAGTATTCATCATGGAGGCGGACGATAGCTCGTGCGGTTGTCCAGTCGTGGTAGCGACTCACCCAGGCTCCTCTAGTGGACTGGAACTCCAAGGTCTGCTGCCTCTCCAAAGTTCCCTCTTCACCCAGAGAACCAAGCAAGGGCTGATCAAGCGCCGTACCACTGCCTGACGGACACTGCACTGATGAACAAGGATCCTTCCTTGCTGTCGTACTATTTCACTCGTCACACTCCTGATGAAGTCTGGGCCGACCCTAGAACTTTAGCGGTCTCCCACTTGCAGAAAAAGTACATGTAGCACCGTCTCAAAATACACAAGAGCCAGGTCACTCTTCTATCTCATCAGTGACCCACACACTGATATGTCACTTACATAATAAGCGGTTGCTCCACACGAACACACCACGTCACTGGTAAAGTCTATCAGGTGACTAAACACTTCACCTTAGTTCCATGTCCTTGGACAATAGATCTTCACACAGTAGTATGTACCTACCCTGATCCATGGGTAGTACTCACAACCTAGCATACACTGTCAACAGTTCATCACGTTGGCATGAGGTAGCTCCCTACCTTCACAAACATTGTCAACAGTTCATAACGTTGGCATGAGGTAGCTCCCTACCTTAAACATTTCACTCTGGTGTTTCCACCCATGTTGTAATCAATGTCCTAGTTCACTGGACCACATGTTGGCTTCATAAAGGTAACCAATGTAAAACCACTATGTAAGCATCAACTGATACATGGTGTCCCATAACCCAGCCGGGCCAGAAGCATATAACAGGTCATGGCGACCAGTAACAATGATCACTCTGCACAACTTGAAAGTCACTCCCTTGCAATTACCAAGGTGTACACAGAGACTGAATGTCACCAGTGCTTCACTGGCTTGAATCACCAGACGTTTCAGTGTTGGATCCTCTCAGGATCGGATGACACTCGTCGGACTCTTGACGGAGGTCCTACCCTAGACCTACCGACTTATTCAGCACTCAGCTCCTTCCACCATTGATCTCGCAGACTCAGACAACCACTCCCAGTATGGCCTCAATCAACTTCTGGATAGGCACTGGAATGAGTGGGCCCATAGAGCTCATGGTGCAGCTCTTGAATCTTCTTCTGTATAGTAATAACAGATCCTGAAACACGGAGAGGTTGGTGTGAGTACTCAACTACAACAAAGACTACCAGCATCTCCACCCTGTCACCTGCCTCTCAGACATTCCTCATGTCTACCAACATGAGTATGAAATCATCACATCATAGATCTACCTAGTCACTATAATCTATAGGCATAATGATGGTAGAAAAAGCAATAGCACACCTGTTCAGTCAAGTAACACTTCTGGGCTACATATAACCCCTAGCACCAGAGTCGACTGTATGACTCTGTCAAGCATCCTTCGCCTGGTGCCAGTCCAATCCGGTTTCATCTCCCATCCTCAATCAACATATACACTTACTTTCCTTTCAGTGTAGGGATTACTGTATCGAGAAGGTGTCCAGCCGGACATCTCCTTCCTGACAGACTCATCAATTCATCACTCCCTTCACCCATGGACTGATGAATTACACACATTAATAACTATATGTCCATAATGAATTATACTCCTGATAATTCATTACTATAGCATTAACTAAGGAGAACTCAGGACTTGTTACACTTAAATAACAAAATCATATCACAGCCATAGTGTCAGGTCTGGGATCCCTGCCCCAGATCCTGAGTTGCCCTTGTATTCACTGACTATCTTTCAGGTCAGTCATACCTGTGCCGGTCGAGCACAGCTGTGGTGGCCATCCACCACTACACTTTCCCACAGCTACTGTGGGTCTCGTGTACCTTGTCCCGTGACGACTTAAGTCACGTCATCCAATGTAGCAAACCTCCAGACTCCACTATGCCCCTCCCAACTACTACCTCACGGCAGTACTCCAAGTACTCCATGAACCGAGTCAGGGTTCCAGAAGAGTAGAATATTAGAGACAGAAATGGTTAGGTTCAAACCTCGATCTATCTAGACACCTCGGCCTCGAATTACGGAGCGCCGCATCACCCTCGATCGGGTATGTTCATCCATCGGATATGCACGATTGCATTGGGTCGGACCTATTACTGATCGGGTTGGGGGTACCGGCCTACCTCCCGCTGCCTAGACAAACGTAAGATGGAACACGCACGGTCATCCTAGCGGACGGACATGACAACAAGCAGTAACAATAGTTTCATGAATATTTCCTATCAACTGTTATCCCACCGATGCAACACCATTCTGCTTACGCGGAATAACACTGCTATCTGCACACAGCAAATACACCATAGCTGATCTCACCTTGATTCCTCGAAAAATCACCATCACTGATAGAACAAGTACGTTACCATTCTAATGTCACGAAGCACATTACACATTTCTAATAATAAGCTATACCTTATTTACAGCGTCTAGCATGTTGATGTCATGACGGACAAACTGTCGCCTTGCCTGCGTAATGAATAAACCAAACCCGTAACTGCTACACACTGTAACGCACATCGTTCGGCCTATTTTATTTACACACCACTCGCTGTGGAATACGGCTTGTTCCGTCAGGTAACACATTACATTGCTGATCGATAAAGCCTACTTAAAAATGCAAACCGCCAACTGTAACGGATAACGCTACGCGACAACTCAATTTTACGACGGCAATTAATTCATTCCGGGAATCAGCACGGCATCACGACAACAATTTAATTAATAGAATAAGTATTCAACTAACCTGTGATTGAAACATCACAAACTTTGCCTGCAGATGTCCGCTCTGGCCGCGAATATTGACATCCAAATTACTGCAGCCTGCTGGCCATGATCTCTCCACGCTGAGGTCTGGTGGGCGACTGACTCCGACAACGTCAGTCCGCCTTCCACTCGCCTACACGGGCTGCGTGACTTTCATGATTCATGAAGAAAACCAGAGTCACGATGGGTTCCTCCAACCCGTGCTGCACAACGCACTCGTGAACTTAGAGATCAAAACCACGTACGCACTTGGGAGAACATTCTAGATTTTCCATAAATAACTAGAATAGAATGACGTACAGACCAGATGGAAACAGAGGAAGAGGCCGACCACGTAAACGCTGGACGGAGGGAATAACAGAATCCATGGGAATGTCGATATACGAAGCCCATAACCGGGCACTCTCACGAAGTTTATACTTCACCTCGACACCGCAAGGTACAAGAGGAACATGATGAGAGAGAGAGAGAGAACTAGAATAGCTCCGCCCCCGCACTACTTTTCTAGGGAACTCCCCTATTAATTGACATTAAATTCAAGGGAGACCAACGCATGGCACTCCCTTCAAAGGGCTATTATGCAGAGATCTTACGATATTTATCCGTTTCGTCACATAGGCCCCCACTTAAGATGGTCGACCCGGTCGAACTCACTAGACAAAGATCGGTCTGAACTCTGAACCTCTACTCTATCAAGATTGGATTTCCAGGAAAAGACGTTCCATAACGTTCACTTTCCCTGGGGAGATTTACCAGAATGGTATGGATGCTGGATCACCAACCACCGCCTCCAACATACGTTATCTCCAGCGATTAGGCCCGAAACGTAACGGCCTGGTGATTGGCTTACAGGATCGGTCTACACTGGACTGTTCCGCATCCACCTGTTGTAGGCCATCGGTTACTTTACTGAAGGTTCGTTCGTCCCTTCTGACAATAGGATATTTCCTATCCCGACTAGGCATCACCTTCGTGGACTGTTCGCGGATGTCGACCGAAATGAATGGTCGCTTACTCCAGGTTCGTCTGGAGTACCCTTGCTCCTGCCTTCTCTCCCGCGAGTAAGGACAGTGAGCCTGTCGGCGTATCGAGTCACCCGACGATCCCGTCGTGCCAGATGTGACTTCGCCTGTCCGACCTCGATTCCCAGTGTGCTTAACACCATGGGCCTCTTCCCGACGGAGCCTGTTCGCCCTATCTCCGGTTGAACGCTCAGGAGACCGCAGACCCTCCCCACAGGATGTACTGCGTAGGACTGAGTCTTCCTCGCCCTCGTCTGGACCCAGAACCGACTCTAGCGCGATGGTAGTCGCACTATCTGGTGGAGAAACTACCTCGGACCTCTCCAAATTCTGAAGGAGAGTACAATGGAACTTTCGCAATTCCCCGCGGACCTTCACCTCATACGTGGATCGGGACATTATCCGCTCCACAGGAAAAGGGCCCTGCCATCCGAGTTTGAATTCCGCCCCCTCTATTGGGAGAAGCGCGAGAACCCTATCTCCAATCTGCAGAGATACACCGTGTTTGGTCTTGTGCTTTGGTGCTGCCAGACAACACGTTGGGCACGACCGGATATATCTCCGCACGTCGCCTGTCATTCCAGGCCAGTGGTAGTGGCTGGAAAGACACTGGACTGTTGTCCCCACATCCTTATGTCCGGTTAAGGATAAGGTATGCACTCTATGTATCAAGCGGGATCTGTAGTCAGTAGGGACTACCATCTGACCGTACTGGCTATCCCCTTGCCCGGCTCTACGATAAAGCAACCGGTTTTCTACATAGAACTGACCCGGAGTTGGCGGGACAGAACTTTGGGACACCTCCAGTAAGTAAGGACGCAAAGTCGGGTCCCTACTTTGAGCACTGCTCACTAACCTCGCAAGAGAATGGTCTATTTTCTTACCACACTGCCTTTCTCCATCCTTAGCCCTGGCCTGCCTAGCGCTCACTAGACAATGTTCCCTGGGGTCCCCCAGGAATACATGCGGACGACCGAGGATCAAAGGGTAAATAGGATCAGGCAGCACAGCCGCCTGGATGCTACCCGTAACGTACCTGCACCGAATGTCAATCCGAGCAATCGGCAAGTCCATAGCTACGGAGCTCCTCATGGCCAGCTGAAATTCTCTTGTCTCGCCGGTGAGCTGCCCTGGGCTCACAAGGTGGGATGAGATTACAGCTTCAAACTGCAATCCTGTATCGTATAGACATTCCACCTGCTTCCCATTCACCTCTATCGTTTCGATCACAGGTGATTTCTTAGACTTTGGTTTCTCCCGACCCTTAGGTGTGGTCTCGCTAGGTCTACCTCTAGTAGAGGCGAGACACGCAAAGTGCAAGTCCGTTGGCTTCCTCTGACATTCTACAGTATTATGGGAAGGAGACTTACAGTGCTTACACCACCTCTTACTCCACTTCCGTTTTGGGGAGGCGGGAGGGCTTAGCTTATCGGGTTTCTTACCAGAGTCTTTTACCACAGGATCTGCTACATTGGATGATTCTTTGGGACCTTTGGTCTTAGGCTTCTGATCAAGCCCCTTCTGCCTTTTCTGTGAAACAGTCTGACTGGAATCCCCAGTCTCACCATAGACTTCCACATACCTTTCAGCTAACTTATTTACTATGTCTAGCCTTTCCGCCCCATTTTCCCCTAAGAAATTCCTTAAAGGCTTGGACATCTGCATTTTCATTTGATCCACCACCATCAACTCTCTCAGACTCTCATAATCCTCTTTGAAATTGGCCAATGCCATCCACTTCAACAGGTATGAGTTCAACCTCACACTATAGGCCGAGAACATCTCACCTGGTTCTCTCTTGGAAGTTCTGAACCTCCGCCTGTAAGCATGGGCTGTCATTTCGAATCTTTTCAAAAGAGCCGATTTCAGGGTTGGATAATCATTTTCCATCCCTGGGGGAAGACGCGCATACACTTCGTACGCGGTGCCACGGAGTCCTTGTGAAAGCTTAAGATTCCAACGCTCAGGCTCTAAACCCATAGCTTTACACATTGCCTCGAACTTCTCTAAGAATTGATCTATCTTCTCTTGGTCCGGTTCAAATGGTGGAAACGGCCATTTCATAGCATGGTAAGCTGGTCTGCTGGCTACTGATGAGCTAGGTAAAGCTACTCCACCTACTGCTCCCTCAGACTCACCAACCGATTTAGCCTCTACCTCAAGTTGCTTCATACGGAACTCATGTTCCATTTCCAACTTCCTAGCATCTAATTTCTTAGACTCTAGGTCAGCTGCCAGTTTTTGTGCCTGTTGGTCTGCCACCAACTTTTGCTCTTCAAGTGCTACCTTTCGAGCTTCCAGCTCAATTTCTGACTTTCTTCTCTCCCTCTCTTCTGCTCTGAAGTCTCTCTCTACTTCCAGTACATAGGCTTTGAACTCCTCACCTTCCAATCCCATCTCAGTTGCAGATGCCCGCACCTTAGCTAAATCTAAAGTACGAGTAGCCATGCTTAGGGTAACTTAGTATCAGTATAGATATGCAATACCCAATCACAATGCTAACTGTACTCCAACCAACACTGTAACTATGTATCTATACTAACTTAACTAAACGTCAGTCCACGTCGAAGAGAAAGGTTTCAGTAGCCCTACTCGTCAAGTAGATAATAGGTATAGGACAGATGACACTATAACCTATTCCTACGAGATGTCAGAACAAAGAGAAGATCCCGGACGGGCCCCCACTCTATCTTGTGACAAGACCGCCGGGGCTTGGACTGGTTTGCCACGATAGATACTATCCCCTGCCTTTGCTCCAACCACCTCAATAGCACTCTACATCTACCAGGCCCCACACAAGCCGGGACAGCTTAACCTTCCCTCCCTCACCTAGGGTTCCAAACCCCAAGGGGGCTCGGACCAGACACCAGTCATATCACTGCACAAAGTCATAGCTAAGAGAACAAAAAAAAATTTAATTCTGAACTACGTCAACCACAACACAGAGAAGGATGGCTGAAAGCCAGACTAGAAGAACTATGTACCAGATCAAAGACGCAGATGAGTATTCATCATGGAGGCGGACGATAGCTCGTGCGGTTGTCCAGTCGTGGTAGCGACTCACCCAGGCTCCTCCAGTGGACTGGAACTCCAAGGTCTGCTGCCTCTCCAAAGTTCCCTCTTCACCCAGAGAACCAAGCAAGGGCTGATCAAGCGCCGTACCACTGCCTGACGGACACTGCACTGATGAACAAGGATCCTTCCTTGCTGTCGTACTATTTCACTCGTCACACTCCTGATGAAGTCTGGGCCGACCCTAGAACTTTAGCGGTCTCCCACTTGCAGAAAAAGTACATGTAGCACCGTCTCAAAATACACAAGAGCCAGGTCACTCTTCTATCTCATCAGTGACCCACACACTGATATGTCACTTACATAATAAGCGGTTGCTCCACACGAACACACCACGTCACTGGTAAAGTCTATCAGGTGACTAAACACTTCACCTTAGTTCCATGTCCTTGGACAATAGATCTTCACACAGTAGTATGTACCTACCCTGATCCATGGGTAGTACTCACAACCTAGCATACACTGTCAACAGTTCATCACGTTGGCATGAGGTAGCTCCCTACCTTCACAAACATTGTCAACAGTTCATAACGTTGGCATGAGGTAGCTCCCTACCTTAAACATTTCACTCTGGTGTTTCCACCCATGTTGTAATCAATGTCCTAGTTCACTGGACCACATGTTGGCTTCATAAAGGTAACCAATGTAAAACCACTATGTAAGCATCAACTGATACATGGTGTCCCATAACCCAGCCGGGCCAGAAGCATATAACAGGTCATGGCGACCAGTAACAATGATCACTCTGCACAACTTGAAAGTCACTCCCTTGCAATTACCAAGGTGTACACAGAGACTGAATGTCACCAGTGCTTCACTGGCTTGAATCACCAGACGTTTCAGTGTTGGATCCTCTCAGGATCGGATGACACTCGTCGGACTCTTGACGGAGGTCCTACCCTAGACCTACCGACTTATTCAGCACTCAGCTCCTTCCACCATTGATCTCGCAGACTCAGACAACCACTCCCAGTATGGCCTCAATCAACTTCTGGATAGGCACTGGAATGAGTGGGCCCATAGAGCTCATGGTGCAGCTCTTGAATCTTCTTCTGTATAGTAATAACAGATCCTGAAACACGGAGAGGTTGGTGTGAGTACTCAACTACAACAAAGACTACCAGCATCTCCACCCTGTCACCTGCCTCTCAGACATTCCTCATGTCTACCAACATGAGTATGAAATCATCACATCATAGATCTACCTAGTCACTATAATCTATAGGCATAATGATGGTAGAAAAAGCAATAGCACACCTGTTCAGTCAAGTAACACTTCTGGGCTACATATAACCCCTAGCACCAGAGTCGACTGTATGACTCTGTCAAGCATCCTTCGCCTGGTGCCAGTCCAATCCGGTTTCATCTCCCATCCTCAATCAACATATACACTTACTTTCCTTTCAGTGTAGGGATTACTGTATCGAGAAGGTGTCCAGCCGGACATCTCCTTCCTGACAGACTCATCAATTCATCACTCCCTTCACCCATGGACTGATGAATTACACACATTAATAACTATATGTCCATAATGAATTATACTCCTGATAATTCATTACTATAGCATTAACTAAGGAGAACTCAGGACTTGTTACACTTAAATAACAAAATCATATCACAGCCATAGTGTCAGGTCTGGGATCCCTGCCCCAGATCCTGAGTTGCCCTTGTATTCACTGACTATCTTTCAGGTCAGTCATACCTGTGCCGGTCGAGCACAGCTGTGGTGGCCATCCACCACTACACTTTCCCACAGCTACTGTGGGTCTCGTGTACCTTGTCCCGTGACGACTTAAGTCACGTCATCCAATGTAGCAAACCTCCAGACTCCACTATGCCCCTCCCAACTACTACCTCACGGCAGTACTCCAAGTACTCAATGAACCGAGTCAGGGTTCCAGAAGAGTAGAATATTAGAGACAGAAATGGTTAGGTTCAAACCTCGATCTATCTAGACACCTCGGCCTCGAATTACGGAGCGCCGCATCACCCTCGATCGGGTATGTTCATCCATCGGATATGCACGATTGCATTGGGTCGGACCTATTACTGATCGGGTTGGGGGTACCGGCCTACCTCCCGCTGCCTAGACAAACGTAAGATGGAACACGCACGGTCATCCTAGCTGACGGACATGACAACAAGCAGTAACAATAGTTTCATGAATATTTCCTATCAACTGTTATCCCACCGATGCAACACCATTCTGCTTACGCGGAATAACACTGCTATCTGCACACAGCAAATACACCATAGCTGATCTCACCTTGATTCCTCGAAAAATCACCATCACTGATAGAACAAGTACGTTACCATTCTAATGTCACGAAGCACATTACACATTTCTAATAATAAGCTATACCTTATCATTTACAGCGTCTAGCATGTTGATGTCATGACGGACAAACTGTCGCCTTGCCTGCGTAATGAATAAACCAAACCCGTAACTGCTACACACTGTAACGCAC
Source organism: Cepaea hortensis (assembly GCA_963921405.1). Taxonomy (NCBI): domain Eukaryota; kingdom Metazoa; phylum Mollusca; class Gastropoda; order Stylommatophora; family Helicidae; genus Cepaea; species Cepaea hortensis. The sequence continues at coordinate 45,229,662 of OY992881.1, forward strand.
ATCGTTCGGCCTATTTTATTTACACACCACTCGCTGTGGAATACGGCTTGTTCCGTCAGGTAACACATTACATTGCTGATCGATAAAGCCTACTTAAAAATGCAAACCGCCAACTGTAACGGATAACGCTACGCGACAACTCAATTTTACGACGGCAATTAATTCATTCCGGGAATCAGCACGGCATCACGACAACAATTTAATTAATAGAATAAGTATTCAACTAACCTGTGATTGAAACATCACAAACTTTGCCTGCAGATGTCCGCTCTGGCCGCGAATATTGACATCCAAATTACTGCAGCCTGCTGGCTGCGATCTCTCCACGCTGAGGTCTGGTGGGCGACTGACTCCGACAACGTCAGTCCGCCTTCCACTCGCCTACACGGGCTGCGTGACTTTCATGATTCATGAAGAAAACCAGAGTCACGATGGGTTCCTCCAACCCGTGCTGCACAACGCACTCGTGAACTTAGAGATCAAAACCACGTACGCACTTGGGAGAACATTCTAGATTTTCCATAAATAACTAGAATAGCTCCGCCCCCGCACTACTTTTCTAGGGAACTCCCCTATTAATTGACATTAAATTCAAGGGAGACCAACGCATGGCACTCCCTTCAAAGGGCTATTATGCAGAGATCTTACGATATTTATCCGTTTCGTCACAGTCAGGTCCTTTTGAGAAGCACATTAAGGATGTGGAAAGTGCAAGACTAAAGGAATAACACGGCGTATTTCCCCACTCTGGAAGGACAAAGGCCTTCTACGACAGCTGAATATGCTGGTGAATGTGCGAAACCAATTAAGGCATTTAATGAAGATTCAAGATCGTGAAAAGTAAACACATGGAAATGAACATCTTTGCTACACCATGTAATGTAGAACTAGCTGATATGTATGATAACCTACAACATAAAATTGTTCAGCTGCAAATCAATCAGCTGAAAGCTAGCTACAGCAACCCCACACTGCTTGAGTTCAGTCAATATTACATAAGCTGTGATGAATTTCCCACTTTGAGAAGACATGCACTGAAATATGCATCTGTGTTAGGGACAACTTACTGCGGCGAGCACCGTTTTTTTTTTTTTTAATTACCATCGCAAAGAGTCAATTGCGTTCCAGACTGACCAAAGCAAACCTGGAAAAGCATTTTAGAGTTTCAACATCGTTAGTACCACAAACATCAAACTCCTCCCTAAAGAGAATCAGTTCCAGTCATCACATTTGGGATGAAATAACTAAATATTTAGCTAAATATGGGCTAATTTTTAAGATGATAATTTCATAAGGCCCGTGAATGATGTTGCAAACATCCAAATGACCCTTGTCAGAAAAATGGCTCCTGACCCCTGTCATGTACAAAATAAAAGTAGTATTAATAACATATAACAATATTACATGACAGTTGTATGAAACATATGCAAGTATTTACCCAGCTCTGATGCTATGATGTTGTCTTCATCATCCAGTAGATCCTTTAACTCACTCTCTGTGAGGTACTTGACGGGTATTCCGTGTATGATAGCTGTGTCCCAGTCGTTCACGCTACTGTTACTCGTGTCTTTGGTGACATCATAGATCTTGCTATTGTTTTGTTCATGTCGTGTGCCAACGACGACTGCGTTTTTGATATTGTTATCATTGTATTCAGAAGCGATTGACAATGATGCAGAAGTGAAAGCAGCACTTGTAACAAGAAGAAACAAAGGAAGTTTTGTGGACAGCATGACGGTATTGGAGATATATAAATTCCTAGCAGATTCCTTGCAAGCTTTGAGAAGCAAAATACTTAGGAGTTCTAGCCAAAACACTGTCTGGTGTTTTGGCTTCTATGTAAAAGCGAGAACTTTCTTTCTTGCGACAGGTAAGGCCACTGGTCTCTGTCGCCGTTTCTCTGTGAATAAATACTATTCTACACCCGGATCCAGCGATGTACGCGGATGTTGGGGGAAATTATCCAACAGATGTACATTAATTATAATCAACTACATGCAAAACAGCAGGGGTTTTTCCATATGCCTGTTTTAAATTTGACGCAAGTCTTGTAGAATTACCTGACCTATACATTTTTGTGAATTATATGTTAGGTCATGAGGCAAGCAGTAGCTCTGAAAATATGGCGATAAAAAGACAGTTGGTGTTAAGACAAACAGGTCGCGTAATAGTAACCTGAGCGGATATGTGAAGTGTTAGGACCATCACATTTGTGAAGGTCTGTGTGTACAGATGTATAGGGGGTCAATCTTTCCCTCTCGTGGCGAATGAGGAGAGCTGGGTACGAATCCTTGTCCCATTATAAAAATTATTACATTATAAAAATATGATCTTATAACAACAGTTGGTATTATATTTTGAAAATATGGAGTTATAACAACACGTGGTATTACATTCTGAAATATGAAGTTATGACCAGATATGGGATTACATTCTAAGCATAAGATGTTATGACAACACGTGGTAATACATTCTGAAAATGTGATGTTTAGCAATAGCTGGTATTACATTTTGAAAATATGATGTTTAAGCAAAAGTGGATATTATATTCCAAAAATATGATGGTGTAATAACATCTAGTAATGAGTAAGTAAAGGAATCTTTTATACTCCCCATGGTGCATTTGGCATATGTTGCTATAGCCTTAGTATTAGGCCAATCAGTATTGGGTAGATGATGGGGCCAGTCTCACCCCAGCCGATTGTAATTCCCTAGACATTTCCAAATATCTATTTTACGACGAGCAAACCTAGGCCAATTTAAAAACCTGCCTCGATGGGAAATCGAACCAATTACCAACGGGCCGACAGGCGAGAGTCTAGCCACAACGCTACTGCGACTCACAACATCTAGTAATGTTGCATGTCCTTTGCAGGATGTATCATTCTGATAATAATATGTTTAACTAGAGTTGAGTTTACATTATAAACTAAGGTGTTTTAAGAAAAATAATTATTACATTCTGAAAATTTAATGTTGTAACAGTTGATATTAAATGTTGGACAATTGGTGTGATAACAACAGCCCCTATAAAATTATTCTCAAATGTGCAGTTTGAACTTAAGTGTAGTCCAAACACATGTTAATGTACCTCTAGTACAGGGGTGGGCAAACTTTTTGTGCTTAGGGCCGCATTGACAATGTAAAGCTATTGGATGGGGGGGGGGGCATATACATATATATATATATATATATATATATATATATATATATATATATATATATATATATATATATATATATATATATATATATATGTCCAATTTGTTTACAGCAACCTATCACAATAAGTAATTATTATTATTTATAGGTTATTAAGCAGTATAAATAACTAATTATTGCAATTTCATTTTACTTATACACCCACTTATACATTATATTTGACAATATGGACAAAAACTTTTACTAATTTGTTAACAATATTTTACAACTTGTTATTATAACAAATATTCTTTATTATCTATCAATGGATTTAATTTAGACACAAACCGACTACATTGTCACTATAACTGTTGATTTCTAATGAGATGTATGTAACTGCTTGCACTTTTTGACAATATTCTTGAAATCTGGAGCAAGTTTGCTGGTTGAAATTCGCATGACAGCATGCAAGTTGCAGTCCGACAATAAAGACCTTTTCTTAGATTTGTTGATCGTGAAGATCGGGAAGAGAATGCTTGTTCGCTAATTTATGTTAATTCAAACAATGATAAACGTTTAGCTGCAAAGTTTTTCAAGTTGGGAAATGATTCTTTTGATAAAGATCCATAGAAATTCAGCAAACCATCTGACTTGAATTTGTCTTTCACGTCATGATCTACTTGTAAGTCAAGCAGCTCCAACTGTATGACCACTGTGGCTGTATCAGATTCTGCACTAAAAGGGGAACAGAGAATATTGAACTGTGGCTTTAAGTTCTTGAAATCTTGGAATCTCCATCAGAATTCTTCAATCAATGCATCTAATTGGACTTTGTACTTTTCAGTCATTTCACCAGAAATGGTTTCTTGTTTCAGCAAAGGGAAGTGACAACATCTTTTTGTTTTCACTTGCTTGTATGGAGAACAGTGAGAGTTTTGCCAGAAATGATTTTTACATATACATACAATTCATGTGCAAACACACCATTGCCCGGAAGTTTGACACTCAGTTCATTTAACTTTTCCATAATTTCAATGGCAAACATAAAGTCTAACTTCCACTCTTTATTGACAATGTTAGTATTAAAGTCACATGCAATACCCTTCATCTCTAAGAACATCACTGTTTATTCTCTGAATTCCCACATTCGCCTCAACACCTTGCTGAGACTCAGCCATCGAACACTGGTGTGGTACAGGACATCGGAATGTTCAGTTTCCAAATCGTCAAGTAATGCCTTGAACTGTCTGTGATTAAGTCCTCTTAATCTGATGAGGTTGATGACACTGACAATTGGGTCAATAACATGCTTGATATTCAAAACAGATTTACGCAGACTTTCTTGATGAATCACACAGTGAAGTGGTAATAATGTGTGGTCTGGATATTCTACTTTAATCTTATCACTTATAAACTTTACCAGACCTAATTTTTTTCCAATCAAAGCACGAGCTCCGTCAGTTGTAACACTTGCCATCTTGCTCCAAACCAACCCTGTTCTTTCAATACAGTTAGTAACAGAACTGAATATATCATGGTCTGTGGTTGTGTCTTTGAGTGACTCAACACTCAGTAACTCTTCAGTGAGTTTGAAAGAAGTGTTTATTCTATGTATATATATCAATACTTGGGCAGTATCATTACATCGGTAGTCCCACGCAGTGCAAGAGAGTACCACAAAAATTGTTTACTTGCGTCTTGAAGTTTATTTTTAAAATTGTCACTTATCTTGTCAACACAGTTCTCCTTGATAAAGTAATGTTGTCAAATATGTATGTGTGTTTTTTTTTTTTTTTTGGTACTGGACACATAATGTTTGCTGCATCTAGCAAACATTCCTTGATGAACTCGCCATCAGAAAATGGCTTGTTCTGTTTTACAATTCTGTATGACAACACAAGACTAGCTTCAGTTGCAGCATCTTGAATTGAAGACTGTTTAGGGAAAACAGTTTGCTGTTTCTCCAAATTTTTCAACAACTCCAGGCATTTCCTTTCCCTCCCTTCGGTTGTTAAATTGTATCCGAAATCGGAATGTTTTGTTTGATAATGTCTTTTTAAATTGTACTCCTTGAAGACAGCAAGTGATTCACGACGCAACAAGCAAACTGATCTGCTACCAACATTTATAAAACAGTACTTAGTTAGGGGGATGCGTGGTCTCGAGGTATGGTGTCCGCCTCGAGTGCTGGAGGTCTCTGGTTCAAGCCCCGGTAATGACCGGGATTTTTTCACCGGGCTTCTAGTAATAAAATGTCTCCTGGTCTATGGGTAGTGAGTTCGGACGCCCGTGTGAATTGTTGCGCACGTAAAAAATCCATTGGTAGTTGGAAATCGAAAACAGAGTAGCCTAACGGCGCTGCCTAGGCAAAATGTCGAGTTAAAAATCTACCCAAGGTATTTCAGAATCCTCGCCGGTGCTACGGAGTTTGTGCACTGAGCTGAGTTTCTCCAGACTCAGGTTTGAGTAAGGAGAAGAACGGAGCACTTATGAGTTGCAACCGTGTGCTGTGATGTTGATCTATCGACTACACTAAACTAAACTAACAGTACTTAGTTGTCCATTCATCATTAAAATCATGGCTTTCATCTTGAATCTTACGTTTGTTAGACACTAAATGTTTTAATAAAATTCGAACATTTAGAATTGTACAAAACTTTACAATGGATATGAAACAAAGCCTACTTCCGGCTGTGTGTGAAAATAAAATATTCGGAAAACAAGTAGTAAACTCCGAATAAATTTCAGAAATATATCGATAATACTACAACAAATAAATTAATTTGAACATTGTAAATGTGGAAATAATTTATAACAGCAAAACACTTTTAAATTTAATATTTTCTTGAAAAATAAATCATTTTGTTCACCGGCGAAACATCTGTTTTTCATAAAATCATCCTTATTAAATTGTTACATGTCGATAAATATTTCTCTGTATGAAAATCGATAAATTCGCATTTTAGCTTTACATGGTTCCAAATGTTGTTGTATGTAGCCGGGGGCGAGATTGGGGTGAGCGCCCAATCTTGCATAAATACCCGAATGGCTCGTGCATTCGTCACTTATGCAGCAAAAAACTAACTCCTGGCCTTCTCTTGGCGAAACTGTTTTAACTAACAGGAGAAGGGGCGGCGGCGAGTCACTGGCGCCGAGAAATAACCAGAACGCTCTAGATGTGTATGCACGTACATGCATGCGCAGACATGTGTGTGCGTTCCTACACACCTAAACTCGAATAAGACCACAGTCTGCTCTAGCAACGGAAGGCTGCTGAAGACGGATGCAACCAGCCAGGAGGAGCACCAAAGAAATCAGGATGGCACGCAATCACGCGTAATGAAATATGTCGACTACTGCTAAATGTTATGGTGCTCGCTCTGCTTTGGGTCCCCAGGCAGGTGCAGTGCCGGACCCTATGCCTCGAAAGTGTCGAACCACAGCTACTGGAGGTTCTTCCCAGATGTCCTGTCGAGCTACGGGAACTGAGAATAGAGCGTCTGGCCATACCAAGCAAAGACTAAAGCTAATGCACTGGAATGCGGAGGGAGTCAGCAACAAACAAATAGAACTAGAAAACATCTTGGACCAAGAAAAGGTAAGCGTATGTTGCTTGCAAGAAAATCACCTCGACGAAAACGAAAAAATGTCTGGGAAAATTCCAGTACTAAGGACACTACTTTCTGAACTTAGCAATAAGCATATGGTCACCATACAGTTGAAACCATACCACTGTGGAGTACCCGGAAACGACAGAACTGATCGATTGGCTAAGGAAAGAGCAAAAGAAGAACAGCCTGATGTGCCCGTTAAATACCACCAAAAGAAAAGAATGATCAAATCAGTCAGAAGGCCACCAAAACCTTCTCAAGACCAGAACAAGTCATTACTCTGCGCCTCAGAACAGGACACAATAGATTACGCAACCACATGTATAGAAGATTCAAGATTGGTGAATCAGCCATGTGCACATGTCAATTGGCGTCGCAGACAGCAGAGCACATACTCAAAGACTGACAAAATTACCACATGTCTAGGCAAACATTTTAAAACAGTTAAATTCATATAAGAGGCAAGATTGCAGTTATAAAGATATTAAAGGCGAACGGAAGAAGAAGAAGAAGAAGAAGAAGAAGAAGAAGAAGAAGAAGAAGAAGAAGAAGAAGAAGAAGAAGAAGAAGAAGAAGAAGAAGAAGAAGAAGAAGAAGAAGAAGAAGAAGAAGAAGAAGAAGAAGAAGAAGAAGAAGAAGAAGAAGAAGAAGAAGAAGAAGAAGAAGAAGAAGAAGAAGAAGAAGAAGAATGTCAAGGACTGTTTGATAATAGATAATTAGAAAGAAATTGTATCAACAAAGTTAAAACAACCATAACGGTACATGACATTCTGTAAAATTCAACAAAATAACTTAACAACGAAGTAAACAATTCTATTTCTAAATGCCCTCGCGGGCCGCATAAAATCAGTTGCCGGGCAGCATGCGGCCTGCGGGCCGTAGTTTGCCGCAGGCGCCCCCCCCCCCCTCCCCCCGCTCTAGTAGATTCCCCTACTGGGGAATATACACGACTGATGTTTGCGTGTGGATTAGCTTTCCCTATTGCTTGTGCCTGTTCGCCAGTACAATTTTCTCAGAGACGCCTGAGTGTCGCAGCTGAGGCTACGGAATTCGTGCTTTGTGCGACGCTTTCGGCAGGTCGCCCTGAGAAAAGGTACCGAGACATATGGGACAAAACCGGGTGCAATGAAGTGGATAATCTTGACTTTTAAACCCATTTTTAGAACAATTGGCGCTGGATGGGTGACGTAGACAGTTGCACTGCTGCCGCCTGTACTCAGCCAGAAATGTTATGGTACCTGTGTTAACAAGGAATGCATCAACTGACAACGAGAAGTAGAACAGATAAGCTTAACTAGAACACGATCACAAGTAATAAAATGGGCGTTACGCTCTTCATCAGTACACAAACAATAAACACACACCGATACCACTACATGAACAGCTCTACATGCAAAACTTCTTCTTCTTCTTCTTCTTCTTCTTCTTCTTCTTCTTCTTCTTCTTCTTCTTCTTCTTCTTCTTCTTCTTCTTCTTCTTCTGCGTTCATCCAGAGTGTGTTTTTTTTTTCTGGCGTAATTGCGGTGTTTCCGTTATGCACCCTTGAACCAAAACCCTTAGGCCAACACATCCGACTTTTTCGTGCGTTTTTTTTTTTTTAAAACCAGGCTGGCATTCCTAGGGGACTCTCACTGGTGTGGTGCCGTCCACATCCCATCTGGTCAACTTAGAACGGTCGAAGACTTCACGGTCAGCCCTCAAGGGAAGACAGGGGCAGTCCGTGGCATTTTCTGCCATCCAAGGAGGCTTTCATATTTGTAGAGCCAGCATATAACGCTCTCGTGCTGGGCTCACCCAAGGAATCACCACGTCCTGCACATGGCTGCTTTAATTCCTCACTTCCATGTATTGGGCACTTCGTTCGCCACAGGCCGCTCTGGCGCAAACCAGGAACGGTCAGTCTGCAGACGACTTCCACTCAGCGAGCTTTCGGTTCGGACGTGTACGCCTCTGTGCCCGGAAAACTAGATAGTCAGAGCTGTTCCGAGCACCGATACGTACCGAAATGACTGACGGCGCAGCATGCACTAGAAGCCACGGGGATCACAAGAGATCCGCGAAAACCCAAAGCGCCTCCACGATCCCCCAACCACATTCTAGCGACCGTCTAGTTGTCATTCCAGAGCAAGAGATGATCGAGAGAAGCTGACGCTTTCTGTGGGGAAGCCTGCTGCCACGAAGGGAGGCGATCTACATGCAAAACACAACTAAATATAAGATATATAGATGGCCATTTATGTATGCAGTTTAAATAATTAATATCAATGGTGTATGGTGCCTCTGTAAGTATGAGTTTATCTGCGAGGACATGTCAAGGAAGAATATTGGCATGTCCACCGTGTCTAGCTGGTTGAGCGTTGTGAAATACCTTTCCTGATCCGATGGTGATGCTGTAGAATACAGGTTCAAATCTGTTAGGCCCAATAACCTTCAGTTTCCGCTCTTGTCCTGGACAGTAATTCTCAACAGTTGAGACGGTACCTTAAAAGTAATAAAATGTTTTCTGGGAGGCTGGCGTAGTAAGTTTCTATTGTAAATACATTTACTGGAGCTTTGAAATTTGGTAACGAACTGTTTCAATGTTTATTTGTTTCATTTTGTCTACACTCCAGTACTATACTGTTGACCCCACAACCTGATGTTTGATACATGAAAGCAAGTCTACGGCGGCTGCTAAATAACATAATAATGTTTGCTTTTATGTCATGGAAGGATGATTTTTCTCGCTTTAAGGTGCCTTTGTAAAAGACGTCATGCCCATATACTAAACTCACCATGCCTATATACTAAACTCACCATGCCCATATACTAAACTCACCATGCCTATATACTAAACTCACCATGCCTATATACTAAACTCGCCATGCCTATATACTAAACTCACCATGCCTATATACTAAACTCACCATGCCTATATACTAAACTCACCATGCCTATATACTAAACTCACCATGCCTATATACTAAACTCACCATGCCTATATACTAAACTCGCCATGCCTATATACTAAACTCGCCATGCCTATATACTAAACTCGCCATGCCTATATACTAAACTCACCATGCCTATATACTAAACTCACCATGCCTATATACTAAACTCACCATGCCTATATACTAAACTCACCATGCCTATATACTAAACTCACCATGCCTATATACTAAACTCACCATGCCTATATACTAAACTCACCATGCCTATATACTAAACTCACCATGCCTATATACTAAACTCGCCATGCCTATATACTAAACTCGCCATGCCTATATACTAAACTCACCATGCCTATATACTAGACACTACATGCCCATATACTAACCACTTCATGCCCATATACTAAACGCGTCATGTCCATATATTAAACAAGTCATGCCCATATACTAACCACTTCATGCCCATATACTAAATGCGTCATGTCCATATATTAAACAAGTCATGCCCATATACTAACCACTTCATGCCCATATACTAAATGCGTCATGCCCATATACTAACCACTTCATGCCCATATACTAAATGCGTCATGCCCATATACTAACCACTTCATGCCCATATACTAAATGCGTCATGCCCATATACTAACCACTTCATGCCCATATACTAAACGCGTCATGTCCATATATTAAACAAGTCATGCCCATATACTAACCACTTCATGCCCATATACTAAATGCGTCATGCCCATATACTAACCACTTCATGCCCATATACTAAATGCGTCATGCCCATATACTAACCACTTCATGCCCATATACTAAATGCGTCATGCCCATATACTAACCACTTCATGCCCATATACTAAACGCGTCATGCCCATATACTAACCACTTCATGCCCATATACTAAATGCGTCATGCCCATATACTAACCACTTCATGCCCATATACTAAATGCGTCATGCCCATATACTAACCACTTCATGCCCATATACTAAATGCGTCATGCCCATATACTAACCACTTCATGCCCATATACTAAATGCGTCATGCCCATATACTAACCACTTCATGCCCATATACTAAACGCGTCTTGTCCATATATTAAACAGGTCATGCCCATATACTAACCACTTCATGCCCATATACTAGACACTACATGCCCATATACTAACCACTTCATGCCCATATACTAAATGCGTCATGCCCATATACTAACCACTTCATGCCCATATACTAAATGCGTCATGCCCATATACTAACCACTTCATGCCCATATACTAAATGCGTCATGCCCATATACTAACCACTTCATGCCCATATACTAAACGCGTCTTGTCCATATATTAAACACGTCATGCCCATATACTAACCACTTCATGCCCATATACTAGACACTACATGCCCATATACTAACCTCTTCATGCCCATATACTAGACACTACATGCCCATATACTAACCACTTCATGCCCATATACTAAACACCTCATGTCCATATACTAACCACTTCATGCCCATATATTAAACAGGTCATGCCCATATACTAAACACCTCATGCCCATATACTAACCACTCCATGCCCATATTTTAAACGCGTCATGCCCATATAATAAATACTTCAAGCCCATATACTAAACGCGTCATGCCCATATATTAAACAGGTCACGCCCATATTTTAAACGCGTCATGCCCATATAATAAATACTTCAAGCCCATATACTAAATGCGTCATGTCCATATATTAACCAGGTCATGCCCATATATTAAACAGGTCATGCTCATATATTAAACGAGTCATGCCCATATATCAAACAGGTCATGCTCATATATTAAACAGGTCATGCCCATATATCAAACACGTCATGCTCATATACTAACCACCTGAAGGCTGACAACAACAACAACTTATATATTAGTTTTATTCTTCTCCCTATAGTCCATGCCGTGTGGCGTTGGTAATCATGACTGTTCACAGTCCTCTGCCTCGGGTACTGCCAATCATTTGTGATAATGATGTTCCTCCGTGAAATGATGTCAGACTGTCCGAAATGTTCTATTTTAGTTTCTCCCGTCTATGGCGGCTGCTAAATAAACGTAATAACGTTTGTTTTTATTTCAAGGAAAGATGGTTTTTCACGCTTAAAGTGCCTTTCTTAACGACGCCATGTGCACATACTAAACACTGCATGCCCATATACTACACACTTCATGCTCATGTATTAAACGCGCCATGCTTCTCTGCTCCTCCAACTCCCTCGTTGTGACGACATACTCAAATTTTCCCCGTTTCGTAATAAGTCCAAAGATTATGGAATGTCTTCGCCTGAGGCGAGTAGCTAGTTGTCTCTGTGAGCTAACATCCTTCAAGATATCTGCATTGCTCTGTCTATCCGTTAACAGTGTTCTCGTCATTCTCCTATACAACTACATCCTCGCAGTCTCCATTATATTTCACAGCATTTATATTAATGAGTATGTGAAACACATAAAATAAGAGAATGACACTTTGGTGTAATTACCTGCACAAAGCAGTAACTCTTACACCTCCACCTCCCCTTTCCCCTCTATCCGACCCTTTTCACCTGGCGAGAGTTTCGAAAAAATATATAGATGCCTGGGGAGAACATGACATCATCTGTTGGTAAGATTGACATGTGCATGTTTTCTTCGTGACAGGATGGGCAGTATAACTTGTGTTATTAATTCTAGTGAATATAATCAGGCGTGGTTTTGAGTGTCTAATATTATTCATTGTTTGTATCTACACTTTAGCCACCCACATTTGGTTTAGTGGACGTTGGTTGTTAACCCATCATGTGATGTTAATTCGCCGTTAGACCTGTCCGGGATTGTTCTTCACAGCTGTCATTCTGTCTCTCTTTATCACGTGCCTTATACTGTATAGAGTCTGTGTCAGCAACCTACGGCACGCTAGACAGGACTAGCACGTGAAAGGATTTTCAATGGCATGCTAATTGATGTAAAATACATTCTGTTATCTCATAAGTAATTTAATTTGTAATTTAAAAGGAGCATACAATTTTGTCAACGCTATTAATCTTTTCACGTCACCTCAAACACGAAAGCTGTTACACGCTAGAGGTAAGAATGTGTGCTCTGATGCAGACTGAGTGGGGAGAAACAATAACCGACCTTGACGAAGTTATATTTCCGTCCTCTCCTTCCACTCTCCCCCGACCACCCCTACCACCATCTCTATAATTCTTTCGGTTGCACCATACTCATGCCAGTACAGCCCGTTGACTACAACACAAAAATTGGTATAGGTATTAAGTAACACGGTGATCCTAAAATAACTCAAAGAGACACAAAGTTGAAGTGCGCAGGTATAAAATCTTTTGAACACCCGATTATGGACGAATGCAACAAAAGGATCGCATTGTTTGAAATTTGTATCGTGAAAGTGATGTGTGCCGTACGTAATGTGTGCAAAGATATAAAATCAAACATCATTTCATATTTTAAAACACTGATAAGAGTCTCCGCGGCGAAGTAGTTGCGTCGTCTTCCTCGCACTCCGAAATGTTGTGGGTTCTATTCCGAACTGCAACAATCTGTTCATGACTGCAGTTTTCTCTGAGACTCATGGACGTCGTCGCTGGAGCTACGCAGTCGACACTCTGTCAAACGCTTTCGACAGGTCTACCTTTGGAAAAAAAAACGAACCGTATGGGATCAAATCCAGTGCAATGAAGTCGATCTTCTTGCAGTTTGAACCTTTTTTGTTAACTATGAGGGGAAAAGCGATGCCATATATCTTGTTATAAACAATATATTTGTATTTTTACTAAAGTGATTGGAAACCAAAATAAATCTTCGGAAAGTTATTACAAAATTGCTCAGTGGGTGGCTTCTAGGAGGAAATCTTTCAAATATAGAGAATAACATCAAGGATACATTTTGTTTAGTGGTTTAAAGAAACAAAGTATTAAACAATTCTGTCTCGGATTCAAGAAATACCGGTTTTTACGAGATCAATCTAGAGACGCATACCTAATTTGTAAAATTCCCTGAAACTGTACCGGGAGATTGATTGGAAAAGTTAGCGGCTATCCTCAATTGCTGGGCGGAGGTCAGCGTGGCCGAATGAATAAAACGGTACTCTCTTAAACGCTCGGTGTGCTAATGCCGAAGTAGCGGGTTCAACCCGTACACAAGTCAGTTGGACTAAAATTGTTCTCGACCTTGGCCTGGGAACGTAGATTACAAGTACCTCAGAACTCAGAGTAGGTTCGCATGATGGCGAGGGACACTAGTAGTTTAGATTAGTAGCTAATCCACATGCACAAATAAGCCCTGTGTACAATAGGTATAGTAGCACATCACCTGTGTGGACTACGCTTGAGTTCAAAGTGAGCGAACGCACTCTCCCCCCCCCCATCCCCCTCCCTCCCCCCCCCCAAATTTTTTTTTTTATAATAAATGCTGGGCAAGCCTACCGAAGCGTTCACGTGTGTGAAGAGGTGGTTTATGCTCTGCTTTCGGATATTGGATCAACTTATACATGTTAACACGTTTTTTAAAAACAAATAGTACAAATAAATACAAATAGCAATCGCATAACACAGGTGCATTCAGGTTCCTGTGTGAAGCTGAAGGTGACTAAACACACACTCGATTCATTCGTTTGTTATTCAGTAGCGTGTCCTTTGCAGAACCTTGCTACTCTAGCATCCTTCCGGAAACTTCTCGATCATTAGCAAGGTGTCCCGCGTCCGATACACTACCTGGAGATCATCCGCCACATCCTGCACCCATCTTCTCTTTGGCCTTCCTCTTTCTCTCTTCCCTGGCATATACCCCTCCATTATTGTTCTCTCCCAACTGCCATGACGTTTCAAGTGACCAAAATATTTACATTTTATTTGTTTTATCGTCATTAGAAGACAACCTTCTTCAATATTCAGATATTGTCGTATGGATGCATTTTGTTTTTTGTTTTTTTCTGTATCCAAGATATTCTTGGAACCCGTCTGTAACATTTATATTCAGAGGCATTTACGCGCTGTTCAGCTTGTTTAGTAAGTGTCCAATAACACACTAGATACTGAACATTTAACCAAGTAGAAGCAAAGATAAGGGTCACGTTATTTGAGTCACGACTCAGATCAATAATAATAATAATCAGTTATTACTCATAGTAACATTTTAATAACGTGATTTATATTCGATTTATTTTATTTTATTGTTATCCAGGTTTTATGACTCTCTGCCTTAACACAATACACATACATTTTGAACATGTGACAATTGTATAATACAGTTCCAGAATAACGTGTTCAGAATGTACCCCCTTACATTTTAACAAAAGATATCCATATTAACAGATTCAGTGCTAGACAAAAACTAGGTTTCGACCAAACAAAAATGGATGGCGGAAAATGGGCAGTAGTGGGTGTGTCATCGTTATGGCTTAAAAGTTATTAATATGGTAGCAGACATGCTGTATTATATGTAATATTAAAAAGGTGGTTATATGGGAAAACTACCGTATTGATATTTTAATAATAGTTTGAGTAAGACGACTTATTATCCAATAACACTTAATCAGTTAAATACAACAACCTCAATACTTGAATACCCAGCAAAATATGTGAGGAACCTAACGCCATACGCACTTAATACAATTGAAAATGAGGCACTTGCATACGTATTAAACTTTTGAGTAAAACCATACATATCAACCGTAATGAGTAGGACGTGCAGTTGTAATTGTGTTTTGATCAAACCGCAACTTTATAACCTACGACTACTGATTCTGTCGGATGGCTGAGGTCTATCTACTGCAGCTTGTCTAGCTCCAGACGTATTGGTGTTGCCTTTCCTCTATAGCAGGGGTCACCAAACAACGGCCGTGAAAAAAGTTTTATGACCAATACTCTGGAGTAAACTAGGCAGGTTGAGAGAGAGAGAGAGAGAGAGAGAGAGAGAGAGAGAGAGAGAGAGAGAGAGAGAGAGAGAGAGAGAGAGAGAGAGAGATCATACTGCGTGGGCAACACATGGTCTCTAAATTCAGCCTAGGTTTTGTGCTAAGGAGAGTTATAATCTATTTTACAAACAATCGTCTGTCAAGACGGCAAGGTGCCTGTCAACCACGCAACATCTTCTAAACAAACATATCCGCTGGCCAACAAACCCTCGCTGCATTTAAAGCGATAAAGGCTTACAAACATCTTGTAATACTGAAACCAGACAAAGATAGTGGTGTACTGATGGACATGTCCGACTATCAGTGTACAATGGAGGAGATTTTATCGGAACAATCTAAATTTCCAGTCAGATCCCATAGGAAATAAAACGGTGGTCCTAGTTGCAGAAATGAGGGGGGGGGGGGGGGGAATTCCATTCACTTGTAAATAAGAAAACCATCAGTGAGACCACTGATAAAAATGCTCACTCCGCGTGACTCACAAACTCCCCAGAAGGATAATCTACCCAAACTTCACAAGCCCGGAATCCTGCTAATACCGATTCTGCCCATGGTCATCTCAGCCCAACACCGGATGGTGAGATGGCTAGATGAAATTTTAAAACCATTACGACAGTCTTTTGATCAAAAAATACTCAGAGACACATATGAACTGGTAAAATTATTAGACACAATGAATATTAATCAGAAACATCTTACACCTATGGACCTAGTCTCACTATTTTCCAACGATCCATTAGATGAAGTAGTGAAAATCATACGTGAACGCATAAAAGATATGAAATTACAATCTACCGACACCTACTTTGCTGCCAACATCACATCCAATATCCTTCAATAAACTATAACGTCAAATTTATGGAGTGCCATGTGGAGTCATTTTGGTCACATTCTAACGGATAGCTCCATGGAACGTTTAGAAGGGATGTTGTTTATGTGGACGATATAATCATCACTACAGACAACCAACATTGTTCGAGGTCACAATGAACGAGACAAACAGGAACATCTCTCTGTCCATGGAGCATGAACACAACGATGCTTTGCAGTTTCTAGATATCCCAATTATACGTTGAGCAGATGACCCAATTCAAAGACCAATGTATCACAAAAAAACGTGAACAGGCCAATACTTAAATTTCCACAGCTTTGCACCCGTCTATTGCAAAGGTTGCCTGATACTGACCTTGTTTGCCCGAGCCAGAAGGTTATGCACTCCAGACACACTGACAGAGAAATTTAAAACTCTCAAGACAACCTTATACCTTAAAGGGTATCCCGCTGGTTTTAGAAAGCGCCACTGCCATTCTCCGAAACATCAGTCCCCAAACTCAGGGTATTTATTCACCTAACCTTTTTGAATGGGGAGGTTGGAGGGGAAGAGAGGCAGGGGGGGAGACAGGTGAGAGGATGCTGGACAGTCTGACATCATGACATGGAGGGACGTCGTCAGGGGGAGACAGGTGAGAGGATGCTGGACAGTCTGACATCATGACATGGAGGAACGTCGTCAGGGGGAGACAGGTGAGAGGATGCTGGACAGTCTGACATCATGACATGGAGGAACGTCGTCAGGGGGAGACAGGTGAGAGGATGCTGGACAGTCTGACATCATGACATGGAGGAACGTCGTCAGGGGGAGACAGGTGAGAGGATGCTGGACAGTCTGACATCATGACATGGAGGGACGTCGTCAGGGGGAGACAGGTGAGAGGATGCTGGACAGTCTGACATCATGACATGGAGGAACGTCGTCAGGGGGAGACAGGTGAGAGGATGCTGGACAGTCTGACATCATGACATGGAGGAACGTCGTCAGGGGGAGACAGGTGAGAGGATGCTGGACAGTCTGACATCATGACATGGAGGAACGTCGTCAGGGGGAGACAGGTGAGAGGATGCTGGACAGTCTGACATCATGACATGGAGGGACGTCGTCAGGGGGAGAGACAGGTGAGAGGATGCTGGACAGTCTGACATCATGACATGGAGGGACGTCGTCAGGGGGAGACAGGTGAGAGGATGCTGGACAGTCTGACATCATGACATGGAGGAACGTCGTCAGGGGGGGGGACAGGTGAGAGGATGCTGGACAGTCTGACATCATGACATGGAGGGACGTCGTCAGGGGGAGAGACAGGTGAGAGGATGCTGGACAGTCTGACATCATGACATGGAGGGACGTCGTCAGGGGGAGACAGGTGAGAGGATGCTGGACAGTCTGACATCATGACATGGAGGGACGTCGTCAGGGGGAGACAGGTGAGAGGATGCTGGACAGTCTGACATCATGACATGGAGGAACGTCGTCAGGGGGGGACAGGTGAGAGGATGCTGGACAGTCTGACATCATGACATGGAGGGACGTCGTCAGGGGGAGACAGGTGAGAGGATGCTGGACAGTCTGACATCATGACATGGAGGGACGTCGTCAGGGGGAGACAGGTGAGAGGATGCTGGACAGTCTGACATCATGACATGGAGGGACGTCGTCAGGGGGAGACAGGTGAGAGGATGCTGGACAGTCTGACATCATGACATGGAGGGACGTCGTCAGGGGGAGACAGGTGAGAGGATGCTGGACAGTCTGACATCATGACATGGAGGGACGTCGTCAGGGGGAGACAGGTGAGAGGATGCTGGACAGTCTGACATCATGACATGGAGGGACGTCGTCAGGGGGAGACAGGTGAGAGGATGCTGGACAGTTTGACATCATGACATGGAGGGACGTCGTCAGGGGGAGACAGGTGAGAGGATGCTGGACAGTCTGACATCATGACATGGAGGAACGTCGTCAGGGGGAGACAGGTGAGAGGATGCTGGACAGTTTGACATCATGACATGGAGGGACGTCGTCAGGGGGAGACAGGTGAGAGGATGCTGGACAGTCTGACATCATGACATGGAGGGACGTCGTCAGGGGGAGACAGGTGAGAGGATGCTGGACAGTCTGACATCATGACATGGAGGAACGTCGTCATCAGAAATAATTCGCAGCACAAAAGACAGAAGACTAAGGACAGCCATGATCTCCTGATGGCTGGCGTTTCTGGTGACTTTATTGCTTGAACTATTTCCATTTCAAGTAAAGTAATAGTACAGGATCTTTATTCATAGGTCATGAAACGTAATGTTTTGTAGCATAATGTTTTGTGGCAATTTACTCTGCTGAAAATATTCCAGTTTATGTAATGCATTTCCACATCTTTGCGATGAGAGATTCACTTCTAATATAATATGAACTTGTATGGCCTTTACAGGACTTTGCAACGTTTTTGGCTGCCAGTAATTTTCTCTGCAATATTTACTTTCAGTAGTTTGATTTTGTATAAGACTCCAAAAAAAAACAATTGCATATTACTTGAAATTTGTATTCAGTGGAAAATGATACAGTATCATAAAATCAAACAACATGTCTACACAGCAATTTAAAAAAAAAAAAAAAAAAAAACTCACAATATTGTAACATCAGTAAATTTTATTCCAGGCATGCACATATTTCAAGCACTCGTTTCTTATAACACGTGTCATTTATCACAACTTACACAATGAAAGAAAAGCTATAATGCTATGCCAAGCTATAATACAATGATACACCTTAGAAACTTTAAGCACTAACTCATAGCTTCAGCAACCTATTCGTTTGAAAATATTTATAAATTATTGTTAAAAGGGCTGAACTGATTGCAGTTCTAAAGAAGTAGCGAATACATGTAACTTATTTACAAAATTAGGTTCAGTAGTTTGCTATTGCTTTCTGAATGACCGACACTCGTAAAATTGTTTGAAACCCAACGCAAGGCGGTCTGCTGCAAAATCGCTCGCAGCTGTGTTTCGAACGTAGTATGCAGGATTACGAATTGCGTTCGTAGCCCCTTCGCCACATGACCGGCAGATGGATAATTCATGAAATTATGTCTCTTGAGGGCTTGTTTGTTCTTCCTGAAATTTTACTTTAAAAATTATCCCCAACGAATGCGGGCAATTCTAACAAGTATCCTGAAAGGCTTGAGTTTAGGGCTGTAATTGTATTTATAACAGCCTTTTTTGGTCATGTCATGAAAAGAGAGGCATTGGAAAACACTGCGAAGGTCTTGAAAGATCCGTGGGAGAGGAGGCAGGGGCATGCCCAGAGAAATGACGTGGATGGACGGTGATATGGATTAGTATCATCATTGGAATTGATCCACAACAATAAGGATCGCAAACTGTGGTGATGTGTGGACGCCTACGCCAATTGGCAGGGCACATTATCATGATAAGGATGATGGTGATTATGATGAATTGTACTTAAGGAAACAACCTGTAGTGGAGATATAATAACATTATTAATTTAACATTGAACCAGGTCACGGTATCTGAGAATGGATTGCTCGTGCTATTCAGTTGGGTGCGTTACCAAAGTTAAAAGGGAACTGCGCCGACAATGTCATAGGCACGATCGGTCGAGGATTCTGCGTCTGGACTCGTCGCCTGTTAAGTGAGGGAAACACCGCCTGTTCCTCGGGGCATTCAGGCCTACACAATGGTACGGTCCTATCTCATCACAGACCGGTAGAAGAAAATTGCCTCGGGACAAAGTGTTTTATTTAAAATTCTGGTGCCTCAAAGGGTCCCCGACAATTTGATTTGTCTGTCTACCATACAATATTATTTCTTTTGTTACATAATCAAATACTCAATGGTGGATACAAAACATGGTGATATACAAATGTATGCAGTCAGTAAACACTGAATTGCGTTCCATTGTTTGTCAACAAAAGTACATGAACAGAAATCTTTACCACAGATTGCATTTAGAAACATGTTTCTGCAAATAAAGAAACAGCTA
>OY992881.1:45255134-45490134 GCA_963921405.1 Cepaea hortensis
CTGAACAGAGCGCGCCCTGCAGAAAACAGTCGTGCTGCAGCGCCGATCCATCGTCTTTGGCGTTTCTGTGGCTTTCCATTGCTAATTGTATAGGCGGCTTCGTTGTTCCTTGATGCCACCTCTTTCTCACCAACTATGATGTCTGTGAAAGGAAAGACAGTGCGGTTAGTATGTAAGCATCATTACAACTGTTTTTCTTTCTTCATAAAACGCATATTGTTGACGATAAAAAGCAATGACTATATATTTTAACAATTAATTTTTAATATTAATTAACTTTAATTGGCCTCGACGCGAATACGAACTCATGGTCACTAGATTAGCAGTCAAGCATGCTCGTCACTGCGCCACCGTGGCTCCCTTCTGGAATATTAAACAATGTTAATGTCACCCTTCCGTCTCCCTGGCGTAGGTGTTAACGTCTTTCTCCGTAATCCCGTATATTTTCGCGAGTAACGCAGCTGTGCGAAATTTGGTAGCGGATCGCGCCGCATTTGTTACTTGGGTATATTGGGGAATGTGAACCGGTCGCTCAGAAAGCAATGGCAAACTACTGAGCGTAATCTTGCCTAGTACATCAACAGTAGCTGAAAGATGCTGGTGTTGACTGCAACGTCCTATAAGGGATATGCAACATTTTTTTTAAAAATGCCACCCTCACTGACCTTGCCACATAGTGTGGTGGTCATCCCGTGTCGCCTAGACAAGCATATGATTCATGAGCAACGAAAATCTTGAACATCTGACTACGTCTAGTTTCATTCTTAAAGCAAAAGTTATTTGCATGTCCTTTTCAGTCGCAATCAATCCTAGACATTTTTTAGTGTTGTGATATACTAGGCAATTTTTAGGTTCTGTAGTTTTCCTGTGTCTTCTGAACGACCGTCGTCTCATCACGTCGAAATTGATTCAAAGCGGTCAAATTGTCCGCAGCTAAATTCGAACCCTCACTCGGTATCTCGGGGGAGAGTGAAACTCGTTCACTGTCCCTAAGTCACAGTGCCAGTTTGTTGCTAACGGAAACCAGTGCTATAAGAGATATCGCATGTAGCTTCCCTTATAATTGACCTAAAAAAGCTTCTACTATCTTATGTGGCTTGTGGTCTTGTCAGCGTGCAGTTTTGAAACACAATATTTAATGCACAACTTTCTTGCTGTTTACTTGTGTGATTTGCTTTATTCATTATTTGGTGCAAGTTTTTACGTCATTATATTAAACACGATGAATTACATGTTTCCGTTTGTGCTTGTAGTGTGTGTGTGTGTGTGTGTGTGTGTGTGTGTGTGTGTGTGTGTTTGTGTGTGTGTGTGTGTGTGTGTGTGTGTGTGTGTGTACTCGAGCGCGCGAGCGTACGTGTGTGTACGGATTGTTACCTAAGTTTTATAAAAACATCTAAAAACAAAAACACACATAGTTAAAAACAAACACACAGAAGAAATTACCCAGGTCAGCGGCCACAATGTTATCTTCATCATCCAGCAAGTCCTTGAGCTCGTATTCTGTGAGAGAATTGAGAGCGATTCCATCAATCTTTGCTTCCTTGTCAACTTTACCATCGTCTGTGTCATTACCTTCAGTTAGATCAGAACCAATCGGCGTATCGTCTTTAACTTTATTGTCATGAAGCAAGTTCTCCCTGACGTTACCGCCAACGTTTGGATCGACTACAGCTGATGATGACAGGGCCACAACAGCTGTAACAGCAAGTAGCACAGTCAGCTTCATAGAAACCATGATGTTTGTACAGCTGTCTGCTTGCTTTCAGATTTCCTATTATAAGATCGGATCAAACTTAAGCAGCCGGTCAGAAATGTTGAATCAAACACTTGTAATTTTTCTGCAGCAGATTTTGCAGCAACCACGCTCTGTACGATCGTTGGAGCCCGTGTTCTCTGAGCTGCATTTTACCGTCATTAAATACTCTTCTAGACCCGGAATATTAGCGGATAACGGAACTTGGTAATTTGAGGACCAGATCCTGTCTGAAACTTCTCGAAACATCGTACTAAATAACTAATGAGCATTCCAAGTACGTTTTTATCAGGATCCGGGAGCCGACACTGTGTTATTTTCCGCTTTCCTGTACTCAAGCGTAACCCACATTTTTTTCATCTGCGCAAACAATTACGGGGTAAACATCCACACGCTAGTCTAAACATCGGCGTGAACTGTTCTAATGTGAACTTGCACAGTCCTAGCTGGCACCTAGTTAACTTTCGTATTGCTTACAGCCCTTCGAAACAACAGTAACTTACGCAACAGTTAGTTAATTGCATAATCTTTACAGGACGTTTGCAGTCAACACCAACATTGTTTGCTGTTGTGAACGACCGGCACCCATAAAGGTTCTAAAAAAAAAGCAGCGCAACGAGATCTGATGCCAAATCGTGCACATCTATGTTTTGAACGCGGGTTTGTGGGATCACGAACCGCGTCAGTAACTCCTTTGCCACGGAGAAAGGCTACGCAACAGTAAACAAAGGATATAAATGCTTTGTTGCTATAACAAGAGAACGTTAGAACGAAATACGAACATTCGCTTCTGTTACCCATTCTTCATTTCACCGGGGTTTACCTCATATGGCACGGTCTCTTTCTACAGAAAGGCCTGCCGAAAGCGATACACAAAGCACGAACGTCCTAGCTCCAGCGACGATCCCCATGGGGGAAAAAAACCTCCTTTGCATGACATGGCAATCAACTCGATATTAATCAACTAGGCAATTTTACCTTCAGTAGTTAGCTTTCGGTAACTTACGGGGTATGTGAGCCGGCCGCTCAGAAAGCAATGGCAAACTGCTGAACGTAAAATTTGCCCAGGAATCACGAACAGCGAAAATTCTGGGGTTAACTGCTACGTCCTGTGAAGGACATGCAACTTAATTTTAATAGTTAGCTTTGCCTTCCGAACGAGAAGTCAACCTTTAAATCCAATTTAATGGTGAAGTGAATGAGCCCACTACCCCGCCATCAGCAAACGGGAAGTTCAAGAGCGAGGGTTCTTGACCTTTCGGCCACACTGACATCTTAATATTTCATGTTTTTGCTAAACGTTACAGTCAAACCCAGGTTGATTTTCTGGGTAATTAGCCTCCAATAAATATAACTACACTCGTGAACCGAGTGACGGAACCTGAAATCGAACCAATGACCCCAGCAACGCGAGACAAGAAGCTAGAAGGAACTGATTAAAGCAAGGAGTCTCCCAGTCCTGACTGAAAATTCAATTAGCACAAATTCAGCGCACAACTTCAGATGTGTTCAGCCATCTTATTCATTGCACATGGGCTAGGGGACCTCGCTGACATAGCAATGTGTTAATGCATATGTATAGAAGTTTGCTTCCCCCTCTATCCAAACAAGGCAACGTGAGACAGTGGGCTCCTGTAGGGATTGAGCCTGGGAACAGCCGACAGGTTTTTATTGTCTATGGCAGTGGTTCTCAACCGGTGGGGAATTCCCCCCTAGGGGGGAATTTTGGGGTTTCCAGGGGGGAGGGGGATGAAGATTATTTCAAGATCGCGTTAATATAAGAACCGATTACTTGAGATTGTTTTTCCCTTCATACTTTACGCTTCTGTACGTATCACCCTTCTGAAATTCATTTTATAAAGTAAGAAGACCCGCAAATAACATTTTATGTAGATGTCTAGACTTATTTTAGTATGTGCTATTAAATTTAGCTTCAATTATTACATTTACTGTGTAGGGGCAGGGGGAAAATTTTTAGGGAGGAAATACGAAAGGGGGGGATGACGTTCTAAAAATATGGTAAAGGGGGGGGGGGGGGATGACGTCCTAAAAATATGGTGAGGGGGGGGGGGAATGACGTCCTAAAAATATGGCGAAGGGGGGAACGGACCAAAAAAGGTTGAGAACCACTGGTCTATGATATCGGGTTCCCTACAGTAGGTAGAGTGCCTCTGTATTGAGTTAATTCTACGGTCACCGTTCAAAACAATTTCGTTTCAGGTGCCTAGAAAACTACTTCTGATGGCTAGCAGTAGACTAAGAATGTTTGGCTAGGTTCAGAATCAAGAGATAGGACACATTTTCTGGGATTTACAATTGAAGCCTGTCAGACTTACAAGTAATCAGACACTTTTGTTGGGATTTACTGTTGTAGACAGTCATAATTGCAAATGATTGGTAACATATATTGAGATTTACAGTTGCAGACAGTCAGAATTGCTAGTGACCGGACACTTTTGTTGGGACTTAATGTTGAATAATGTTGGACTTGCGAGCGGGGACCTCCTTGGAGCTGGATATTGCGCGATATTCTATTATATCTTAGACTCAAGGGCTATCTATGATTATATGCAGCATATGAAATATTCTGTGTTAGCTTGGTGTCTGTCCTTGACATAGCGAATTAGGCTGTTCAAGACTATTTGTCTCATGGAAAATGCAGGGTATATTCCACGCTCCACCATCATAGCATCCTTTCCCATCCTGTTTCTAGAAATGTTTTGTATTTTATTTGTCATGGCTGTCATAGCTTTGCATCTTTGTTTGTAACATTAGATTTAAGATCCGTAAACATGTATAGCAATCTGTATTGTCACTGACTCTGCGGGATATATTAGCTTAGGCCGTCGAAGTTCTTGTTTACTGTTCCAGTTCCATTATTGTGCATTTATTGAATTTATTTCCAGTGTGACACGGAAGCCATTTATCATTTCCTAAAACATAGTATAGTAAACAGGTTAGCTTCAGCAGGATCTAAACAACTCGGGAATAACATAACAACAATAACAAGATCACACAAGACAAATGTTAAACTTGAGCTTACGTTGTGACCTCAAACATTCTTGGATTAAGGTAAGAGAGAATACAATACCGGATTCAGGATAAAGTACAAGGAAATAAGAATAAAACAGGAAATAAATGCATGCACGCACGCGCGCGAGTACAAACACACACACACACACACACACACACACACACACACACACACACACACAGAAGTCTAATACAAATGTGATGGAAAGGGTGTAAGTGAGGGGTTATTCTTTTCATAGAATTTGTGAGGAATTAAGAGGTCTAATTTATCTACAGCTGAGACAATTTATGGTTGCGAATAAACATGATTGTCTGGGTCACTTAGCGGGTCACTGTGTAACCCCCTTATATGCAAACCGAGATGAGCAACATGCTAGGACAAATGAGAGAGGAGGGGGGATGAGAGAGAAACATAGAGAGAAACAGAGAAAGAGAAATTGAGAGAGAGAGAGAGAGAGAGAGAGAGAGAGAGAGAGAGAAATAAAGAACAAGTTAGAACAAAACAGAAAGAATGAGAGAGATAAAAAGAACAAGAGAGAGCATGATTGAACATGAGTGGCAGAAAACGACAGTAGGAACTCACGCGCGAATGAGAGAGATAGAGCGAAAGACAGAAGAGAGCGAGAGAGAGAGAGAGAGAGAGAGAGAGAGAGAGAGAGAGAGAGAGAGAAGAAAGAAACTTATAGAGAGAAAGCGCGCGAGCGAGAGAGAGAGAGAAAACAATTTAGAAAGAAAACGGGAGAGCGAAACAGAAAGAACGAGAGAGAAGAGAGAGAGAGAGAGAGAGAGAGAGAGAGAGAGAGACTTATAGAGAGAAAGCGCGCGAGCGAGAGAGAGAGAGAAAACAATTTAGAAAGAAAACGAGAGAGCGAAATAGAAAGAACGAGAGAGAGAGAGAGAGAGAGAGAGAGAGAGAGAGAGAACAAGAGAGAGCTTGGCTGAACAAGACTGGCAGAAAGAGACAGAGACAGCACGCGCATGGCGCAAACTAGAGATAGAGAGAGAGAGAGAGAGAGAGAGAGAGAGAGAGAGAGAGAGAGAACGAAAGAACGATCGAATGAACGAACTATTCAAAGAGTCACAAATTGAACACATATACCCACTCACAATCACAAATACACTAACAAATATTTACTCATAGATACATTCTCTCTCTCTCTCTCTCTCTCTCTCTCTCTCTCTCTCTCTCTCTCTCTCTCTCTTCGTCTCTCTCTCTCTTTTCCCTCTCCTCACTCTCACGCCTTTGTATCCTCTCTCTCTCTCTCTCTCTCTCTCTCTCTTCGTCTCTCTCTCTTCCCCCTCCTCTCCTCACTCTCACGCCTTTGTATCTTCATTTATACATAAAGCAAAGTACACCCATACACATCACATACACAAAACTGACACATATAAATCACATACACAAACACACACATATTAAACACATATAATAGAAAGAACGAACGAACGAACGGACTTTATTTTCAAAGGGTAACAAATTGGGCACGCAGGCCCGTCTTACATTCGGCCCTTCCAATCACTCATCTTTCGTTCATCAATAGTGCACAGGAACAAAAATGAATTTTGTAAACATAAACAATGCATATTACAATGGTATGAGACACATCCACCACCAACCCACACATCCCCCATTCACCCCACATCCCCCACGTAACCACACACACAACCCAGACACACATACATTCCCCCACCCATCCACCACATCACAACACCTACACATCTCCCCTCACACACCTTCCGCCCACCACACATCCCATCCACCCACACCCCAAGCACACATACATTCCCCAACCCACACATCCCCCACCCACAAACATCCACCCACCTACACACATCTCCCCACCCACTCACATATCCTCCACCCGTCCCATTACCCACCAACAATCACCACCCGCATATCCTCCTCCACCCGCACACCTCCAACCACCCAGCCAAACACACATTCCTCAACCACACACCCCCCACGCACACACACACATCTCCCAGCCAACTCACATATCCCGCACCTACCCACACACAAATTCCGCACCCACCCACATTGTCTCCCATCTCCCCCAGC
Source organism: Cepaea hortensis (assembly GCA_963921405.1). Taxonomy (NCBI): domain Eukaryota; kingdom Metazoa; phylum Mollusca; class Gastropoda; order Stylommatophora; family Helicidae; genus Cepaea; species Cepaea hortensis. Next base: position 45,261,980 of record OY992881.1, read on the forward strand.
CAACTTACAGATCCCGAGCCCACCCATACAAACATCTCCCTCCATCTCCTAACCTACACACACTCATCCACCCACATATCCTCTACCCACCCACACATCCTCCACCCACCCATTCCTCAACCACACATCCCTTAACCACACATCCTTACCCATATACAATCACCCACCCACACATCCTCTACCAAACCACACATCCTCCACCCACCCATCCTCCACCCACCCATCCCCCAGCCACAAATCCCTTAACCACACACCCCTACCCATATACACACACATCCCAACCCACACACACAACTCCCCACACATACATTCATCCCTCACTCACATCCCCACACCTCCCATCCACGCACACACACACATCCCCCACCCATACATTCATCCCCTCACACATCTCTCCAGACACGTACTTATCCCTCAACCACTAACACCCACACATCGCTCACCCACTCATCAACACATATATCTCCCATCTACCCATCCACACTCACACACCTCAACCACCCATCTAAACACATTATCTCACAACACAGTATATCTCTAACACAAAGAGGTAAAGGGAGAGAGAGCTAAAGACAGAATAGTCTCTTACGAGGGCGACCCATTTGACAGAACGAGAGAGAGAGACAGAGAAAGAGAGAGAGAGAGAGAGAGAGAGCTCCCGAATGGGAGAGCGCGAGATAGAAAGAACAGGGGAGAGCGTGCTATGTAGAAAGAACGAGTAGGCAGCAGTGAATGTGAGTGACAGAAAGAGATAGAGGAGCGCGCTCACAAGAGAGAGAGAGAGAGAGAGAGAGAGAGAGAGAGAGAGAGAAGAGAGAGAGAGAGAGTGAAATAGGCGTGAAAGAGAGCGACCAAGCGCGATAGATATAACGAGAGTGAGAGAACGAGCGAGAGAGGGAGAAAGAAAGAAAGAAAGAAAGAAAGAAAGAAAGAAAGAGAGAGAGAGAGAGAGAGAGAGAGAGAGAGAGAGAGAGAGAGAGAGAGAGAGAGAGAGAGAGATCTTCAAATAGGGAAAAGATACTTTCCCAGCAACACATCTAAGCTTATTTATTCAATTGTATTTGCATAGGTCAACAGCGTGTTTAATTAAGTAAACATGCGCCTCTGTTACTGTCCCTCATGAATGTTCGCGTCTAATATTTTAGCTTTGTTGCACCCACCAAGGAGAAGAGAAGTAGAATCATAAATGAACAACAAATGGGAAGGGCATAAACAAAGCTGCATATGATAGCTAACGATGGGGATGGGGAGGGGGAGGGCAATGCCGGGATAGAGGGCAAAAGAAAACAAAGTAGGGTTGTTGGAGGACACCTATTGTGGAATAAACCGACGTGTTATTTTTAGATGGCTGACTAGAATTCTTCTCGCACATAATAAAGTCTTTTGTGTCAATTGTCTACGGGCGATACAAAATGCGCTATAGATAGTGTGAATAGACAGACAACTAAGACTGTGTCAAGGTGAAATGCTGTAGACAGGTGTTGTTTGTATCAACAATTGTGATCCAATTATCAAAGGATGCATGTAAATATGTTCGCTCGAATAGACAACTAACAACTGTCTGTCAATAAATGAGACGATGTCTGTAGATGTGTTTGCTTGCATCAACAATTGTGTTCCAGTGAACACAAGCTGCAGAGACGCTAGTTTTCCAAGACCGATGTTGATACCGACCAAGACCTCTCTTCACCTACAAGTAGGAGATCCTGGGCAGGCACTAGCCTGACGAACGAAGGAAGGAACTACCTTGGTCTCCACTGCTGTACAGTTTACCTGTTGCTCAAACAGTGTATCCGACGAAAGGCCCGACGGGCAAATATTCAGACTGTTACGGACGCAGTTCGTAATCCCGCATACCAGCGTTGGAAGCACAACTGTGTTGGTTTTTTTTTTTTTTTATGAAATTGTATGGGTGCCGGTCGTTCAGAATTCGGTGGCAAACTACTGAACTTAAACTTGCCCAGGAATCACGAACAACCAAAGATGCTGGGGTTAACTGCTACGTCCTGTTAAGGATATGCAATGCAACAACACATCTTCTTGGCAAGTTTATGTTCAGTAGTTTACCATTGCTTTCGAAACGACCAACGCCCATACCATTTCGTAAGAAAACCAACGCAAGGTGGTCTGCTGCTAAATCGCCCGGAGCTGTGTTAGGAACGCGGTATTCGGGATTAAGAACTGCGTCCGCAACATCCTCGCCACGGAGCTAGCCTGTTCACATAAGTTTTTTTTTTTTTTAATATTCACCATGGTTTAATTGGCAAGTATGGATACTCAAAACAATGTTTTCCCGTGGTGTATTTGAATAACGAAGACACTAACAATAGATTGCACGATTTATTGCCAAGCATATTTCGCTGCATCTCGTCAGGTACATACTGCAGAAGTCACACAACATAAAGTGAAATAACTAGATAACTCCTTCAAGCTGAAATATACACAGGTTTGCACAGTAATGTCGATTGTCTACCACGGTAATTTTAAACTGGCTAACATGTCTTTCTGCTTGCACAAGGCCGGTTTACGTAGGTTGATCAATATAGCTTCTGCAAACTTTAACAAGCGACTACTTTGTGTGTTGAACAACAGACGGAAGGCACTGTCTCTCTCAACCACATGACCACTCTCGAGCACATGTCTCGCGACCGATGAAGCGGGACTGGTCCGGTGTGTCGGCCTACATAGGCTACCATCGTCTGTGTGTAGTATCTTGTCCACCCAGTTCGGAATGTGTTCCAAAACCCTGTTATGTAACTGTCGCTCTATTCTGTCGATGTAGATGGCCTCGCACCTGCATGTAAATTGGTAAATACAATTTGATTTGGCATACAAAGCTACAGGTTCTTTCACTGCTGTGGTGGGGATCGGTATGGTTCTGTACCTGATAACTGGAATTGCAGCACAGAATGTTCGCCCGACTGCTGTGATGAGCCGGTCCTGCAGACGTTGCATTACGTCATCTCCTCGGAAGGTTAGCTGGATGAATACCTTGAGTTTAGCGACTGTAGTTACTTCTGGTTTTGGTTTGGGCTGTTGGCAGTGGCACTTTATAAATCATGTGGAGTACCCATTCAGGTTTAAGGCATTCTTCAGAGTTTCAAATGCCTCTGTCAGTTTGACCTGGGTGCATATCTTCCTAGCACGGTCAAACAGGGTCCGCACTAAGCCCCGTTTGTACTGGACAGGTTAGAAGCTCTGAAAATTTAAGTATTGGCCAGTCCACGTTTCTTTACGGAACACCGATCTTTGTATTGTGCCGTCTGCTCTACCTCTCATTAGGATATCTAGAAACGGCAATGTTTTTATGTGTCACGTTCATTGTGGCCTGGAACGACGTTGCGTGTAGCTCGTCTGTCGTGATAATTAGTATATCATCCAAGTAACGACGGTAGAAGACCAAGTTATTGATGCCTGAAGATCTCGTTTCTTCTAAATGTGCCATGAAGATGTCCGATAGAATAGGTCCAAGCGGAATTCCCATGGCCACTCCGTCAACTTGGCAGTATGACTTTCTTAGAAAATTGAATTGTATGTTGGCGGTACATAATTTTAATAGCCTCTCTAGAATAGCTGATGGTATGCCTAGTTTTAGATAGTTGTTTGTCGCTGTAGCCGAGGGGAAAAGACACAGGGGAAAGACTGATGTTTCCTTTGCTACGGTGCTAAGAGGTAGAGAGTAACTCTGACTTCGTTATGGCCAAAGAAGAAAAGGAGTAAAAAGAGAGAGAACAGATTTAAGATCCGTAAACAACTACCTCAACTGTCAAAGGAGATTATAGTAATTAGGTAAGAATATACGAGGTCTTGGACAGGGCCTCAACTCTGGACATTAACTGTCATATTTGAGGTCCAGACAGTGGATTAAGCTGTTGAATTGTGGTAGAAATAGTGGTTGTAAAAACTAACAGAGACTAAACAAACAAATCAAGAACAGTACAAAAATAGCTCTTTATTTATCAACTGCTACAAATTTTGGTGACAATTTGTGTTCAAACACATTGAATAAAATATTCAATAACGGATGTTCAATTACAGATACAACAGACAACTGCATATATCAAACATCAACCAAGGATGGCCCCTATTCAGTGACCAGAACTTAAGAAAACAGGGTACACCAAGTACCACAACACAGATGCTCCAAACAGTAGCTGATTAGAATGGCACAATAAAGGACTTTGACATAGACAACAATAAGACACTACAAAAACATAAGTTACAAAACATAAATCTTAAGACGCGATATAAACAACAGAGTTGTGACACACATTACTACACCACCACGGAACCAGGCCTGCTGACACTTACTAGTCAGCCACTCTTCTTTGTAAAGACATCAGTTGATCACAGATTAACTCAGGGAATTGTTCCCACAACTGAACAAGCCGAAACAGGGTACACTGGCCACATCTCTCATCTTAAAAAACCGGACAGGAAGGCAATTTTGTTTTCACCAACCAGCCGGGGCGACCTCAGACAAAAGAGATCTCCATGTTGCTTTGTTACAAGTGGCGTTTCCGGCGTTGTCCAGATTTTTACCTTGAGACAGGCCAAACCAAGATGTGTTGGTTTGGCGCTATCGCATATCCAACCCCCTAATTGTCTGACGTCCCGGCAAAAGAATAGACTATTGTATATCCTCATCCGAACTATTTCTTTAAAAGTTAACATCTAGCTAGCTCACCCCCCCCCCCCCCCGCCCCCCCCCCAAAAAAAAATCATTGGTCTTCAGTGACCACATCAAAAAGCAAAATCAGTAATCAAACAAGTAATTATTGACATCTACACATAAACCATCATCAAAATGACAAATGAAAAAAAAATCTATGTCAAATGTGACCACACCCAAAAGCATAATCATCAATCAATCAAGACACCAGTGACATGTATACATAAACAGTCATCAAAATGACAAAGGCAGAAAAAAATCTATGTCAAATGAGACCACATCCAAAAAACATAATGATCAATCAAATAAGAAATCAATGACATCTACACATAAACTGGCATCAAAATGACAAATGCAGTTATTACATGGAGACAACAATCTCATAAATATATACCTAGACATGCACCCAAACTCAATAATCATGTCAACAATCTCAACAAAAAAAAAGAGTGATTTCCATACATGAACGGTTATCAAGATGCCATCTTTCGCCGAACATGAACACAAATTTCCTTTTCATTTGGCCAAACATCCACAATAAAGAAAAAAAATCAGTTCCCATTGCAAAGGGAAACACATATTAAGGCAAGGGATTCAACTTTCAAGGGAAACCTGTCATCTTCAGTGCCACCGCCACAGGATGGGAACCGCTGGTTATATCTCCTAACCGTAACAATATCCCCCCCCCCCAAAAAAAAAGATAGTCCCATCCTAATCAGAACTTACCTATAAAGTAAAACACCCCAAAAATTTACATCAACAGATAATAAAAATCACGGTTACATGCATGTACAGGTCACCTTTACATTGATACCAGGCATTATTCATGACAAAATTAATATCATAAGCAGTGTAACCAAAAAGAGTGACATCAACAGGGTGAAAGTCCTCAGCCACCTAAGTGTCAACAATTTTGCACAAACATGTATCCACAAAAATAAATTACCCTCTTTAAATGTTATCTTGACAACTGGACCTCACACTCCTGGCACACTTAGCAAATAAGTAGTCACCTCAGACTTCTATACCCTAACAATTCCCTAGTCAGGGAGCACACCCCTCAACAACAACAAAAACTGTCTGTCACTCTTAGGGACATTGCCCCAGCCAAGCAAGACGAGCCAGGAGTCTGCACCAACAAAGAAAACCACAAGAGGAGACGGGCACAAAGGATAGCCACCGACCAACCCCTCCCCCCCCACCCAGCTGACGTCATAGACACAGACGCGTATGTAACCAGTCCGAGGGAGGACTCACTCGTAAGAGCAGACAAGACACGAAACAGAGCTAAATACCCACAAACACCACGGCTCTCAACGATAACCACCACTGAGAAAGCAGGTTAGATGAGACAGAATTTTGATTTTTTTTTTTTTTTTTTTTTTTTGAAAAATCGGAATTGGAATTTCAAAACGTCCATAGCTGTTCAAATTATACAATATACAACGATCCAAGGCCTTAAAAAAAGGTTAGTTGCAAATCCTTTACAGAACGTCGCAGTCAACTCCAGTATTGTTTAGTTTGTGATTTCTTAGAAAGTTTTCGATCAGTAGTTTGCCATTGCTTTCTGAAAAGACCGGCGCTCATACCTCTGTATAAAAATCAGCGTAAGGCGATTTGCTTGTAAATCTCCCGTAGATGTGTTTCGAATGCTGTACGCAGTTCGTAACTCCTTCGCCACAGTGCCGGGACTAGAAAGTGGAAAAATAGGACCTTAGCTTGAGTAATAGAAATACAGAAGTCGTGGTGTTTTAAGGAAACATATTCCGCCTAAATGCACAATTGAAGTCAATTCGTCTACTTATTTTTCTCTTCATCTGCTTCTGTTGCTGGCTTTTATTCAAGGTCATATTCAGGTGGAAAACCTAATTTCTCGTCTGTGTTTTAGCCCTGGAACAAAGTACTAGAAAGCTAGTGCACTATCTACCAAGCCACCACGTCTAAATGGCATCTAAAGCTACAAGTAAACACTATGTCAATGTTATCGTTAAGGCGTTGTATTTACTGGCAGTGGACATTTGAGCTGTCCGCTTTACGCGTTCCAGTTGTGCAACACTTGTAAACTAACATACGTATCCTGGACCGGTGGCTTGCCCCAGGTAAAAAACTGTAAATTAAGGTTGATTTATGATCTGTCTTTGGGGAGAGAGGTGAAGGAGAACAAAGGGTAAGGTGTCATAATAGACCGCTATGAGGGTTTCCAACACCTTGACAATAATTTACCTGGGAAGTTTAGTTTTCCAGCGTCTTATTTCTAGGTTCGTCACGCTGGTGTTAATATTCAGTAATGTGTTGACGTCAAAGACAGTGGATCGTGATTGCATTTAGTATTAGAGGGCAGTGTTAGATGCAGGCTTGTCCATGGGACACATTTTTCAGTCCCATCCCATCCCATGGTAATTTATGTCTGTCCCATCCTATCGCATCCCATGGGATTCCCATGATAATATTAATATGGAATACAGTTCAAATAAAATTATAACATTTATGAAAGTTTAGGGTTAGTGTCTACTAAATAAGTAGGACTTCATGTACAAAGAGACATGTAGAACAACAGAGTTTATTAATTTTAATATTCACGAGTATTTTATTAAAACAAAGTTTAGTCTAAATATGACAATTCGGTGTCATTCCGACACTCTCATTCTGTTTCTGAGTCACTCTGCTCATTCAGCACATCAATTTCCTGCTGATCGACTGTTTCTAATAATTCAGTTAATTCAGGTAATCCCTGAACCATTTCCACAATTTTCATCTTACATGCAAATCTGATATACATATAGTTTATAACGAGAGCTGGTAACATCCGTGTTCGTAATTTACTCAACAACAATCCATCCTGCACTAAACAAGCGTTCTATTACTGCTGAGGACACCGGCATGGCCAAAACAATTTTCGCACTTGCTTTTAGCAGTAGAAACCTGTGTTCGTTTTTCCAATAATTTAATGGTTGTAAAATTGGTTGCCGTAATTTTTGAAACATGGTGAATTCATCCTCAAGGCATTTGTTTCTGGGGTCATCAAACTTAAGTGCTTTGTTTGGCGGAGGATACAAAAATAAGTCAAAATCACTTTTCGGCTTTTGTTCTACAATTCATGCTACTTCAGAAAAAAGATTTAAATCCTTGATGAATGAAATAACAGTTGGAACAACAGACTTAGGAAAAAGCGATCCAAGCATTGGCCCATTTATTGGTGTCCACATTCCATTTCTTCTTAGTAACAACTGACTTGACCATGTCTTCTATCTTGGCTTTAATGTCAACTCCAGTAAGGAATGCTACAGTAACTGCCAGAGAACTGCCTCAATATGGTCAAAGTTTTTATCCAATAATTTTCTGAAAGTTCTGACAATATTTCTTCACCATGCTGCTGGAAGTTTCTTCGTCAATATCAACAATAACTTTGTATCACTGATAGTCTAAGAGGAAGTATAACAGCAAAATTAAATGAGATGTAGCACCATCAATTTCTAGTTTGTCACAAAAGTTTTGAATTTCTCACATATGTACAGCATTCCTTTAATCTGAGCAATATTCGGAATGTGGTTTAAGAATGGGATTATGAGGAATCCCATTCCCATGGACAAGCCTGGTTAGATGCTTGGCCGAGTATATTTATTGAGATTGATGACATGTATAATAAAGGCATAGCTTGAAAAATTGACCTATGTTATAAGTTCACGAAGCCACGTAGAAGTCTTAATTAGCTTTATTGGGTTTGCGAAAACCATATTTCGCACAGTGAACCGCGGTAGCATAGTGGTTTTAACACTCCCCTATAGAACTAATGGTTAAGGCGTTCGATCCGCAACTGAGCGAAATCGGATTTTTGTTTATTGACCTAGACACCCAGGTGCACCCAGCCTGAAATAGGTACCAGGAATGTCTTGGGAAGTAAAGTAACAAACTGTGGTATATCAAGCGACACTTGAAGGCAGGGTCATGTGGGGCATTCCGTATATCAGTCGCCACTCATCGTTATGTAGTTGTTGGCCCTTTGTAGAAGGTCACTCTCACCACGGCCCGACGATAAGCTCTCAATCCTTTATCGTTTCTTCTGTCTCATGCATGCGCATGTCTGCAGTGTCCTGTGTCCATTTTCTTCCAGGAACCATGCCTTCCGTCACGGTTCTTTCCGAACCACTGTATCGTTTAAGTATTTTAGTTCCAGGGACTTTATTCGGTTTTTGAGCTAAAGTATTTTAGTTCGCGGGACTTGTTTCTGTTTATGAGCCACAGTATTTTAGTTCCTGGGACATGATTATGTTTATGAGCCAAAGTATTTTAGTTCCCGGGACTTGATTCTGTTTATGAGCCAAAGTATTTTAGTTCCTGGAACATGATTTTGTTTATGAACCAAACATAACATCTGATGGGGGACGCCTTGAAGAGATTACTACAAGAATCGCCATAGCGTAGGTAGCCTTTTGCAAGATGAAAACCATACTGACCAATAAAAAATATGTCATTTGCAACGAGAAAAATAGTGATGGGGTGCTACATAGAACCTGTGCTTGTATATGGATGTGAAACGTGGACAATGAACAGACAAGCTGAAAATTATTTTATGGCTGTGGAGATGTGGTTTCTGAGAAAAATTCAAACAATATCACGGACAGACAGAAAACCCAATGACCAAGTCCTACAAGAAACAAATGAAGATCGTAAACTGATTAGAGAAATTAGACGTAAACAGTCACAGTTGCTTGGTCACGTTATGAGAATAAATAAATTGTAGAACTTGGTGACAACTAACAAGATCGAGGGGAAGAGAACAAAGGGATGGCAGAGAAGTAAATACTTGGATGGCTTGGCCATGTTGTATGGTCGAGACAGGAACACTGAACTGATCTACGACTGTTGATCGAATGAGATAGCGAGACATGACCTCCCACGCTTACCGGAATGGTACATGATGATGATGATGATGATGATGATGATGATGATGATGATGATGTTGATGATGATGATGATGATGATGATGATGATGATGATGATGATGATGATGATGATGATGATGATGATGATGATGATGATGATGATCCAAAGAATTTTCCTGGGACATTATTCTGTTTATGCGCCAAAGTATTTTAGTTCCGGGGAACATTATTCTGTTTATGAGCCAAAGTATTTTAGTTCCCGGTATATTATTCTTTGTATGAGCCAAAGTATTTTAGTTCCTGGGACATTATTCTGTTTATGAGCCAAAGTATTTTAGTTCCCGGGACATTATTCTGGTTATGAGCCAAAGTATTTTAGTTCCCAGGACGGTGATTCTGTTTATGAGCCAAAGTATTTTAGTTCCCGGGACATTATTCTGTTTATGAGCCAAAGTATTTTAGTTCCCGGGACATTATTCTGTTTATGAGCCAAAGTATTTTAGTTCCCGGGACATTATTATGTTTATGAGCCAAAGTATTTTAGCTCCGGGGACATTATTCTGTTTACGGGCCAGTTTCCTTCCATTTTAAGAACGTGTAGAATGTTATTACTTATCTCTGTCTTGGCCCACGGTCTTCTAAGAATCTGTCTCTAACATTTAAGCTCAAAAGTCTCTGTTGTGGTCTTCAGTGATTGCAACAAATACTATCAATTCTAAGCACTGAAGTATGCTATAACTGTGTTCCATGATCTCGCTGTTAGTCTCACAGTGTTCACAATGTGAATACTGAATGTGGCTTTGGTCTGCTCATTATTGGAATCCGGCTGTGCATCTAGATCTTCTGCCAAACATGCCGGAATTGATTGCTACGTCCTGTAAAGGATAGGAAACTAACTTTAACACATGAAAATTAGACAAGCATTATGCTTTGGATCGGAGAATGAGAAATAGATGCATTGGAGACATTGCCATGACTATTAAGATCGCTGTAGAAGATGCAGAGACGGCAGACTGGGAGAAATAAAACAGGATGTTCTGAAGCAGATGTAGCTAGGAACAGCAATCAATTGAATTGGTCCAGAACACCAAAGATCGAGATCTGTGGAGAAGTGTGAACGCCTGCACCATCTGGCAAGGGGTATGGTGATGATGGTGAGAGATACACTTGCTACTCAATTGGTTGAGGAAGTGTGACATGTGAAGGGAAATGTGAGGTTTCACTATTTAAATAGAAAGTCAAAGTGGACTTTCGCTATTTAAGTATAAAGACACCGTGAAATCTCGCTGTTAAATAAAGTGAAAATGTGGAGTTTTATTCTTTAAATAGAAAGGCAATTTGGATTATTACTGTTTGAATAGAAAGCTAATATAGAGTTTTACTGTTTAAATGGAAAGGCAATGTGGAAATGTACTGTTTAAATAGAAAGGCAATTTGGAATTTTAGTATTTAAATCGTAAGGCAATTTTGAACTTTACTGTTTAAATAGAAGGCAATTTGTAATAATTAAATAGAAAGTTAATGTGGAATTTTGTTGTTTAAATAGAAAGGCAATCTGGAGTTTCGCTTTTTAGATAGAAAGGTAATTCTAAGTTTTGCTGTTTACATAGAAAGCTCATGTGGAGTTTTGCTGTTTAATTATAAATGCAATGTGGCGTAGGGATTACGGACGCGGTTCGTTATCCCTCATACCCGCGTTCGAAACACAGCTGCGCGTGATTTGGCAGCAGACAGCGTTGCGCTGGTTTTTTTTAATTTTTTTTTATTTATACAATTGTATGGGAGCCGGCCGTTCAGAAAGTAATGGCAAACTACCGAATGTACAACTTGCCAAGACATCAACAACAGCAAACAATGTTGGTGTTGACTGCAAACGTCTTGTAAAGTATATGCAACTAACATAACAATGTGGCGTTTAGCTATGCTGAGCCAATCCTAATGCACTGTAGGCAATCACGCATTGTAGCAGACAAGTCAGGAATTATGTAGACGTTGCGGAGAAATGGTTTTATAGATTAACTAGCTGACCCGGCCCGGCTTCGCCCAGACCCTGGTGGGGAGCATCTCATTTAATTCATATAAGTAGTCATATAAGTTCTCGTTCCCGTTACCGACTATCTGTCTGTCTGTCTGTCTGTCTATCTGTCTGTCTGTCTGTCTGACCCGGCCCGTCTTCGCCCAGACCCTGATGGGGAGAATCTCATTTAATTCATATAAGTAGTCATATAAGTTCCCGTTCCGACTATCTATCTGTCTGTCTGTCTGACCCGGCCCGGCATCGCCCAACTCCTGGTGGGGAGAATCTCATTTAATTCATATAAGTAGTCATATAAGTTCCCGACTGTCTGTCTGTCTGTCTGTCTGTCTGTCTGTCTGTCTGTCTGTCTATCTATCTATCTATCTATCTGTCTGTCTGTCTGACCCGGCCCATCCCATGGTGGAGAGCATCTCATTTAAATTATATAAGTAGTCATATAAGATCCCGTTCCCGACTATCTGTCTGACTGTCTGTCTGTCTTGGGTAAATGGAGGAGGGAGGAGGAAGAGGGAGGTGGAGGAGGGAAGAGGAGGGAGGAGGAGGGAGGAGACAGGAGGAGTAGGGAGGAATAGGAGGGAGGAGGAGGGATTAGGAGGAGGAGGGAGGAGTAGTGTGGAGGAGGAGGCGAGGAGGAAGAGGGAGGAGGAGGGAGAAGGAGGGAGGAGGAGAACGCAGGAGGAGAAGGGAGCAGGAGGAGGAGAGGGAGGAAAAGGGAGGAGGAGGGAGGAGGAGGAGAGAGTAGGAGGATGGAGGAGGCGGAGGGAGAAGGAAGAGGGAGGAGGAAGAGGGAGAATGAGGAGGGAGAAGGAGGAGAAGGAGGGGAGGAGGAAGAGGAGGGAGGCGGAGAGAGGAGGAGGAGGGAGGAAGAGGGAGGAGGAGGAATGTGAAGGGAGGAGGAGGGAGGAGGTAGAGGGAGGAGGAGGGAGGAGAGGAGGTAGAGGGAGGAGGAGGAGGGAGGAGGTGGAGATGGAGGAGGGGGAGGAGGGAGGAGGAGGAGGAGGGAGGAGGAGTGATGAGGAGGAGGGAGGAGGAGAGAGGAGGAGGAGGGAGGAGGAGGAGGGAGGAGGAAGAGGGAGGAGGAGGAATGTGAAGGGAGGAGGAGGGAGGAGGTAGAGGGAGGAGGAGGGAGGAGTGAGGAGGAGGAGAGGGAGGAGGAGGGGGAGGAGGAGGAGGAGGGAGGAAGAAGGAGGAGGAGGGATGAGGAGGAGGAGGGAGGAGGAGGAAGAGGGAGGAGGAGGAATGTGAAGGGAGGAGGAGGTAGAGGGAGGAGGAGGAGGGAGGAGGAGAAGGGAGGAGGAGGGATGAGGAGGAGGAGGGAGGAGGTAGAGGGAGGAGGAGGAGGAGGAGTGAGGAGGAGGAGAGGGAGGAGGAGGGGGGAGGGAGGAGGAGGGAGGAAGAAGGAGGAGGAGGGAGAAGGAGGGATGAGGAGGAGGAGGGAGGAGGAGGAAGAGGGAGGAGGAGGAATGTGAAGGGAGGAGGAGGGATAGGGAGGAGGGGAAGAGGAAGAGGGTAGGAGGAAGAGTGGAGAGGAGGAGGGAGGATGTAGAGGGAGGAGGAGGGAGGAAAAGGGAGGAGGGAGGAGGAGAGAGGAGGTAGGAGGAGGAGGAAGAGGGAGGAGGAGGGAGGAGAAGGAAGGAGGAGGAAGAAGGAGGAGGAAGAGGGAGGAGGAGGATGGAGGAGGGAGAGGGAGGAGGGAAAGAGGAAGAGGGTAGGAGGAGGAGGGGAGAAGGAGGGAGAAGGAGGAGGGAGGAGGAGGGGATAGGAGGAGGGAGGAGGCAGAGGGAGAAGAAGGAAGGAGGAGGAGGAAGGAGGGAGAGGAAGGAGGGAGAATGAGGAGGGGAGGAAGGAAAGGGAGGTGGAAGAGGAAGAGGAGGGAGGAGGAAAGAGGTAGGGGGAGAAGGAGGTAGAGGGAGGAGGAGGAGGAAGGAAAGGGAGGAGGAAGAGGAGGAGGAGGGTGGAGGGAGGAGGAGGAGGTAGAGGGGGGAGGAGGAGGGAGGAGGTAGGAGGAGGAGGAAGAGGGAAGAGGGAGAAGAAGGGAGAAGGAGGAGTGAGGATGATGAGGGAGAAGGAGGCAGGAGGAGGAGGAGGAGGGAGGCAGGAGGAGGAGGAGGGATAATGAGGGAGAGGGAGGAGAAGGGAAGATGAGGGAGGAGGGGGAGGAGGCGGATGGAGTAGGAGGGAGGAGGATGGAGGAGGAGGGGAGAGGAAGAGGGAGAAGAAAGAGGGAGAAGGAGGAGGGAATCGGGAGAGGGATGAGAGGGAGGAAGAAGAGAGGAGGAGAGAGTTCGCCATTCCGAATTCATACTCGTCTAGTTCTTCCCTTCTACACGACTGTAGATAACTTCCTTACACATAAAAAGATGAATTGTTATTGATATTGCCGTGGCATGGAGGAATATCAGCAGCAGAGTTGATCCAAAAAACCAAAGACTGAGATCTACGGAGAGCCATGAACGCCTACGCCAGCCGGCACGGCACTTGATGATGATGATTGCCGTGTGACGATTCTGTGTAGTCACGTCATTTTCTTCCCTTTCCCTAGCGTTTTGGTTCGGGGATTCTTTCATCATCATCATCATATATTTACGTACGTATTTTGGGAGGGGGAGGAGGGAGGAGGAGGAAGAAGAAAAAAAAACTATGACAGTTGACAGCTCTGGAATGAAAGGAAGGCGTGTAGAAAATTTCATCTCAATCGGATGGGCCGTTCGCGAACAAATAAAGGACATACATATTTACATACATATATACATATACACATACACTTTGTTTTATAGATATAGATAATGAGAAGACCAGGGACGGATAGAAATAGTAATGAAGGTATCTTTAAAGAAGGCGACCCACAAAGAGACCTGGTTGCTCGCTCCAATAAAAGAGGGTTTACATTATTTGCGCGTGTCATGCCAGAGCATGTCGTAACAACAGGGAATTTAGAGGGGAAGAGAGGCAGGGGAGACTAAGAGGGATGATGCTGGACAGTTCGACATCATGGCATTGAGGAAGACCAGTATCAGAAATGGTTGGCAGTATATGAGACGGAAGGCTGTGGACATACTTGGTCACCAACGCCACAGATCATGGACTATGTATATCTGTATAGTGAATAATACATAGCCAAAAGTTATGAATACAAATAGGGGAGCTGCGGTAAAGCTGTAGAAAATTAAACAATATAAAATAACAAAGTAATGCAGCTTTACAGAACAGAAGTACGAAAAACACAGAAATATGAAAAACACACTTTATTTATTTATTTATTTATTTTTTTTTTTTTTTTGCTACATATCTCAGAATCCGAAGATGTTGGTTTTTCTTTAAATTTTTATTTTCTCTTCACTGTTCTACTTTTTTAAAAAAATCTTTTCATTCTTCTTATCCCGTTCTTATTCCTTAAGGTAGTCACTGGAGAGTCTTCTCAGTGATTATATGTTGTGTGTTGCGTATTTGTTAGCTGATGAAGGTTAGTCGCTGCAAAGTCCTGTGTTTTTCGTAATTCTGTTCTGCACAGCTGCATTATTTTGTATTATTTTATATTGCTTACATAACCAACAGTTAGCATGTTGCATTGGTGATTTCGTGGAGTTTCAGTGTTTTGGGGTATTCAAGAAAGTCAACACGCTGCTGTGATACCGTGTGTCCCCGAAAATAAGACCTACCCCTATAATAAGCCCTAGCACGATTTTTCAGGATGTTTCTAATACAAGACCTGGCGAAGGAGTTACGGACGAAATTCGTAATCCCGCATACCGGCGTTCGAAACACAGCTGTGGCCGATTTAAAAGCAGACCTCCTTGCGCTGTATTTTGTTTTATATACTCGTGTAAAATAGAGATACCAATGCACTACGAGCAGGCTACAAGGACAAGAAATGCTCATTTAAGGAAAGCTTTATTGCTGGGCATCAGCGACTGTCATTAATTTTTTCTACAGGAAATTAGTCACAAGAAATTTAGGATGTGGAGAGTTATGACGATGTTCCAGGAGAAGATGACATAACTGTATTTGAGTAAATATAGAATTGTGTACATGAATAAATGTTGATTTTTGTATCTGGAAAAAAAAAACAATGCATAAGACTGTCAAACTGTCAAAGCTGTCATTTACTGCCTTGCAGTGTATGGCAGTGGGGGTGGAGGGGGAGGGGGTCTTGAGCCTGAGGAATTAAGGCCGCCTGGCTAGTGCAGTCGCCGCGAACTGTGCAGATTAGGATTTTCTTTTTGCCCCCGACAGAAAAACACTCCACACCTTACCATTATACATAAGACATTCCCCGAAAATAAGGCCTAATGCATTTTTTAAAGAAAAAACCAATATAACACCCGGTCTTATTATTGGGGAAACGTCTCAAGTTCTCATATGCTCACAATCCCTTGTTTATGCTAGATCAATGGTTCTCAACCTGTTTTGACCCATGCACCCATTCACCATATGTTCAAAATGTCACCCCCCCCCTTCTTTTTTTCGTATTTCCTCCCTATAAATTCCCCGCGTCCCTACACAATATACGTAATAATGGAAGCTAAATTTAATAACACATACTAGAACAAATCTAGACGTCTACATAAAATGTGATTTGCGGGTCTACTTACGTTATAAAACGAATTTCAGAAGAGCGAGAAGTACAGAATTTGTAAAGTATGGAGGGAAAAACAATATCAAGTAATCGATTCTCGTCTTAACGCGATCTAGAAATTATCTTAATTTTCCCCCCCCCCCCCGTGAACCCTAAAATCCCACCCCCACCCCCCCCCCTTGGGGTGGAGGGATTTCACCACAGGTTGAGAACCACTGTGTTAGAGACAGAAGTCATCACGCCAGCCTAACGCTCGCAACAAATTACATACAGACTGCGCGCGCATCCAAACTTCCCAGAAATACATACTTGAGATATTACCGCATGTAACGTTTTGCTACCTGCAACTAGGGCGGCGCTCGTACATTCCTTTTTTTTTTTTTACATATGTAGTTTTTTGTAACCTTAGTATCAGCTGTCTTTTCTGGAAAAGTAGTAGGAAAACGGCTTTTTTCGTGGAAGAAGGATGCTAACAGCGGATGTGTACGATCATTAATATCATAATCAAACAATATTGTTTATTACATATAACATTCGGCATTTTTACTTCTGTTATTAACATCGTGTTTCTTAGAATTTAACGTGCATTACGCTACCAAACCTTTGTACTCTCTTCTATGTGCAAGTTTTGTGGACGCTAATATGTTTCCTTTGTATTTCTATTCGTTCCAATCCACTACGACTAAGAACGAATCTCATTCGTCCTGTTTACTATGTAATATTTACATACATGCACTAATAATTTACTCCCTCTGTGTGAAATGCTAATTTATTCATCAGCTGCATTTTGTCCCGCACTGCTTTATAGACCCTCAACCAACTCATTCCAAACCCTCCTATCCTTTGCCACCTCTTGCAACTCCCTCTTTGTCATGCTCATGTCTATGTCTCTATCTTCTTCGTATATTTTAGGTCTCCTTTTATTTCGCTTCCCCCGAGGGTTCCAGGGGAACCAGTGTTGTATTAGTAATTTTTTTTTTCAATGTGTGTCCTGTCCAATGCCGTCGTCTTTTCCTCATCTCTTTGATTCACTCAAATTTGTTCCTCACAATGAGCTCCATGTTGTCGATTCTCTCACAACAATTTTGTCCTTCTATTCTGCGCAGGCAAAGGGTAGTGAATGTTTGTAGTTTATTAGTAACTCTCCCAGTCGTCCTTCTTGTTTATGATCAATACAGCAGTGCTGATTTGACATTAAGAAGTGCTAAGTTTGGTACCATAAATGTTTTCTTGTTGCATCCACAAATTTCATATTGCTATGAAAGCTCTCCAGCTTTTCGTAGTGTTATTATAATGTATATGTGTGTCCCTCGTTCCCACCCCACTCCACTTCCAACGATATCTATATTGTCACTTAAATATGTGCATGAATCCACTCTTAGAGTGAGGTGTCATTGCTGGAGGCCGGGCTATCGTGTGCTTAATTTATTCTCAATTTAGAACTAGTTATTGCGATGTGAGATCGGCTGTGCTTAGTTTATCTTGCATCTGATTTCGTGTGTAGTATAGGAGGGAACTTTCTTCAGCAATGTCCAGATCATGAAGCCGCTCCGTCAGGGTCCATAGATTTCTGTTTCTGGTGGTAGTTATTGTCTTTATAATCTAGTCTATAGTCAGACAGAAACGGCATTCCTGTCGCACCCCTATTCTTATTGTAAAACTTATTTGTTAGTTTTCCCTCATGGAGAAGTCTGCATGTCATGTCTTCTTGTGATGCCCTTATTGAGTTAATGATTTTCTGTGGCATTCCATAGTTCCTCAACAAATACTCAACTTTTGCCAGTGTGATCTATCAATGTTGCCATAATCCACAAATCAAATATAAAGTGGCGAGTTAAGTTCATTGCCTAGCTATATTATGTTGTGTAATATGGCTATCTGGTCAGTGCAGGAGCTGTTTCGTCGAAAGGATGCTTGCCCATCCCTTAGTTTGTCAAAGGCTTCTCCCAATCTCTCCTGTGTGACCCCGTGGAAATGACAGTAACATTATTTATCTAGAACGATCGTACGCCTGTAAGCGCTCTTTCCCTGACAGCTTTACTGGTGTCACTGGCTGAGAAATATTATTTAGAATTGTTTGTGTTTTTTACTGATTAAATGCGAACATCTCTTTCACCCTATCTATTAATTGTATTGGTTTATTACTCGTGCATATTTGTAGATGTATGTTTGTTATATAAAGGGTAGCTAAGAATGAACTAAGCAGTGGAGGACGAGAAAGTAAATGACCTTCCCAGTTAAACGAAGGAGAATAGACGGTATTAATTATCTCACCGCCATATTGACTAAACAAAATCGTCATCAATATTCTTTTGTTAATTGCCAGAACAGGTAACTTGATAAGAATAACAACGAATATAAATAAATATTATATCCACTCATTGAAATTGCATATCAATTAACAAATTGATTGATTGATTGATTGATTGATTGATTTAGGAATCGACATCACAGCATTCGGGGCATTCCCATAAGCAATTATCAAATAATAGAAGATACAAATAAAATATCCGAATTTAATCTGATTTTTATAATCAAAGTTACGCAGCTATTACACACCAAAAAGTTTAGTTATTTAAATTTAAACAAAAATGCATAGTGGTATATTATAAACTATCGTTGCCGTGCGTGAGAGTGTAATTATTGAACGCATGTAATTGTTTCACCTCTGTCTTGAAATGCGAGCCAGAAGTATGTCCAAGTAAGATTCTGACAGTTGTCCATGGGACATACTTTACATTGCGTGGTAATTTATGCATGTCCCATCCCATCCCGTCCCATGGGAGTTGTCGAAGGGATGTTTTTCTGTCCCATCCAATGGTAATTTATGCCTGTCCCATCCCGTCCCATCCAATCCCTACACTATTCAGAAAATCCCCTTTTTCCCCCATTGGATTCCCATGGCCAAGCCTGGGGTAATCATCGAGGAGGGAGGGCGGGGGTGGGGGAGTGGGGGGGGGGAGGGGATCACGAATTCTGAACATATGAAAATTATTAACTTTACTTTATAAGTGAATGCGTCTTTAGCACAGGCGGCACCACGGCACGCGACTATTAGATATTCTCCCGCCCAGTCTTCTAGTATTTCTTCAATCTCTTACATCATGCAGATATTCAGTTGAGAAGATACAGCGGTTTTATAGCTTCTGCTGAACACACAGCATCTATAATTTAGCCTAGGATTGAACAATTTTAATTCTTTTTTTTTAATATTTAGCAATGTAATTTATTGTCTCCTACACATTAACAGCAGCCAAAATTTAACGGTCAGATTTCTGTTATCTGGCACGAGCTCTAGGGCCACCAAACTTCTTGAGCTGGCAACGATGAGTATCTGCAACCATACGGCATCTGTCATACTGAATCACGACATCCCTGATCTGTTTCTTGGAGGCCTCATCCACATTTTTTTTTTAAAAATAAAAGATACGATGGCCTTGGAAATTGTTTGTCTGATTGCATAGATCTGTGCTACATGATCACATCCTTTTAAGCGCACGTGGATATTAACTCCAGCACATCTCTCTTTGCCTAGCAACAGAACTGGTTCTTGAAGCTTTACACGAAGAATTCCAGGTTCCATTTGATCTAGTGGGCGTCCATTGATCTTGATGAGACCCTTTCCACACTTGAAGTGGGCTACTGTAATGGTGTTTTTCTTGCGCCCACATGCTTGAACAGATTGCAGCGGACATTTTTCAGGCATGTTTATTGGCAAATCCTAGTCAGAAAGTGTCATGGGGAGGTATAACTCCATACCTGGTCTTAACCGGTCTAGGAATCAAAGAGAGAGGTAGCAGTTACGGGTTATAAGGCCTGTCAGTTGTCGTAGACATGAGCGAAACGGGTTGCTCTGACAATGGGAGATACTTACAGGTGTCTCAGATCAGCTACCGCCCGCTTCAAGCTCGGCATTCCCCAACCGAATGGATGCTTATCTGCCTCCTCAGCCTGCCTGCTTCAATTGATGCTTGGGACTAGGACTAAATCTGAATCGCAGGCTGTAAAACCAATGCACCAAGCAGTTAAATAAAAATAGATACCTCAAGCTACAGCACGCAACTTGGAACACACGAACCGTGTCTCGGTGATTTCCCACTGATCTGATTAATATGTGAGAAAAATGACTATGATTGATGCCGAACTCAACCGTCTTAACATTTATATTGCTGGCCTGCAGAAGACTCGCCTTTCTGAGGAAGGGCCACTCAGGAAAAGCTATTACCCTTTTTTCGAATGGTAAAAGGCAGGAAGTAAAAAGCAGCCCATGACTGGTAGAAAGAAGATAACTCTCTTAAGAAACAAAGAAATGAAACCGAAGGCACAAAAGAATAGCAGATAGGTAATAACAACTACCCCATCAATCATGATGTGAAGTAGGGCACAACTCTGACTATGTTCGGGCCAAAGAAGAAAAAGAGTCAAATGAGAGAAAACCTCCCACCCCCTCTACACCCCACCCGCAAAGAAAATTGATAGAAATAAGGAAAATTATTTCCAGGATTCCAATTACTGATATTCAGGCCAGAACTATCATGTGTAAACCCAGAGTAGTAGTAGTTGAACTGTTAGGCAGCAACAGTAACTGTGAATGTACAAGTTAAACTTACACGGACTAAACAAGCAAATCAAGAACAATACAAAAAGCTCTTTATTTATAACATTCTGCAGCTAGAGGAACAACTGATTTTCTTACAAATTGAAGCCCGAAGATCAATACAACAGACATGTGTAGTTAATATCACAACATTAACAGTGGGTAGTCCCTAGCAAATTACCAGACCTCCGCCCACTAGGCCAAGTCTTTAGGATACACCAACTATACACTATCAAATGCTTACACATCTAAGTTTAGCAGAACGTGAAAATCAACAAATGATGTGGCACTTTTAGATAAAGAACTTTTACGCAGACAAAAATAAGACACGTTACAGGGAAGACGTTTTTTTTCATGTTGCGTATCCCTTACAGGACGTGGCAGTCAACACCAGCATTTTCAGCTGCTGTTGATATACTACTCAAGATTATGCTCAGTAGTTTGCCACTGCTTTCTGGGCGACCGGCTCATATACCCCCTAAGTTACCGACGCGGCGAGAACCACTGCCAATTCTCGCGCACATCACGTCACTCACGAGAGTATACGGGATTACGGAGAAAGACGCTAACCCCTAGGCCAGGGAGACAAGCCTAGGCCAGGGAAGACATTAGGAACATACCTATGAGTTGCGACAACAACATGAGCATTCTCGACACTAGCAGAAACACAGGATCCAGGATTGCTTTCACAATAGCCATTAGCCACTCGGTTTTACAAAGACATAGGCTGCCCACAAATCAACAAGCTAAAACCGGGCAAGGTTCCCACATCTCTTGGCTCCACGATTTAGATTGGCTGACCACAACTCAATTAATTACACCAGACCACAGCGTCTGTCATCACGGTCCAGCAAGACACAACGAAATCCAAAATAGCTTTATCTTAGCTGTTTCCTGTGGTGTCCAGGTTTTGTCCTTTAACCGACCAAATCTGAACGTGTCAGCTTGGCGCTAGTTCATCTCCGTCTTCCTAGTTTTCTGTCGTCCTCTACAAAAAAATTTTTTTCCGCATATCCTTTTACAGGACATCGCTGTCAACTGCAGCATCTTTCAGCTGTCTGTTGATTTCTTGGCAAGATTACGCTCAGTAGTTTGCCATTGCTTTCTGAGCGGCCGGCTCAGTTATCCCGCAAGTCACCAGCGGGGGACGAACCGCTCCCAGTTCTCGCCCGCTACGAGACTGCGTGATAAACGGGATTACGGAGAAAGTGTTGTAACCCCTCCGCCAGAGAGACCGGCTCTACACAATTACATTTATATATATATATATATATATATCAGTGTAAATGCTCACCGTACTATCTCGTTGGAAGCTAACATGTACGAGAGGAGAGGCAAATAAAATCGCTAGTCGTTAGTGACCACATTAAAAAGAATAATCAACATCAACAAGGCAAGAAATCAATTACATCTCATAAAGAGCCATTAAAACGACCTCATGCACTTATTACATGAACATAACACAATGGGACACCTGAATATAAAGAGACAACACACACGACAACCGCTAAATTTCGACACACTTCAAATAGAAAGGAGATTTTTGCAACTTGGAATGTTACAGGTCTAGGATATAAGGAACCAGCTCTTGTAGAGTTTATGAAACAATCAAATATTCAATTATTAGGACTCGCAGACACTAGGAAAAAGGGGCAGAACACGAAACAAACACATGAAGGTTACGTCCTTATATGGAGTGGCGTCGATCAGCGAGCTACAGCTAAACATGGAGTGGGTTTTTTGTTGCATCCAGACAAAGCGAAAGCCATTATCAACACTAAATTTATATCAGAAAGGATAATACTAGTACAGATCAAAGAAGGAAATAGAACAACAACTTTTATACAAACATACGCCCCATGTAATGACACTTACAGCGACGAAGACAAAGACGAATACTTTGATAAACTTGCAGACACGTTAAATAATGTCAAGGAGACAGATTAACTAGTTGTGATGGGTGATTTTAACGGACGAATAGGCACACGAAGAACACCGTGGGAGGATTGCATGGGGCCATTCAGCGACACAGAGACTGATTGTAACAGCAATGGTCAACATCTACTCAACATATGTTCGGAACATGGACTAATAATAGCAAATAGTTTTTTTCAACATCGTCGTAGCCACACCAAAACCTGGTATAAATGGAATGACATAGACCAAGCATCCCAAATTGACTTTATTCTAATTAGGAAATCAGACAGAAGGCTACTATTAGATTCAAGAGCACTCCCAAATACAGATGTTGATACTGATCACAAACCAGTCATAATAAAAAAGATTTCATCACACAGGAGAATAAGAAACAAAAAAGTAACAACACATGTCATCAATTATAGGAGGCTGCAGGAAAATACAGTTAAAGACGAATTCAATCAAGAAATCCAAAACCTACATAAGAACATCCCTGATGACCACTCAAGCGTAGATAAGGAATGGACATGTTTCAAGGCTGCCATGCTCGACACACTGAAAAATAAATGTGGAACAAAGAAAGTAGGGCAAGACAAAAGATTAAGAACAGCCTGGTGGAACAACGAAGTTAAAGATAGCATATTCAATGGTGAATTACAGATGGGTAAGAGATCTCAGGGTCGGCCTCTACTACGATACAAAGATGTGTGTAAGCGGGACATGATTGATACAGGCATTGATAATGCACATTGGGAGCAAGTCGCAGCTGAACGTGTTGCATGGAGGGCAAATATCAGAAATGGAATAAAGTCAAAGGAGAAAATTATTGCAGAAAAGTCACACACCAAGCGTTTGAGACGTAAGATGGTGCATGATGGTGGAAATGACCACGTGTTCACATGCACCCACTGTGAACGGACATTTACAGCGCAAATTGGCCTTATCAGTCACACTCGCTACCGCCATAGTTAAAAGTTATGCCTTTTTAAAGCACAAACTATCGTCTGTCAAGACGGCAAGGTGCCAATGATGAATGATTCAAAAAGAAGGTAGCATTCAAAAAGTTGATCACAACTAAATCTGAACAGGACTATATTACTTATAGAATAGCACGACGTAATGCCAAACGAACAATTAGAGTATCTAAAGATGAATCCTGGAGAATATACGGTGAACAGATGGCGACCCTTAGCAAAGACTGCCCAAGAGAATTTTATAAACGTGTCACCACAATGAGAAACAGAGATGCATGTTACAACCCAACCACCATCATAAACAGCAAAAGAGGTATACCAATATTTAATACACAACAAAGACTAGCAAGATGGGCAGAATACTTTCAAGAACTACTTAACCCCACACATAACATAGGAAACCTCACTTTTGTGCCTAAACGCCAGGGACAGCAAGAACCAAATTTCATACCTGCAGAAGTCAAAGCAGTTATACAGAAAAGTCCTAAGAACAAATCACCAGGTCCAGATGGAATAACCACAGAAGCTATTCAGGCCTGTGGGGAAACAGGAGTTAAATGGCTAACAAGACTTTTTAATATAGCATGGGAAGAAAGAAAAGTCCCAGATGATTGGCAACAGGCAATAATAGTACCAATATGGAAAAAGAAAGGCAATATGAGAGAGTGCGAAACATACAGAGGTATATCACTCCTAAGCCATATAGGGAAAATGTATGCAAAACTTTTGTAACAAAGAGCTAGACCAATAGTTGAACAACAGTTAAGCAAAGCACAATTCGGTTTTCGGAAAGGTAAAAGTTGCACTGATGCATTATTTACACTTAGACAAATTTGTGAAAAAACTATTGAATATAGTGACCAGCAGAATATTGTGTTTGTAGATCAGGAAAAGGCTTTTGATAGAGTAGACAGATACAAATTATGGACCATCCTTGAAGACTATGGGATAGAAGGGCAACTGCTAGAAAATATCATAGCCATGTACCACTCGAGCCAAAGTGCAGTAAGAACACAGGAAGGTATATCAGATATGTTCACAGTCAATACAGGAGTGAGGCAGGGATGTGTGCTCTCTCCCCTGCTATTCAATATCTACATGGACAGAATTTCCAAAGAAGCAAGTCTCGACAGACCAGATTCAGACAATTTAGAACTCTTTACTCCAGATGAAACAACTGACCCACAGGGAATAAATGAACTTCTATTTGCAGATGATCAGTGCCTGTTTTACAGCGATGAGGGCAGACTACAAAATCATATTACTAATCTGAGTTCAACCTGCAGCAGATACAATATGAGTATAAACACAGCCAAAACCGAAGTAATGCAAGTTAGCAGATCGCCAGGCCCACTAAATATACAGATAAATAACACACCTCTGAAACAAGTTAAAGAATTCAAATACCTTGGAAGTATGATCACAGAAGATGGCAGATTGGACAGAGAAATTGACATCAGATGTCAAAAAGCTAGTGCACTTACATATCAACTATCACCCTTACTGAAACATCCAAACATACCCATGTCCGCAAAACGACAGATAATAAACAGCATATTCACACCAACCCTATGCTACCAATCTCAAACCTGGACTTTATCCAAATTACACCTTCGCAAAATCAACACCTGCGAAATGAGATGCCTGAGGAGAGCTGCCAACTTAACAATCCGAGACCGAGTAAGAAATGCTACTATCAGACAGACTGTGGGATCAACACCTTGTGCCACATTTATTGACAGACAGAAGATCAAGTGGTTTGGCCATGTCATTAGAATGCAACATCAACAACTACCATCACTGGCCTTACATCAAAGATCATCTGCGACGAGACCACGAGGACGTCCAAGAAGAAAATGGATTGACGACATCAGAGACATTGTACAACCTCACGGAATGACACTATCCAGTGCCGTCCACCGGGCGCTGGAACGCAAATTATTCCTCCCCACGCCGCTTGACGGCAGAAGTGGAAGATGATGATGATGATGATGATGATGATGATGATGATGATGATGATGATGATGATGATGATGAACACAAAACATTAATATTCAACTACCAACTAAACTAAAATTGTTCATCCAGTTGATAGTTGAACCTTGCAACACTCCGGTCTCTATTTTACAACAGTGTCTAATGGGCATAGTCTCTTTCTAGTGGCCCTTCACCATCATTTTTACGCATAAAGTTACAGGCAGACACACTTATATGGGGATCCTTTTGGTCCACCTCTGTCACGCGACACTGGACACCTTTCACCGCAAATGTCTATCACTTTATAGCTGGCTGACCACATCGGCATGATAAGACTCTCGTTGTCTCCTCTTACTCCGCCTATTTCTGTTAAATGAATTTCCTTGGTGGCCACATGTATCAACATTTCTATCAGAAGCTAACACTGAACCCACCTGGGCGGCTGGGGTTGATCCTTTGGAAGTTTCATGCAGCATTTTCAACCACCTGTGACCTCATCCTTAATATAACACTTTCAATAAACTGTGACGCCATTGCACATGTCTTTTACTATTTTCTTGAGCTTCCATTTTGTTGCATAAATCTGTGATTTTAGTATTGCATAATTGCAAGACATCTTTCCCAATTTGCAGTACAGAGAACAGCCCTATAGAACATGTTTAGCACTTTAATCATGTGCTCTATATGTACCCAGTGGTGAAAAAAATGAAGCTCATCTAACTCATTATAAAAAAAGTTATTCCTCACAATACGACTGATTAATATGGCTATAGTAACATAGTTGTACATTGTCACACGGCACTGCCCATCTATAATGTGTAAGGGATAGTGGCAGGCCCACAGTACAATCCGTTGACTTTGATGTCCATGAAAGATATTTACTAGTTTCTTGTTTCAAGAAATCTGACCTCATAAGCTTCTGGTGGGCATGTAATTCCAAATTGATATTTCAGAGGATGCAAGTTGTTTGGTTTAGCTGGTAGAAACTCAAATTTTTTGACCAAAGCTGACAGAAATAAGAACAACTGCATTTTGGACAGTGACTCGCCCAAACACACACGTCATCCTGTAAGGGATATTTAAAACAGACCATAATGAACCAAAGTTGTCATTATGCATTGTAATAAACGTTGACAATCATTATCATCGTGTGCCCTGCCACCTGGTTCAGGTGTTTGCACCTCTACAGATCTTTGTCCTTGGCGTTCTTGATCAATTGCTTACCTGCTTCCCTTCGCTGGCTGTGAACTCCATTGTGAAGTCCTGTATGTCGGATGGTGACATCCTGTTGTCTAACATCAGTGTGGTGTCATACCTTACTGAGGTTTGCGTGAGTATCCGTTGTCCCATGTCTGGCTTATTAGTGTGCAGACTGGTGGTTCTTCGCTGTGCAGGCATATACTCTCCGACTTCGGAAGAATCAGCGATCCTACTACGTTAACCAGGACCCCGAAGGGACCTGTCGCCCAGGACGCACGACTATGACGTGTTAGTGGGTCTTGGCCAGTATAAAATCTGGCCCTGGTGCCTTGGAAACACCTCTACGTCCCTCTTGATCAATTATGTTGAAGGTATCCATGCCAGCGTCTCAGCCTATCCAGCATTATTTCTCTTGGTTGTCTCTGCCTCTTCTCCTACTGGTATTTCTAGTTGTCACGATGTTTCCCAGTGCGTATATTCTCATTACATGACCAAACAAACATGGTTTGTCTCCTTTTGACATTTTTATACAATCTTCTACTTTCATTTCTGGATATTTATTAGTTAACCTGGCAGACCAAGGTATTCACAACATATGCCTCATAAATTATATCTCCATTGCTTCCAAGTTATTCTTAATTTGTTTGTTCACGTAGACAAATGTAAACAGTGTGAAGGCAACATTTACGTTTTTGAATTGTGGTTATATAGATGAATAATAATGTATGTTAGCGGAAGAACACATACAGTATTACAAAAGCTGGGACTGAAGACAACATGCTTGAATTGTGGTTATGTATATGAATAATAATGTATGTTAGCGGAAGAACACATACAGTATTACATAAGCTGGGACTGAAGACAACATGCTTGAATTGTGGTTATGTAGATGAATAATAATGTATGTTAGCGGAAGAACACATACAGTATTACAAAAACTGGGACTGAAGACAACATGCTTGAATTGTGGTTATGTAGATGAATAATAATGTATGTTAGCGGAAGAACACATACAGTATTACAAAAGCTGGGACTGAAGACAACATGCTTGAATTGTGGTTATATAGATGAATAATAATGTATGTTAGCGGAACACATATACAGTATTACAAAAACTGGGACTGAAGAAAACATGCTTGAATTGTGGTTATGTAGATGAATAATAATGTATGTTAGCGGAAGAACACATACAGTATTACAAAAACTGGGACTGAAGAAAACATGCTTGAATTGTGGTTATGTAGATGAATAATAATGTATGTTAGCGGAAGAACACATACAGTATTACAAAAGCTGGGACTGAAGACAACATGCTTGAATTGTGGTTATATAGATGAATAATAATGTATGTTAGCGGAAGAACACATACAGTATTACAAAAACTGGGACTGAAGAAAACATGCTTGAATTACATTAAAGCCATACATCAAAACGTACTTCTCCCTTATAAGAAAATAGTTCCTTATTAAAGTATTTGCTTTATAAACAAGTCGAGAGAAAGAGTGCTAGAAGAAGACAAAGTTACATGTAGGTAGACAACATCAACAGAAAGCTGTTAACACATGTCTGAATGTATTATGAAGATCTTGGACAGGAAGTGCAGAAGACTCAATACAGTTGTCCTTAATGCAGAGATGACTCTTGTTGATTATGAGTACATAAAGATTTCTATACAAGAATGAAACCTATCAGAGAGAGAGATAATACTTCTTGTGCCTCAAAAAGGATCCATTTATCATACATGTGTCATTAGGATTCAACTTCTTCCTTTGCTCCTTACTATCAATAATAGACTTAAGTTTAATGAGCGAGTAAGAAGTGTTATATGTTGAATGGGAGAGTTATAACAGAAGAAAGGTAACATATGGAGCAGGCCGGTTATTTCACAACTGAACATTAGAAATTAAAAGTAGTAAGTAGGTGCTTTAAAAGTAAGTCGGAAAATTCTCAAACTCACTAGCAAATTGAGATGCAATTCCATACATTTTTTGTTAGTCTTCTAAATGAAAGTTAGAAATGTTGATGATGTGTGATCATTACAGGGAGTGGAGACCAGCATGGATGAATAGATAAGAGCACTCATTCTGAAACATCCGGTGTGCTGATCTCGAGGTAGCGGGTTCAGTCCCTACACTGGTCAGTTGGACTAAAGTGTTGACTTCTGTCTTTGACTTGGGGACGTAAATTACAAGAACCTCGGAAGTCGGAGTGGGTTCGCCTGATGGCGAGGGATACTGGAAATAGCGAAAGCTAATTCACACGTAAACACCAGTCCAGGTTCATTAGAAGTAGCAGCACGTGTATAGACTACACTTGAGTTCAAAGTAAGCGAAGGAAAAACAAATACAGGGAGACACACACATTTCCTGGTTGAACAAGATGGTCATATCAAAGCCCACTCTAAGTATATGTCTTCTTTTGCTGCCTTTCATATCACAGTGGAGTGGGCTTTCAACCCACTCATGCCAAGCCCTTTGTAGACATGCTGAAGATTGGTTGGATTTTGCGACTATATTTTTCCTTGGGATGAGGTAGCAAGTCCTATGCCAACCCTCGTTTGTCACCTCTTATGACATGCAAGGTGGGTTTCAGTGAGATTATAATCTACTTTCCATGCGGGCCTGATAACCGAAGGGCGTACTGGATGTAGTAAAAAGTAAGTAAAGTAACTGATCCTTTTCCATACTTAAAGCATGTTAGGTATATGGTGCTAGTCTGATATTTCTACAGATCAATCCATACTCAGTGGGTGATGTCATTATCACACCAGATGCCCTAACTTTCCAGGAACCTCCCTGGTGGACATTTTCAGGCTGGGGGGGGGGGAGAGGAGGGGGAGGAGGAGGGCCCAGGTCAGTGAAGAAAACTACCCGCCTCGAAGGAGATTCATATAAATGACCATGTGCTAGCCACTTTGCTATTGCATTTCGTGTGATTGAATTACTGCGTCAAAACAAATTCTCGGTAATATGTGTATTCATTCAACAATGATGATAAATGAATGATACAAATATAAACCACTGTTTGCTCTTTTTTCTGCGCACAATTAACGATATTCAAACAGAGTAATTTTTCCGTTACCAGCTTCTACCTGGGCAATGATATATTGAGGTCTGCGTAAATTTTTTTTTTTTCCCCGCGTTTCCATCCTGTTTCAGGATATTGCGGTCAACACCAGCATCTTTCAGCTGTATGTTGATTCCTAGGCTAGATTACGCTCATCAGCACGCCACGACTTTCTGAGCGACCGACTCCATACTCTCATAAGTCACTTTTGCGATTCAAACCACTGCTAATTCTCGTCGCGTCACGTGACGAGAGTATTCGGGGTTAGCGGATAAAGCTGCTAACTCCTCGGCCATGGAGCCGACCTGCGTAAAAATAGCAATATTAATTAACTACAAAGATTTCACTTCAGTTTAACAGAAGGAAAGTTCATACCAAGTGAGAAAGGTATAAATTCCTCTCGGTTGATAAGTTTCCCTGTTTTGTCCAAAAACCGCTCAGGCCGGAAGTTCATTGGATCACCCCAGATGTTTTCATCATGTAAAACAGAGTCCAAGTTTTGCAGAATTTGGTGTGGTGTACCCTCTGACTTTTATTTCCACACTGTTTGTATGGGGAAGACTTCATGAAACATGTGGAGAGGTAAAATAGTTCAAGAAATTAAATACAAAACTATGATCTCTTACGAACAAGAACTAAACAGGTTAAATTAATATTGGCATATCATTAGAATCATATGCCATGCCGATAAGCACGGACGTTCAATGGTCGCCACCTCACATCATCACCAGTCTTGCATCATCTCTCAGTTCTTGTTCCGATTATACCATATGGTCAAGCCAACCTGATATTTACCTCTCTGCCTTTCCTTTGCTCTCTCCCCAGCAATGTTGCCAGTTGTCACTAAGTTTTCTGATTTATTTCTTCTCATAATGTACTAAAGATATGTCTTGACTGCCTACATCGTATTTTCTCTAATCAATTTGTAGTTTTCTTTTGTTTCTGGTAAAACTTGCTCATTGATTGTTCATGCCTTCACTGCGATTAGATTTTTCTCAGCTTCTCTGCTTATTTTCCATGTTTCACATCATTATAATAGTATAGGTTCCACATTGCTCTCGAAAAGACTTTTCTCATTGCAATTGGCAACATTTTATTAGTCAGTATGTTTTCCATCCTGCTAAAGGCTACCTTTGCCATGGAGATCCTTTTATAGCATATTGTACCATGTAAAACAAACAACAGATTCTTTTTTTTTTTACATTCCTATTCGTGGAAAATTTAAAAAAAATATAATGCTACACATGTAACCCTAAGTCTAACTTATTTTCTATTCACAGCTCTTTACAATCAACAGCTCACTTTAATGCATTCTATGATGTTCTCGAATGTTCTTGTTTAACTCATCTTTCTGACTTCGTTAAAATAAAATCATCGATGCACGCACGCACGCACACACACACACACACATACACACACACAGACACACACACACACACACATACACAAACACACACACACACACACACACCAAACAAAATAGTCTGCTGGTTTAATTAAAAACCAACTAAGGAATACTCATGTGGAAAAAAATGAAACCATCTCTAGACAATGTTAAATTAAATTATGTTTGCCATAGTCAGGCAGTAAAGACATTCGTATCCAGCAACAACCGTTTTTTTTTTCTATGCTGATAAGCAGTATTGATGACTGTTTTCGAAGCAGTTCTGCAAACTCAATCAGGATTTTCTGTCTCTGTTGTCGTCTGTAATTCTCCGCATCTAACATAATCAATAAAATATTAACAGCCTTTTGGGTAATAACATGTTTGCATAAAATTTCTTTCTGTGGTATTTGAACACGGGTCGTTTTAGCTACCGTTCATATTCTTTACAAACCTGGTGACATATTTGCTACTTGTAATGACATGAATTAATAATGTTAGTTTACTTTCTGAGACTTACTTTAAAGGTACAATACTGGCCAACCTCTGTGTTTCCCTGATGGCTGCATTTAAGTAGTTCAATTGAGGTTTGTCTTGCAGAGCTACTACTCTCTCTATGCCAACTACTTCATTGATTTCTTTGAAAATCTACAAGTTTAAGTAAAATAACGTAGGTCACGGGTAGCAAGCATCACCTGGATCTTTTCTCCTGGGCATGCCGGTGTGCTGGGGAATGAACAGGCGGACAGATTGGCTGGCTCGGCAAAACTTGGTGGAGTATTGATGCATGACAAGGCAGACGTGGTTGCGGCCTTGTGGGAGCACGTGTACACCTCAGAGGAGCAAATGGATCACCATAGTCTGGTAAGAATGAGACAGCGAGGTGTGACGATGGGATCTGGCCGACGCTCGACGCTCAGAGGTAGGCGAGACGGACGTATAATCAGATTGCTACTGGAACTATTAGTGTTGGAACTCTTCGCTGGCTGCTGAGGATGGGGACGGAGCGCTTATGGGAATGTCCCGAATGCTGTGATGTCGGTTCCTAAATCAATCAATCAATCAATCAAGTGACTTCTTTGAAAATCTAAAGTTTACGTAAAAAACATTATTGATTTCTTTGAAAGTCTACAAGTTTAAGTTAAACAACATCAATGATTTCTTTGAAAATCTACAAGTTTAAATAAAACAACATCATTGATTTCTTTGAAAAACTACAAACATTAGTCCACTGATATAATACCAATGTGCTGAACAGATTAAAATAAATGTATTTCTGTAGGTGAAACAAAACCAAAAACTAGCCTCGAAAAAGTGACTGCCATGGCTCTGTGATGTGACAGGACCATCACATCTTCTAGGCCTAAATGCAGAGTGGAATTGGTGGCCAGTCTTCCCTCTCTTAATGGACTATGAATGTAGGCGTTAAACCCTTGTCAAACCCGACTCATGACATTATCAGCGTAGCTTCTCCACAATTACCACCAACGCACCAACTCTTTCTTTAAGCAGGCTATAATAAAATTACAGTCAGTTAGTTAGTTAGTTAGTTAGTTAGTTAGTTAGTTAGTTAGTTAGTTAGTTAGTTAGTTAGTTCGTTAGTTAGTTAGTTAGTTAGTTAGTTAGTTAGTTAGTTAGTTAGATAGTTAGATAGTTAGTTAGTTAGTTAGTTAGTTAGTTAGTTAGTTAGTTAGTTAGTTAGTCGACAGATTATCCTCATTGCACATCGAACCATTCAGTCCATAAGTGTTCGGATCCCCTCCTCAGCAAATCCCGCAGCGCGTAGCGGCTAACAACACCAGTTCTATGTTGGTTTATCAATCTTCTTTGGCTTCCTGCGTAGTGTTCTTGTTTGGCCACACCTCTTTTAATTTGCTGTTCTCGCAGTCTGTCCATGGTTGTAGATTCGCAGTCAACACTTGGTTCTCGCAGAAGTCTCACTTCTCGTAGAGCATTCAGAATGTCAGCCTGGTCCATGGCGCGTCTTCCCCCACATTAGTCTTACCTGCGAGCTTGTCAAGGAACTCTGTGATATGATCCAGGTGTCTGTCATACTTTATGTAATTAACCAGATGGGCAGAAATGTTGCAATTAGGCGATTTCGGTCTGTTTCGGTGGAACCCCTAGCTGCGACTCTTGGAACCCTGATTGAAAAACTCTGCTCTAGGCTGTTTATTTAGGCCGGCCCTATTTATATAGTTTGCAAACCTTATTATGAGATATATTCTATTACCATAGGTACCTATAAACTTTATATGTACCATTGGTGAGCCGTAGCTTCACCAGTGACCCCTAGTCGCCTGCTTTTCTTGTGTGTCAATGGGATTTTAATTATGTTTCTAATTCAATGTCTGATACTACTGTGTGAAAATGTCTATATTTCAGCTTCAACGATGATTCTAATTATTTTACTCTATGTTGTGTAACATCTGCAGTAAGTACCTGACGAGATGCAGCGAAATGTGCCAGGCAATAAAACGTACTAAGCATGGTTTGTGTCTTCGTTATTCAAATACTTCTTTTTCACGGGAACATAATATTCATTTTATTGTTCATAAGGGACATAACTCGCCAACGTTTCTCTAAAGAAGCAATTAGTTACATTAATTGTTAAATGTTTAAAATAATGACACCGCCTATTCACTGTTATCACAATAATTTGACATCCTAAAGTTTGAAATACCTTGACTGCTAAAAGTGAATAAAATGTGCTTGTTAATGCAATATATACAATCTTTTAACACTACAAGCTCCGTGCACGATGTTAACGACTGTCCCCATTGGACTCTCTAACATTGTTACCCTGGTTTCTCTTCACAACGTATAAATATTTCGCTTTTACTTCTACCAACTTGGGCCTGCTTCACCTTTCTTCACTCTCATTTTGTTCCAGTTTTGTTTTGCGTATTAGTTGCAGATGATGGCTAACGTGTGGCCAGTCATGTTTTTTGTCCATCAGGAATGATGATGACCATTCATTTCATCCAGTGGGGTTGAAAGTATGGAGCCGTGGGTTCTAAGACGGCTGATAAGGCCTATTTTGGCTCCAAATGTTCTTTGACAATGTGCACAAAGAATGTTTGACGTTTCTGGAGGAGGATTTCCTGCAGTGGTTTTTCTGTCCTGCCTTTTCTTTACAGCTCTTGCAGTCCTGGTTGCCTCACACATGACTGCACCCTTGTGTAATGATGCACGCCACGAATTTCGGTCTCTGGCTGCAGTCTCCCAGGTGTCATGATGAATTCCAAAAGCATTCAGAGAGATTTTCAGAGTGTCTTTAAAGCGTTCCCTCTGTCTACATTGGGAGCATTTACCACAACGCAGTTCGCTGTAAAAAAATTTGTTTAGGGAGCCTGTGATCTGGCATGCGAGTCAAGTGACCTGCCCAGCGAATCTGATTCTTAATCAGTAGAGTGTGGATACTGGGTATGGACGCTCTTTCTAGGACTTCAGTGTCTGGGATCTTGTCTTGCCATTTAATCTTTAGTAGCTTCCTTAGGCAGACTGTGTGGAAGTGGTTTAATTTTCTAGCGTGTCGCTGATAAACAGTCCTGGTTTCACAAGCATATAGCAGTGTGGATAATACAACTGCTTTGTAGACTTTTAACTTTGTTTGCAAGCGTATTTCAGTTCTGTCCCTTACATTCTTGTACAGTCTGCCAAAGGCCACACTGGCCTTGGAGATTCTTGCATTCACTTCGTCATCAATTGTGGCAGCTTGTGACACAGTACTGCCAAGATAGGTGAATTTGTCCACAACACTTAGTTTATGACCATTCACTTTGATATTCGGCATGGTGTGATTATTCCTTGGAGCTGGCTGGTACATAACTACAGTCTTCTCCAAGTTGATATTGAGCCCAAAGTTGGCACAGGCATGTGAGAAAGCTGTAAAATTATGTTGCATGTCCGCCTCTGAGTTGGCGTATAGAGCGCAATCATCAGCAAACGGTAGTTGATGTTTATTCCAATGTCGTCGTTCTCGAAGGCATTCATCAACATGGCTGAAAACATGAGGCTGAACAATGTTGGTGCCAGGACACATCCTAGCTTCATTCCATTGGTGACAGGAAAGGGTTCAGACAGTTCACCATTTTCCTGTACTCTTGCCTGCATACTATCATGAAATAGCCGCACTATTTGGACAAACTTTCGTGGACAGCCATATTTTGACGAAGATAAACAACAAAAAGCAGTCTACCCCATTGACGTCAAAATAAGCAATAGGTTCGAAGTACTTCAAGAAAAGTCACCAGAAAATGTACAGTGCTTTAACATGCTGCCAATGGGCAAGACAAGTCTGTCCGGAAATTAATGCCTTCATTCACGATCAATTATTTTGAAAACTGTCTGTTGCATCGTTATGAAATTTTTCCAGCTGTCTTATATTTACCCCCACCCAAGGAATATGTCTTTGAAAGGTCCAAAAACAACTTAAATCATTGAAAGCGGCGACATTCCTTTGATCTTTTGCTGAACAACTAGTGATTTCTCGCTAACGAAGTTATTTTTACGGTAATGTGAGACATGTCAATTCTGTTGACACACAAAGGCGTATCCGGATTCGTATGAGAAAGGGTGCAATGAAAGAATTAGCTTAAAATCGACAGGGTCGGCTGCATTGCACCGGGTGTTTATCCCATATGGCTCAGTTTCTTTCCGCAGCGCGGAAAGCGTCGCACAAAGCACGAACTCCGTATCTCCAGCGACGACCCTCGGGAGTCTCCGAAAAAATGCACTCGTGAAATGAAGGACGCGGCCCGGAATCGAACATACAACCTTCGGAGCCCTAGTCAGACGGCTTGAACACTTCACTACGGAGAATCCCGAGAGGGGTGCAATGTGTAATATTAGTAAAGACAGAGAATTTACAGAGGCAAGGGGTAAATAATTTGTAAATTAACAGGAAAGTAGAAGGAATATATTTCTTACCTTATTTTTCATTGCCTTCTTGTTTCTTCAGCTGATGCTGATGCTGTAATGTTTAAGGCCTGCAATTCGTCTGAATAGTTGGAGCAAAATATCCCAGTAAGTGTGTACGTAGATTAAGGTCTGCGATCTGCTCATACCTTAATCTGTGTCGGACGATTCCAGTAGGTTGGTGATTGCTCTCGGTTGCATAAAATTCAATCCATCCTTTCTTCAATAGTCCTCTTCCTCTTTCAACACATGGTCCTGACGTTTTTTCCAGTAACTTTTATCAATATTTAATAGCGCGGACAGACAGACAGACAGACAGACAGACAGACAGACAGACAGACAGACAGGTAGGTAGGTAGGTAGGTAGGTAGGTAGGTAGGTAGGTATGTAGGTAGGCAGAAAGGTAGGTGGGTGGGTGGGTGGATGGCTGGCTGACTGGGTGGGTGGGTGGGTGGGTGAGTCGGTCGGTCGGTGGGTTGGTGGGTCGGTCGGTCGGTCGGCCGGCCGGCCGGCCGGCAGGCAAGCAGGCAGGCAGGCCGGCAGGCAGGCCGGCAGGCAGGCAGGTAGATAGATTAGATTGATAGATAGATAGATAGATAGATAGATAGATAGATAGATAGATAGATAGATAGATAGATAGATAGATAGATAGATAGATAGATAGATAGATAGATAGATAGATAGATAGATAGATAGATAGATAGATAGATAGATAGATAGATAGATAGGTAGATAGATAGATAGAACGAACGAACAAACTTTATTTTCAAAGGGTTAAGAATTGGGCACGCAGGCCCGTCTAACATTCTGCCCTTCTATCACTCTCTTTCATACATTATTTCATTCACACATCATTCAAGGCTAACAAAGAACAGTAACAATATAAAAGATATGCATTATAAAGGCATGGGCAAAATGCAAACATCAAAACTACACGACACAGTAATATTAGATAATGGTCTGACACTTATTAGCCATGTGGAATATACTGGCCTACAAAAAGGTGATTGACTGTTATACTAGGGTTTTGTTATTATTATTATTATCTCAATTATTAAGGGGGAAGGTAATCCGTATTGAGATAGTGTTCGAATAATTTGCGATTATATGAATAGGGATTGGTGATGTCTTTGATTTCTTGTGGAAGATTGTTCCACAGCTGAGATGCAGAGTACGTTAAGCTTGTTTTGTATAAGTCAATCCTAGGCTTCGGAATGTGTAGTATATTTAAACGTTTACTGTGTCTAGCATTATATTTAAACAAAGGCCAAAGGTAATTTGGGGCATTCCGATGCAGGATTTTGTGAATTAGTTTAGCTTTATTGAAAAGTCCAGTGATCAAAAGAAGTGCACCATTGAAAACCTTGACTGGAGAAGTCATCACTGATAAGAAACAGCAGATGGACAGATGGGTAGAGCACTATTTGGAGCTTTACTCAAGTGAGACCAAACTAGCGGATAATGCCCTCAACGCCATAGAGGCTCTACCAACTCTTGACCACCTGGACACACTTCCCACCATAACAGAAGTTAAGTGTGCTATAAATGAACTTGCATCTGGCAAGGCTCCAGGTAAGGATGGGATTCCAATAGAGGTTATCAGGAGTGGGCAAGACACACTCACTATACAGATTCACCAGCTAATAGAGCTATGCTGGCGTGAAGGACAAGTCCCACAGGATTTCAAAGATTCAAGCATCATAACACTGTACAAGAACAAGGGCGATCGGAGCGACTGCAACAACTATAGGGGTATCTCACTTCTGTGTATTGTTGGAAAAGTATTTGCCAGAATTGTTCTGCGCAGACTTCAAGTCCTAGGAGATCAAGTCTACCCCGAATCACAGTGTGGCTTTTGACAGAACCGGTCTACCACTGATATGATATTCTCATTGCGACAAATGCAAGAAAAATGCCGTGAACAGAATCAACCACTGTTTATTGCCTTCATCGACCTCACAAAGGCATTTGATTTGGTCAGTCGTGAGGGTCTGTTCAAGACACTAAAGAAGATTGGCTGCCCACCAACTCTTCTGTCCATTGTGGAATCATTCCACACAGGCATGAAGGGTATAATAAAGTTTGATGGTGCAACTTCTGAAGAATTTGAAATCAAGAGTGGAGTTAAGCAAGGTTGTGTACTAGCTCCCACCCTCTTTGGAATATACTTTTCACTTCTACTGAAATATGCATTTCGTGATCAGGATGGTGGTATATACATTCACTCACGCTCAGATGGCGGCCTCTACAATGCTCAGAGATTGAAGGCTAAGACCAAAATTAGGAGGGTACTGATCAGAGAGTTGCTTTTTGCAGATGATGCTGCAGTTACGACCCACTCTGAGGAAGAATTGCAATGTCTACTATCTGCATTCTCCAATGCTTGTTCTGAATTTGGTTTAACAATTAGCAAAAAGAAGACACAGATTATGTCACAAGGTGCACATGGGGTACCATCAATCTTTATTGACGACGCTGAACTAGAGATAGTAGACCATTTTACATATCTAGGATCAGTGGTAAATAGCAAATTATCCCTAGATCAGGAAATCAACATGCGGATTGGTAAGGCAGCAACAACAATGAACAGGTTAAGAAAAAGAGTCTGGGAGAACAGGAAGCTTACTGCCAAAACAAAAGTCCTTGTCTATCAAGCCTGTGTCCTTAGTACTCTTCTCTATGGCAGTGAAACCTGGACAACTTACTCACACCAAGAGAACAATTTAAACAGCTTTCATATGCGGTGTCTGCGAAGAATTCTTGGTATTAAGTGGCAAGACAAAATCACAAATACTGAAGTATTGGAAAGATCAGGTTGTGTGACAGTTTATTCCATGCTCAGTCTTCGTAGACTTAGATGGATAGGACATCTTAGGAGGATGGATGATGGTAGAATACCAAAGGATATCTTTTTTGGTGAATTACAGATGGGTAAGAGATCTCAGGGTCGGCCTCTACTACGATACAAAGATGTGTGTAAGCGGGACATGATTGATACAGGCATTGATAATGCACATTGGGAGCAAGTCGCCGCTGAACGTGTTGCATGGAGGGCAAATATCAGAAATGGAATAAAGTCAAAGGAGAAAATTATTGCAGAAAAGTCACACACCAAGCGTTTGAGACGTAAGATGGTGCATGATGGTGGAAATGACCACGTGTTCACATGCACCCACTGTGAACGGACATTTACAGCGCAAATTGGCCTTATTAGTCACACTCGCTACCGCCATAGTTAAAAGTTATTATGCCTTTTTAAAGCACAAACTATCGTCTGTCAAGACGGCAAGGTGCCAATGATGATTGAAAAGCAGGCGTTTGCGGAATGGTAGTAACTGAGGGCGTTTATACAGGCTAGGATTGTCAGATAAATGTTTGCTATAAATTAGACTCATGGCCCGTTTCTGTAGTGAGTAAAGTCGCTTGGTGTTTGAATTAGAACAACCGTCCCAGATTGTAGAGCAGTAGTCAAATTGTGTCTGTATATGAGAAGTATAGAATAGTTTCCTTGTGTCCTCATCAAGGAAGTTTTTAATCTTGGCGAGTTGATAGACTTTTTTCGCTGTTTGTTTAATGAGCGATTGAACATGGGAATTAAAGGTTAGATTTCTATCAATGATTATGCCTAATGTTTTGTGCTCAATTACACTTTCTACTGGCATGTTATCGATGTGAAGTTGAAGTGATGTGTGTGAGCTTAGAGTTTGAAGTCTTTGTCTGGTTGTTAATAACATTGCTTTTGTTTTAGTGATGTTAATTTGCATACGGTTTGAATAGCTCCACTTAACTACATTATTTAATTCTTGTTGTAAAGACGACTCCAGTAAAATACAGTTTTCAGCGTTTGTGTACACCGTACAGTCATCTGCAAATAGATCGCAGGACGACGAAAGATGCAAAGGTAGATCGTTAATATATATGGCAAATAATAGAGGGCCAAGAATAGAGCCTTGCGGTACTCCAATATTGAAGGTAGTGGTTTGAGACAGAGATTTATTGTGTGATACTACTTGCTTTCTGTTTGATAGAAAAGATGATATTAGAGTGACTACATTAAGGCTAATTTTCATTGTCTCGAGTTTTTTAATTAAAATAACATGGTCTATCATATCAAATGCTTTCTTGAAATCAATAAACACAGTTCCACATAGACTGTTGTTGTTTATATTCTGGTGCCTATTTTCTATCATGTTTGTTAGGGCCGTATGGCAAGAATATTTTGGTCGAAATCCTGATTGGCTGTCAACAATAAGCTTGTTGCGAACTAGATACTGTAATGTTACTTTATGGATGTGTTTTTCTAGTGGCTTAGATAGTGATGATAGTAAGGAAATGGGTCTGTAATTGTTCGGGAGACCATTGTCCAATGAGCCAGATTTAAGAAGAGGGTACACTTTAGCGTATTTGAGAGCTGATGGAAAGTGGCCTTTGGTTAGACACTGATTATATATATATAGGTTAGTGATGTACAAATCACTGGCGCAGCACAACGGAGAATCCGGTTGCTGATTCCATCTAACCCAGATGAGGTTGTGTTTTTTAGGTTACTGAGGTAAGTGAATACTTCAGTGATTGTCATTAGCGGTATGTCGGAAAGAATATCGCGGGAGCATCTATTCTCGCAAAACGATGACAATAAGGATAAGTTGCAAGGAGAATTAGGTATTGAAGCCTTCAACTGGTCTATGTCAGTTTGAAAAAAATTACTGAATTGGTCACATGTAATATGATTTGATGGTAAAGAATTTCGGAAGTTATACTTGTTTGTCAAGGTGTTAATTACCTTCCATATATCCTTACTATTTGTTTTATCCATTACTAAGTTCTTAAAGTAACTTTTCTTTTCCTGTCGTATGCTATATTGAACTTTGTTTCTAAGAGTACGGTATGCACTGATATCCCGCTTTTTATGTGCTTTATCTCTGTCTCTCATAATTTCAAGTATTTCCTGGGTGATCCAAGGTGGCTTGACGTGGTGTTTTACTCGAACTTCCTTGACTGGCACATGTCTATCAAAAACATCAATAAAGGTTTTCATCCAGAATTCCAGAGCATCATCCGGGTCAGGAAGCTGATAAACATTGTCTAGAGGTGAACTGAGCAAGTCCTGTAAAAATGCGTTTTGGTTGAAATTTTTGTAACTTCTATATTTTACACTTATGTGTTTATGTTTAGGAGTTTTAATTCCTTTTTTAGACCACGTGCAGCATATTGGGTAGTGATCGCTCATTGCACAATTTGGTTCGGTGCATTCTATGATGTTGTCTGAGCAAGTTACATAAATGTGATCTATGACTGTTGAAGATGACTTTGTTACTCTAGTAGCTTGTTGTACTATTTGTTGGAAATTGTATGATGCAATTATATTTCCCCATATTATGTTGGATTTGTTGGTGTCAATGTTAAAGTCTCCGAGTAGTATAATTTCCTTCCCAGAAGCGAAAACCACATCCATCATGGTAGTGAAGTTTTCGTACCAGACGTGTCCAGCACTGGGATTTCTATAAAGGTAGCCAATTATCAGGGGAGTGCGGTTTTGAAGTTTTAGCTCTAGCCAGATGCATTCTATTTCGCAAGTTTCAAAGTCTAGCCTACGGCGAGCATTTAGTAAATTAGAAACCTAGGTTATTATGCCTGTCTCTTGTTTCCTACAGGGATCCCTTCTAAAAACTTTGTATCCTTTAATAGAGATGTCCTCATCTGAAATTGTATCATTAAGCCTACTTTCACTAAGGCCGAATAAATGAAAATTTTGCTTAAGAATAGAAGATAACTCTGGTAGCTTGTTAAATAAGCTGCAAATGTTTAAGTGTCCAAGGCGTATTCCTGACTTATTGAGCCAGTGTTGCCATTTCTCAGACATTTCATCCATGAAGAAAGTGTAAATTCGTCAAAGTTAAGCTAAAATACAAGATCATAAAACAAAATCACAATTACAGTAACTTACAAAATGTCAGTAATACAAATCAATAAGTAAATTACAATATTATAACGATATAACTAATTAGACCAACGAATATAATGCAAACAAGGAACAAAACGAATTAAAGAACATACAACAAATAATTAACTTGAAAAAAAAAACTACTTCACAAGCTAAGTACCAACTGTTATCCAAAAGAATCAATAAATGACTATACAAATCAATGTCTCTGTTTAAAGCGGGGAGTGGAGACCCCTTCACTCAGGGTATTAAGGCGATAAAAAGTATTATAAAAGATAACTAAGTGTCAATCTCTGTGACTTCAATACGAGTCAATGTTTACAGTCACGTACAATCTAATACGTTGCTATATAAATCAATAACCAAGTATGCGCATAAACTTTATAGGAGAGGCCCTTTCTTGTACCGAGATCCGGTGTTGCTTTGTGCTGAATTGCTAGTAAATACCAGGCTGTGTTGGTCCTTGGTACAGCGACATCATAAATGCCTGCCGAAGTGAAGTTGGGCTAAACCGTGTGAGGTATAACAACTCTGGGTTACAATGGAGTAGTAGATAGATAGATAGATAGATAGATAGATAGATAGATAGATAGATAGATAGATAGATAGATAGATAGATAGATAGATAGATAGATAGATAGATAGATAGATAGATAGATAGATAGATAGATAGATAGATAGATAGATAGATAGATAGATAGATAGATAGATAGATAGATAGATAGATAGATAGATAGATAGATAGATAGATAGATAGATAGATAGATAGATAGATAGATAGATAGATAGATAGATAGATAGATAGATAGATAGATAGATAGATAGATAGATAGATAGATCCCCACCAGGAGCCGGGCCGAGCCAGCTAGTTTATTTATATAATCACGTTTCATGAAAGAACCCACAGTTTGAAGACACTTCTGAACCTACCCCATATAAATTCCCTGGGGGTGTGTCTTGTTGAAACGGTAATACTCTTAAAATGATGGAATGAGTGCGGGGGAAAAAAATATATTCCGCATATAACCAAACATTGAAATCTGCTGTACAATGTCCAGAACAAAAAAATTTTTGTTGGGTGGACATAATTATAAGGTTATATGCTAAATCTCATCATTTTCCCTCAATTGATTACTGAGATATTGAATTTTATATTGAGGCAACAACAAAAAAAGAAATACACACTATAGTAAAAAACACGTGGTTGTTTTCTTTACAAAAGAATGGAAGAAAACTTTCTCTCTTTTGCGGTAAATAGTAACCTCTGTTTCAGCAGTCACTAATTTATTTTTCTTTCAATCTTGAAGCCAAAAGTTCTGAAGATTCCTTTGTGAGATATATATCTCGGATTATAGGCCTATCATTCAGGTCACTCTGGTCGAAGCGTTGAGCAGCTAGAAAGTCATCTTCGAAATCACTATCACTGCCGCTTGCCGATACAAATGCCACTGCCATCGCATCTTCTATCAGGGAATTCAAAATCTGACTGAAAGTTGGAATTGGTATGTCATCTCTCAGGCTAGCAGGTCGTCTAAGCAGAATCTAAATTTGGATAATTTTTAATTTTTTTTGTGTGGTTATTTTTCCCCATTTATTCCCTTAATATTGACAACACTGAGATAACAGTCATCATATTAAGTAAACAGGCAGTTTCATTTTGTAAGGGACTAGATAGCAATAGTTTTTTTTTCAAGAGCCTTATACACAAAAATCTGTAATGATATTAATTAAATACAAATGCGTCTATCTCAAATACTTG
The DNA here is from genome assembly GCA_963921405.1 of Cepaea hortensis. Lineage (NCBI taxonomy): Eukaryota > Metazoa > Mollusca > Gastropoda > Stylommatophora > Helicidae > Cepaea > Cepaea hortensis. The sequence goes on from OY992881.1 coordinate 45,305,887, forward strand.
AGGTGCTGCAGACAAATAAATGTCACATTTGGATTTAGTAGGCCTTATATATTCAAAATCAGGTGTAACATGTTTGGCTCCAAAATAAAAATAAAAATATTTTTGTATGGCTGTGTTATTTAGGTTTTTAATCTATTTAAATTAATATACATCCTAATTATCATCAAGTGCTTGCCCAACAGGCATAGGTGATCATACCTATTTGCATCTTATGATTTCCAGCGGCATGTATCAATTGATGTGCTGACTCCCTTCCGTGCCATGATACAAGACTGTCAAAAATGTTCTCTTGCTGTCTTCCTCTATCTCTCTTTCTAAACATCTATCTATTTGTCATAACATGTCCCAGCTTTTTGTCTTCTCATTATGTGGCCCAAAAAAATAAAGACTGCCTCATTCTGATGTTTGTGATAAGTTGTCTTTGCGACTTTACTTCCCTCAAAATGTTCAGATTGCTCATTTTGGCTGTCCAACGAATTGTAAGCAATTTTCTATATATTGTAATTCTTGAATACATACTAAAGTGAATAAACACATTCTACCTTTGATATTTCAGAAAATGTATTCAAAATAGTGTAGTAATCAACTTTTTAGAATATAATTCATATAATTCTGCCAGTGAATGATAATCTTCTTGGAAGAAAGCAATAATTTAAAATTTAGAAAACAGAAAAACTTACAGTTCACAACTTTCCCCTAGTTTTCAATCCTACCAAAAGTGATTCAATAAGTCATCATTGTTCTTTATTAGCTTCTTGATGTTAAACAAGTCACCAGGAAGATATCTCAGCCATGAGGAGGAATTCCGAATTGATACACTTCTAATCAATAATCCTTGAAATATGTGATTATAGTTTGTGAGTTTGGCTATTGAAAAGATTTAATATTGTTATGGTTTGTGTCTTCTTTATTCAAATTGTTATAGTTATGAAAAAAAAAACACCAAATGTTTTTTGACACATTCTTGTTGGAGCATTCAACACTTTGTGTGAAAGTCTTCCTCTTACACTTGTATTCTATGTCTATCCATTCTTCTGTTTATCTTTTTAATAATTGTTTTAAAGTCATATGTACTCAATTTTATTTAGGTTCAATGTGTTCGTCTTTGTTATTCACTAATAATCTGTTTATTTAGTGTTGTATGTTGGAGAGAACAATTATGGAGGGGTATATGCCCGGGAAGAGAGGAAGAGGAAGGCCAAAGAGAAGATAGGTGCAGGATGTGGCAGATGATCTCCATATAGGTGTATCGGACGCGGGGCATCTTGCTTGTGATCGAGAAGTTTTCCGGAAGGTTGTTGTGGGAGCGAGGTTCTGCAAAGGGCATGCTACTGAATGAATGAATGAATGAATTAATGAATGAATGAATGAATGAATGAATGAATGAATGAATGAATGAATGAATGAATGAATCTTGCCGACGGGGCAATCATGCTTCTCCACAAATTGTGATCTCTGGTGGAAGAATGAATCAATTCGTGTGTTGATTCCCTTCCATGAAATGACACAAGACTGTCAAGCATTTTCTCACCTGTCTTCCTCTATTTCTCTCTCATTCAAGAAATCTTTCCGGTTGTCACAACATGTTTCAGATTTTGTCTTCTTATAATGTGGCCAAGAAATCATGACAGCTTCTTTCTGATGATTGTGATAAGTTGTCCAGTGCCACCCCTCGGATGGTGGAACGAAAATGATTCCTCCTACCGACGCTTGACGGCACAAGTGGATGATGATGATGATGTTGATGATGATGATGATGATGATGATGATGATGATGATGATGATCATGATGATGATCATGATGATGATCATGATGATGATCATCATCATCATCATAATCATCATCATCATCATCATCATCATCATGGTGATGATGATGATGATGATTATGATCATGATGATGATCATGATGGTTATGATTATGATGACTAATTGTCCAGAATTCGCAGCCGTATGTTAAAATTGGTTTTATGTACCGTGACTACCTGGGTTAGAAGCCTGTCCTACAACGAGGTGCGTCCACCAGGTGGCGGATGGTGTAGTGACCTCTAGATATTGTATCCAGAGTTCAGCTCTGAATATATATGTTAAATAATCAACCGTGGTGCAACACATGCGGTTTGTCATTGATTGATTGATTGATTGATTGATTGATTGATTGATTGATGTAGGAACCGACATCACAGCATTCGGGACATTCCCATAAGCGCTCCGTCCCCATCCTCAACAGGCAGCGAAGAGTTCCAACACTAATAGTACCAGTAGCAATCTGATTATATGTCCGTCTGGCCTTTCCTCTGAGCGTTGATAGATGGCCAGATCCCCTCGTCACCCCTCGCTGTCACATTCTTGTCAGACAATGGTGATCCATTTGCTCCTCCGAGGTGTACACATGCTCCCACAAGATCGCAACCACATCTACTTTGTCATGCATCAATACTCCACCAAGTTTTGCCGAGCCAGCCAGTCTTGTCATGATCTTACTTCTAACTTAATAATTGCTCGTGTTTTATGACAGGGAGTGAAGCACAATCATACACTACGAATGATTGTACGAAACACACGGTAACATAACTGAAAACAATTTAATCACATTCTTCAGATAATGCAGCGCTCACAAACTAGCGGCATTCTCATTTACAATTCCGTATGTACAAATCTACAATCTTATCAATGCATACAATAGCATACTTTCAGTCTCCACAGAGTATACCAGCTTTCATACATCAAGCATGGAATAATACATTAAATACAAGCCACTTTCTCGCACGTCTGTCCATTCTCATAGTCGTCGGCAGTCTGAGCTCCCAGCCAGGGTTTCGTGTTGGCCAGGCTTTGGGTTCTCGGGTGCTTCGTGCGCCACGCTGGCCACTGGCCACTGCGCGGTTGCTGCTAGTTGAGTTCACATTCGTCGTTGTTCGTCGCCTTCCAGGCGCGGGCGAGTGAGATTCTGACATTCTCCGCCGCCCCCTCTTATGAAAGGAGTATCCTTTCATTATAGGTATTTCTTAATAATATTTGTATACGTCAGAATCCACTAACTGTTTATATTGTTAGGTGAATATCTGATATATTCATGAATTCACATTGACGTGGTAATACTGCATGATGTATATATTTCTCAGTGTTGCCCTGAGGTCACTGTCATCAAGTTTTGTCCCCTAGTTGGCCCTGTACCTTGGTTGGTATTAATTGACTTCAGCCAGTCCGGTAGTTATCAGCGACTAACGCTATCTTTCAAGCAACGCAACTACCTCCCGACAAAAGAAAAAAAAAATTACAAACAGCACATGTCAGGCCGTAAATCATCTTCCTAATGAGATGACTTCAGAGTTAGACACCCACCGATATGGTAGGATAATCCAATCCTGGTCCCCCAAACCTTAGTAACTATGTTCCACGCATAGGTGACGCCACATGTTGGTCTCTAGATCTTTTGGCTACCATGACAAAGATAATATATGCATGTTTACATTTACATATGCCCAATTGTTTCCCCTTAGGTGTACTGGTGAAACGTTATGGGAAATAATTTTGAGATTCTGTCAATAATATAAAGAACATTTGTTCTTTTTTTTTCTAAGTGTCATAGTTTGATATCTCTTTTCAATAGTGGCATAATTGGCACCATTGAGAAAAAATTAATCAATCAATGATTCTTAGATCACAAATATATAAATCCTTACATACTCTGTACCATATGCAAATATCAGTGTCACGAAATCATTCAATCTGTCTTTCATTCATGACTATTTGTGGTATAGTCTGCTATTTTTCATAAATTTAGAAAATATTTATAAACGGAAGCGGAAGCACACACTACTGTGTTCACACGTTGGAATTATTACCGCTGTTGCTGCACACGTTTGGATATTAATGTTCTTACACACGTTCTAATTACTCTGTTGTGGATGAGATGTCCATTTAACACAGTTATACAGTTAAAATATTCGAACAGTTCCTTGTGCTTATATTAATGCTATATATACATAAGCTTTGATACTACTGGATATTCACCGAAATCTGGAATCCGGTAAGTGTGTCCACCTGTGTAGTACTGTGTTTGTAACACTGTTCGTAGGAATTACACTAACGGTTTTAAAAGTAATATCCTTACACAGTTCGATCGTTCATTTGTTCATCACATTCTCTAGTTAAAAATGTGTTTGACACAAAGTGTACGACATCGTCCTTATCACAGAAGTAGTTATTCACAGTGTTCTTTGTTTACATAAATAATTTCGCTGGACTGTGATAACTGTCTGAGAGTCATAAGTAATCAGCTTAATCTTTGCGCTCAGGCGTAGTTAAACTGTCGTTCGACGTCTCGAGAGATCTGGAGAGCAGGTCGGCAATAGTATTTTCAGTACCGCTGATGTGTCTTATGTCAAAACTGTAGTTCTGGTGTAACAAGGCCCATCTAGCTATCCTGTGATTTGTCGGTATACCTCTTGTGATGATAGTCAATGGGTTGTTGTCTGTTTCCACTGTGAAATGTCTACCTAACAAATATCGGGATAATTTCGAAATAGCATAAGTTAAAGCTAGACCTTCCAACTCTGGTGTAGACCATCTGCGCTCTCTTGGTGACAGCTTTCGACTTACGTAACAGATTGGATGTAAGATGTCATCATAGGATTGCAATATAACGTGCTCTCGTCAGTTCTCAATCTGAAAGGAATATGTAAATTTGGTAATCTTAGTATTGGATTTGTAGAAAAGTGTGACAATACTTTTGTAAAGGCAGGTCTCAGGCCTTCTCTGTTTACAATTTTATTCGGTTGGTTTTTCGTAAACAGATTTGTAAAACTTTCTGTTAAACTTGTGAAGTGTGGTATAAATCTTCCGTAGTAATTTAATAATCCTAACATGCTTCTTACTTCCTTTTTGGTTGTTGGAAGTGACAGTTTTATGATTCTTGACACAATAATGTCGTCAGTGGTAACAAATCCATTACTAATTTTATAACCCAAAAAAGAAATTTCATGGTAGGCAATTTCTACCTTAGCTGGCTTTACTGTCAGGCCATGTTGTCTGATGCGTTCAAAAGTTTGTCGTAGCGTCGTTAGGTGTTCTGTCATTGTATTGGTATGTACACAGATGTCGTCCATGTATGAGATAATGTTGCGTATGTCTGCCAGTAACAGTCTTGTTATTCTTACAAATGTTGCTTGGGCATTGACTAGCCCGAATGGTAGTTTACCCCACTCGTATAGTCCCCAAGGTGTTGCAAATGCTGTCAAGTGTATAGCGTTTTCCGTCATGGGTATTTGTCAGTACCCTTTTGTCATGTCGACTTTTGTAAAATATTTGGCATCTGTCATGTCTGTCAGTAAGTCTTCACATTTAGCCATTGGTTCAGAATCTAACTGTGTAATTGCGTTGAGCTTTCGGTAATCTACACATAGGCATATTGTATTGTCTTTTTTCCTAACAATCACAATGGGAGAGCAATATTGTGATTGTGATCTTCTAATAATTTGGTTTTCCTCAAGGTCTACGATTTCTTGGTGTAATTTGTCTTTGTAATGTATAGGTATCGAATATGGTCTGCACTTAATTGGTACGTCCGTTGTCAGTATGATTTGGTGCTCTACTAGATCTGTCTGTCCTGGATGGTTGGAGAAAATTGTTCTATAGTCTTGTATCAGTTGTCTGCAGTTGTCTGTCTCCGTCTGGGAGAGATTAGGAGAAAGTTTAATGTCTTGCAGTGTGTCTGTCGCTGGGTAAAAGAAGTAGTACGTCCTGTCCTGATGTCAATGTTATTGTCCTGTTTTTTTTTCTGTTGGCATACTCTCTTTAGTTGGCACCAGATTGTCTTAGTGATTCTTTGGCTAATATGCATGATTTCATTATTCTGTCACGTAATGATGTAACATGCTCGTATGGTGACAATGGTTTTTGTTCATCATTTACTTCAGTTAACAAACTGTTATAAATTGCTAATGGGCCACGTGGTCTGGCTCCATATACTAACTCGAAAGGTGAAAACCCAGTCCTAGAGTGGGGTACTTCTGGATAGGTGGGTATACAATTACAATAACACAATGAATATGCAGTAAGACATGATAATGATAGTGTACTTAAACCGTATAGAAGTATTAGGGCAAACATTACAGTCTTTTGATTCGATTTGTTTGGTTTTGGTTGCTGCCTGCATTGTGTTGATTGTATCGTGCTGTTTACTTTTGCTGTTTCTTGGCTCTGTTTTGGCTTTTGGTCTACAGGCTTCAAATTTTTTTTGTGTGCCTTTATGAGGTTTTCTCTCATATCTGGGAGAGGTATTATAACAGAATTTAGTAGGTTTAATGTCTCAGTATGATTTCTCTTAGATTGTAATTCTGATAAAATATTTCCACAGCAAGATGTTAAAGGTCATGTGGCATATCATTAACTTCAGGTAGGTTCCAATAATTATGTCACAACATGGATTACACAATGTTGAGCATTTTACCTTGCCTGTCAAAAATGGTGTCTGAATGTATGCTCATGCAAGTGGGTATTTCTAAATATTTCCTGAGAAAGTTCTGCATGTTACATGTCTACCTGTATAATCTTCAGGTTGTATAAAGTCTTTCTTTACCCCGATAAGGGTACTTCCACTATCTCTTAACACACTGGCTGATTTCCCATTAACACAGCCCTGATGGATGTTTAACTTTCCTTTTGAATCTATCACTAGATTGGCTTCCTCATTCGTTATGGGTATCGAGTGGACGCATGTTAAAACGCCATTTTTATGGAAGCGAGCGATGTCAAGTAGTGCATTTTTCTAAATGATATACATCGATAGTTTCAGCAGCATTGGCAGGATGTTGACTTTCCTCTTGTTCTCTCTCAGAGAATGAACTATCGTACATCGACGCGTTGGCCTTCTTTGTCATTTGTTTTCCTTTACAGGCAAGGCGCCAATGCCCGTACGCCTTGCAAAGATAGCATTTAGTAAGTCTTTTAAAGTTCTTTCTTTCCCTTTCTTGCTTCTCTATATGAGTTTGTAAATAAGTTACGTAATCTGGATGTTTATCGCACATCTCACTTTCAGAATGGTTAAAGCCCCCGGGAAGGTTAACCCGGTCAACAAATGCCCACAGAAGTCGGATGTGTCGGCCTAACGGCGCAAGAACGCAGCACTGCTGTAAACAGACACAACGCAATCACGTCCGAAAAAAAAACTCCGGATGAACGAAGAAGAAGAAGAAGAATTGTTAACACTACAATATTTACAACGGTAGTTAGACGGTCTAAATGGTTTATGTTTGTTGTAACCTGATGGTTTGAATTTTTCATATGTAGCGGCTGCTACGAATTCTGTATCTTTGAACACATTTACGAAGCAGTCTTTGGTCGCTGTAAAATAAGCAGATCCACGTTTCACTATCTGCTGAAAACTTTCACATTCACATTCTTGCAAAAATTTTGAAAAGGGTGGTGGCAGATATGATATGAGTGTATATCTTAGTATCAGATCGTTTAATCTATCAAAGTTGTTATCAATTTTTGCTGACGATAACCATTTATTAAACATGTCCTGTACTAATGAGGTGTATTCAGAGAAAGTTTGTGTTGCTTTAGGGGATAACTTAGTAAACTGTTCCCTATACCCTGCTTCATCAAGTAGAAAATGTGCCATGATTTTGGCTTTAATGCAATGGTAATCTTTTCTTAATTCTTTAGGGATGGTCTCTATCACTTTTAATGGTTCCCCCGATAGACTTCTCATATAAATTATGTTCCACTCTGTCACTGGTATCTGATAGTGTTCCATTATAGTTTCAAAATTCTGAGTAAATGCTGCCATACAGTCCCCAGTAGCAAAGTTTTTGACAATTCCCTGATATTTTTTGTATTAGTTTTCTTTCTCTTTCATTTCTAGTTTTCTAGAATCTTTCTCAGTAGCAGTTTCGATTTCTAACTGCTTAAGTTTTAATTGCATCTCTAGTTCCTCTCTTTTACTTTGTGCGCTTATTTCGGCTTTTCTTAGCTCAGCGTCTGTTTCAGCTTGTTTGTTTTTAGCGTTTAACTCTGCCTTTCTTAGCTCTGCGTTTGTTTCAACTTTCTTAGCTTCTAACTCTGCCTTTCTTAGTTCCCTTTCAGCCGCTCGTTCTTCCCTTTGGACATATTCTGCATATTTTGCCTCACTCCACTTAGATAACTCGTCCCCGGTTAGATTTGCTTTTAGTCCCAATTTAAAAAAAATATTGTAACGTAGACATGGTAATTTATAGTTCTGTTACAGTGGTTTTATGCACACACACACACAAAATAAATGTTTACAACATGTTATGAAATACAGTACATGCAAAATATACAATATTACAAAAACTTCTCAGACAAGGCCTGATTCCCTATACAAGTATGTAAAAAAGATACTCAAGTGTCGATGGAGTTTTGATTTCTGGAAGTCTGATGGTAGCTGCACCAGAGAAGGGTTGTTTGGTCTTCTACAGCTGAGCAGATCACTTCTGTAGTTTTAGAATTATGGATGACAAATCTGTTTAATTGGGAGAGAAGAAAAATTACTATGTGTTGTAATATGTGGTGTATGCGTGGTCAACTAAGTGTTATAGGTTTGTATGTAGTCAAGTATAAATGTATTGTCGTCTCGTCGTCAGTTTTGTGGAAATTTACTGTAGCTTGCTCGGTGCTTTCACTCGTATCTTAGAACATTCTTCATTGCATTACACCTTATATCGTGAAATAATGTTTATCAATTTCATGTTTTTCACGTTCACCTTTTCTGTCGTTCATTCAAACTATTTTACAACACGTTGCTCATGTTTTCACTCTGACAAAATCTCAATATTCAATAAATAACATATATATATGATACCAACATGGACGAGATTCTCTATGTTAACTGCTTTCGCACACTTATGATCGTCGTTCAAAAGCTGGGCGAGCTATCCACGTTCATACCTTCACACATATATATTTACATCTGATTCAAAAGCCGGACGAGATACCCACGTCCGTCACTTTCATACATATGTTTTCACATCTGGTTTTTAAAAAAAACGGACGATAGACCCCACGTTCACGCCTGTCATGATCTTACTTCTAACTTAATAATGGCTCGTGTTTTATGACAGGGAGTGAAGCACAATCATACACTACGAATGATTGTACGAAACACACGGAACATAACTGAGAACAATTTAATCACATTCTTCAGATAATGCAGCGCTCACAAACTAGCGGCATTCTCATTTACAATTCCGTATGTACAAATTTACAATCTTATCAATGCATACGATAGCATACTTTCAGTCTCCACAGAGTATACCAGCTTTCATAAGCATGGAATAATACATTAAATACAAGCCACTTTCTCGCACGTCTGTCCAGTCTCATAGTCGTTGGCAGTCTGAGCTCCCAGCCAGGGTTTCGTGTTGGCCCGACTCTGGGTTCTCGGGTGCTTCGTGCGCCACGCTGGCCACTGGCCACTGCGCTGTTGCTGCTAGTTGAGTTCACATTCGCCTACCAGGCGCGGGCGAGTGAGATTCTGACAAGTCTATCCGCCTGTTCATTCCCCAGCACACCAGCATGCCCCGGAGAAAATATCCAGACGATGCTTGTCACCCGTGACTTCCGAAGCGAAGCAAGCCACTCTGCACGAAGCTTGCCTGTCTTCGCCCTACTCAGCATGCTTTCTGAGTCAGTTACAATCACGATTTGTGTGTGTATCGTATTCTCCATCCAGCGGAAAGCTGCACTGACCGCCTCCACCTCCATTCTTAAGCTAGATGTTGTGGTATCATATGCCAGGCTGTCTTGCACCAAACGTCGACCATTGGCTTTTGCTAAGAACCCCCAGGCACTTCTCCTACTTCTCAAAACCGACCCATCTGTGTAGATAATCACATTACCTGAGCGAGCATTATCCTGAATTAGTTGCAGGATTTCCACTTCCGTGGCCCCTGCTGGCCACTCCCTGCACTCCCGGCTCAATGTGATTATAACTCTGCACAAGTCTGACTGCTCCGCTGACACTCTGACCCACTCTTCTCCTCTCCTAATGTTCTCCAAGGGGCACACCTGCCTGATCGTATCCTCCGCCTGAGCCATCCATGATTTCCCTCTTATCAGTCGCTGACCTTTAACGGCGTCCAGCGCCTCATGCAACGGGTGATCTGTGTCTGCAGCTACTCTGAGGTATGCCTTCGCCTGCATCACCTTGAGCCTACCTGCAACAGACGGCAAACCAAGGATGTAACGCATACACACAACTGTATCTTGAGAGTCTTGAGAGTCCTCTTGTCATTGAATGGAGGCGAATTGGTGTGGCAGCTATCTCTATAAAATACCCCAACACTCTTTGACGTGGCTATCGGTGGGTAAAAGTCACCATACATAACAGCATGTTATGTCGCCTGCCGCCTTGCATGGTCTGACTTTTAGACAAAGACTAATGGAATCAACCATTCACAAACTGACAGAAATCAAGGGGAAACCACCACTGTATTATCCCAAGACAATCATGCCTTTTTTTAAAAAAATGATAAAATAAAGACGCTCTTGTGGAGTCTCTTCCCCTGGTAGGGAGTATCATGTGCTGCATGAGGTTCCGGTCGTAATCAAGCAATTGTATGTAAATTACACTTTGAAAATACATTACATGTTGGTACTTGGATTGTCAGGACGTTTAACCATAATGGAAAGTTAGAAAACATCAATAAGGAAATGGAAAGTATGAAGATAAATATATCAGGGATTTGTAAAACGATGCCCGGGTTCGTGGAAAAGGGGGGGGGGGGAATATTTAAATAAATACATAATTATTTACTCACATAGGAAGGACTACAAAATGGGAGTTGGTATAATTTTGGAACAAATTAGTGCCAAGATAGTTAAAGAATTTTAGTTATATATATATATATATATATATATATATATATATATATATATATATATATATATATATATATATATATATATATATATATATATATATATACATTGGCACCTTTCCGTCTTGACAGACGATAGTTTGGTACATTGTGCTTCAAAAAGGCTTAATAACTACGATCAATGGCGGTGGCGAGTGTGGCTGGTAAGGCCAATTCTTGCTGCAAATGTTTGCCCACAGTAGGTGCATGTGAACACATGGTCATTTCCACCATTTTGCACCATCTTACGTCTCTCACGCTCTGTGTGTGCTTTATCTGCAATCATTTTCTCCTTTGTCTTTATTCCATTTCTGATAGTTGCCCTCCATGCAACACGTTCAGCGGCGACGTGCTCCCAATGTGCATTATCAATGCCTGTATCAATCATGTCCCGCTTACACACATCTTTGTATCGCAGTAGAGGCCGACCCTGAGATCTCCTACCCGTCTGTAATTCACCAAAAAAGATGTCCTTTGGTATTCTACCATCATCCATCCTCCTAACGTGTCCTATCCATCTAAGTCTACGAAGACTGAGCATGGAATACACCGTCACACAACCTGATCTTTCCAATACTTCAGTATTTGTGATTTTGTCTTGCCACTTAATACCAAGTATTCTTCGCAGACACCGCATATGAAAGCTGTTTAAACGTTTCTCTTGGCGTGAGTAAGTTGTCCAGGTTTCACTGCCATAAAGAAGAGTACTAAGGACACAGGCTTGGTAGACGAGGACTTTTGTTTTGGCAGTAAGCTTCCTGTTCTCCCAGACTCGTTTTGCTAACATGTTCATTGTTGTTGCTGCCTTGCCAATCCTGATGTTGATTTCCTGATCGAGGGATAATTTGCTATTTACCTCTGATCCTAGATACGTAAAATGGTCTACTATCTCCAGTTCGGCGTCGTCAATTAAAATTGATGGTACACCATGTGCACCTTGTGACATAATCTGTGTCTTCTTTTTGTTAATTGTTAAACCAAATTCAGAGCAAGCATTGGAGAATGCAGATAGTAGATGTTGTAATTCTTCCTCAGAGTGGGTCGTAATCGCAGCATCATCCGCAAAAAGCAACTCTCTGATTAGTACCCTGCTAATTTTGGTCTTGGCCTTCAATCTCTGAGCATTATAGAGGCCACCATCTGAGCGTGAGTGAATGTATATACCGTCATCCTGATCACGAAAGGCATATTTCAGTAGAAGTGAAAAGTATATCCCAAAGAGGGTGGGGGCTAGTACACAACCTTGCTTAACTCCACTCTTGATTTCAAATTCTTCTGAAGTTGAGCCATCAAACTTGATTATACCCTTCATGCCTGTGTGGAACGATTCCACAATGGACAGAAGAGTTGGTGGGCAGCCAATCTTCTTTAGTGCTTTGAACAGACCCTCACGACTGACCAAATCGAATGCCTTTGTGAGGTCGATGAAAGCAATAAACAGTGGCTGATTTTGTTCCCGGCATTTTTCTTGCATCTGTCGCAATGAGAATATCATATCAATGGTAGACCGGTTCTGACGGAAGCCGCACTGTGATTCGGGGTAGACTTGATCTCCCAGGACTTGAAGTCTGTGCAGGACAATTCTGGCAAATTATTGCCTCTCCATAGCACAAAGCCTGGGCTAAAATAAAGAAACCATGTGTTGCCCATGCAGCATGATCCCTCTCTCGGCCTGCCTAGTTCACTCCAGAGGAAGGTTGACACCTATAATCTGGAACAAGACAAGCTGCAGAAGCTGCCGGATCAGCAAAGCAATGCTCTAACTGTCCGCCTGTCGGAGCTTCGATCCTAGACCAGCTGCCAACCAAGGCTTAGGGCCTGGTCTGCCCTGCCATGACTTATTTTGTCTTTGGGTTGCATTTCCTCGCACCAGGATAAGGCTAGTACCCTCCCAATTGCGCTCTTCCGCCCGAAGCCGTTGGCACAATGTGGGGTGTCGGGTTTGGTAAGCGCCGCCCAACATTCGGCGCTGACAGAAAGCAGGTAGTACCGTCTACTGTCATACGGTAGCTCAGTCATATCTGACTAAGACCTGACTATTATATATATATATATATATATATATATATATATATATATATATATATATATATATATATAATATCATGGGGCACCACGCGTTGCCTCTGACGGTGGTAGACACCTACAGGTGTTACTGATCAGCTACCGCCCGCCTCAAGCTGGCCAGCCCCCAGCCAATTGGGTGCTGATACGCCACAGCCTGCCTGCTTCAATGGGTGCTTGGGGCTAGGACAAAATCTGAATCGCAGGCTGTAAAACCAATGCACCAGGTACTAATAAAAAGAATAGAAACCTCAAGCTACGGCTTGCAACCTGGAACGTGAGAACCATGTGTCCAGGATTTTCCACTGACTTGACAAATATTGATGATGTGAGAAAAACGGCTGTGATTAATGCTGAACTCAATCGTCTTAACATTGATATTGCTGGCCTGCAGGAGACTCGCCTCGCTGAGGAAGGGTCACTAAGGGAAAACAATTACACCTTTTTTTGGAAGGGAAGAGGGCATGCAGAAAAAAGGCAACATGGTGTGGGCTTTGCAGTGAAGAATTCGCTACTGGGAATGATTGATATCCCAGCTGGAGGTAATGAAAGATTATTATAACTGCGCTGTGGATTTGCCACCATTCTCACTGCATATGCACCGACAATCGCTTCCTCTGATGATGTGAAGGATACGTTCTGCGAGCAGCTAGACTCTGCGATCAAGGCAGTTCCAAAATCCGACTACATTTATATGCTCGGTGATTTCAATGCTCGTGTGGGCAAGGACTCGAGTTCATGGCCAGTGTGCCTTGGAAAGTACAACATCGGTCGCATGAATGATAATGGGCAAAGGCTGCTGGAGCAGTGCACTAGAAATGACCTATGTATTACAAACTCCTTTTTTAAAACAAAAGAGATGCATAAGGTCACATGGAAACATCCAAGATCCAGCCATTGGCATCAGCTGGACTTCATTATCACACGGAGACAACATCTGAACCATACATCATTAACTCGAAGTTACCACAGTGCTGACTGTGATACAGATCATTCTTTGGTTGTTGCAAGAGTTATACTGAGACCAAAGATAATCTACACAGCTAAACACAAGTCTAGCCCCAGGATTAATATTACTAACACTCACGATCCTGGAAAGTGCTTTGAATTTCAACAGCAACTTGAAGACGCTTTCAATGATACATCAGAAAATTGTATAGTAAATGATAAATGGAGTAAACTTAAGGAAACTATTTATAAAACAGCGGTAGGGGTTTACGGCACTGTGGATCATAAGAGGCAGGACTGGTTTGCGGCAAACAGCCAGATACTGCAGCCCTTGATTGATAAAAAGAAGATAGCTCTCTTAAGAAACAAGGAAAGACCAACGCGTAACACTCTGAGTGAGCTGAAGCAAGCGAGGAAGGATGTACAAAAGGCTGCCAGGCTGTGTGCGAATGACTATTGGATCAAGTTATGTGAGTCCATTCAAATCGCAAGTGATAAGGGAAACATCAGAAGCATGTATGAATGGATAAAGAAAGCCTGTGGTCCAATGATCAAAAGAAGTGCACCGCTGAAAACCTTGACTGGAGCAATCATCACTGATAAGAAACAGCAGATGGACAGATGGGTCGAGCACTATTTAGAGCTTTACTCAAGTGAGACCAAGCTAGCAGATGATGCCCTCAACGCCATAGAGGCCCTGCCAACTCTTGACCACCTGGACACATTTCCCACTATAACAGAAGTTAAGTGTGCTATAAATGAGCTTGCATCTGGCAAGGCTCCAGGTAAGGATAGGATTCCAATAGAGGTGATCAGGAGTGGGCAAGACACACTCGCTCTACAGATCCACCAGCTAATAGAGCTATGCTGGCGAGAAGGACAAGTCCCACAGGATTTCAAAGATTCAAACATCATAACGCTGTACAAGAATAAGGGAGATCGGAGCGACTGTAACAACTATAGGGGTATCTCACTTCTGTGTATTGTTGGGAAAGTATTTGCCAGAATTGTCCTGCACAGACTTCAAGTCCTGGGAGATCAAGTCTACCCCGAATCACAGTGTGGCTTCCGTCAGAACCGGTCTACCATTGATATCATATTCTCATTGCGACAGATGCAAGAAAAATGCCGGGAACAAAATCAGCCACTGTTTATTGCCTTCATCGACCTCACAAAGGCATTCGATTTGGTCAGTCGTGAGGGTCTGTTCAAAGGACTAAAGAAGATTGGCTGCCCACCAACTCTTCTGTCCATTGTGGAATCGTTCCACACAGGCATGAAGGGTATAATCAAGTTTGATGGCTCATCTTCAGAAGATTTTGAAATCAAGAGTGGAGTTAAGCAAGGCTGTGTACTATCCCCCACCCTCTTTGGGATATACTTTTCACTTCTACTGAAATATGCCTTTCGTGATAAGGATGACGGTATATACATTCACTCACGCTCAGATGGTGGCCTCTATAATGCTCAGAGATTGAAGGCCAAGACCAAAATTAGCAGGGTACTAATCAGAGAGTTGCTTTTTGCGGATGATGCTGCGATTACGACCCACTCTGTGGATGAATTACAACATCTAATATCTGCATTCTCCAATGCTTGTTCTGAATTTCGTTTAACAATTAACAAAAAGAAGACACAGATTATGTCACAAGGTGCACATGGTGTACCATCAATCTTTATTGACGACGCCGAACTGGAGATAGTAGACCATTTTACATATCTAGGATCATAGGTAAATAGCAAATTATCCCTCGATCAGGAAATCAACGTCAGGATTGGCAAGGCAGCAACAACAATGAACATGTTAGCAAAAAGAGTCTGGGAGAACAGGAAGCTTACTGCCAAAACAAAAGTCCTCTTCTACCAAGCCTGTGTACTTAGTACTCTTCTTTATGGCAGTGAAACCTGGACAACTTACTCACGCCAAGAGAAACGTGTAAACAGCTTTCATATGCGGTGTCTGCGAAGAACACTTGGTATTAAGTGGCAAGACAAAATCACAAATACTGAAGTATTGGAAAGATCAGGTTGTGTGACGGTGTATTCCATGCTCAGTCTTCGTAGACTTAGATGGATAGGACACGTTAGGAGGATGGATGATGGTAGAATACCAAAGGACATCTTTTTTGATGAATTGCAGACGGGTAGGAGATCTCAGGGTCGGCCTCTACTACGATACAAAGATGTGTGTAAGCGGGACATGATTGATACAGGCATTGATAATGCACATTGGGAGCACGTCGCCGCTGAACGTGTTGCATGGAGGGCAACTATCAGAAACGGAATAAAGACAAAGGACAAAATGATTGCAGATAAAGCACACACAGAGCGTGAGAGACGTAAGATGGTGCAAAATGGTGGAAGTGACCATGTTTTCACATGCACCTACTGTGGGCAAACATTTGCAGCAAGAATTGGCCTTACCAGCCACACTCGCCACCGCCATGGATCGTAGTTATTAAGCCTTTTTAAAGCACAATGTACCAAACTATCGTCTGTCAAGACGGAAAGGTGCCAATGGCGAATGATATATATATATATTGTATAGACGAGCAAGTGTTTATCGTCCCATGATGCATAGGTTCTGTTTCTGACCGTTGAGAAAATGGCCGGGTTGATCCAAAATCCGTCCAAAGAAGCTCAAAGAACGGTGATTCAGTTTCGTTCATTTGAAGGATGTCGACCAATGGACATTCTTCGGAGAATGCAGGCAGCGTACGGTAACAAATGTGTGTCGAAGACAATAGTGACAGACTGGGCACGTATGTTTCGGGAAGGATGTCAGTTCACGACAGATCTTCGACGGCCATGTCAAGCGCATATTGTTGCAACAGAAAAAAAAACATGGCCAAAATTCATGCAGCAGTAAGATGAACCGTTGTCGAAGCATACGTTCGCTAGCGAAAGAATTTGTCAATTGGGACAATTCAAAAGGTCGTTCGTAAGAAACTGCAATATCGGAAGGTGTGTTCACAGTTGGTACCATGGATGTTCACCGACCACCAAAAAGAGGCACGCATGGAATGGTGTTTGAACCACTTCTTGCGTCACAGAGTGGAGTGTGGTGCATTTCTCTTCCGCATAGTGGTAGACGATGAATAATAGTGTCACCACTTTGAGCCGAGCAGCAAAAGAGAGAGCATACAATAGAAGCATGCTGGATCACCAAAAGCCAACAAATTCAAGTTACAGATTTCCGCTAGTAAGGTTATGCTGAGCGCATTTTTTTTTTTACCATGAAGGGCTATTGTTGGCCGACTTTAAAGAACCTGGTGTCAACATCAACTCTACCCACGACATGCAAACACTAGACAAGCTGCAAAAAGCCATCAAGAATAAATAACCCGGCATGATTTCTAACGGTGTGATTTTGTTGCACGATAATGCTCGTCGGCATGTCGCAAAGATTGTGCAGGAAGCATTAGCAAGGAAGAAGTGGGAAATTCTACAACATCCAGCCTATAGTTCTGATTCGTCACTATGTGATTTTCATTTGTTCGGACCTCTAAAAAAGCTCTCAAGGGGCAACCATTTCACACAGATGCAGACGTAATGATTGCGGTAAATACTTGGTTCAGTGAGCAACCACAATCTTTTTTTTTTTGCGGACGGCATTCGCCTGCCTAAGCAATGGGATGCTTGCCTGAATGCCTACGGCGACTTTTTCTGACCACCTCATGGTGCATAATTAATTCAAAATGAATGTTTTGTTTAATTCTACCGCACCTATTAATGTTTATTTCATGCTTTTGTAATAAAATCATTGGAACGGGTTTGAAATGAACGCCCCTAATATAAATATTAACAGTAATCGAAGCGCTTGCCCACGATGATTGCACAGATAACATTGGAGACAGCAACGTTTGTCAGAGTCCGCACTTCCTGAGGTTGACCTTTAAACTTAGCAAGTTCATCCAAGTATGTAGAAACCTAATCATGAAAGAATAAAAAATACATTAAACTTAAGCCCTGTTTATGATTTGTAGCAAATAGCAATAGTCAGGAAAACAAGACAAAAACTGAAGGCCATGTTGACATGAGGGACACAGTAGACACATTACTGATAGTTTAAGTTAGCTGCGTGTCCTTTACAGGACGTCACAATAAACCCCAGCATTTCCGGGCTGTTTGTGATTTTTCTATCCAACTGTAATTTAGTAGTTTGTTGTTGCTTTTTTTATTAACAACTCTCTTTATGAGTTATTCTCAGAGTTACATCCGGATAGAGAGAGTTAATCATTCTTCAGGAATCCCTATCGACAGGTCATAAAATGTCGAATTCGGTCATCACAGAAACTTTGCTGGTTAATAATCACGCAGTGATTAAACAAACTACATTTGTTAAACTATATTCGACACATTCACGCAAGATCAGCGACGATGTAAACCATACTTGAGCCAACGTATCATTCATTGTTTCACATAAAATGATTTGTACCTCTGCAGTAAAGCACCTGACCAGATGTGGGGAAATATGCTAGGCAAGAAATCGTGCAATATTTTTTTTTTTGTGTTTGCGAAAATATTGAAATAAGAATACAAAAGGCAAGAGGAAGTTAAACTTTGTACAAAATTTAAATACAAAACTCCAATGTTAAATCAATACTACAGTATGGGTCAAAAACAGAGAGAACAACTACAAGACACTGCAAACATTCATTAATTGGTGCCGACACAGAATAGTGGGAATGGAATGAAAAGGTATGACAGATTCACCAATGCAGAGCTCATGAAGAAAACTAAGCAAATCCCAGTGAATCAACGGTTAGAGAAAAGAAGCTGATAATGGACAAGATACACACTGAGAAACATGAGGACAATATAAGCAGATACTCATGGCTGGAGTCCACAACGCAAACGAATTAGTGGGAGACCTAACAACACTTTAAAAAGAGAATTACAGACAGAGATGAATAATACTGGGAGGACACGGGGGCAACTGTAATTGACAGAAAAAGATATAGTGGCTTGGCATAGTTTGGTTGAAGGCCTATGCCCAAGTAAGGGATAAGGAGCAGAAAAAGAGAGAAAAAAGAATGCACGAGGGCTCATGTGATATGTATTACACATGCCAGTATTCAAACAATCCAGATGTAACTCTGAGAGTAACTCATAAAGTGTAAAATTGATTGACTTTTTCTATTTATGATTTTTTTTAAATTCCGCTCATAGTCAAGAATCAGTTTACAATATATTATGTTTAATGTTCATTAGTCAGCATTGCACCAATGTTTGCACACTGTTTCACTTGTTATTATCCTTACTGTTTTTATATACATTATATTTTTTTTAAAATTAAAACCTGGTGTCTGTTTAGAAATGTATTGTATTGACAGTCACTGTAGCGTACAATTCATGCCTTGTGAACGTAAACTACGAGTACCTCAGAAATCGGAGTAGGTTCACCTAAGGGTGGGGAAGACGTGTAATAAATAGAGAAAGCAAGCACACATGCAAAAATCAGACCAGTGCACTCCCTAGAAGTAGCGAAATTACCGTGTTTCACCGAAAATAAGATCGGGCCTTGCATTAATTTTATCTTCTAATAATGCCGATCGCATTCTGGTATGAACCTAAGGCCCATCCACGTCAATATGGAAGCACTATACTCGAGTTTCGCCCTCATTTGAGCTCGTCAGTAGTGCATATCCCTGACCGGAAACAGTCCCAGATCACGCGTATGAAACGGGTGTGTAACCACGCGGCACACACTGGACACACCAAATTATCACAACAGAACATCACAACGCTACCCATCGTAGGCTATGCTCAATATTGCCCAATCGCCGCGACCGACGTCCGTCAATCGATGGGACCCGAACGATCAGGACTTCTCACTGGCAAGGAACACCAGGCCTCCTAAATCCAGTGAGCAATAATCAAATGATTATGTGGTTGTTTCGGGATTTGAAATTTAAATATTGAGCACAACCCACTACTGGCAACGCCGATCGCATTCTGGTATGAACCTAAGGCCCATCCATGTCAATATGGAAGCACTATACTCGAGTTTCGCCCTCATTTGAGCTCGTCAGTAGTGCATATCCCTGACCGGATCCGGAAACAGTCCCGGATCACGCGTGTGAAACGGGTGTGTAACCACGCGGCACACACTGGACACACCAAATTATCACAACAGAACATCACAACGCTACCCATCGTAGGCTATGCTCAAGATTGCCCAATCGCCGCGACCGACGTCCGTCAATCGATGGGACCCGAACGATCAGGACTTCTCACTGGCAAGGAACACCAGGCCTACTAAATCAAATCCCGAAACAACCACATAATCAATTGATTATTGCTCACTGGATTTAGGTGGCCTGGATGGATGGATGGATGGATGGATGGATGGATGGACGGACGGACGGACAGACAGACAGACGGACGGACGGACGGACGGACGGACGGACGGACAGAGATCGATAGATAGAACGAACGAACGAACAAACAAACTTTATTTTCAAAGGGTTAAGAATTGGGCACGCAGGCCCGTCTAACATTCTGCCCTTCTATCACTCTCTTTCATACATTATTTTATTCACACATCATTCAAGGCTAACAAAGAACAGCAACAATATAAAAGATATGCATTATAAAGGCATGGGCAAAATGCGAACATCAAAACTACACGACACAGTAATATTAGATAATGGTCTGATACTTGTTATTAGCCATGTGGAATATACTGGCCTACAAAAAGGGGACTGGCTGTTACACTAGGGTTTTGTTGTTATTATTATTATTATCTCTATTATTAAGGGGGAAGGTAATCCGTATTGAGATAGTGTTCGAATAATTTGCGATTATATGAATAGGGATTGATGATGTCTTTGATTTCTTGTGGAAGATTGTTCCACAGTTGAGCTGCAGTTTTGTATACGTCAATCCTAGGCTTCGGAATGTGTAGTATATTTAAACGTTTACTGTGTCTAGCATTATATTTAAACAATGGCCAACGGTAATTTGGGGCATTCCGATGCAGGATTTTGTGAATTAGTTTAGCTTTATTGAAAAGCAGGCGTTTGCGGAATGGTAGTAACTGAAGGCGTTTATACATGCTAGGATTGTCAGAAAATTGTTTGCTATAAATTAGACTCATGGCCCGTTTCTGGAGTGAGTAAAGTCGCTTGGTGTTTGAATTAGAACAACCGTCCCAGATTGTGGAGCAGTAGTCAAAGTGTGTCTGTATATGAGAAGTATAGAATAGTTTTCTTGTGTCCTCATCAAGGAAGTTTTTAATTTTGGCGAGTTGGTAGACTTTTTTCGCTGTTTGTTTAATGAGCGCTTGAACGAAGGAATTAAAGGTTAGGTTTCTATCAATGATTAGGCCTAATGTTTTGTGCTCAATTACACTTTCTACTGGCATGTTATCGATGTGAAGTTGAAGTGATGTGTGTGAGCTTAGAGGTTGAAGTCTTTGTCTGGTTGTTAATAACATTGCTCTTGTTTTAGTGATGTTAATTTGCATACGGTTTGAATAGCCCCACCTACACTACATTATTTAATTCTTGTTGTAAAGACGACTCCAGTAAAATACAGTTTTCAGCGTTTGTACAGTCATCTGCAAATAGATCTCAGGACGACGAAAGATGCAAAGGTAGATCGTTAATATATGGCAAATAATAGAGGGCCAAGAATAGAGCCTTGCGGTACTCCAATATTGAAGGTAGTGGTTTGAGACAGAGATTTATTATGTGATACTACTTGCTTTCTGTTTGATAGAAAAGATTATATTAGAGTGACTACATTAGGGCCAATTTTCATTGTCTCAAGTTTTTTAATTAAAATAACATGGTCTATTATATCAAATGCTCTCTTGAAATCAATAAACATAGTTCCACATAGACTGTTGTTCTTTATATTCTGGTGCCAATTTTCTATCATGTTTGTTAGGGCCGTATGGCAAGAATATTTTGGTCGAAATCCTGATTGGCTGTCAACAATAAGCTTGTTGCGAACTAAATACTGTAATGTTAATTTATGGATGTGTTTTTCTAGTGGCTTAGATAGTGATGACAGTAAGGAAATAGGTCTGCAATTGTTCGGGAGACCATTGTCCATTGCACCAGATTTAAGAAGAGGGTACACTTTGAGAGCTGATGGAAAGTGGCCTTTGGTGAGACACTGATTATATACATAGGTTAGTGATGTACAGATCACTGGCGCAGCACAACGGAGAATCCGGTTGCTGATTCCATCTAACCCAGATGAGGTTGTGTATTTTAGGTTACTGAGGTAAGTGAATACTTCAGTGATTGTCGTTAGCGGTGTGTCGGAAAGAATATCGCGGGAGCATCTATTCTCGCTAAACGATGACAATAAAGATAAGTTGCAAGGAGAATTAGGTACTGAAGCTTTCAACTGGTCTATGTCAGTTTGAAAATAAATTACTGAATTGGTCGCATGTAATATGATTTGATGGTAAAGAATTTCGGAAGTTATACTAGTTTGTCAAGGTGTTAATTGCCTACCATATATCCTTACTATTTGTTTTATCCATTACTAAGTTCTTAAAGTAATTTTTCTTTTCCTGTCGTATGTTATATTGAACTTTGTTTCTAAGAGTACGGTATGCACTGAAATCCCGCTTTTTATGTGCTTTATCTCTGTCTCTCATAATTTCAAGTATTTCCTGGGTGATCCAAGGTGGCTTTACGTGGTGTTTTACTCGAACTTCCTTGACTGGCACATGTCTATCAAAAACATCAATACAGGTTTTCATCCAGAATTCCAGAGCATCATCCGGGTCAGGAAGCTGATAAACATTGTCTAGAGGTGAACTGAGCAAGTCCTGTAAAAATGCGTTTTGGTTGAAATTTTTGTAATTTCTATATTTTACACTTATGTGTTTATGTTTAGGAGTTTTAATTCCTTTTTTAGACCACCTGCAGCATATTGGGTAGTGATCGCTCATTGCACAATTGGGTACGGTGCATTCTATGATGTTGTCTGAGCAAGTTACATAAATGTGATCTATGACTGTTGAAGATGACTTTGTTACTCTAGTAGCTTGTTGTACTATTTGTTGGAAATTGTATGATGCAATTATATTTCCCCATATTATGTTGGATTTGTTGGTGTCAATGTTAAAGTCTCCGAGTAGTATAATTTCCTTCCCAGAGACAGACAGACAGACAGACAGACAGACAGACAGACAGACAGACAGACAGACAGACAGACAGACAGACAGACAGACAGACAGACAGACAGACAGACAGACAGACAGACGGACGGACGGACGGACAGACGGACGGACGGACGGATGGATGGATGGATGGATGGATGGGAATGTAAGTAGGAATGTAGGTAGGTACATACGTAGACAGGTAGGCAAGCAGTTAAATATTCAGACAACTAGGTAAGTATGCGTGTAGGTATGAACACCATAGGACAGACAAGCAAATAAAAGCATAACGACAGTTTAAAGATGGTCGCCCATCTTGTGACATTCACCAAAGGGGAACAGCATTTTGTTATCCGTGTTTTAGTTAGCTTTGGGGTGAAATCTATAGAAATTCATCTGCGAACCAATCTGGGCTATTATACATGGACACGCGTTAGATAGCTGGTGGGTTGATTTGCTGGTTGTGTGGTTGGTTGGCTAGTTACTTAGTTAGTTAGTTAGTTAGTTAGTTAGTTAGTTAGTTAGTTAGTTAGTTAGTAAGTTAGTTAGTTAGTTAGTTAGTTAGTTAGTTAGTTAGTTAGTTAGATAGTTAGTTAGTTAGTTAGTTACTTAGTTAGTTAGTTAGTTAGTTAGTTAGTTAGTTAGTTAGTTAGTTAGTTAGTTAGTTAGTTAGTTACTTAGTTAGTTAGTTACTTAGTTACTTAGTTAGTTAGTTAGTTAGTTAGTTAGTTACTTAGTTAGTTAGTTAGTTAGTTAGTTAGTTAGTTAGTTAGTTAGTTAGTTAGTTAGTTAGTTAGCTAGTTAGTTAGTTAGTTAGTTTGCTAGCTAGCTAATTAGTTAGTTAGTTAGTTAGTTAGCTAGTTAATTAGTTAGTTAGTTAGTTAGTTAGTTAGTTAGTTAGTTAGTTTGTTAGTTAGTCAGTTAGCTAGTTAGTTAGTCAGTTAGTTAGTTAGTTAGTTAGTTACTTAGTTAGTTAGTTAGTTAGTTACTTAGTTAGCTTAGTTAGTCAGGTCTTAGTCAGATATGACTGAGCTACCGTATAACAGTAGACGGTACTACCTGGTTTCTGTTAGCGCCGAACGTTGGGCAGCGCTTACCAAACCCGACACCCCACATTGTGCCAACGGCTTCGGGCGGAAGAGCGCAATTGGGAGGGTACAAGCCTTACCCTGGTGCGAGGAAATGCAAGCAAAAGACAAAATTGTCATGGCAGGGCAGACCAGGCCCTAAGCCTTGGTTGGCGACTGGTCTAGGATCGAAGCTCCGACAGGCGGACAGTTAGAGCAGTGCTTTGCTGATCCGGCAGCTTCTGCAGCTTGTCTTGTTCCAGATGTAGGGGTGTTACCTTTCCTCTGGAGTGAACTAGGCAGGCCGAGAGAGGGATCATGCTGCATGGGCAACACATGATCTCTATATTTTAGCCCAGGCTTTGTGCTATGGAGAGGCAATAACTCCATCCCTGGTCTTAACTGGTCTCGGAATCAAAGCGAGAGGCAACTGTTACGGGTTATAAGTCCTTGTCAGTTGGCGTAGACATGGGGCGCCACGCGTTGCCTCTGACGGTGGGAGACACCTATAGGTGTCACTGATCAGCTACCGCCCGCCTCAAGCTGGGCAGCCCCCAGCCAATTGGGTGCTGATCGGCCACAGCCTGCCTGCTTCAATGGGTGCTTGGGGCTAGGACAAAATCTGAATCGCAGGCTGTAAAACCAATGCACCAGGTACAAACAAAAATATAAATAGAAACCTCAAGCTACGGCTTGCAACCTGGAACGTGAGAACCATGTGTCCAGGATTTTCCACTGACTTGACCAATATTGACGATGTGAGAAAAATGGCTGTGATTGATGCCGAACTCAATCGTATTAACATTGATATTGCTGGCCTGCAGGAGACTCGCCTCGCTGAGGAAGGGTCACTCAGGGAAAACAACTACACCTTTTTCTGGAAGGGTAAAGGGCAGGCAGAAAAAAGGCAACACGGTGTGGGCTTTGCAGTGAAGAATTCGCTACTGGGAATGATTGAAATTCCAGCAGGAGGAAATGAAAGACTATTATCCCTGCGCTTGGCAACCTCTTGTGGGTTTGCCACCATTATTACTGCATATGCACCGACACTCGATTCCTCTGATGATGTGAAGGATTTGTTCTATGAGGAGTTAGACTCTGTGATCAAGGCAGTTCCAAAATCCGACTACATTTATATGCTCGGTGATTTCAATGCTCGTGTGGGCAAGGACTCGAGTTCATGGCCAGTGTGCCTTGGAAAATACAACATCGGTCGCATGAATGAAAATGGGCAAAGGCTGCTGGAGCATTGCACCAGTAATGACCTATGTATTACAAACTCTTTTTTTAAAACAAAAGAGATGCATAAGGTCACATGGAAACATCCAAGATCCGGCCATTGGCACCAGCTGGACTTCATCATCACACGGAGACAACATCTGAACCATATATCATTGACTCGTAGTTACCACAGTGCTGACTGTGATACGGATCATTCTTTGGTTGTTGCAAGGGTTAGACTGAGACCAAAGAGAATCTACACAGCTAAACACAAATCTAGCCCCAGGATTAATATTATTAACACTCATGATCCTGAAAAGTGCTTTCAGTTTCAACAGCAACTTGAAGACGCTTTCACTGATACACCAGAAAATTGTACAGTAAATGATAAATGGAATAAACTTAAGGAAACTCTTTGTAAAACTGCCGTAAAGGTTTACGGCACTGTGGATCATAAGAGGCAGGACTGGTTTGCGGCCAACAGCGAGACTCTGCAGCCTTTGATTGATAAGAAGAAGAAAGCTCTCTTAAGAAACAAGGAAAGACCAACGCGTAACACTCTGAGTGAGCTAAGGCAAGCTAGGAAGGATGTGCAAAAGGCTGCCAGGCAGTGTGCAAATGATTATTGGATCAAGTTATGTGAGTCCATTCAAATCGCAAGTGATAAGGGAGACATAAGAAGCATGTATGAAGGAATAAAGAAAGCCTGTGGTCCAGTGATCAAAAGAAGTGCACCATTGAAAACCTTGACTGGAGAAGTCATCACTGATAAGAAACAGCAGATAGACAGATGGGTAGAGCACTATTTGGAGCTTTACTCAAGTGAGACCAAACTAGCGGATAATGCCCTCAACGCCATAGAGGCTCTACCAACTCTTGACCACCTGGACACACTTCCCACCATAACAGAAGTTAAGTGTGCTATAAATGAACTTGCATCTGGCAAGGCTCCAGGTAAGGATGGGATTCCAATAGAGGTTATCAGGAGTGGGCAAGACACACTCACTATACAGATCCACCAGCTAATAGAGCTATGCTGGCGTGAAGGACAAGTCCCACAGGATTTAAAAGATTCAAGCATCATAACACTGTACAAGAACAAGGGCGATCGGAGCGACTGCAACAACTATAGGGGTATCTCACTTCTGTGTATTGTTGGAAAAGTATTTGCCAGAATTGTTCTGCGCAGACTTCAAGTCCTAGGAGATCAAGTCTACCCCGAATCACAGTGTGGCTTTCGACAGAACCGGTCTACCACTGATATGATATTCTCATTGCGACAAATGCAAGAAAAATGCCGTGAACAGAATCAACCACTGTTTATTGCCTTCATCGACCTCACAAAGGCATTTGATTTGGTCAGTCGTGAGGGTCTGTTCAAGGCACTAAAGAAGATTGGCTGCCCACCAACTCTTCTGTCCATTGTGGAATCGTTCCACACAGGCATGAAGGGTATAATCAAGTTTGATGGTGCAACTTCTGAAGAATTTGAAATCAGGAGTGGAGTTAAGCAAGGTTGTGTACTAGCTCCCACCCTCTTTGGAATATACTTTTCACTTCTACTGAAATATGCATTTCGTGATCAGGATGGTGGTATATACATTCACTCACGCTCAGATGGCGGCCTCTACAATGCTCAGAGATTGAAGGCTAAGACCAAAATTAGGAGGGTACTGATCAGAGAGTTGCTTTTTGCAGATGATGCTGCAGTTACGACCCACTCTGAGGAAGAATTGCAATGTCTACTATCTGCATTCTCCAATGCTTGTTCTGAATTTGGTTTAACAATTAGCAAAAAGAAGACACAGATTATGTCACAAGGTGCACATGGGGTACCATCAATCTTTATTGACGACGCCGAACTAGAGATAGTAGACCATTTTACATATCTAGGATCGGTGGTAAATAGCAAATTATCCCTAGATCAGGAAATCAACATCCGGATTGGTAAGGCAGCAACAACAATGAACAGGTTAAGAAAAAGAGTCTGGGAGAACAGGAAGCTTACTGCCAAAACAAAAGTCCTTGTCTATCAAGCCTGTGTCCTTAGTACTCTTCTCTATGGCAGTGAAACCTGGACAACTTACTCACACCAAGAGAACAATTTAAACAGCTTTCATATGCGGTGTCTGAGAAGAATTCTTGGTATTAAGTGGCAAGACAAAATCACAAATACTGAAGTATTGGAAAGATCAGGTTGTGTGACAGTTTATTCCATGCTCAGTCTTCGTAGACTTAGATGGATAGGACATCTTAGGCGGATGGATGATGGTAGAATACCAAAGGATATCTTTTTTGGTGAATTACAGATGGGTAAGAGATCTCAGGGTCGGCCTCTACTACGATACAAAGATGTGTGTAAGCGGGACATGATTGATACAGGCATTGATAATGCACATTGGGAGCAAGTCGCCGCTGAACGTGTTGCATGAAGGGCAAATATCAGAAATGGAATAAAGTCAAAGGACAAAATTATTGCAGAAAAGTCACACATCAAGCGTTTGAGACGTAAGATGGTGCATGATGGTGGAAATGACCACGTGTTCACATGCACCCACTGTGAACGGACATTTACAGCGCAAATTGGCCTTATCAGTCACACTCGCTACCGCCATAGTTAAAAGTTATTATGCCTTTTTAAAGCACAAACTATCGTCTGTCAAGACGGCAAGGTGCCAATGAGATAGTTAGCTAGTTAGTTAGTTAGTTAGTTAGTTAGGTAGTTAGTTAGTTAGTTAGTTAGTTAGTTAGCTAGTTAGTTATTTAGTTAGTTAGTTAGCTAGTTAGTTAGTTAGCTAGCATGTTAGTTAGTTAATTGGTTAGTTAGTTAGTTAGTTAGCTAGCTAGTTAGTTAGTTAGCTAGTTAGTTAGTTAGTTAGTTAGTTAGTTAGTTAGTTAGTTAGTTAGTTAGCTAATTAGTTAGTTAGTTAGTTAGTTAGTTAGTTAGTTAGTTAGTTAGATTGTTAATTAGTTAGTTAGTTAGTTACTTAGTTAGTTAGTTACTTAGTTACTTAGTTAGTTAGTTAGTTAGTTACTTAGTTAGTTAGTTAGTTAGTTACTTAGTTAGCTAGTTAGTTAGTTAGTTAGTTAGTTAGCTAGTTAGTTAGTTAGTTAGTTAGTTAGTTAGTTAGTTTGTTTGTTAGTTAGTCAGTTAGCTAGTTAGTTAGTCAGTTAGTTAGTTAGTTAGTTAGTTACTTAGTTAGTTAGTTAGTTAGTTAGCTCGTTAGTTAGTTAGTTAGCTAGTTAGTTAGTTAGTTAGTTAGTTAGTTAGTTAGTTAGCTAGTTAGTTAGTTAGTTAGTTAGTTAGTTAGTTAGCTAGTTAGTTAGTTAGATAGCATGTTAGTTAGTTAATTGGTTAGTTAGTTAGTTAGTTAGTTAGCTAGTTAGTTAGTTAGTTAGCTAGTTAGTTAGTTAGTTAGTTAGTTAGCTAGTTAGCTAGTTAGTTAGTTAGTTAGATAGTTAGTTAGTTAGTTAGTTAGTTAGTTAGTTAGTTAGTTGGTTAGTTAATTAGTTACTTAGTTGGTTAGGTGGTTAGCTAGTTAGTTAGTTAGTTAGTTAGCTAGTTAGTTAGTTAGTTAGTTAGCTAGGTAGTTAGTTAGTTAGCTAGTTAGTTAGTTAGTTAGTTTGTTCGTTAGCTAGTTAGTTAGTTAGTTAGTTAGTTAGTTAGTTAGTTAGTTAGTTAGTTAGCTAGTTAGTTAGTTAGTTAGTTAGCTAGTTAGTTAGTTAGTTAGTTAGTTAGTTAGCTAGTTAGTTAGTTAGTTAGTTAGTTAGTTAGTTAGTTAGTTAGTTAGTTAGTTAGTTAGCTAGCTAGCTAGTTAGTTAGTTAGTTAGATAGTTAGTTAGTTAGTTAGTTAGTTAGTTAGTTAGTTAGTTAGTTGGTTAGGTGGTTAGCTAGTTAGCTAGTTAGTTAGTTAGTTAGTTAGCTAGTTAGTTAGTTAGCTAGTTAGTTAGTTAGCTAGTTAGTTAGTTAGTTAGCTAGTTAGTTAGTTAGTTAGTTAGTTAGTTAGTTAGTTAGTTAGCTAGCTAGTTAGTTAGTTAGTTAGTTAGTTATTTAGTTAGCTAGTTAGTTAGTTAGTTAGCTAGTTAGTTAGTTAGTTAGTTAGTTAGCTAGTTAGTTAGTTAGTTAGTTAGTTAGTTAGTTAGTTAGTTAGTTAGTTAGTTAGTTAGCTAGCTAGTTAGTGAGTGAGTTAGTTAGTTAGTTAGTTAGCTAGTTAGTTAGCTAGTTAGTTAGCTATTTAGTTAGTTAGCTAGTTAGTTAGTTAGTTAGTTAGTTAGTTAGTTAGTTAGTTAGTTAGTTAGTTAGTTAGTTAGTTAGTTAGTTAGTTAGTTAGTTAGTTAGTTAGTTAGTTAGTTAGTTAGTCCCCATATCATCCCCATGGCACACGGAACTATCAATCACAAAGAGAACTGGTTACTTGCATCAGAAGAAGACAGTCCACAGTTTTGGGGCATGCGGTGAGAAGGGGAAAGCTGGAGTATGTCATCACAACAAGAAGGCTGGAGGGGAAGAGAGGCAGGGGGAGACAGGGAGAAAATGCCGAACATTTTGAGATCGTGGCAATGAGGAAAGTCGGTATCAGAAATGATTGGAAGCATGAGAGACAGAAGAATGTGGACAGACATGATCACCAACGCCACACAGCAGGGACTATAAGAAGAATAAACTTGTTCATTGGAAATCGTGTATGTACAACCGGTTGCCATCTGTTGCAGTTTGGGGCACACTTAAAGTGTTTAAAAAGTCGGTGTCTCTGGCATCGCATTATGACTGTCAGCTTTTGTATTGATTAATGTGTCCTCTAACTTCTACGCAGTTAGAGGGAAAAAAACATAATCTGTTCAGTGCAAAGTTTGTGACATGCCTTCTTTCTTGGACATTCGCACTCATACAATATATTCAGAACATTATAGGGTGTGGCGACCTCTAACGGCCATACCAATTCCCCTTCAAGAGAAATTCCAAATCAAAACACGACAACTTCAATAAATGTAAATAAACATTACATTTTCAACTACAGCGAACTTGATGTAAGCTCGTTGATATTTGAACAATACGTTAAAAGCAGATGTACAGCATTCTATAAGTGTTACTTATATTCAAAGAATTTTTCTAGATTATGATTGCAGATTTTAAGAAATCAAAGTATTTCTAACTATAAAATAATGCTTTGAAAATGAAATATTTGGGCTCTATAGAAACAAACATCTATAAAAGAGAAGGTTGCCTCCCTTGGACTAAATCACATCGTTGTTAGTGCGCTTTTCTACCAAGACAGCGGTCCGGTTTCAGTCCCAACAGCAGGTTTATCGACCAGGACAATTCTGGGGCCGATCCAGCTTAATTAAAATAAGTACCAACATTATTTAGAATTATCTGGAAATTATGTGGGAGGTGAGTTGAGTTGATCCCTAAAGGACAGGCTTCTATCAAAAGTGATTCCCAGATCTGCAGTCTGCTTTCTCTAATCATATTTCTACCATTTATCGAGACACTCGGGAGAGCTTTAACATTCCTTTTGTTCAGTGAGCACCACATGACCTTTATGGGTGTGAGCTGAAACTTAATAAATGTATATGCCGCGGTTGATTCTTTTGTTACAAATGAACGACGGGAATAGCTTATGAAGCTGGAGGACATCCCAGGCAGTAGGCTGCTCAATGTACGAAACCGAGAGTGGGACAATACCGGGAAAAACCGACAGGGAAATGCCCTTGCAGAAGCCATGGTGGATTCAGAAGTAGTCTGCATAAACGATGGGAGGCCAACTAGAATGGGGATGAGACCTTGTGATGTGGACACGACTATTGATCTAGAATTTGTTACCCAGTCGGCAGTATTGAATGTTAAATGGACTATCCTGTGTGATCATGGGAGTGACTATCTACCCTGTTCACTATTGATTTCTAAGTCCAACCAGACCAACGCTGTTAGAGCACCTCAGCCCTTTAAATATGAGAGGGAATACACCCTTATGGGTCGTCTCAGATAGAGGGCATGCAGTGTCACTAGCAAACCTACTTATGGGTCGTCTCAGATAGAGGGCATGCAGTGTCACTAGCAAACCTACTTATGGGTCGTGTCAGATAGAGGGCATGCAGTGTCACTAGCAAACCTACTTATGGGACGTCTCAGATAGAGGGCATGCAGTGTCACTAGCAAACCTACTTATGGGTCGTCTCAGATAGAGGGCATGCAGTGTCACTAGCAAACCTACTTATGGGACGTCTCAGATAGAGGGCATGCAGTGTCACTAGCAAACCTACTTATGGGACGTTTCAGATAGAGGGCATGCAGTGTCACTAGCAAACCTACTTATGTGCAGCCTCCTTGGTGGACCTCTGAGGTAGAACGTGCATGGAAATCCAAGAGAGCAGCAGTTAAACAGTTACAGAAAGTGCGGCGGACACCCCAACGTTCACATGAGGAAATGGAAAAAGCTTCGCAAGAAAAGAAAGCCAAGGTGGAGGAATTCAAGCGCTGTGCAACAGAACCCATAAGAGCGAAAAAGGAACACTTTATGAATGAGATTAGAGGAGATAAAACACAGGGAAATTTCTGCAAATTGCATAAACAGATGGAAAGAAAAGATCGCCCGGCCACAGTGGGTACAATATACAGAGATAGCGGTTCGCGTTTGACAATGGACAAAGAGAAAGGGGAAGCTTTCCTGCAGAGATTTAGCACTGAAGATCAGAACGATGGAGACATCAGAGGCTAAGTTAGAAATCTATCAGGTACCATTAAAGATACCTATTTTGAGGATATCATTCAGCTAGACCAGGGGTCACCAAACTTTTTTTCTCGGCGAGCCGGATAACTGAAAAAATGATGAGCGCGGGCCGCATAATCATTCTGTACAATACTTGCGCCTGTCTATGTGGTGAAGGTGTACGGACGCGGTTCGTAATCCCGTATACCCGCGTTCGATACATATTTTTACTGAACTTAAACTTGCCAAGACATCAACAACAGCATAAAATGCTGGTGTTGACTGCAAACGTCCTGTAAAGGATATGCAACTAATGTTAACAACACTTGCAAGCCAGAATGAACACTCTGGGAAAAAAGATGAAAAACTAAGTTAATCATGGGTGAATGGCGTGAAATGCACACAAGAAACAAAGGCAACCAACATATTTATTTACTACAAAAGGTTATCAAAGAAGGCGACGTTAACAACAAAGATAGTTGCATCAAACCTAGTGTGTACATATACGAATCTCACAAACTAAGCAGCAAAACAGGTTAGTGAGATTTGTGAAGTTGATATTTGGCTTTCAAGATTTCATCCATGTTTGGTTTGGAATTGCAGCATCCAATCTAGAGAATTGCTTTCAAATGTTCATCAGTTAATCTCGTACGATGTATTGATTTCACATATTTCATTTTTGAAAATGTTTGCTCACAGACATAAGTTGTTCCAAACACTGATACCATTTTTTGTTTCATATCCTTTATAGGACATCGCTGTCAACATCAACATCTTTCAGCTGATCTTGATTACTTGGCAAGATTACGCTCATTAGTTTGCCATTGCTTTCTGAGCAACCGGCTCACATATCCCGTAAGTTACAGATGCGGAGAGAACCGCTACCAATTCTCGCTCACATCACGTTACTTACGAGAGTATACGGGATTACGTAGAAATTCGTGTACACCCTAGACCAGGGAGACCGGCATTGATGCCATACCAGCAGCAGATTGCTTCAGTTTCGGAAACTTAACGTCAGCTAAGCAGCGATAACATTCAACAAGTTTTCCTTCTCTGTGCTTCTCTTACAACAAGTCATTTCATTGCAAATCAGTGAGCTTCAACTGTAGTTCAACTGGCACATCATCAAGGTTACAATCAAACGGATTCTGGAACAGAATAATGTCACTTTCAATTCTGTCAAGATCCGAAAATCTCTCCAAACAAATGCTTCTTCAAGTCACGAATATTTTTTTTTCGGAACATTGAGTTTGACATCATCGGCGATTATAGCGCAAAACTCTTTGAAACAGTGAAAATGAGAAACGTTTTCTCCTTCCAGTTGTATTACAAACATTGACAGCTTTCTCCTAAATCCTTTTGATGATTCTGTAGAGATCACAGACGAGATTATCCTTTCCCTGAAGTTTCAGATTCAAATCTTTCATGTTTGATGTGATGTCGAGATGTGGATCAGCTCTATTGTTTTCAGTGAGGAAAACATCTATTTCGTTTCGGAGCTTGTAAAAACGAAACAGGACTTGGCCGCAGCTGAGCCACACTCACTAATGTGTGATAAGGTAAGTCACAGAAGTCAGAATAAATTCCTTCAAGAAACGCCTTTAACTGACGGTGATTTAGTGCATATCCCCGAATGAAGTTCACAGCAGAAACGACTGATTTCAGTACACAAGAAATGTCTAAGTCTTTCCCCACAGAGTGCTTCCTGATGTATGGTGCAGTGTATGAACAGAGCGCACGGAATTATCAAATTTTCCAAATGAGTCCTGGTCTGTACCATCAGACTCTTCCTCAATCCAGCCATGTTTTTTCCTCCATCAAAGCTGATTCCACTGAAGGTTATACTTTTTGCACTTCCATTAGAATGTCTTTTCCTGTTGTTGTTCCATGCATGCTGCAAACGGATGCCAACTCTTCCGTTATCTGAAAGTCTAAATTGACACCACAAATGAACACGAGAAGTTGTGACGTACTCGAGAGATCAGTAGACTTATACAGCGCCAGAGAATAACACAACACGTTCCTAGTTTTCTCGCGTATCTGTGGCACTATGTTCTCTCCAAATTCTTCTGTTCTTCGCACAACTTAACTTGCCGTAAGGTAGATAGTTCCAAACAGATCGGCTTTCTCAGACACAAGTCATTTGCTGCTTCCATAATACACTCTCTGATGAAGTTGCCATCAGTAAACTGCTTTTCTCGTTCTGCCATCTTATACACAATGTTGTAGATTGTAAGAGTGACAGGTTCATTTTCAGCAAACTTTCTCGTTAAGAGATTTCATTGAGTTTCAAAACCACGTTTCATGGACTCATATTTCTCAGAGTGTAACTTTTCCAGAAAACGTTCAATACTTTGATAGATGTTTTGTTTCGTAGTGACACCGAAGATTGTACTCTTTCAATATGGCAACACTTTAGTTGCTTATTACGCAACTGGTTTTCCGGTCCTTTGTTTACACAAAGAAGTACTTTACTCCCCATTCTTCATTGAAAACGCGACACTCGCCGTCCACTTTACTTTTCTCAGTAGCCATAATGAAGGGCGAAGCTCACGGGATCTGAAAATGAAAAAGACATTGAATTAGAAACATAATTAAAATCCTATTGACACACAAGAAATGCAGGCGACTAGGGGTCACTGGTGAAGCTGCGGCTCACCATAGGTACATATAAAGTTTATAGGTACCTATGGTAATAGAATATATCTCATAATAAGGTTTGCAAAATATATAAATAGGGCCGGCCTAAATAAACAGCCTAGAGCAGAGTTTTTCAACCGAGAGTGGCAGCAAGGTTTTCCGCGGAAACAGTCCGAAATCGCCCAAGTGCAACATTTCTGCCCATCTGGTTTATTACATAAAGTAGGACAGAAACTTGGATCATCGTAAACATTTGCGTAAGGATCTGCTCCAACAGAAAGATTCAAAAACACTGGCCTAGCGACCAGCTCGATTAACACCTTGACCGGGGAATTCTTCTGAGCTGGAGATAATATTTTCGTAATAACACGAGGATGCTATGGCATTGTTATGCTATGTTTGCTAATTGATTGCCTCTATTAACACTTTTAGTTCACTTACCTATCACTGTCAAACATAGAAATCCTTGTTACATACCCATAAAATGGATGACTGGCAAAAATAAGTAATTATTTCTGGAACATCCGAATTGTTTTGACAGCCGGGCGCATTTTAGGGAGGGAAAGATGTGTGTGTGTGTGTGTGTGTGTGTGTGTGTGTGTGTGTGTGTGTGTGTGTGTGTATGTGTGTGTGTGTTTGTGTGTGTGTGTGTTTGTGTGTATGTGTTGCTATGGAAACCATGGTGATGTCAGAGCGTAGGCGGCGCTACAACGAGCCGGGGAAGGACTTGGGATGGTGCAAAATAAGTAAACATTACAATAAACAAAAACAATTGTAAATTTAAGACACATAGTAGCCAGGAAGTCTCCGCACGTGTGAATCAATCAAACAATCAAGTTCCGTCTCCACAATGAAGGTTGGCTACAATGGATCTCAAACACTGTCTCTCGCCTTGACTGTACGTTATATCAGGCTGATGTTTGTCCATATCTTGATGTTATCTTCCCCCTTGTATCGTTGTCTACCTCTTGCTCGCTTGCCCTCAACCTTGCCCTCCAGTATGGTTTTTATAAGAGTATCATGACTTTTAACGTGGCAGAAATATTTCACATGCCTCCTCTTTATTTATTTCTTCAACTCTCTCTCTCGCTCTCTCTCTCTCTCTCTCTCTCTCTCTCTCTCTCTCTCTCTCTCTCTCTCTCTCTCTCTCTCTCTCTCTCTCTGCAGAATGTTAGACGGGCCTGCGTGCCCAATTCTTAACCCTTTGAAAATAAAGTTTGTTCGTTCGTTCGTTCGTTCGTTCTCTCTCTCTCTCTCTTGATTCCCAGTTTTTCTAGAACCTCTGCATTTGTTTGATTTTGTTTCCACGAAATATGACATATTCGTCTGTATATCCACATATCCAGGACCTCCGTGCGACTCTCTAGTTGCTTGTTCAATGTCCAAGCTTCCGCGCCATTCAGTAGCTACGTGGTCTCGAGGTATGGTGTCCGCCTCGAGTGCTGGAGGTCCCGGGTTCAGGCCCCGATGAGGACCAGGATTTATTTAAAAAATCCACCGGGACTTCCAGTAATTTCCCCTGGTCTCTGGTTAGTGAGATCGGAAGCCCGTGTGTATTGTTGCGCACGTAAAAAATCCCTTGGCAGTTGGAAATCGAAAAAGAGTAGCCTAACGGCGCTGCCCGGGCAAAATTTCGAGTTAAAAATCTACCCAAAGTATTTCAGGATCCTCGGCGGTGCTACGGAGTTCGTGCACTGAGCTGAGTTTCTCCAGACTCAGGTTTGAGTTAGGAGGAGAACGGAGCACTTATGGGTTGCACCCGTGTTCCGTGATGTTGATCCATAAACTAAACTAAAACTAAAAACTATACGTAGCATTTGACAATTATAATTTTTAATGCGCTGTTAATTTCTCTAGATGTTACTACCGATTTTGTGTGGAGATCACCTATCATTCTAAACATAATAGTGACATTTAAATTGTATCACAACGCCTCGAGTTCCATACGTTATATCAAGCATTTTCGAGTACCGTCGGCGGGCCGGGTGAAATGACGTCGCAGGCGGGAACCGGCCATCGGGCCGTAGTTTGGTGACCCCTGATCTAACCTATAGTCAGTCAGAAACGGCATGCCTATCGCACCCCTGTTCTTATTGTAAATTTATTTGTTAGTTTTCCCTCATGGAGAACTCTGCATGTCATGTCTTCATGTGATGCCCTTATTGAGTTAATGATTTTCTGTGGCATTCCATAGTTCCTCAATAAATACTCAACTTTTGCCATTGTTATCTATCAATGTTGCCATAATCCACAAATCAAATATAAAGTGGCGAGTTAAGTTCATTGCTTAGCTATATTATGTTGTGTAATATGGCTATCTGGTCAGTGCAGGAGCTGTTTCGTCGAAAGGATGCTTGCCCATCCCTTAGTTTGTCAAAGGCATCTCCTAATCTCTCCTGTGTGACCCCGTGGAAATGACAGCAACATTATTTATCTAGAAGATCGCACGCCTGTAAGCGCTCTTTCCCTGACAGCTTTACTGGTTTCAATCAATCAATCATGTGCCATGCCGGAAAGCGTGGGCGGTCATGATTCGCCATTTCACTCGATCACCAGAGTCGTGGATTAGCTCAGTGTTCCTGTCTCGTCCATGCCATGTGGCCAAGCCATCCAGGTATTTTCCTCTCGGTCTTCCTCTTGGTCTGTTCCCTTCGATCTTGCCAGCTGTCACTAAGTTCTCCAGTCCATTTCTTCTCATAACATGTCCAAAAAATTTTGACTGTCTACGTCTAATTTCTCTAATCAATCTACGATTTTCATTTGTCTCTTGTAGTACTTGTTCATTGGTTTTTCTGTCTGTCCATGGTATTCTTTGCATTTTCCTCAGAAACCACATTTCTGCAGCCATCAGATGTTTTTCTGCTTGACTGCACATTGTCCAAGTTTCACATCCATACAAAAGAACAGGCTCTATGTATCCCCTCAACACTCTTTTTCTCGTTTCAATTGACATCATTTTATTGGTCAGAATGTTTTTCATCTTGCTAAAGGCTACTTTCGCAATGGCGATTCTTGTTCTAATCTCCTCAAGGCATCTGCCATCAGATGTTATGACTGTTCCGAGATAATTGAACCGATTCACTTGTTAAAGAATATTCCCATTTACGTGTATATTACATTGTGGTACTTCGTTCTTCCTAGTGGCGACCATAACCTGTGTCTTCCTACAATTTAATTCCAACCCCAGCTGCTCACTGTGTACAACCACAGCGTCTACTAATTGTTGCAGATCCTGTGCATTGTCTGCAATCAATACTGTATCATCTGCATATCTAATGTTATTTATGTTTCGTCCTCCAATGCTTATTCCATTTAGGTCTTCTACATTTCTGAAAATATTTTCGCTGTATAGGGAAAAAAGATCTGGAGACATTACACATCCCTGCCTAACACCTCTCTTAATAGGTTGGTATTGTCCTACTTCATTATCAATCCTTATGGCAGCTTGTTGTTTCCAATATATGTTTTGTATAAGTCTAATGTCTTTCCCATCAATTTGTAGATCTGCAAGCATATCCACAATGTTGACATGTCTAACTCTATCAAAAGCCTTTGTGTAGTCAATAAAGCAAAGATGTATATCCTTGTTTACTTCTAAAGCGCGTTCAATAACTGTTCGCAGCATATACACAGCATTTACTGTACCCTTTCCTTCTACAAAACCACATTGTTCTTCCCCTATTTCAGGTTGTATTTTCTTCCTCACTCTTTTCATGATAATTCGTAACAAAATCTTTGTGATGTGACTCATTATACTAATTGTTCTATGTTGATCACATTCTAAGGCTCCTGATTTCTTTGGGATTGCAATAAATACAGAATTACATAATTCAGAAGGTATATCTCCAGTATCATATAATGTGTTCAGCAGTCTAGTGACTTGCTCTAGTCCAAATTCTTCTAGAGCTCTAATCATTTCTGTTGTGATGTTATCTGCACCGGGGGCCTTGCCAGCTTTCATATGCTTAAGAACATTTTGAACCTCCATCTTTAAAATTGCTGGTCCTTCATTATTAAATCTAATAGCATACTGTTCCTCTCTGTTATCATTATACAGGTCTTTCACATAATCTGTCCATACATGTAGAATCTGATCTTTTTCTATTATGACTTTGCCATCTTTAGTTTTTAGACAGCCTGTTGATGTACTTGTTCTTTTATTAGTAAGTTCCTGAACTCTTTTGTGCACTAATTTGGTATTTTGACTGTTGTGTTGTTTTTCCATTTCTAAGCACTTTTCCTCAAGCCATGATTCTTTTGCCTTCCTACATAATATTCTGACTTGTCTGTGAATTTCTTCATACTTGGCAGGATTATTTTTGTTGAGTCTTCTTGTTTCCATTAAGTGTAAAATTTACTCTGTCATCCATTTCTTACGACCCACCTTCTTTAATTTTGGAATAGTTTTTTCTGCAGCCACATTGATTGAATTCTTTAACATTTCCCATTGATCATCCACATCCTGGAATAGGATCTCTAGATCAGACAATATTTCAAATCTGTTCTGTACTTCTATGTTGAATTTGTTTTGTATTTCCTTGTCATTACTCAATGTACACAAATCATATTTAGTGTTCCCTGGTGTATACTTACTGGTTTCACTGGCTGAGAAATATAATTTAGAATTGCTTGTGTTTTTTACTGATTAAGTACGAACATCTCTTTCACCCTATCTATTAATTCTATTGGTTTATTAGTCGTGCATAGCTCTAGATGTATGTTTGTTATATAAAGGGTAGCTAAGAGTGAACTATGCAGTGGAGGACGATGAATTGAATTATCTCCCCCCCCCCCCCTCTGCCGTGCGTCCACCTTGACGAGGTAGAGGGGCTTGCGTTCCAATGACCCCAAGAGCTATGCCGACGGTAGCACAGCTACTGGTAGGGTCACCCATGTCGGACAGGTCAAGGGAGAGGGACCAGATGAAGTGACGCACAAACCTGCTGCCTTGTAGGTAGACTGGGGACAGTCAAAGGCTAGGGAAAGCATCCCGAAAAATGCTTGTCGAAATCGGATGTACTGAGCCACAGGCTTGACAAAGAAGTGCAACGTAACTTTATCATTTCATGATGCCACAGATGAAAATTAATCGTTATGGTGCTAATCCCGTGAAGTCCCATCAGGCGGTGATAGTGCCGGGCCCCCTGCCTCGAGGGGGTCCACCCATGACTACTGGTGGTCACCTTCCCCTGTGCTGTGGAGTCAAGGCACAGAGAAGTAGGTTAAGAGCTATTGGCCAAATACCAAGGACACTCAACATACTACAGTGGAATGCCGAAGGAGTTTATAACAAGAAAGAATCCCTGACACAGCGTCTTCATAAAGATAGAATAGATGTGGCATGCATTCAAGAGACACACCTCAACGCCACGCGCAAATTTTCAGTCAGGGGATATCAGGCCACACGTTTCGACCGCGAAGGACATAAAGGAGGAGTTCTAATACTTACACGAAATACATTACCTTCCAGCGAAGTATCTGTGATCTCTGACAACCAAACAGAAATTATAGGTGTTGATATAATGATAAAGGACGTGAAAATAAGAATTTACAATCTTTATAGCCCAGCAGATAAGGATCTTACACTCTCAAACATGAAAATAACTGACACAAATTGCATTATTGTCGGAGACTTTAATAGCCGTTCAGAAAGATGGGGATACCCAGATACTGACAAAAGAGGAGATGAAGTGGAGGACTGGGAAATAGACTCAAATCTCCATCTACTCAACAAAGCGGATGACACACCGAGCTTCTACTCCAGAAGATGGATTACCACTTCTACTCCAGACTTAGCTTTCTGCACAGGAGACATCCTCCACAAAATCGACCGCCATGTGCTGGACCAATTAGCAGGTAGTGACCACAGACCAATCAAGCTTGTAATGAATATGGACTATGTTCCACAGGGGCAAAAGCTCTTGCCCCGCTGGAATTACAAACGAGCGGATTGGGACAGAATTGCCACACTAACAGACAAATATTGTGAAAACATAAATACACGATATGGCAACATGAAGCAAATGGTGGAAAGTCTAAACAGAGCAATAATACAGGCAGCCACTGAGTCCATTCCAAGAGGAGCGAGGAAAAATTACAAACCATACTGGACTGAAGAACTACAAAGTTTGGAGGACAAAGTTGAAGATGCCAGGAATACAGCAGAGAGAGAACAAACAATTGAAGCGAACATCTATCTCAAAGCCATCTCAGCAAAATATAAAAGAACAGTAAATCAAACAACAAGAGATTGTTGGAGGGAAAAAACAGAAAACCTGAATTTTGACAGGGATGGAAACAAACTATGGAAACTAGTGAAAGCCATGAACAATGAAGGACCTAGAAACAAACAAATAACAATTAAACAAGGAAATGCCTTGCTTAAAGGAAAAAAGGCTGCAAATGCACTAATGGAACACTATGCCAGTGCAAACCACATTGATATTACAACCGAACAGAAGAAAGCAATCAAAGATAAACAGATACATCATAGTAATACAGAGACAGCAGCAGAATATATGATGGCAAATCTAACAATGGAAGAAATGGAACAGGTAATGAATACCCTAAAAAAGAAGAAATCACCAGGAAAGGATGGAATCACAAATGAAATGCTAATAGGACTAGGGACAAAGGCAAAAAAGAAACTACTGGCAGTCCTAAATTACAGCTGGAAGAGGGGAATAGTCCCACAGGCATGGAAGGAAGCTATACTAATACCAGTCCCAAAGAAAGGAAAAGACCTGGAAGAACCAAATGGCTATCGACCTATCAGTCTACTTAGCTGTGTAGGAAAATTAATGGAACGCATTATCAATGGCAGGCTAACATGGCATCTGGAAGAAAACAAACTCTTAACACCACACCAAGCAGGATTCAGAAAGTACAGATCCACTGAAGATCAAATAACCTATATAGTTCAGGAAATAGAGGATGCCTTCCAAGAGAAAAAGCACACAATAGCGGTCTGGATAGATTTAGAAAAAGCATTTGATAAAGTATGGAAGGAAGGACTGAATGTAAAACTGCAAAAAATGCATGTTTGTGGGAAAATGTACAAATGGATCAGCCACTACCTTGAGAACAGAACTGCCAGGACAAAAGTACAAGGACAAACCAGCAAAATGATGCTGTTGGAGCAAGGTGTCCCCCAAGGAGGAGTTCTTTCACCAACATTTTTCCTAGCATATATAAATGACATCACGGAAAATTTTCCAGCCAGAGTACACACATCATCCTTTGCAGATGACCTAGCCATATGGACATCTGAAGAATATATTAGTACAGCTAACAGCAGAATACAGCAATCCCTATTAGCACTAGAGAACTGGTCAAAATCATGGCTAGTGAAGATAAGTGAGGAGAAAACAACATGCACAGTGTTCTCCCTCTCAAATAAAACTCAGCAACCTAAGCTGGTATTGAATGGAAAAATATTGCGCCATGAAGAAAATCCAAACTATCTCGGAGTCACCTTTGATCGTCGCCTGACATGGAAAACACAGGTTGAGAAAAATCGAACAAGAGCAAGGCAAAGAATGGCAATCATGAAAAAGCTTGCTGGTACAACGTGGGGAGCAGATGAGAAAGTTCTCAAGAACTATATACTGGACGGGTGAGGCCAGTACTGGAATATGGCATTGCAGCTTGGGCAACAGCAGCTAAGTCAAACTTTAACAAAATAAGTAGAGTCCAAAACCAAGGAATGCGAATCATAACTGGAAGCCTGAAGACAACGCCTATTAATGAACTAGAAAAGATCACTTGTTTACAACCAATGCAGGACAGAAGAGATAGCAGAGCCCAGCAACAAGCAGAAAAATTTAGAAGATTGACAGACCACCCTATGTATAACAGGTTTAATGGTTTTGGAAAAGGAAGACTGAAGCGTAGCAACTTTGTAGAAACTGCAAAACGAAAGATTAGGGCAGATCCCATACTTAACATATCAACAGTCAAGCCCATTTACTATGCACACAACTTCCCAGCTTGGAGACAGCAGCAACTGCCTGAGATGATAGAAAACATTCCTGGTATTGAGAAAAAGAACACTCAGCATGAAACCGAAAGAAGAGAAATAACCCTAAACTACATAAAAGAACATTACCCAAGCAGCAATTGGACCCATGCATATACAGATGGATCAGCCAAAAATTCAATAGAGAATGGAGGAGGAATTCTCCTAAATTTAAAAAATGGAGTGAAAAAAACACATTCAGTGGCAACTGGAAAGTTTTCAAGTAACTTCAAAGCAGAGGTAGATGCTCTGAAAACAGCAGCAGAAATGCTCTTCATGGAGGAAAATAAAGAGAAGCAAATAGCTATCTTCACAGATGCAAAGTCAGCTGTCTCAATACTGAAGAGCAATAACAGCACAGAAATAGCTGACCTAAGAGCAGCACTCCATGGTCTATGCCAGAAATCCAAAAAAGTTGTAATACAGTGGATACCATCACATTGCAGTATACCTGGAAATGAAGAGGCTGACAGACTGGCAAAAGAGGGCGGACGACTACCACAGCCTGACATAGACATAACTTACAATGAGGCAAAGAGGTTGATAAAAAGCACCTATAAAACCAAATGGGAATCAGAGCATCCAGGCCACCAGAAGGATGATGCATATTACAAACTCGAACGAAGAGAACAAGTAGCAATCGTCAGACTCCGCACAGGACATAACAGGCTGAAATACCACTTGTTCAATAAACTAAAAATAGGAGATACCGATGAATGTAATTGTGGAACTGGTAAAATGACAGCTAAACATTTGCTGCAGGAGTGCCCAATATATGCAGAACAGAGAAAGATATTTTGGCCCACACCTGCTTCATTTGAGGACAAGCTCTATGGAGATATCAACAAGCTCAAGTTGACCGCAGCTTACTTTAACTACATACAGGTTGACATTTAAAGGTGTATGAAGAAGTATTCAGACTGCCACACTTCATACCACAGGTATGTCGGTTACAAAAGCCTCCCAGAGGCATGAAATGTAATATTGCTCGGATAGCAAATCCATTACGTGGAAAGTCCGAATCAAAAGCTCACTGTGTGAGCTTCATAAAAGGTGGAAAAAGTGTCCTAGTGGCACGAAATGGAATATTGCTCGGATAGCATATCCATTGCGCGGAAAGTCCGAGTCGAAAGCTCACTGTGTGGATGTTATCTGCACACTGCATTCTTCTGGTTTCCGGGAGAACAGCCTATGGTGAACGGAAGGCCCAATATACGGAAGTGAGGCTAAGCAGCCACATGCAGGACGTGACGATTCCTTGGGTGAGCCCAGTACCAGAGCGCTGTGTGTTGGCTCTGCAATTATGGAAGCCTCCTTGGATGGCGGGGAATGCCCATGGTCTGCCCCTGCCTTCCCTTGAGGGCTGACCAGGATGTCTTTGGCTGTTCTATATGGGCCAGCTAGGATGGGAGATAACACCACACCAGTGAGAGTCAAACGTACTAAGAAACCCCCGGGAAGGTTAACCCGGTCAACAAATGCCCGCAGAATTCGGATGTGTCGGCCTAACGGCGCAAGAACTCAGCTCTGCTGTAAACAGGCACAACGCAATCACATCCGAAAAAAAAAACTCCGGATGAACGAAGAAGAAGAAGAAGAAGAAGAAGAAGAAGAAGAAGAAGAAGAAGAAGAAGAAGAAGAAGAAGAAGAAGAAGAAGAAGAAGAAGAAGAATTACCTCCCCAATTAAACGAAGGAGAATAGAAGGTATTAATTCTCTCCCAGCGATATTCTCTAAACAAAATTGTCATCAATATTCTTTTGTTAATATACACTATAGTAATTGCCAGAAC
This sequence comes from Cepaea hortensis, assembly GCA_963921405.1. Taxonomy (NCBI): domain Eukaryota; kingdom Metazoa; phylum Mollusca; class Gastropoda; order Stylommatophora; family Helicidae; genus Cepaea; species Cepaea hortensis. The sequence continues at coordinate 45,350,361 of OY992881.1, forward strand.
AGGTAACTTGATAAGAATAACAACGAATATAAAGAAATATTTAAAATCATCCATTGAAATTTCATATCAATTAACAAATAATAGAAGATGCAAATATTAGCTTATAAAATATCATAATTTAATCTGATTTTTATAATCAAAATTATGCAGCTATTACACACCAAAAAGTTTAGCTATTTCAATTTAAACAAAAAATTCATAGTGGTATTCATCGAAGAAGGGTTCACGAATTCTAAACATATTAAACTTTATGTTATAAGTGAATGTGTCTTTAGCACTAGCAACACCACGGCACGTGACAATTAGATATCCTTCCGTCCAGACTTCTAGTATTTCTTCGATCTCTTAGATCATGAAGGTATTCAGTTGAGATGATACAGCGGTTTTAAAGCTTCTGCTGAATACACAGTATCTATAAAGTATCCTAGGATTAAACAATTTTGTAATTCTTTTTTTTTAAGCATTTAGCCATGTAATTGATTGTCTCTTAGACATTAACAGCAGCCAAAATTTAACGGTCAGGTTTCTGTTATCTGGCACGAGCTCTAGGGCCACCAAACTTCTTGGGCTGGCAACGATGAGTATCTGCAACCATATGGCATCTGTCATACTGAATCACGACATCCCTGATCTGTTTCTGTTGGTCTCATCCACATATTTCTTTTTATAAGACACGATGGCCTTGGGAATAGTTTGCCTGATTGCATAGATCTGTGCTAATGACCACATCCTTTTACGCGCACGTGGATATCAACTCCAGCAAATCTCTCTTTGCCCAGCAACAGAACTGGTTCTTGAAGCTTTGCACGAAGAATTCCAGGCTCCATTTGATCAAGTGGGCGTCCATTAATCTTGATGAGGCCATTTCCACACTTGATGTGGGCTACTGTAATGGCGTTTTTCTTGCACCTATATGCTTGAACAGCTTGCAGCTGACATTTTTCAGGCATGTTTATTGGCAAATCCTAGTCAGAAAGTGCCATGGGGAGGTATAACTCCATACCTGGTCTTAACCGGTCTAGGAATCAAAGCGAGAGGTAGCAGTTACGGGTTATAAGGCCTTGTCAGTTGTCGTAGACATGAGCGAAACGGGGTGCTCTGGTGGTGGGAGACACATACAAGTGTCACAGATCAGCTACCGCCCGCCTCAAGCTGGGCATTCCCCAGCCAAATTGGTGCTTATCCGCCTCCTCAGCCTGCCTGATTCAATGGATGCTTGGGACTATACTAAATCTGCATCGCAGGCTGTAAAACCAATGCAACAGGCAGTTTTTGAAAAAATAGAAACCTCAAGCTACATCTCGCAACTTGGAACACACGAGCCGTGTCTCAGTGATTTCACACTGATCTGATTAATATGTGAGAAAAGTGGCTGTGATTGATGCCGAACTCCACCGTCTTAACATTTATTTTGCTGGTCTGCAGAAGACTCACCTTTCTGAGGAAGGGTCACCTTTTTTCGAATGGTAAAGGGCAGGAAGTAACAAGCAGCCCATGCTTGATAGAAAGAAGATAACTCTCTTAAGAAACAAGGAAATTAAGCTGAAGGGACAAAAGAAGAGCAGATAATTAATAACAACTCCCCCATCAATCGTGTTCTGAGGTAGAGCACAACTCTGGATACGTTCGGCCCAAAGAGGAAAAAGAGTAAAATGAGAGACCCCCCCCCCCCCCCCCCAACTCGCAAGAAAATTGATAGAAATAAGGAAGATTATTTCCAGGATTCTGGAGACAGGGGCAAGAACTATTACTGATATTCAGGCCTGAACTACCATGTTTAAACCCAGAGTAGTGGGTTAAACTGTTAGGCAGCAACTGAAATAGTGATTTTACAAGTTAAACTTATACAGACTAAACAAGCAAATCAAGAACAATACAAAAAGCTCTTTATTTATAACATTCTGCAACTAAAAGAACAACTGATTTTCATACAAATTTAAGCCCGAAGATCAGTACAACAGACATGTGTAGTTAATATCAAAACATTAACAATGGATTCATTCATTCATTCAGTAGAATGTCCTTTGCAGAACCTCGCTCCCATAACAACCTTCCGGAAAACCTCTCGATCATAAGCAAGATGTCCCGCTTCCGATACACCCATCTGGAGATCATCCACCACATCTTGCACCCATCTTCTCTATGGCCTTCTTCTTCCTCTCTTCCCAGACATATACCCCTCCATTATTGTTCTCTCCAAACTTTCGTGACGTTTCAAGTGACCAAAATAATTCAATTTTCTTTGTTGTATCGTCTTATATATATATATATATAGGCCGAGAGAGGGATCATGTCGTTTGGGCACCACATGTTTCTCTGAAGCTCTGCCCAGGCATTGTGATGGAATATTGCAAGGTGCCACTCACTATATATATATATATATATATATATATATATATATATATATATATATAGTGTGTGTGTGTGCTTGCGTGCGTGCGTGCGTGTGTGTGTGTGTGTGCTTTTGTAGAGGACGCCAGAAAACTGATATATATCAGTGTAAATGCTCACCATACTATCTCGTTGAAAGCTAACATATACGAGAGGCAAATACAATCGCTAGTCTTTAGTGACCTCATCAAAAAGAATAATAACCATGAACAAGGCAAGAGATCAATTACATCTCATAAAGAGTCATTAAAATGACCCATGCACTTATTACATGAACATAACACAATGGGACAAAATAAAGAGACAAAACATATATAAAGAGACAAAACAAACCATTAATACTACCTACTAAACTAACATTTTCCATCCAGTAGATAGTTGAACCTTGCAACACTCCGGTCTCTATTATACAACAATATCTAATGGGCAAAGTCTCTTTCTAGTGGCCCTTCACCATCATTTTTACGCATAAAGTTACAGGAAGACACACTTTTATGGGAATCCTTTTGGTTTACCTCTGTCACACGACACTGTCCACCTTTCACAGCATACGTCTATCACTTTATAGCTGGCTGACCACATCGGCATCTCATTGTCTCCCCTTACTCCGCCTCTTTCTGTTAAATGAATTTCCTTGGCCACATGTATCAACATTTCTATCAGAAGCTAGCACTGCGCCCACCTGGGAGGCTGGGGTTGATCCTTTGGAAGTTTCATGCAGCATTTTCAACCACCTGTGACCACATCTTTAATATAACACTTTCAATAAATTGTGACGCCATTGCACATGTCTTTTACTATTTTCTTGCGCTTCCCTGTTGTTGAATAAAGCTGTGAGTTTAGTATTGCATGATTGCAAGACATATCTTTCCCCACTTGCAGTTCCGAGAACAGTCCTGTAGAACATGCTTAGCACTTTAATCATGTAATCTATATGTGCCCGGTGGTGAAAAAAATGAATCTCATCTAACTCACTATAAAAAAAGTCATTTATACAATACAACTGATTAATATGGCTAAAATCACATAGTTGTTCATTGTCACATGGCACTGCCCAACTATAAAGTGTAAAAGATCGTAGCAGGCCCACAGTACAATCCGTTGACTTTGATGTCCATGAAAGATATTTACTAGTTTCTTCTTTCAACAAATCTGACCTCATAAGCTTCTGGTGGGCATGTAATTCCAAATTGATATTTCAGGGGAGGCAAGTTGTTTGGTTTAGCTGGTAGAAACTCAAATTTTTGGACCAAAGCTGACAGAAATAAGAACAGCTCCATTTTGGCCAGTGACTCGCCCAAACACACACGTCTTCCTGTAAGGGACATTTAATACAGACAATAAATGAACCACAGCTGTCTTTATGCATTGTAATAAATGTTGACAGTCATTATCATCGTGTGCCCTGCCATCTCGTGTAGGTGTTTGCACCTCTACAGATCTTTGTCCTTGACGTTCTTGATCAATCATGATGAAAGTATCCATGCCATCGTCTCAGCCTATCCAGCATAATTTCTCTTGGTTGTCTCTGCTTCTTCTCCTACTGATCTTTCTAGTTATCACGATGTTTCCCAGTGCGTATCTTCTCAATACATGACCAAAGAAACATGGGTTGTTTCCTTTTGACATTTGTATACAATGTTCTACTTTCATTTCTGGATATTTATTAGTTAATCTGGCAGACCAAGGTATTCACAACATATGCCTCATAAATCATATCTCCATTGCTTCCAAATTATTCTTAATTTGTTTGTTCACGTAGACAAATGTAAACAGTGTGAAAGCAACATTGACGTTTTTGAATTGTGGTTATGTAGATGAATAATAATGTATGTTAGCGGAAGAACACATACAGTATTACAAAAGCTGGGACTGAAGACAACATGATTGAATTGTGGTTATGTAGATGAATAATAATGTATGTTAGCGGAAGAACACAAACAGTATTACAAAAGCTGCGACTGAAGACAACATGATTGAATTGTGGTTATGTAGATGAATAATAATGTATGTTAGCGGAAGAACAGATACAGTTTTAAGCAAGCTGGGACTGAAGACAACATGCTTGAATTGTGGTTATGTAGATGAATAATAATGTATGTTAGCGGAAGAACACATACAGTATTACAAAAACTGGGACTGAAGACAACATGATTGAATTACATTAAAGCAATACAACAAAAAGTACTTCTCCCTTATATGAAAATAGTTCCTTATTAAATTATTTGCTTTATAAACAAGTCGGGAGAAAGAGCGCTAGAAGAAGAGAAAGTTACATGTAGGTAGACAACATCAAGAGAAAGTTGAATAACGCATGTCTGAATGTATTATGAAGATCTTGGGCAGAAAGTGCAGGAGACTCAATACTGATTCCTTAATACAGAGATGACTCTTGTTGATGATGAGTGCAACACTTGAGTTCAAAGTAAGCAAATGAAATACAAATACAGGGAGACAGACACATTTCCTGGTTGGACAAGATGGTCACATCAAAGCCCACTCTAAGTATATGTTTTCTTTTGCTGCCTTTCATCTCCCAGTGGAGAATGCGCTGTCAGCCCACTGAAGCAAAGCCCTTTGTCAACATGCTGAGATTGGTTGGATTTTACTGCTGACGTTTTCCTTGGGATGAGGAAGCCACAAGTATGCCAACCCTCCTTAGTCACATCTTATGACATTCAAGGTAGGTTTCAGTGCTAATATAATCTGCTTTCCTTGTGGACCCTGGTATGACATTCAAGGTAGGTTTCAGTGCTAATATAATCTGCTTTCCTTGTGGACCCTGGTATGACATTCAAGGTAGGTTTCAGTGCTAATATAATCTGCTTTCCTTGTGGACCCTGGTATGACATTCAAGGTAGGTTTCAGTGCTAATATAATCTGCTTTCCTTGTGGACCCTGGTATGACATTCAAGGTAGGTTTCAGTGCTAATATAATCTGCTTTCCTTGTGGACCCTGGTATGATATTCAAGGTAGGTTTCAGTGCTAATATAATCTGCTTTCCTTGTGGACCCTGGTATGACATTCAAGGTAGGTTTCAGTGCTAATATAATCTGCTTTCCTTGTGGACCCTGGTAACATACGGGATTACTGGATGTAGTAAAACGTAAAGCAGATGATCTTTTTCCATGCTTGAAGTTTGATATTTCTACAGATCAATCCATACTCAGTGGATGATGTGGTCAGTATTATGTCAGCTGCCTTGACTTCTCAGAAACCTCCCTGGTATACATTTTCAGGCTGGGAGGGGGAAAGGGAGGGGGGGGGGGCAGTCAGCGACGAAACATGCCCGCCTTGAGGAATATTCATATAAATGACCATGTACTAGCCACTTTGCTAATGCAGTTCGCGTGATTGAATTACTACGTCCGAACACATTCTTAGTAATGTGTGTATTCATTAAACAATTGTAAGATGATAAACGATACAAATATAATAAACCATTGCTGCTCATTGCATGCTCTTTTCTCTGAGCATAATTAACGATATTCAAACAGAGTAATTTTTCCTTTACCAGATTTTACCTGAGCAATGCTATATTATGCTCTGCATAAAGATAGCAATGTTAATGAAATAAAACAAAAATATTCGCTTCAGTTTAACAGAAGAAAAGTTCATACCAAGTGAGAAAGGTATAAATTCCTCTCGGTTGATAAGCTTCCCTGTTTTGTCCAAAAACCGCTCAGGCCGGAAGTTCATTGGGTCACCCCAGATTTTTTCATCATGTAAAACAGAGTCCAGGTTTGTTAGAATTGATGTCCCAGCTGGAATGGTGTACCCTCTGACTTTTACTTCCACAGTGTTTGCATGGGGAAGACTTCACGAAACGTGTGAAGAGGTAAAATAGTTCAAGCAATTAAATACACAACTATGACCTCTTACGAACAAGAACTAAACAGGTTATATTAATATTGGCATATCATCAGAATCAAGTGCCCTGCCGATAAGCACATGCGTTCATGATTCGCCATCTCACATCACATCATCACCAGTCAGGGATCAGCTGTCTGTTCTTGTTCCTATTATACCATATGGTCAAGCTATTAAATATTAACCTCTCTGCCTTCCGTTTCTTCACTTCCTAGTAGTCTTGCCAGTTGTCACTAAGTTTTCCGGTTTATTTATCCTTATAATATACTAAATATAATTGTGACTGTCTACATCTTGTTTTCTCTAATGCATTTACGGTTTTCATTTATTTCTGGTAAAACTTGCTAATTGATTTTTTTTTTCATGCTTTCACTGCCATTCTTGAAGACACTTTTTCTCACTGCAGTTGACATCTTTTTACTAGTCAATATGTTTTCCATCCTGCTAAAGGCTACATTTGCCATAGAGATTCTTATTTAGCATATTGTACAACAGTGGAAGATAAACTCTATGGACCGCTGAATGAACTAAAAAAGACTGTTAGATTCATACAAGAGACGACATTGCAGTTGTAGACATGTTTCAAGCGAACGAAAGAAGAAGAAGAAGAAGCATATTGTACCATGTAAAACAATCAAAAGATTTTTGCACATTCCTATTCATGGATAATTTAAAAAGAAAATAACAATTCTACAAATATAAGCCTAATTCTAACTTATTTTCTATGCACAGCTATTTACAATCAACCGTTCACTTTAATACATTCTATGATGTTCTATAATGTTCATGTTTAACTCATATTTCTGACTTAGTTAAAATGAAATCATCGATGTACACACAAAAACAAAACAAAACAAAATAATAAATAAAACAAACAAACTAGTCTGCTGGTTTAATTAAAAGCCAACTAAGGAATACTCTTCTGGAAACAAATTGAAAAACCATCTCTGGGAAATGTTAAATTAAATTTTGTTTCCCATAGCCTAGCAGCAAAGACAATCATATCCAGCAACAATAGTTTATTAAATAAGGTTATGAGCTCCACTGGTGACTGTTTTCCAAATAGTTCTGCAAACTCAGTTGCGATTGTCTATCTATGTTGTCCTCTGTAATGCTCTGCTTCTAACATACTCAATAAAATACCATCTGTCTTGTGGGTAATAATCTGTTTGCGTACAATTTCTTTCTATGGAATTTGAACACGGGTCGTCTTAGCTACCGTTCATATTCTTTACAAAATTGGTGTCATATTTGCTACATGTAATTTTTTTTTTTTTTTTCCGCGTTTCCATCCCGTTTCAGGATATTGCGGTCAACACCAGCATCTTTCAGCTGTATGTTGATTCCTAGGCTAGATTACGCTCATTAGCACGCCACGACTTTCTGAGCGACCGGCTCCATACTCTCATAAGTCACTTTTGCGATTCGAACCACTGCTACTTGTAATGAGATTAAATAATAATTTTAGTTTACTTTCTAAGACTTACTTGAAAGGTACAATATTGGCCAACCTCTGTGTTTCCCTGATGGCTGCATTTAAGTAGGTCAATTGAGGTTTGTCTTGCAGAGCTACAACCCTCTCTGTGCCGACAACATCATTGATTTCTTTGAAAATCTACAAGTTTAAGTAAAATAACATCAGTGATTTCCATTTCTTTGAAAATCTACAAGTATAAATTAGAATTTGAATAACGAAGACACAAACCATAGATTGTACGATTTATTGCTTGGAGCATTTCGCTGCATCTCGTCAGGTACATACTGCAGAAGTCACACAACATAGAATAAAATAACTAGATACATCGTCCAAGCTGAAATATACACATGTTCGCACAGTAATAATATCAATTGTTTACCATGGTAATTTTAAATTGACTATCATGTCTTTCTGTTTGCACAAAATTAGCTTATGCGGATGGATCATTATCGCTTCTGCAAACTTTAACACACGACTATTTTGTGTATTTAACAACACGTGAAAAGCGCTGGCTCTATCAATTACATGACCGGTTTCCGAGACATGACGTGCAATGTACGATGCCGGAAGTTTATAATTGTGGTGTGTCAGCCTTCCCATGATCCCATCGCTTCTGATTAGTTTCTTGTCAACCCAGTTTGGTATGTGTTCAACAACTCTGCTGTGTAACTGTCGTTCTGTTCTGCCGATGTAGGTAGACTCACACCTGCATGTGAATTGGTAAATGCAGTTAGATGTGGCGCACAGAGGGGTAGATTTTTTTATTGCTGAATAGGTGTGGTTCTGTACCTAATAACTGGAGTTGCAGCACAGAATGTTCGGCCGACTGCTGTAACGAGCCGGTCCTGTAGACGTTTCATTATGCCATCCCCTTGAAATGTAAGCGGTATACATACCTTGAGCTTAGAGACTGTAGTTACGTCTGATTTTGGTTTCGTATATTGGCAGTGGCGCTTTATAAATCCTGTGGAGTACTCATTCAGATTGAAGACATTCTTCAGATTTTCAATTTCCTCTGTCAGTGTGTCCTGGGTGCATATCTTTCTAACACGGTCAAACAGGGTCCTCACTAAGCCCCGTTTATACTGGACAGGTGCGAAGCTATGACAATGTAAGTATTGGCCAGTCCATGTTTCTTTGTGGTACACCGATCTTTGAATTGTGCAGTCTGCTCTACGTCTCATTAGGATATCCAGGAACGGCAACGTTTCGTTGTGTTCGTGTTCCATAGATAAAGAGATGTTTTTATCAATCAATCATGTGCCATGCCGGAAAGCGTGGACGGTCATGACTCGCCATTTCACTCGATCACCAACGTCGTGGATCAGCTCAGTGTTCCTGTCTCGTCCATGCCATGTGACCAAGCCATCCAGGTATTTTCCTCTCGGTCTTCCTCTTGGTCTGTTTCCTTCGATATTGCCAGTTGTCACCAAGTTCCCCAATCCATTTCTTCTCATAACATGTCCAAAAGATGTTGACTGTCTACGTCTACCTTCTCTGATCAATTTACGATTTTCATTTGTCTCCTGTAGTACTTGGTCATTGGTTTTTCTGTCTGTCCATTGTATTCTTTGCATTTTCCTCAGAAACCACATTTCTGCTGCCATCAGATGTTTTGAATTTTAGCTTGACTACACATTGCCGAAGTTTCACATCCATACAAAAGAACAGGCTCTATGTATCCCCTCAACACTCTTTTTCTTGTTTCAATTGACATAATTTTATTGATCAGAATGTGTTTCATCTTGCTAAAGGCTACTTTCGCCATGGCGATTCTTGTTCTAATCTCTTCAAGGCATCTCCCATCAGATGTTATGACTGTTCCTAGATAATTGTACCGATTCAATTGTTGAAGAATATTCCCATTTACTTGTATATTACACTGTGGTACTTCGTTCTTCCTAGTGTCTTCTTACAATTTAATTCCAAACCCAGCTGCTCACTGTGTACCACAACTGCGTCTACTAATTGTTGTAGATCTTGTGCATTGTCTGCAATCAATACTGTATCATCTGCATATCTAATGTTATTGATGTTTCGTTCTCCAATGCTGATTCCATTTATATCTTCTACATTCCTGAAAATATTTTCACTGTATAGGGAAAAAAGATCTGGAGACATTACACATCCTTGCTTAACACCTCTATTAATAGGTTGATATTGTCCCACTTCATTATCAATCCTTATGGCAGCTTTTTGTTTCCAATATATGTGTATTATAAGTCTAATGTCTTCCCCATCAATTTGTAGATCTGCAAGCATGTCTACCATGTTGACAAGCCTAACTCTATCAAAAGCCTTTGTGTAGTCAATAAAGCAAAGATGTATATCCTTGTTTACTTCTTTAGCACGTTCAATAACTGTTCGCAGCATGTACACAGCATTTACTGTACCCTTTCCATCCACAAACCCACATTGTTCTTCCCCTATTTCAGGTTGTATTTTCTTCCTCACTCTTCGCATGATAATTCGTAGCAAAATCTTTGTGATGTGACTCATTATACTAATTGTTCTGTGTTGATCACATTCCAAGGCTCCTGATTTCTTTGGGATTGCAATAAATACAGAGTTACATAATTCAGAAGCTACATCTCCAGTATCATATAATGTATTCAGCAGTCTGGTGACTTGCTCTAGTTCAAATTCTTCTAAAGCTTTAATCATTTCAGTTGTGATGTTATCTGTACCGGGGACCTTGCAACCTTTCATATGTTTTTATGCGCCATGTTAATTATGGCTTGTAACGATGTTTCTTGTAGATTGTCTATGGTGATAATTAATACATCGTGCATACAACGTCGGTAGAAGATCAAGTTTTTAATGTCTGAGGATCTCTTTTCTTCTAAATGTGCCATGAAGATATCCGCTAGAATATGACCAAGAGGACTCCCGATGGCCACTACGTCAATTTGGCGGTATGACGTATTCAGAAAATTGAATTCTATATTGGCAGTACATAGTAATAGTAGCCTCTCCAGAATAAACGTTGGTATACCTAGTTTTAGTTGTTTGTCTCTGATCCGTTCACTTATTATTTTCACTGTCTCATCTAATGGAACGTTGGTGAATAGGGAGGCTATATTCATGGATGCTATGTGTTTATTATTTATGTCCATAGTATCCAATAATTTCACCAGTTAGAATGTATCTCTAAGTATTTTTGGATCAAACGACTGTCGTACTGGCTTTGAAATTTCAGCTAGCCATCTCGCCATCTGGTGTTGTGCAGAGCTAACCACAGACAGAATCGGTCTTAGCGGGACTCCAGGCTTGTGAAGTTTAGGTAGACCATACATTTGAGGAGTTTCGGAGCCACTGGTGTGAGCATTTTTGCAGTGGCCTCACTGATAAGTGCGTCAATCACAAGTGAATGGATCTCTTTTCTCATTTTTGCATCCAGGTCCTCCAACTTATTTACTATTTGATCTAACCTTGAATTTAGATTCATCCGATAATATCTCTTCCATTGTACTCTGGTAGTCTGACATGTCCATCAATACTGCATCACTTCCTTTGTCTGGTTTCAGTAATACAGTGGTTTTGTTAGCCTTTAATGCAATAAGGTGTTCGCTGATCAGCGGACATGCCTGTTTAGAGGGTGTTGTGCGATACGGATATTCTAAATCTACCAGTTTGGCCTTCAGCCACCCGACCGACTGAGCAGAAGTAGGTGATAACTTAGAGACTTGGTCAAATAACATTTCAAACTGTGCCTGCGACTCAGTGCGGTTGATGTGTGTTTGGGCTTTATGCAGAATTTTAATCCGTATGCAAGGGCCTCAGTTTCAATATTGTTGAGAACGTACGATAATAAGTTCCTCACATACCTCTCTGGGTTGTCTAGTACTAACGTTATTATCTTTTCAGTAATCAGTGATTTGTTGAGGCGAGCATTCTCTGCGATTTTCACCTTGTACACTGTTTCTGTGCAGAATTTGTGAACTTTAAGTGGCCATACAAACTCAATTCTTTGGTGACAATACGCAAAACTGTGTGTTCGCTTGAGGTTGGCCATCTTGGACTGGGTTTCTTCTATCTGGTTTTTTTGTCAGTCGTCTCATGATTTATTTCTTGTTGAACATATTTTGTCGGCTCTCAGTGATCTGAAATACCGGTGAGGAAATATTCCAGATCTTAGGCAGTCTTTAAGAAATTTCAATCGACAATCTTGTACCGATATTTAAACAAAAAAAAGTTTTAAGTTAAACAACATCACTGATTTCTTTAAAAATCTACAAGTTTAAATAAAACAACATAATTGATTTCTTTGAAAATCTACAAGTTTAAGTAAAACAACATCATATATTTCTTTGAAAATCTACAAGTTTAAGTAAAATTAGTTCATTGATGGGATATCAATATGCTGAACTGATTAAAATAAATGTATTGCTGTCTGTGAAACAAAACCAAAAACTAGCCTCGAAGTAGTGACCTGCCATGGCTCTGTGATGTGACAGGACCATCACATCTTCTAGGCCTGAATGCACACAGGAATAGGTGGTCAGTCTTACCCCTCTTAATGGACTATTAATGTAGGCGTTGAACCCTTGCCCAACCCCACTCATGGCATTATCGGCGTAGCTTCGCCGCAATTACCACCAACGCACCCATTATTTCTTTAAGCAGGCTGTAATAAAATTGCTTTTGCCTCAATGAAAAAATTATACATGCCATACATTCTCAAGCTGTGTTTAATGTCTTATTGTAGACTGATACATATGTGCTGCGTGACAAAAAAATCATATGTGGCTTCACAGCTGGAATGAAAGGCAAAGCGATTGCCGAACAGAGCAGAACAAATCACACAACGGCCTCCAGCATGAGAATGGAGATTGAGGCTGAAACTGTAGCACTAAAATGGCTCTTCAATACTTCATTCACAAAAGTGATTATTATCTCTGACTTTCATTTCCTGCTTCGGAAAGTACAGAACCAATGGTTGTGGCATGAGGCACTGCCACTCTTGGAAGCCTCAAGCCTTCAATAACCATTCGGGCGATGCGAGGAGGGACAGAAATGAGACAGGTGATATAAAAAGTAAAATAAAACAAGTAAAGGGTCTTGTTATATTTCCTGATGTGTATTGGTATACAGTGCTAGTCCTGTATTTTATTAGACCAATTGACACTGGATGGGAGATGTGACAGTATCACATCAGCTGCCTTTATTTCCCAGGAAGTTATTTGGTACCTATTTTAGGCTGAGTTAACCTGGGAGCACAATCAGTTAAAAAATAAATGGGGATTTAAAAACATAATAAATGGGCTGGCAGACAAGCTCGCTAGCCAATGCACTTTTACACATCCAAGAGCTGAAATGTTGGCTTCAAAAGCACTTTTCACTGGTACACTGAAGATGTACAGAAAAGATGCACTGCTCACATTAAATGACAGCTTGGTGCAAGGTAATGTATCCCTCTATGAATCTTCGCAAGTATGGCTATTGGAGCATGGCATCAAGTATAGAACTTGGTGCAATGAATGAATGAAGGTGTGTAGCTAACCATCTTGCAGCAGGGACTATCAACAGTTACACTAGTGGTTCTCAACCTTTTTTGGCCCATGCCCCCCCCCCTTTACCATATGTTCAGAACGTCATTCCTCTCCCCTTTCAAATTTTCTCCCTATAAATCCCCCCACCCTTACACAGTATACACACAAATGGAAGCTAACTTTATTAACACATACTAGAACAAGTCTAGACGTCTACATAAAACGTGATTTGCGGGTCTGCTTACCTTATAAAACGAATTTCATTAGGGCGAGAAGTACAGAACAGTACATTTAGAGGGAAAAACAATATCAAGTAACTGGTTCTTGTATTAATGCGATCTTAAAATAATCTTAATCTTCCCCCCCCCCCCTGCCCGAAAACCCAAAAATTCCCCTCTGGGGGGAATTCCCCACCGGTTGAGAACCACTGAACCCCTTTGACTTCTGCCACGAAACCCTATCACTTTTATTGGGAAACCTTGTGACTTCTGCTGGGAGAGACCATATGCTTATGGGTTTAACCAAATGTACACACGTCAGTTCTTCATCACAGTACATATTCATAGCCCAACTTAATTAGCTTTTTTTCTTTTTAACTGACTACATACTTTACATGACATAGCATACTTTTTTATAACCACTGGAAATGGCTGAAGTATTTGGGTATAGAATAGAATGACAGTATTTGGTATTGACTTATTTTACCTTCTTCTGTACTTCTGGATTGTGCAGCATGTAGAGTACAAACCAGAGCATTGTAGTACTGGTTGTCTCACTGCCAGCAACAAACAGGTTTTGGATTACTCTTGCCAATTGTTCAACTGGTAAAACAACAAAATTAACCAAATGAAACACAAAATAAAAACACACAACAGGACTAATTCTTTTACGAGACATTGTTTAAAAGCACATGAAAACTCTGATTACCTTTGTATTTGAGGCATGTGCACATATCCCTGCTCTTCATACTTTTTTTATGACAAACAAAATCTGAATTTTGTATTCCTTCGTTGTTGTCACTGTTTAAACATATGTTCTATTCTTGAATACAGATGTTACCTTATGATAAAGTGTATATGTGGACATACCTGCACAAACATCATCATCATCATCAAGTATTTCAGCTTGTGATCTAGTTATGAGGCTTTCTGATTATTACATTTCAGAGAATTATATCCAGTGGCACTCCCATTAATTCCATATATGTCTACATTGACAGATCTGTGCATGTCAGCTTTGTACTTACTTTCCAAGTTTTCCTCCTCTGTTTCCTCCCATATTTTTTCCTTCTAATGCTTTCCTTGGTGTTTCCTCATGTCTTGTTGTGGTACTACTTTACAAAATTTTACTCCATTACATTGTCCATTCTTTGTCCATCAAACCATTTATTTCATGTTATTCTTTAGTTACACCATATCTTAAAAAAACACCCTCATATGCTATGTATCACCTTTATTATAGGTTCATGTTTAAGAAGCATATAACGTGACTGAAAAGATATTCATATACAGGATGAGTTTCTTAATTCAAGGTCTATATTTTTTGTTGTCAGGATTTCGTGTCATTCTCTAAAGATCTACACAAAATAGAATAGAAAAGTAAAACACTTCACAATCCCATGAAGAAGATGAAAGGCACGCTATGAAAATAAAACATTGCTCAAAGGACTGAAGAAACAATTAAAACCTCAATGATCGTAATGTTTAATTGATTGTGATAACTAGGCTACCAACTGACAGCATACCACAACAAGCAATAATGTACAGACCAAATGGAACCAGAAGAAGAGGCCGGCCACGTAAACGATGTACAGAGGGAATAACAGAGCCCATAGGAATCTCAATATGTGATGCCCATAAACGGACACTCTCCTGCTGTTTATGCTTCGCCTCGACACCACAAGGTACAAAATGAACGAGATGAGAATGATCTGAAATTATAATGAAAATTTTATATCCCAATTATAACCCAAAATTGGTTAGAAGCTCGACGAATGGGGAAAAAAACACACACTGACATACTCATACTGAAAGTAGCTTGAGGAAGTGGAGTAAACTTAATGGACAAACAAAATTATTCTCAAAGAAAATTGTTTAAAAATGACTATTCTGACAATGGCACCAACGACAGCTAACTGATGGCACTAATAATTTTCTTCAAGCATTAAATTAAAGTAGAGCATATTGTAGCGTGTGCATTTTTTTCATTACTGTGTCAATATAATTTCTCTGAAATCTGCTCATTATGTGATGATGAACAGTGCAACATGAGTTATGTACACTATATTTAATAAAATACAGTGAACACAAGGTAATTGTCTTGGTTTCTACAAAAGGATTCAATATTTAGGCAATGGAAACTTTTTTGTTAGCAAATTCAAAGCTTTCGCAAACTCATTTCCAAGAAATTAATGGCATCATTTGAAAATTATTGTGTAAATAATGATTATATCTGTATCTCATATTTTTATTTTGCTAAAGCGTTGTCAAATTTATTTTTTTTTTTTTTTACTGTATCAAAATGTTTATTAATCAAGTTGTCTCTCATTCTGCTCTTTAATGACAGCTTATTTCACATATTTTATTAAAACACACAAGAATACCTTCCATGGTAGTTGATTCCCCAGTGGCTTGCTTGTGTTTCAGTTCTTTAAGATATGAAGTAATAAAACTGACTGCACTATCATCATCTTCCTCTGCTTCATCGAGCTTCTTTGAAAATTTTTCGATAAATGGGTAACTGAAAAGAGCAGATTTCATATTTAACAAACAGACATATATCCACTAATCCCATCGTTTTATCATTACTCCCAAACCGGCTGCATAGAACTGCGTGTTCTGATTTCTAAACCACGTTTTCTCTTCACATTCAACTTCGGCGTCATTCGCGAAATGTCTCCCGCCATGGAGGGTTTTCAGTGTTTATGTTGACAAATGTTTATCCCGTAAAGCGGTACATAGCTGGCTAGAAAAAGTTTCGAGGGCGATTCAGTAAGTAAGTCACACAGTTATGTGGGATGGCAGGTAAATGAAACCAAAGCACGCAGTTCTATGCAGCCAGTTTGGGAGGACTGATAAAACAATGGGATAAGTGCATTTATGTTGGTGGAAACTATGTTGAGAAATAAAAGGACAATGTATGTATAAAAATAAACTGGTTTCAAGTTGTTATCATACTTAGTTATTTTTCTACAGCCATTTGTAACTTACTTATCAACTTACCCTCGTATTTCAAAGTCATCTGTTTGGATATAAGTCAGATATTACTGAACTACCGTATGACAGTAGGCGGTACTACCTGCTTTCTTTTAGTGCTGCATGTTGGGCGGCGCTCACCAAACACTACACCTCACATTTTGGCGGAGAAGCGCAATCGAGACGGTACAAGCCCTAACCTAGTGCAAGGCAACACAACCTAAAGACTAAATGTTATGTCATGGCAGACTAGGCTATAAGCTTTGCTCTGCAACTGCTCTGGGAAGGAAGCTCCGACAGGCGGACAGACAGAGCACAGCTTTGCTGATCCGGCAGCTTCTGCAGCTTGTCTTGTTCTAGAGGTATTGGTGATACCTTCCTGTGGAGTAAACTAGGGCAAAGAGAGGGGGGATCATGCTGCATGGGCAACACATGGACTCTACAATACGACCCAGGCTTTGTGCTATGGAGAAGTATAACTCCATTTTGCAAAATATCGTCTATCAAGACAGCAAAGTGCCAGTCATCTGTTTTGAACTTAAGTTATGAGAAACGTATCCTGTAATTACAATGCCCATGGAATCGGATAGGTATAATGCTTGCAAAACATCTGTAAACCTTTTTGCCCGCCTTTGAAAACCTCTGCTGCCATTCCATCTTAAGTGTTTTGAATTATATGAATGGTATTTATTCCCCTTAAAAAATTTAAAAGATAATATCCTGCTCACTCCTCTGGGTTATAGTGATGACATATAGTGTATATTGTTATTTCCGATAAAGCTTTCGTATTTGTGTTCTGATGTTTTTCAAGCCATTATGATATTCATGTTAACCCCGTCACCTTCTTAATTAGGGGTATGTTGTTTAATACGTGTATTATTTCATATATTGTAGGTTATATAATCCTGCTATATTTGCTTTACTATTTACAGCTTTTTATTAACTGACTTAAATCTGTAGCATTTTACTTTACAAGAGTGATTCCCTATCTTTGTTGTTGCCATATATAGCTTAATCCTGATTTACAGTTCTCTGAGGCCGCGTACCTTAACTTGTTTTTGATTGTCTTAAGTTCATTATATTGATTCATATATTCCATTAAGTGTTTAATTTGTTGTTCATATTTCTTGCACTGCAGCAAATAATGTTGTGTATTATTTAACTTCTGACTTTCGGCACAGTTAAGCTCTTCAATAGTGGCATATGCTAATGAAGTTGTAGTCTCAAGAATTTGTGATTGCTAGGAATTGTTAGTTCATTTGTTCACCACCATCATCATCATCACATGCTCTGTCAACTGGCATAGACGTTCATGTATCTCCACAGATCTCACTCATTGCTATTCTGGATCAATTCCACTGATGAAATTCCTCCATGCCGCCTTCTCAGTTCATTTAGAATCATTCTCTCTGCTCTTTTACCACTAATCTTTCCAGTTTTCATAATGTTTTCCAATGTCCCTGTCCTCATTACAAGACCAAAGAATATTTTCAGTGTACATTTTGTAATTAATTATCATTAATGTTCTACTTTCCTAAGCCTTTTCTAGGTGATCATTGTTAGTTACCATGGCAGGCCTAGGTACCCGCAACATTCATCTTAGAAACCATATGTCAGTTGCCCTTCAAGCTCTTCCTAATTTGTGCATTCACATTCATGGTTCCCTGCTATACAGTAAAACAGGTTCTACATACATTTCCAGCACTCTCTTTGGACATTCAATAATAGTGACTTTTGCATAAGACATTGTCATTTTCCTAAATGCAGCTTTTGCTTGAGATGTTCTGTCCTTACTACTTGTCATACATCTTCCATCTGATGCTATGACTTTATTTTTTACTTGACATATTCTTGTTGGAGCATTCAACACTTTATATGTATGTCTTACTTTCAGCTTTTATTCCAAGTTAGCATTTATTTGTCTGTTAATCTGTTTAAAGTGCTTTTTTTAATGTTATATTTACTCAGATCTACTTATGTTTAATGCAGTTGTTGATATATACTATGCCTTTCTGTGCCTCTTTGTCCTTTATTTGATTCCCTTCAATGTCTATATGTATTGATATTCACGTTATCACTGCTGGACACACTCTAGAGTTTAGATTTGAAGCTCTGAGGGAGACCTCCTGTGATAAATCTGACCAACTGCAGACTAATGCTGCTTAACTGATTAAGTGACATGGAATGGTTAATCGTCTTAAGCAGCTTCCCGTATCTGCTATGGTTTTATATATCATTGAAATGATGTTGCATACAACATGTCTGCTACCATATTAACAAATGTTATGCCATAACTGTAACACACCCTTACTTCCCATTTTTCTCCATCTATTTTTGTTTGATCCAATCCCACTTTTTGTTTGGTACTGAATTTTTTTTAAGTGCTAACTAAACTTAATTTACTACTTTTAAAAATAAACAGGGAAATCTTAGCCTATCATTTACATCAGTTTTTCCATGGATACAGACCTAGAAACTAAAAAATGCCACGTTATGGTAATGTGTCTGTATTTTAAATAACCTAATTTAGTGCACGTGGTTTATAGTCATTCTTTCATATGAATACAGTCCTGTCACTAATTACACTGGTTTACACACATTGTGTTGCTGATTCCGAAAATGTAATCATGTTTTTACTATCGGCTCTAGTTCTTGAGATAACTTAGAATGACCTTCTTGGTACGTAACGTACAAGCCTCGAGATAGGTGACATCAGTGGCATTTTGACTATATGTAATTACTGTATATTTATTATCTTCATATAAAACGCCAAAAATGTATTAAAACTTTATTACTAGCATTATTTTATCTATAGTCAACACACAAAAAAGCTTCTTTTCGAGGACTCCCTGTAATGTAATATGCCCGAACAGTCACGCTTAAGGGTCCAACAGTTAAGTAATCTGCCATCATGTGGGCATCCCAAAATTCCTGGTATTTCTGTTCTATTGTTTTTATATCTTTCACTTTGCTCCTCACTAAAGTTGTCAAGCTTCTCGTGAAAGAAATGTAAATGGTTAAAGAGGTAGTGCAATTTTATGATCATGTTGCATCCAAACTCGACAGCATGTTTTCAACTAATTCAGAATAATTGTCTGCTTTAAATTTATTTAGAAAGTTTTGCACAACTAAAACAAATGATGTCAAGGCTGAGGAATCATTTACTAACTTTTTAATTTAATTTGATGTCCATAAAAAATTCCAGCTTTATGTTTGTCTATGCTCAGTTACGGAAACTTTATGCATACGTAATTAAAACAAGTACCATCTTTGTTCAGTACCTTAACAAATTGCTTCATCAGGCCAAGCTTTATACGTGATCGTGGTAGTAGAACTCTTTTTCGTTCAATGAGGGGCGTGTTGACAATATTGTTTTCTCCAACTTTAAATTCATCCCTTAATGGCCACTGTTTCTTTGCCCAGTTGCGCATCGTTCGCCCTGTTATCCCATAAACATATAAAGCATGGGTATTTGGTGAATCCCCTTTGCTGGCCAAGCAAGAAGTTCATCATTTTAAGATCTACGCAAACCATCCAGTTATGTTCTAATTACGACAATTTTTTTCAGAACTGTGCTAATTGTAGCACACACCTCCTTCATTGTAGTAGAATAAGCAATTGGAATTGATCCACATTACATATTTGTTACCATTGTGTAAGAGAACACCTTTAAAACTTCCTTTAGAGCTGTCAACGAAAGGTTGCCGCTCATCTTGTGTGTAACTTACACCCATTTCGTTTACAAGACCTCCTACATAAGTACAAAACGCATGGTTGTTTTCATTACAAAAGAATGGAAGAACATCTTTTCTCTGCTGCGATAAAATGTAAACTTTGTTTCCATCCATCCATTATGTGCCATGCCGATATGCGTGGACGGTCATGTTATGCCATCTCACTCGATCACCAGAGTCGTGGATCAGCTCCGTGTTCCTGTCTCGACTATGCCACCTAGCCAAGCGACCCAGATATTTACTTCTCGGTCATCCCCTTGGTCTCTTCTCTTCGATCTTGCCAGTCGTCACCAAGTTCTCCAGTTCATTTCTTCTCATAACATGCCCAAAAAATGTTGACTGTCTACGTCTAATGACTCTAATCAGTTTACGATCTTCATTTGTTTCTTGAAGAACTTGTTCATTTGTTTTTCTGTCTGCCCATGGTATTCTTTGCATTTTCCTCAGAAACCACATTTCCACAGCCATCAGATGTTTTTCAGCTTGACTGCTCATTGTCCAAGTTTCACATCCATACAAAAGTATAGGTTCTTTTCCTCGTTTTAATTGATATCTGTTTATTGGTCAGTATGTTTTTCATCTTGCAAAAGGCTACCTTCGCAATGGCAATTCTTGTTCTAATCTCTTCAATCTACCATCAGATGTTATGACTGTTCCGAGATAACTGTATCGATTCACTTGCTTAAGAATATGCCCATTTACTCGTATATAACATTGTGGTATTTCCTTCTTCCCAGTGACGACCATAATCTGTGTCTTCTTAATATTCAGTTCTAACCCTAGTTGTTCACTGTATGCAACAACCGCATCTACTAAATGTTGCATGTCCTGTTCATTGTTTCAGCAGTCACTAATATTTTTCGTGACTTGAAACCAAAATTTATCAAGGTTTCGTGGTAAGATATAGATCTCTGATTAGATCATTCACTTCACGCTGGTGGAAGCCTTGGGTCGCTGGAAAGTCGTCTTCGAAATCACTATCACTGTCACTTGTCGTTCCACGTGACAGTAGTGGGTTACGTTGTAACTAAGTAGATTTTCAGGAGTAATCCTTAGGATTGACCTAGTAAAATCCTTATATAAAAGGTATAGCTCCTGAGCCGTGACGTCAAAAAGCGACTCCTTCGGGGCAAGGGATATAACTCAGGAATACATAATTTAATGCTTTCTTGCGTTATTACCTCCCTTTTTTTGGGTTGAGAATTTTATTTATTTTTTTTTAAATGTAATGATTACTGTTAATTATTGTTGTAGTGGGCGGGGCTTAAAAACTAACAGCATGTGATTGAATGTGTATTAGGGTTACAGTGCTCTTCCTCGGTTTCTTTCCCTTTTATTTTTCTCATCTATTTTATCTATATAGGGCCGGGCGTAAGACTATCAACAATACATTGGGGCTGTGTAAGGTTTAGGGGTACAGTGTATCTCCGCGGGAGCGTCTAGGGTGCGGGTGAACGTAGGGTGGGCGCGCCGGGGTGGGGTGCGAAGGGGTAGCGCATGGGGTGGGGCGAGGGGGGTTCGAACCCACGAGCCGCGCCGAGTGTCATAGGAAAACCGTGATAAGTAAAAGGTAAGTAGGGTTGGTATATGGTATGTAGAGAGTCGTAACGGTTTATTCACTATCATCATACGAGTTACAAATGAAAACCTTAAAAAGGTAAGGATGGCCGATAGTATTGAATGTAGTGAGTATGGATTAGTGAAATTCGTTGTTAAGAGGTGAGAGAATGGAGGAAAGGTTAGATAAGTACTTCTGATCCTTGTTACGGGGTAGACGAGGGGCAGGGTTGCTAGATAAATACTCCGACAGCAATATTAGAACACCCGAGGTTAAGGCTCATAGTAAAAGCTGAAGCATGAACTCATAGTCGGCTGACTTGAAGGTGAGCTCCTGGGTGACTCAGCGCAAGGCGATGTCGGCGGTGAACATGATTGAACGTATTCAGACATGTTTTGGGGAAAACCATGAATGACTCATCGTGACCTAACCACGGTATACATGTCCAGACATGTTTTTGGGGGTGGGACTGTAAACACTCTAAATCAACGCATGGTAAGACCACTGTATAACGATACAAACCTCTGACTATACATGTTTTAATGAGAATATCTAGGTGTTTTACTGTATACGTCTAACCGGATTGCACTGGTTGTTGTATAGTTTGACTCAACGTCATTATAAAGGAGCTCAAATGTCGGCTAAGGACACTGTGTTTGCAACATGGCCTATCGAAAATACCTCACTAAAGAAACAGCTGTGGTAAGTAGAGTGTGATATACAGAGTCGCTATACGATGTAGTAGTCTCTCAGATCATACCAGCATAGTACAACGGCGATAAATACTAGCTAGTAGTCGGCAAACTGACGCTCTTACCACGGAAATTAACGCTATACTAGTATACTGTGGTGAATACGGGTTTATACAATAATAATATATGTAGATGACTACTGAAAGCACAGGTGACCTACTAACCACTTTGTGTCAATCTATGTGAGTGTCTGTTTCTCGGTCGTCCTTATGCTGTCTATGATGTAGGGTAAGTGATGGTAGATGATGTGGTGCATTCTAACTATGTAATGTATACATATGAACAAGTGTATTTTTCACTAAAGTATATCAACCATGTTTTTATGTTTTCCGTTTTCTGTTCACTAAAAGTATCCTGATTCTGGTTCGACAGATTTGAACATAAGAGAAGACACATCAACCACGCAGTGTTGGAGCAACGCAATTCTGTCACTCACAGAGGTATGTGTAGTAGGGGGATCAAGTCATCTACTTGTCTCTCCTATCTCCACTAAGTGTATTGAACAGTGTAAGACAAGGATCTATGGTCACTAATTACGTAGCCAGCCACAAGGACGTCATCTTTCTGCGCACTAACTTATGTATATGAAACAGGATGTATCATGTATTCAACTATTCAGTATTTATGGATCATATATCCGCTCATTAAAGTACACTGGTTCTCCAGGGTGAAAAGGTGCTGACACAAACTGAGCTGTCTGAGTGAAAAACTTGCAGCCACAGGACAACTTAGAGT
Source organism: Cepaea hortensis (assembly GCA_963921405.1). Classification (NCBI taxonomy): domain Eukaryota; kingdom Metazoa; phylum Mollusca; class Gastropoda; order Stylommatophora; family Helicidae; genus Cepaea; species Cepaea hortensis. Next base: position 45,373,565 of record OY992881.1, read on the forward strand.
CATTCTCTGTGGTCACTAATGTATCAATGTAAATCACTAAGATACACGGTCTAAAAATAATGTGTCTCTTCACATTGTGCCAAGGCTACATAAAAATCAAATATGTGGTGTCAAATTCATGTAAAGCTTACAATATGATATCCCTTGTGTAAAAAAAAAAAATCTTTATCGTTTCACCAGAGTGAAAATTTGCTGACATAACCAGGAAAAAGCTACCTTACAGAGGTACATACAAGAAAAAAGAAATCTCTGACAGTCTACCACAAATTATTGGTCTGCATTCACCATTGTTTTTCACTAAAGGAGCAACACTAAATATTTCACTCCTAGGTATTAGGGGGCATATTCACCTTTGCTCATTAGTATAGTACACCTTGATATGCCATATAAATAACACAAAGAACAGCATTACGAAACAAGCCGCTGCTAGCACAAGAGGAAAAGCATATAGTCATGGAGAAGACCCATTGTATGGACGGGATCAACAGAAACAAATAAATATTTTACTACAAGGGACAGCAAAAGATCAAAATATTCCTTTTAATATGTCTTAAAAGTTATGTGATATGAAATAATTTCTGTAGATATACTATAGTCATGATTGTCTTATGGTTGTGAAAAAATGTAAAATATAATGATTTTACCCTTCTTCACAGCTATTTGGCGACCAGTGCTTACAACGACTTGCGAAAACGTGAAAAAAAAAAACTACAGGAAGCTACGCAAAACATATTGTGGTTGATCACTATACCTTAGTCATTACAGCGACACGAGATTATTGCGCTGTCACTGAATCGTTATCTAATACCACAAGCGGTAACTGTGTTGGATAATATTGTCGTAGTATCACAACTCACACATCAGCTACTGGAACCAACTTATTGCTTTATCACCGTATCATCAAATACTACTACATTTTTTCTATCATGATGGCCACCAGTCAGAAAAATAGCTATCTATGTCACACCTGTGGTAAAAACTTTACAAACAACCGCAATCTTACACGTCACATTAACACCGCACACAAAACCACAACTCATACATGCCACCTCTGTGGCAATCTATACAACAGAAAAGACAACCTAAAATACCATATAAAAACACATCACCAGACTTCATCAACAACAACACCCGCAGCAAGCACGGACACTACACCATCAACAGCAAACACGAACAATACACTATCAACAACAAACACGGATACTACACCCGCATCATGCAAAAGAAAAGCACCAGCAGACACACAACCATCAAAAAACCATAAACACGATAACGAGCAAGTGGTAGCAGAGGAAGCCGACATAGAGATAGATGAGGAAGTAGAGATAGATGAGGAACTAAAGACCTTAGACAAACTCCCCGACGACGACGACATCCAACAGACATATAGAGATAACTGGGCAGCCCTTAGGACACATCAGAACATCAACAAACATATATCGACCTACAACTTTTTTCACCGACCAGACGCAGTACAACCAATAGACTGGACCGAGACATTAAAACCAGTATTTAGTAGTCAGACATGCCGCTTTAAGGTAAATTATAGCCATCACATGATTTTAAGACATAAGGAAACGAAAGAACTTAGATTTTACCATTCATCATCAAACAACGCCTGTGAACTTGACGTACCCTTTTTAGTAAACAACGAGCAAGACTTTGATGACTTTACAGCCATAGTCCAGGATAGTGACATGTTCAATAACGCCCTACACAACGGACCCGACACTAAGTACCTGGTAGAGACAATACCCGCGACTAGTTTCTATGTATATCACATCACTGAACATCCGATAGGTAGCTGAAGCATTTCGTATAATGACATTATGTTTTGATATTTTTTTCTTGTTAAAAAAGTACTGTAAATAAACAGGTATAAACTATAACAGTGTGTTGTTTGTTGATTTCCTTTCGTGTTGACGGTGTATATAGTTGCCATGTGGTGAGAAAATGTTACATATTGAGGACAAAGTCAAGAAATATGTCAATAACACTAAGAAAAAGGGTAACCAAAATATAAAAAAGGCTGACCAAATTCAGAAATATCTCGACCAAACTCATGAAAAGTAGGAAAATTGTTAGTCAAATGTGAAAAATATGGTTCAAGTAGGAAATCATGTTAGCCAAAGGTGAAAACTATTGACCAAGTAAAGAAACTTCTCAGCCAAACTCATAAAAAGTAGGACAAATTTGATAGCCAAAGGGGAAAATGGTGGCCGTATACAGAAATATCTCGACCAAACTTACAAAAAGTAGGAAAATGTGTCGACTAAAGTAGGAACATTTGTTAGCCAAAGATGAAAAATATTGGTCAAGTAAAGAAATATCGCATCCAAACTTTTAAAATGTAGGAAACTTTATTAACCAAATGTGAAAAATATTGTCCAAGTAAAGACATGTTTCAACTAATCTTATAAATATGTCGTCCAAACTTATAAACATTAGGAAAATGTGTTAACCAAATGGGAAAAATATTGGCCCAGTGGAGAAATATCTCAACCATACTTATGAAAAGGAGGAAAATGCGTTAACCTAATGAGAAAAATATCGCCCAAGTAAAGAAAAAAATTACACAAAACTTATAAACATTAGGAAAATGTGTTAACCTAATGGGAAAAATATTGGCCAAGTGAAGAAAAATTTACACAAAACTTATAAAACTTAGGACAATGTGTTAACCTAATGAGAAAAATATTGCCCAAGTAAAGAAAAAATTTACACAAAACTTATAAAACTTAGGAAAATGTGTTAACCTAATGAGAAAAATATTGCCCAAATGAAGAAATAGCTCAACCATACTTATAAACATTAGGAAAATGTGTTAACCTAATGAGAAAAATATCGCCCAATTGAAGAAAAAAGTTACACAAAACTTATAAAACTTAGGAAAATGTGTTAACCTAATAAGAAAAATATTGACCAAGTAAAGAAAAACGTACACCAAACTTCTGAAAAGTAAGAAAATTTGTTAACCAACAGGTAAAATATATGGGTTAAACTATGAAATATATATGTTAACTATGAAGACTATGGTAAAATATGGTAAACTATGAAGAAAATATGTTAACCAAATGTGAAAAATATTGTCCAAGTAAAGACATGTTTCAACTAATCTTATAAATATGTCGTCCAAACTTATAAACATTAGGAAAAGGTGTTAACCAAATGGGAAAAATATTGGCCCAGTGGAGAAATATCTCAACCATACTTATGAAAAGGAGGAAAATGTGTTAACCTAATGAGAAAAATATCGCCCAAGTGAAGAAAAAAGTTACAAAAACTTATAAAACTTAGGAAAATGTGTTAACCTAATGAGAAAAATATAGCCCAAGTAAAGAAAAACGTACACCAAACTTCTGAAAAGTAAGAAAATTTGTTAACCAACAGGGAAAAATATATGGGCTAAACTATGAAATATGTTGAACGAAGTAAGAAAATGTGTTAACCAAAAAGGGAAAAATGTTGGGCAAAACATGAAACATCTCGACCAAACTTATAAATATCTCGTGTAAACTTATTAAAAAAAAAAAAAAAGTAGGAACAAATATTGCTTCTGTAGTTATGTCAAACGGGTCTTGAACTTTTATCTGAACAGACATTTCACAAGACATAATCATCAACGTCAACACTTTCCCTCTTTTACATTACCGAAAGCTTCAACTTATCAGTCCAGAGTGTCCACTAAAGAAGCACTTATGCATACTAATCACCCAGCTCTTCACACTCTTAGTTTTTTTTTTCTTTTCTAACACAAAGTGTCTCTGTCTTTCATAGATAGCTTCACAACGTTTCTATGTAGCACCACTAACAACTCCAAATCTTCGTTGCACATGAGCTCTAATGAATCAGTCATAACAACATTTATGGCAATGCAATCTGTGGCTCCACCTGGGATAGTTTCAATATCATTTGAGTATTCGTCAGCAAAGATCCACTTCCCATGGCTGACATCTTCAACTTTCTATACCACAATGTCTGCTACAATAACCTTCTATTGGTCCATCTTTCAACAATACAAAGAGTGTTCTCGAAGTCTAGCTAACATAACATTGCTTACTTTGTCCACCTCTATCACACTTTGTCATTTCACAGCTGCAATAGCGGCAAGTCTGCAACCAACCAACAGTGTCTGTTATGAAGTCGACCTTTCTTAAAGCCACGTCTGCCTTATTGAGCCCTTGAATACCCTCTACCACATCTTCTAACCGACATTCAACGTTTCATACCCAATAACATTAACATTCTCAGGCAATACAGAACAGCCGATTTTCTGCTGACTAGGCAGATTTTCCAACCTAATAGAGATAAATCATCTGTCCCGCTAATCTGCTAGGCGCTATTCTAGATAACGATTATGGTCATCGACCATCAACCCTAGGCAGAACTTGAAAAAACAACAGAGATTGGGTTCCTGAGACGAATGAGTTGCATTCCTTCGACTACCAGAGTAACTAACGATGGTCGCCTAAAAGAGCCTAAGGAAAATAGAGCACTATATACATCAAACACAACAAACTCTTTCTTACTAACCCTAACCATGACCCTAACCATAACCATAACGATACATCAAACACATCAAACTCTTTCTTAAGAGACATGGATGCAAACCAGTGTCAGAAATAGAAAAAAGTTAAATTTGTGTGATTAAATTTTAATTAAAATTTAAAAACTAATGGCAATTTTATTCGCGCACTTTACTTAATATACATATATAGGCTAAGTATAGGTATAGCTTAGGTATGGGACGTATATTGAGCTTACATCTTAAGCAATAAAATTGCCATTAGTTTTTAAATTTTAATTAAAATTTAATCACACAAATTTAACTTTTTTCCATTTCTGACACTGGTTTGCATCCATGTCTCTTAAGAAAGAGTTTGATGTGTTTGATGTATCGTTATGGTTATGGTTAGGGTCATGGTTAGGGTTAGTAAGAAAGAGTTTGTTGTGTTTGATGTATATAGTGCTCTATTTTCCTTAGGCTCTTTTAGGCGACCATCGTTAGTTACTCTGGTAGTCCAAGGAATGCAACTCATTCGTCTCAGGAACCCAATCTCTGTTGTTTTTTCAAGTTCTGCCTAGGGTTGATGGTCGATGACCATAATCGTTATCTAGAATAGCGCCTAGCAGATTAGCGGGACAGATGATTTATCTCTATTAGGTTGGAAAATCTGCCTAGTCAGCAGAAAATCGGCTGTTCTGTATTGCCTGAGAATGTTAATGTTATTGGGTATGAAACGTTGAATGTCGGTTAGAAGATGTGGTAGAGGGTATTCAAGGGCTCAATAGGCAGACGTGGCTTTAAGAAAGGTCGACTTCATAACAGACACTGTTGGTTGGTTGCAGACTTGCCGCTATTGCAGCTGTGAAATGACAAAGTGTGATAGAGGTGGACAAAGTAAGCAATGTTATGTTAGCTAGACTTCGAGAACACTCTTTGTATTGTTGAAAGATGGACCAATAGAAGGTTATTGTAGCAGACATTGTGGTATAGAAAGTTGAAGATGTCAGCCATGGGAAGTGGATCTTTGCTGACGAATACTCAAATGATATTGAAACTATCCCAGGTGGAGCCACAGATTGCATTGCCATAAATGTTGTTATGACTGATTCATTAGAGCTCATGTGCAACGAAGATTTGGAGTTGTTAGTGGTGCTACATAGAAACGTTGTGAAGCTATCTATGAAAGACAGAGACACTTTGTGTTAGAAAAGAAAAAAAAACTAAGAGTGTGAAGAGCTGGGTGATTAGTATGCATAAGTGCTTCTTTAGTGGACACTCTGGACTGATAAGTTGAAGCTTTCGGTAATGTAAAAGAGGGAAAGTGTTGACGTTGATGATTATGTCTTGTGAAATGTCTGTTCAGATAAAAGTTCAAGACCCGTTTGACATAACTACAGAAGCAATATTTGTTCCTACTTTTTTTTTTTTTTATAAGTTTACACGAGATATTTATAAGTTTGGTCGAGATGTTTCATGTTTTGCCCAACATTTTTCCCTTTTTGGTTAACACATTTTCTTACTTCGTTCAACATATTTCATAGTTTAGCCCATATATTTTTCCCTGTTGGTTAACAAATTTTCTTACTTTTCAGAAGTTTGGTGTACGTTTTTCTTTACTTGGGCTATATTTTTCTCATTAGGTTAACACATTTTCCTAAGTTTTATAAGTTTTTGTAACTTTTTTCTTCACTTGGGCGATATTTTTCTCATTAGGTTAACACATTTTCCTCCTTTTCATAAGTATGGTTGAGATATTTCTCCACTGGGCCAATATTTTTCCCATTTGGTTAACACCTTTTCCTAATGTTTATAAGTTTGGACGACATATTTATAAGATTAGTTGAAACATGTCTTTACTTGGACAATATTTTTCACATTTGGTTAACATATTTTCTTACTTCGGTCAACATATTTCATAGTTTAACCCATATATTTTACCTGTTGGTTAACAAATTTTCTTACTTTTCAGAAGTTTGGTGTACGTTTTTCTTTACTTGGTCAATATTTTTCTTATTAGGTTAACACATTTTCCTAAGTTTTATAAGTTTTGTGTAACTTTTTTCTTCAATTGGGCGATATTTTTCTCATTAGGTTAACACATTTTCCTAATGTTTATAAGTATGGTTGAGCTATTTCTTCATTTGGGCAATATTTTTCTCATTAGGTTAACACATTTTCCTAAGTTTTATAAGTTTTGTGTAAATTTTTTCTTTACTTGGGCAATATTTTTCTCATTAGGTTAACACATTTTCCTAAGTTTTATAAGTTTTGTGTAAATTTTTCTTCACTTGGCCAATATTTTTCCCATTAGGTTAACACATTTTCCTAATGTTTATAAGTTTTGTGTAATTTTTTTCTTTACTTGGGCGATATTTTTCTCATTAGGTTAACGCATTTTTCTCCTTTTCATAAGTATGGTTGAGATATTTCTCCACTGGGCCAATATTTTTCCCATTTGGTTAACACATTTTCCTAATGTTTATAAGTTTGGACGACATATTTATAAGATTAGTTGAAACATGTCTTTACTTGGACAATATTTTTCACATTTGGTTAATAAAGTTTCCTACATTTTAAAAGTTTGGATGCGATATTTCTTTACTTGACCAATATTTTTCATCTTTGGCTAACAAATGTTCCTACTTTAGTCGACATATTTTCCTACTTTTTGTAAGTTTGGTCGAGATATTTCTGTATACGGCCACCATTTTCCCCTTTGGCTATCAAATTTGTCCTACTTTTTATGAGTTTGGATGAGAAGTTTCTTTACTTGGTCAATAGTTTTCACCTTTGGCTAACATGATTTCCTACTTGAACCATATTTTTCACATTTGACTAACAATTTTCCTACTTTTCATGAGTTTGGTCGAGATATTTCTGAATTTGGTCAGCCTTTTTTATATTTTGGTTACCCTTTTTCTTAGTGTTATTGACATATTTCTTGACTTTGTCCTCAATATGTAACATTTTCTCACCACATGGCAACTATATACACCGTCAACACGAAAGGAAATCAACAAACAACACACTGTTATAGTTTATACCTGTTTATTTACAGTACTTTTTTAACAAGAAAAAAATATCAAAACATAATGTCATTATACGAAATGCTTCAGCTACCTATCGGATGTTCAGTGATGTGATATACATAGAAACTAGTCGCGGGTATTGTCTCTACCAGGTACTTAGTGTCGGGTCTGTTGTGTAGGGCGTTATTGAACATGTCACTATCCTGGACTATGGCTGTAAAGTCATCAAAGTCTTGCTCGTTGTTTACTAAAAAGGGTACGTCAAGTTCACAGGCGTTGTTTGATGATGAATGGTAAAATCTAAGTTCTTTCGTTTCCTTATGTCTTAAAATCATGTGATGGCTATAATTTACCTTAAAGCGGCATGTCTGACTACTAAATACTGGTTTTAATGTCTCGGTCCAGTCTATTGGTTGTACTGCGTCTGGTCGGTGAAAAAAGTTGTAGGTCGATATATGTTTGTTGATGTTCTGATGTGTCCTAAGGGCTGCCCAGTTATCTCTATATGTCTGTTGGATGTCGTCGTCGTCGGGGAGTTTGTCTAAGGTCTTTAGTTCCTCATCTATCTCTACTTCCTCATCTATCTCTATGTCGGCTTCCTCTGCTACCACTTGCTCGTTATCGTGTTTATGGTTTTTTGATGGTTGTGTGTCTGCTGGTGCTTTTCTTTTGCATGATGCGGGTGTAGTATCCGTGTTTGTTGTTGATAGTGTATTGTTCGTGTTTGCTGTTGATGGTGTAGTGTCCGTGCTTGCTGCGGGTGTTGTTGTTGATGAAGTCTGGTGATGTGTTTTTATATGGTATTTTAGGTTGTCTTTTCTGTTGTATAGATTGCCACAGAGGTGGCATGTATGAGTTGTGGTTTTGTGTGCGGTGTTAATGTGACGTGTAAGATTGCGGTTGTTTGTAAAGTTTTTACCACAGGTGTGACATAGATAGCTATTTTTCTGACTGGTGGCCATCATGATAGAAAAAATGTAGTAGTATTTGATGATACGGTGATAAAGCAATAAGTTGGTTCCAGTAGCTGATGTGTGAGTTGTGATACTACGACAATATTATCCAACACAGTTACCGCTTGTGGTATTAGATAACGATTCAGTGACAGCGCAATAATCTCGTGTCGCTTAATGACTAAGGTATAGTGATCAACCACAATATGTTTTGCGTAGCTTCCTGTAGTTTTTTTTTTTTCACGTTTTCGCAAGTCGTTGTAAGCACTGGTCGCCAAATAGCTGTGAAGAAGGGTAAAATCATTATATTTTACATTTTTTCACAACCATAAGACAATCATGACTATAGTATATCTACAGAAATTATTTCATATCACATAACTTTTAAGACATATTAAAAGGAATATTTTGATCTTTTGCTGTCCCTTGTAGTAAAATATTTATTTGTTTCTGTTGATCCCGTCCATACAATGGGTCTTCTCCATGACTATATGCTTTTCCTCTTGTGCTAGCAGCGGCTTGTTTCGTAATGCTGTTCTTTGTGTTATTTATATGGCATATCAAGGTGTACTATACTAATGAGCAAAGGTGAATATGCCCCCTAATACCTAGGAGTGAAATATTTAGTGTTGCTCCTTTAGTGAAAAACAATGGTGAATGCAGACCAATAATTTGTGGTAGACTGTCAGAGATTTCTTTTTTCTTGTATGTACCTCTGTAAGGTAGCTTTTTCCTGGTTATGTCAGCAAATTTTCACTCTGGTGAAACGATAAAGATTTTTTATTTTACACAAGGGATATCATATTGTAAGCTTTACATGAATTTGACACCACATATTTGATTTTTATGTAGCCTTGGCACAATGTGAAGAGACACATTATTTTTAGACCGTGTATCTTAGTGATTTACATTGATACATTAGTGACCACAGAGAATGACTCTAAGTTGTCCTGTGGCTGCAAGTTTTTCACTCAGACAGCTCAGTTTGTGTCAGCACCTTTTCACCCTGGAGAACCAGTGTACTTTAATGAGCGGATATATGATCCATAAATACTGAATAGTTGAATACATGATACATCCTGTTTCATATACATAAGTTAGTGCGCAGAAAGATGACGTCCTTGTGGCTGGCTACGTAATTAGTGACCATAGATCCTTGTCTTACACTGTTCAATACACTTAGTGGAGATAGGAGAGACAAGTAGATGACTTGATCCCCCTACTACACATACCTCTGTGAGTGACAGAATTGCGTTGCTCCAACATTGCGTGGTTGATGTGTCTTCTCTTATGTTCAAATCTGTCGAACCAGAATCAGGATACTTTTAGTGAACAGAAAACGGAAAACATAAAAACATGGTTGATATACTTTAGTGAAAAACACACTTGTTCATATGTATACATTACATAGTTAGAATGCACCACATCATCTACCATCACTTACCCTACATCATAGACAGCATAAGGACGACCGAGAAACAGACACTCACATAGATTGACACAAAGTGGTTAGTAGGTCACCTGTGCTTTCAGTAGTCATCTACATATATTATTATTGTATAAACCCGTATTCACCACAGTATACTAGTATAGCGTTAATTTCCGTGGTAAGAGCGTCAGTTTGCCGACTACTAGCTAGTATTTATCGCCGTTGTACTATGCTGGTATGATCTGAGAGACTACTACATCGTATAGCGACTCTGTATATCACACTCTACTTACCACAGCTGTTTCTTTAGTGAGGTATTTTCGATAGGCCATGTTGCAAACACAGTGTCCTTAGCCGACATTTGAGCTCCTTTATAATGACGTTGAGTCAAACTATACAACAACCAGTGCAATCCGGTTAGACGTATACAGTAAAACACCTAGATATTCTCATTAAAACATGTATAGTCAGAGGTTTGTATCGTTATACAGTGGTCTTACCATGCGTTGATTTAGAGTGTTTACAGTCCCACCCCCAAAAACATGTCTGGGCATGTATACCGTGGTTAGGTCACGATGAGTCATTCATGGTTTTCCCCAAAACATGTCTGAATACGTTCAATCATGTTCACCGCCGACATCGCCTTGCGCTGAGTCACCCAGGAGCTCACCTTCAAGTCAGCCGACTATGAGTTCATGCTTCAGCTTTTACTATGAGCCTTAACCTCGGGTGTTCTAATATTGCTGTCGGAGTATTTATCTAGCAACCCTGCCCCTCGTCTACCCCGTAACAAGGATCAGAAGTACTTATCTAACCTTTCCTCCATTCTCTCACCTCTTAACAACGAATTTCACTAATCCATACTCACTACATTCAATACTATCGGCCATCCTTACCTTTTTAAGGTTTTCATTTGTAACTCGTATGATGATAGTGAATAAACCGTTACGACTCTCTACATACCATATACCAACCCTACTTACCTTTTACTTATCACGGTTTTCCTATGACACTCGGCGCGGCTCGTGGGTTCGAACCCCCCTCGCCCCACCCCATGCGCCGCCCCTTCGCACCCCACCCCGGCGCGCCCACCCTACGTTCACCCGCACCCTAGACGCTCCCGCGGAGATACACTGTACCCCTAAACCTTACACAGCCCCAATGTATTGTTGATAGTCTTACGCCCGGCCCTATATAGATAAAATAGATGAGAAAAATAAAAGGGAAAGAAACCGAGGAAGAGCACTGTAACCCTAATACACATTCAATCACATGCTGTTAGTTTTTAAGCCCCGCCCACTACAACAATAATTAACAGTAATCATTACATTTAAAAAAAAAAAATTCTCAACCCAAAAAAAGGGAGGTAATAACGCAAGAAAGCATTAAATTATGTATTCCTGAGTTATATCCCTTGCCCCGAAGGAGTCGCTTTTTGACGTCACGGCTCAGGAGCTATACCTTTTATATAAGGATTTTACTAGGTCAATCCTAAGGATTACTCCTGAAAATCTACTTAGTTACAACGTAACCCACTACTCGTGACATTGCTGTCTCATCTTCTATCAAGGAATTCGACATCTGACTGAAAGTTGGAACTGGTATGTCATCTCACTGACTAGTAGGTTGTCTAGCAGAATCTACATTTGGATATTTCCTTTTTGTGATTTTTTCCCCATTAATTCCCTTAATATTGACAACACAGAAATAACAGTCATCATATTAAGTAAACAAGCAGTTTCATTTTGTAAGGGACTAGATAGCAATAGTTGTTGTTGTTGTTGTTGTTGTTGTTGTTGTTGTTGTTGTTTATTTGTTTGTTTGTTTGTTTGTTTGTTTGTTTGTTGTTGTTGTTTTTGTTTTGTTTTTTGTCAAGAGCCTTACACAGAAAAAAACACTGTAGTTATATTAATTAAATACATATATATACATCATAATTATCCTGATCAAGTACTTGCCCAACTGGCATAGGTGTCTATGCTTCTCTGCATCTTATGATCTCCAACGGCATATATCAATTCATGTGCTAACACCCTTCCGTGCCGTGACACAAGACTGTCAAGAAATGTCTCTTGCTGTCTTCCTCTATCTCTCTTTCCACAAATCTTTCCATTTGTCATAACATGTCCCAGTTTTTTTGTCTTCTCATTACATGGCCCAGAAATTAAAGACTTCTCTTCCTGATGTTTGTGATAAGTTGTCTTTGCGACTTAGCTTCCCTCAAAATGTTCACATTGCTCTTGTTGGCTATCCAACGAATTTTAAGAAATGTTCTATATAATTCTTGAATAAATACTAAAGTGAATAAACACATTCTACCTTTGATATTCCAGAAAATGCACTCAAAATAGTGTAGTAATAAACTTTTTGGAATATAATTCAAATCATTACTTACCTCTGAAGTCGAAGTAGGCTCGCCTGAATGGCGAGGGACACCGGTAAAAGGGAAAGCAAGCCCACACGCAAACTTCAGTCCCTTACTACTTTAAACAGTGTGTGGGGATTAAGCGAGCGAACAAACAACAACAAAAATAAAAGAAAAAATATAATTTCATTTGTATTTACGTTTCTATATATAGATGATAACTGATCTTCTGCCAGTGACTGTTAATCTTCTTGGAAGAAATCAATAATTTGAAATCTAGAAAACAGAAAAGCTTAAAGTTCACAATACTTTCCCCTAGTTTTCAATCTTACCAAAAGTGCTCCAATAAGTCGTCATTGTTCTTTATTAGCTTCTTGATGTTAAACAAGTCACCAGGAAGATACCTCAGCCATGGAGAGGAATTCCGAAGTGTTACACTTCTAATCAATAATCCCTGAAATATGTAAATATAGTCTGTGAGTTTGGCTATCGAAGAGATTGAATATTGTTGTAGTCATTAAAAAAAACACCAAATGTTTTTGACGCATTCTTGTAGGATCATTCAACACTTTGTGTGAAAGTCTTCCTCTTACACTTGTATTCTATGTCCATCCATTCTTCTATTTGTCTTTTTAATAACTGTTTTAAAGTCATCATCATCATCATCAAATGCCCTGTCAGCTGGCGTAGGCGTTCATGGCTCTCCACAGGTCTCGGTCTTTGGTTTTCTGGATCAACTCTGCTGCTGATATTCCTCCGTGCCACCGTCTCAATCCATCCAGCATCATTTCTCTTGGTCTGCCTCTGCCTCTCTTTGACTCGATCTTTCCAGTTGTCACAATGTTCTCCAATGCCTCTCTTCTCATTACATGACCAAAGAAAGATGTTTGTCTCTTTCTTATTGTTGTATATAGTGTTTTAGTCTCATTAGCCTCTTTCAGGCAATCGTCGTTAGTTACTCTGGCAGTCCAAGGAATTTTCAACATTCGTCTCAGGTACCACGTCTCTGTTGCTTCTAATTTCTTCTTAATTTGTTCATTTACATTCCAAGATTCACTGCCATACAGCAAAACTGGTTCTACATAGCATTTCAGCACCCTCTTTATTAAACTCAGTGATAGTGACCTATTGCACAAAACATTCTTCATTTTCTGAAATGCGGCTTTTGCCTTCCCTATTCTGCTCTTAATCTCTGTTGTACATCTTCCATCTGATGTTATAAATGTCCCTAGGTATCTAAAATTATCCACTTTGTTAAGAATTGTTCCTTCTATTTCTATGTCACATTTTGGTGTCACCATTTTCTTTGATATCACCATTGTTACTGTTTCCTTGATATTCAAGGAGAGTCCTTTCCTTGCACTCTCTGTTACTACAGTGTCCAACAATTGTTGTAGGTCTGTTAATTTATCTGCCACCAATACTGTGTCATCTGCATAGCGTATATTATTTATATTATAACCTCCAACTAGTATTCCTGGCATCTCTTTGATCTCTCTCATTATTACTTCGCTATATAGGGAGAAAAGATCTGGTGACAAGACACATCCCTGTCGGATTCCTAGCTTTATGTGTTCGTAACTACCCTCTTTATTTCCAATTTTAATTGCTGCTACTTGATTCCAGTAAATATTCTTTATTATTCTTAAATCTCATAAAGTCATATGCACTCAATTTTGCTTATGTTCAATGTGTTCGTCTTTGTTATTCACTAATCATGTATTTATTTAGTGTCGTATGTTGGAGAGAACAATTATGGAAGGGCATATGCCCGGGAAGAGAGGAAGAGGAAGGTCAAAGAGAAGATAGGTGCAGGATGTGGCAGATGATCTCCAGATGGATGTATCGGACTCGTGATATCTTGCTTATGACAGAGAAGTTTTCCGGAAGGTCGTTATGGGAGCGAGGTTCTGCAAAGGACATACTACTGAATGAATGAATTAATTAATATATATATATAATCCGGTACCTTGCCAGCTGGCGTGGGCAATCATGCTTCTTCACACAAATTGTAATTTATGGTGGAGTGGATCAATTCGTGTGTTGATTCCCTTCCATGAAATGACACAAGACTGTCAAGCATTTCCTCACGCTGTCTTTCTCTATTTTTCTCGCATTCAAGAAATCTTTCGTGTTGTCACAACATTATTCAGATTTTGTCTTCTTATAATGTGGCTGAGAAATCATGACTGCTTCTTTCTGATGTTTGTGAGTTGTCCAGTGCCACCTCTCGGTTGGTGGAACGCAAATGATTCCTCCTAACGACGCTTGACAGCAAAAGCGGATGATGATGATGATGATGATGATGATGATGATGATGATGATGATGATGATGATGATGATGATGATGATGATGATGATGATGACTAATTGTCCAGGATTCGCAGCCGTATGTTTGCTTGCTTGTGTTCGTTGGCTTGAGCTCCAACGCGAAGTCCTGTATGTCGGATGTAGGCATCCTGTTGTCCAACATCAGTGTGATGTCATACAGGACCTGAGGTTTGCGTGAGTATCCGTTGTCCCATGTCTGGCTTATTGGTGTGCAGACTGGTGGTTCCTCGCCGTACAGGCAGACACTCTCCGACTTTGGAGGAAGCCGTATGTTAAAATTCGTTCTATGTAACGTGCCTACCGGGGGTTAAAATCCTGTCCTACAACTAGGTGCGTCCACCAGGTGGCGGATGGTGTAGTGACCTTTAAATACTGTATCCAGAGTTCAGCTCTGAATATGTTAAATTACTTAAATAATCAGCCGTGGTGCATCACATGCGGTTTGTCATTGAGAGGAGGCGAGTTGGTGTGGCAGCTATCTCTATAAAATACTCGAAAACTCTTTGACATGGCTATCGGCGGGTAAGAGTCGCCATATATAACCGAATGTTGCCTTGCCGGGTCTGTCTTTTAGACAAACGCTAGTGGAAACAACCATTCACAAACCGACTGAAATCAAGGGGAAACCACCGCTGTATTGTCACAAGACATCCATGCCTTTAAAACAAAATTTATAAGATAAAGACGTTCCAGTGGAGAATTTCCTCCGGTTGGAAGTATCATGTGCTACAGGTAATCCCGCTCGTCAACAAGCAATTGTATGTAAATTACATGTTGAAAATACATTACATGTTGGCACTTGGAATGTCAGAACACTTAGCCAGAATGAACAGTTAGAAAACATCAAGAAGGAAATGGAAAGTACGAAGATAAATATATTAGATGTTTGTAAAATGCGATGCCCAGGTGCGGGGAGGTTGGGGGGGAGGGGGGTTATTTAGATAAGTACATAATTATTTACTTAGGTGGGAAGGACTACAAAATGGGAGTTGGTATAATTTTGGATCAAATTAGTGCCACGACAGTTAAAGAATTTTGGATATATATATATATATATATATATATATATATATATATATATATATATATATATATATATATATATATAATATTTATATTTATATGTGTACATATACAGACTAATACTGACGAATACATACATTAACACAAACACGCCGGTCTTCCTGGTCTTGAGGTTACACGACTTTCTCCGTAATCCCGTGTACTCTCGTAAGTAACGTCACGTGCGCGAAAATTGGTAGCGGTTCTCTCCGTGTCGGTAACTTACGGGGTATGTGAGCGGGTCGCTCAGAAAGTAATGGCAAACTACTGAGCGTAATCTTGCCAAGAAATTAACAATCAGCTGAGAGATGCTGATGTTGACAGCGATGTCCTGTAAAGGATATGCGAAGAAAAAAACATACAAACACAGAGTAAGTCTTAGATAAATTAGCAGAACATGTATCTTTCACGTAATTGTGTTTTCAATATCTTGTTCAATACTCGTGAGTTATAACTGGTATATATATATATATATATATACCCTCGTCACGTGACGCAACGAGAATTAGCAGTGGTTCGAATCGCAAAAGTGACTTATGAGAGTATGGAGCCGGTCGCTCAGAAAGTCGTGGCGTGCTGATGAGCGTAATCTAGCCTAGGAATCAACATACAGCTGAAAGATGCTGGTGTTGACCGCAATATCCTGAAACAGGATGGAAACGCGGGAAAATAAAAAAAAAATATATATATATATATATATATATATATATATATATATATATATATATATATATATATATATATATATATATATATATGTGTCAGAGTCTAGAGTAGTGCAGTGATGCAGTGACATCGTTACGCCCGCCAGGCGACTTAGTTCCCCAGCCGGGATGCCGTACCTTCGTTACGCCCGCCAGGCGAGTAGTAGTTACCTGCCTGCGAGGTTGCTGGCTGACGAGATGGCCAGCGGTCAGGCAAGGACGAAGCAAGAGTCTAGAGTAGTGCAGTGATGCAGTGACATCGTTACGCCCGCCAGGCGACTTAGTTCCCCAGCCGGGATGCCGTAACTTCGTTACGCCCGCCAGGCGAGTAGTAGTTACCTGCCTGCGAGGTTGCTGGCTGACGAGATGGCCAGCGGTCAGGCAAGGACGAAGCAAGACGCACGCATGCCTCGTGAAGTCACTTCAGGTGGGGAGGTAAATTGCGAGCTATAGACAGACAGCTCTGGGACGTGGACTCGACTGGACGTATGATGAGAGAAAGGCGTTGTGTGGTTTCTGTGCCCGAAAGTCGAGTGTCTGTTCATCTTGAGAGATAGACTGTGAGCTGTATTGTGTATGTAAGTGTATTGAAGTATAACTTATATCTTGTAATGATCATCGTATCGTATCTGATTCGTAAATAAATCCATTGAACGTTGTGTCGTTGAGTCTCAAGTCAAATCACGTTGTACTTATACTGTCTCACATGTGTTAGGAAAAACGAGCCAGGTTTAAGACCCTGACATGTGTGGACGTGGTGGCATTCGTCCGGCTTTGAAATGAACGTAGTTTAGATAATTTAACATTTAAACTTAGAGTTGTGAACGTAGAATTTTTGTCCAACTTTATTGTACATGTAAATGTGATCGTTGAAGGCTCATTTTGATATATATTATTACATTATTTAAACATGGAGACTAAATGTGATTGTACAGTGCATACATATTGTTTGATCTTGTAAACGTGTAAAACATTTGTAATTGTGAAACTTGTCACCGTTTTGACCTTGTCGACATTGTGAAGTTGTCGCCATTGTGACCTTGTCGCCATCTTGTAAACTTGATGTCTATGTCCTTACTGAATGTCATCTTGATGTAAGTGATGTGTCATCAATGTTGTAGCGTGTTGAAATATATTAGAGTGTCTTTGTAAAGTAAGTTGTGGAAAGCAGAAAGTTTTGGAAAGAAAGTGACTTGTGTTTTGAAAAAAAAAATTGTTGACTGACAAAATTACGACCTACAATTACACTCAACGCCATACAAACCTAATCAAAACTTAGTGACAAGCAGGCACACCACATCAAATAGACGCTAATTTATTTCCTCCAAAAACAAAGCAGGTTTTCTGTGCCATCTGAAACCCTTGCCTGTAGAGGTCATTTGTGTTTAAAGTAGCGACCCTACAGTTCCTAGCCCGATTTCCAACCGTTCTTCACCGCATCCGGTGCACTTGAGTATATTTTTCTTTTCATATACTTTAGGATGCAAATTTAGGCACGTATTGTCAATAGAACACAATTGTAAATTGTTTACTTTACTAACCACTTGTAACAAATTGTGTGGCTGGTATTTCATTGGCATTTTCCATCATGTCGTCATTAAATGATTTCATCGATATGGGGTTGAAATTAAAGTTAACAGGTGACGAGTTGACAAAGTGGAGTGAAAGGAAATACTCTGAATACCTCCTAGTACAGGAAAAAGCTAATGAACGCGATGAAAGAGCAGCTGAAAGAGCACTCAAGCAGGCAGAGACTGAAAGGGCTGCCAAGCAATTAGAGGCAGAAACAGCCTTAAAGCAAGCAGAGGCAGCAACAGCAGCAAAACAAGCAGAACTGTCTGCAAAGACAAAGCAGGCTGAGTTAGACAATGAACTGAAGAAAGCAGAAATAGCAGCTCAGAGTAAACGGGAAGAGCTGGAATTGCAACTTAAAATCAAACAACTTGATACTGAGACTGCCATTAACAAAGAGTCTAAGAAATCTGAGAGACTGGAGAAAGAAAACCAGTACAAGAAATACCAAGGTATAGTACGTAATTATACCTCGGGTGACTGCATTGCAGCCTTTACCCAAAATTTTGAGACGCTAATGGACCATTACCAGGTTCCACTGTCTGAATGGAATATTATTTATATGAGGAGTTTATCAGGGGAGCCTCTTAAAGTCATTGAGACTATCCCCAAAGACCTCAGAAAAGATTACCATTATCTAAAATCAAAAATTATGGCACATTTTATGTTAGATGAGGCAGGTTACAGAGAACAATTCAGCAAGTTGAGCCCAAAACCAACTCAAACGTTTTCTGACTACCTCTGCTTAGTCCGAGATATATTTTCCAAATGGACTTCAGCAGCTAAAATTGATAAAAGCTATCAAAAGTTAGAAGATCTGATCATCAGAGATAAAGTCATTTCATCCATTCCATCAGCATTTTCAAAATTTTTGCAAGAGAATGAATGCACTAGTGTAGATGAGATTGAGAGACGTGGTTCGGCGTATTACACAGCCAACAAACATTGTTTTGCCAGTGAAGCTACTGACATAAATTTTGTAGCATCGGCTAACTATGACAAACCCTATAGTAGGCAGAAACCTCATACGCCTACATCTGAGAAGTATAATCACTGTAGATATTGTAAAATTTCACACCATCAAGGTGAGATGTGTGACAAGAACCTCGCATATCATACTTATCTACAAAACATGGTAAACAGACAAGATAAGGAGCGTAGATCCTTCAGAAATTTGCGTAAATGTTTCCTCTGTAAGGCGTACGGACATTATCGCCATGATTGTAAAGGTAGGCAAATGACCAACAAAGCAAATGCCGCCTTGTTTGACAGTTCATCGTCAGATGAAGAACAATCAGAGAAACATCCTGTGAACTCAGCACAGGCTTTTGATATATTTAACGCAAATAAATGTACTGTTTGTAATACCTTTTATGAAGATGGCATTTTAACATGCGGCCACTCCATTCCTATTGCCAATGAAGAAGCTAATTTGGTAGTAGATTCCAAAGGCAGAATAAACGTCCATCAAGGATACGTGAATGGCAAGTCTGCTACAGTCCTTCGGGACACGGGAAGCTCACTTATTGGTCTAAAGAGAACGTTCATAATGCCTACAGACTATACAGGCAGGCACGTAACATGCAGAACATTCTCTGGCAATATTGAAAAGTACCCACTAGCATGGGCATATATTCAAACACCTTTCCTCACTGGTAAAGTAAAATGCGCAGCATTAACAAACCCGGTGTGCGATATTATAATTGGAAATTTACCAGAGGTGAATGATATGCCTCATGACATAACATCTCTTTGCATTGATGATATCATAACATCACCATCAAATGTCATCATTGATAATGTTACACCACCTAATGAATGTATGGTAGCTAATGTAGCACTAAGATCTCATGACATCATTGATAACACTGTTTCATCACCATCTGATATCATTGAATGTGTGAACGCAGTAACCAGAGCTATTGCTAGAGTGCAAGATGAAAGTAACCAAACTGAGGCTATACAAATGCTTAGCCCAGTATCACTACCTTCTAAGACCATGAAGGAAACGTTTGTAACAGCTCAAAAGGCTGATCCTTCATTGTCGAAATATTTTAATCTGATCGGCCAAAAGCCAAAGGTAACCAAGAATGCAAAATGGCATTTTGCTTTGAAAAATTGTATCCTCACTAGGTATTATACCAGAGGTGACAGCACAACAGAGCAAACTGTTTTGCCAAGTGAGTATCGCAAGCAAGCCTTACATCTTGCCCATGATATACCTCTTGCAGGGCATATGGCATACGCTAAGACCAGATCAAGATTATTAACACAGTTTCATTGGCCCAAATTTTGCAATGACATTAAACAATATTGCAGAAGTTGTGACATCTGCCAAAAACTGGTAAAGAAAGGTAAACACCCACAGGCAAAGTTACAAGTTACTGACTTAGCCAGTCGACCTTTTGAGAAAATATCTGTCGACATAGTGGGCCCTCTTAATCAGACAACAACTAGAGGGAATAAATATATTCTAACTGTCATTGATCAATGTAGCCGCTGGCCGGAAGCGATCCGCTAAAGAACATAACTGCCAATGATATAATGGAAGTTTTCTTCCATATATTTTCTCGGATAGGATTTCCAGACACTATCCAATCAGATAGGGGAACTCAGTTTATCGCCGCATCTACTCAAGCTTTCACCAAAATGTTGGGAGTGAAGCAATGTTTCAATTCCCCGTACCATCCTCACTCGAGTGGGATAATAGAAAAATTTAACGGCGATTTAAAGCACATGCTTGCTAAAGTCACTCAAGAGCATCCCAAGAACTGGGACGTATATTTACCTGCTATTCTCTTTGCTTATCGCGAGGTACCACATTCTAGTACAGGTTTCTCTCCTTTTGAACTTATCTATGGTGCCAAACCACGTGGCCCATTGACTATTTATCACCAAATGTTAACTGACTCCACTCCAGTACTTAAACCCATATCATCATACGTATACGTTACATCATTGCGTGAAAGAATCATCAAATCTTGTATAATTGCAAAGGATGCACTAAAATTATCTGGTGCTACATATAGACAATATGCTGACAAAGGTAACAGGACAATAACGTTGACGCCTGGACAGGACGTTCTTCTTCTCCTACCTAGTGACAGACACTTATTGACTGATTCTTGGCAAGGACCTTTTAAAGTGACGAGACAAATTTCACCTGTAGACTACGAGATCCAAATAAAAGACAAACCAAAATATTCCACATCAATATGCTAAGACCATATTACAACAGAGACAACGAACATGACGATACAACAGCTTGTACAGTGATAATAGACCATGAAGATGACGAGGCTAGTGACGAAATTCCAACACCTGCATTAGACACGACAAACTGCTTGAAGGAAATTAAAATCAACCCAAAGTTAACTCAAGCAGAAACAGACAGTTGCAAACATCTTATACAACAGTACAACACCATCTTCTCCAACAACCCAGGACAAACAGAATTAGTACAACATCACATCACACTCACGTCAAAGACACCCATAAAATGCAGACCATACACCATTCCACTGCATTATAAAGAAAACTTACATCAGGAGATCATCAACTTAGAGAAAAACAACATCATAAGACGATCCCAATCAGACTTCTCATCTCCAATGGTCATAGTACGCAAAAAGGACAACACGATAAGACTCTGTGTCGACTATAGAAAGCTCAATAAGATAACTCTTCTAGATCTGGAGCCAATGGCAAACTCTGACGATCTACTGACAGAACTGACAGACGCTAGGTTCTTTACGAAGGTAGACATGACTAAAGGTTACTGGCAAATAGCGGTAGACGAACAGAGCAGACATCTGACAGCATTTGCCACATCTTGGGGACTGTACGAATGGTGCAAACTTCCATTTGGGCTTGTCAATGCCCCAGCCACATTCGTACGTATGACACGACTTTTACTAGTAGATATACCGAACATAATTTGCTATATAGACGACATTTGTGTTCACACAAAGACGATGACAGACCACATAAAGACATTAGAACAGACATTTGAACGCATTAGACAGCACGGACTGACGGTAAAGCCTGCAAAAGTAGACATAGCCTACCAGGAAATATCCTTCTTGGGGTACAAAATATCCAATGGCTTTGTCACGACAGACGATAACATCGTGTCCAAGATACTAAAACTCTCACTTCCGACTACGAAAAAGCAAGTCAGAAGTTTGTTGGGACTGATAAATTATTACAGGCAGTTCATTCCTGATTTTTCCGAACTGACCGAAGTATTTACTAACTTACTAACAAAAGATAAACCGGAGAAAATTGTAAGCAATGAATGCCTAAAATTTGCATTCCAAAAAGTATTATCTTTGTTTTCTAATAATAGTTTAAATAATCCTATTCTGAAGTTGCCCAATCTACATGTCCCTTTCAGATTGCGTACAGACGCGAGCTCCGTGGCGATTGGAGCAGTCTTGTTGCAGGAGCATAATAACATCCTTCATCCTGTGTACTTCGTCTCCAGAAAATTGAAACCGAGAGAACGGGCTTGGTCAATACCCCAGTTGGAAGCCCTAGCTCTAGTGGTGGGTATAACTAAATTGTCCAGATTCCTCCTAGGACGTCATTTTATTGTCGAATCCGACAGTAGTCCACTGCGATTTATCAATTCAGGTGTACCTTCAAACCAAATGGTAGCGCGCTGGTCTCTTAAGCTCCAAGATTACAGCTTCGAGGTTCGACATATCCCAGGCAGAACCAACACTATTGCCGATCTCTTGTCCCGTTGTCCAACCGACCCAGTGAGCACCAATGTCTGAGTGCAGTGTGTAAAATACACTCAGATCAACACAGGCATCCATCAGTGAATAATTTTTTTCATTCACGAAAGCTGTGTAATGTCTACGATGTGATGTGATAGGGTTTACTCCCAATATATATAGTGTTCTTATTTTACTAATTAATGTAGTGATTGTCGTGTATAATTGTGTAGTGTGTGGTAGAAAGCGAACTTTATTAATTGTATATATTACGAAACAAGAACAGTGCCACATTCGCTCAAAACTTACCGTAAGCGAACTATCCAATTTGACAGTGGTATCTGCGTGTGGAGCATTCCAGTGATATTTTAAATCCGTGTGTGAAAGTGTGACCTGAACATTGACATCTACACCACTGCAGTCAATCGAAATCCAGATGTTTTTCCAGGGAAACACCCAACACATGAACGATTAGAACATTGTACATTCCGTAACTACATCAGACCGGAACAAGTGTGTTCTACAAGTTTCAACATCAGCTGTTTAGTGTTCGTGTGTACTTCCGGATTAGTTAGAAAGTTAGTTCAAAATTAGCAGACGACAAACAAAAGTTTAAAAAGCTATGACGATTCTAAAATCTTTAGGAATTAACAAGTTTGAATACACGAATTGTGTATTTATATTTTTATGTAGTGTAATCTTAGAATCATATCTTGATTAATGTATTCATACTACCGGCTTTTTCTCGCTAGTATGAAGAAACATCAAGCTATGACGCTGAGAAATAGATTAATTATTGTAAAATATTATATTTCAGAAATTTTAAAGTTATTCCCCTTTCATTTAGTTGTTACTACATCATTACACCAAAGGGCTATAATGTGAAATGTATACGAGTATGTGTTGTGTATAAATAACCATGTTGTTGCCAGATTGTTAACACACCAAGAAGCCATCTACTGGGCATGGTAGAGTGTCACCGACATTGCAGACCAACACGAGAGCTCCTGGCCAAATAAGGTCAGGGTTTGAGCGTTTAATGCGACTTATGTAAAGCCGTATTTCGGTCTAGCCAGATGGTTTTTGTTTCAGAAACCATATTATTACTTTTTTTTGAAAGGCTGCGAGGTAGATGCTTGGAGCTGGTACTGCCGATCTGACTGGGTCAATAATGCAATTGAGGTAATCAGCCATCGAGAGGATGAAACTTGACAAGTGTTAAAGGTTGAACACCACATGTAGTTGAATACAACTTCCATTTCTTATATGTTTCTACGTCAAGATGTGTATGTCTATGTATTCTGATTCCAATGTATATAACAACAGAAGGGTCGACTCTGACAAGGTTAAAATATTAACCCAGTATGTACATATAGTATACATGAAAGATGACATCTTTCATGGAGCTGCCCGGGGGAGCATGTCAGAGTCTAGAGTAGTGCAGTGATGCAGTGACATCGTTACGCCCGCCAGGCGACTTAGTTCCCCAGCCGGGATGCCGTAACTTCGTTACGCCCGCCAGGCGAGTAGTAGTTACCTGCCTGCGAGGTTGCTGGCTGACGAGATGGCCAGCTGTCAGGCAAGGACGCACGCATGCCTCGTGAAGCCACTTCAGGTGGGGAGGCACATTGCGAGCTATAGACAGACAGCTCTGGGACGTGGACTCGACTGGACGTATGATGAGAGAAAGGCGTTGTGTGGTTTCTGTGCCCGAAAGTCGAGTGTCTGTTCATCTTGAGAGATAGACTGTGAGCTGTATTGTGTATGTAAGTGTATTGAAGTATAACTTATATCTTGTAATGATCATCGTATCGTATCTGATTCGTAAATAAATCCATTGAACGTTGTGTCGTTGAGTCTCAAGTCAAATCACGTTGTACTTGTACTGTCTCACATGTGTTAGGAAAAACGAGCCAGGTTTAAGACCCTGACAATATATATATATATATATATATATATATATATATATATATATATATATATATATATATATATATATATATATATATATATATATATATATATATATATATATATATATGCACTGAACTGATTTTTTCATGTGGATTAGCTTTCCCTATTACCAGTGTCACTAGCAATCAGGCGAACCCAGTCTGACTTCTGGGGTACTTGTAATTTACTTCCCCAAGTCAAGGACGAGAAGTCAACATTTTAGACTAACTGACCCGTGTAGAGGTTGAATCTGCTACTTCGGCATCAGTACACCGGATGTTCAAGAGCTTGTGCTCTTATCCATTCATACATGCTGACTTCATTATACATTGTGTATAGTTTAGCATAATTTTTAACAGATATCATTTTTCAGCATACGTTGTATTAATTTATAATGTGCAGTAGGATTATATATATCATATACTGTGAATGCTATATTGATTATAATGTATTATATATAGTTAAGCGTTCATTTTTTTATATATATAACGTACGTATAATTTTTCAACATACGTTATATTACAAATATAATAACTATGTTGAATAAAGTACTGTTTTTCATACAGTTGTGAATTTTAATACTTTTTAAAATAACTGTATTTTCACCAGCAACCAGCAAACATTCATTTGCAGGTGTCTTTCTGACTGCTATTGACAGAAAAGTTTCTCCAAAATCGCCAAGCTCCTTGTGGGAGAGTCACAGTAGCTACAAAGCAGTCCCAGTCATAATGTGTTTATATCCGCATCAGAGTGGGTTTTAAAGATTGACCTGGGCTCTCAGGTAGACCCAAGCTAAAATGTGTACCAGAAAATGTCTTCAGAAGTAAAGGCGGCTGGTGTGATACTAATCACATGACCTACTTAGTGATGTTTGGTCTATACAAATATGGTCCCAGCACCATATGTCCAATGTGATTACGGCTCGTAAAAAGGCGATTTACTGACGCCACCGCTTTATATTACTATACGCGTTCTTCGTCGTCATGCATTCTTTGTCAGATATATAAACGAGATTCATATGAACTTTACTAGCTGTAAGGCAGAAATTTTTTTTTTTTAAATCAAAACAAGACATCAATAACCTCACCTGCTCATTTAAAATAAGTAATAAGCGGATCAGGTAGGGGTCACTGTACTCGAAGCGCTTGCCCACGATGATTGCACAGATAACATTGGAGACAGCAACGTTTGTCAGAGTTCGCACTTCCTGAGGTTGACCTTTAAACTTAGCAAGTTCATCCATGTATGCAGAAACCTATTCATGAAAGAATAAAAAAATCATGTTTATGATTTGTACCAAATAGCAATAGTTAGTAGAACAAGACAAAAACTGAAGGCCATGTTGACATGAGGGACACAGTGCTGATAGTTTAAGTTAGATGCAAGAACTTTACAGGACGTCACAATAAACCGCAGCATTTTCCGGCTGTTTGTGATTTAAATATATTTAAATATATGTTGAAATATTTAAATTTCAAATCCCGAAACAACCAAATAATCAATCTGTTTGTGATTTTTCTATTCAACTGTACGTTTAGTAGTTTGCTGTTGCTTTTTGAATTACCAACTTTCTTTACACCTGGAATGAGAGAGTTAATTATTCTTCAGGAATCCCTGTGCAGTCGACAGGCAATAAAATGTCCAATTCGGTTCGGTCATCACAGAAACTTTGCTGATTAATAATCACACAGTTATTAAACAACCTGCATTGTGTAAACTATATTCTATAAACAATAATCAATCGCCCAAATATATCGAAGTACTATATATTAGTCGATTCCAGCCGTTACTATATAAACGGAAGGACTCCCTGTTAAGTGTTAGACTTCTGTGAATATAATGTTCTACACATTCACGCAAGGTCACCGATGATGCACATCATATTCCATCCAAAGTATCATTCATTATTTCACATAACATGATTTGTACCTCTACTGTACGCACCTGACATGATGTAGCGAAATATGCCAGGCAAGAATTCGTGCAACATTTGTATGTCGTATGTGCTTAAATACTAACATTAGAATACAAATGGTGAGAGGAAGTTAAACTTTGCGCAAAACTTAACATCACAAAACTTAACATCACAAAAGTTAACATGTTTAACTCCAGTGTTAAATCAATACTACAGTATGGGTCAGAAACATGGAGAACCACTAAAAGACTTACAAAGACACTGCAAACATTCATTAATTGGTGCCGACACAGAATAGTGGGAATGAAATGAATTGGTATGACAGATTCACCAATGCAGAGCTCATGAAGAAAACTAAACAAATCTGAGTGAACCAAGGTGGAGAACAGAAGCTGGCGATGGACAAGACACACACTGTGAAACCTGAGGACAATATATGAATATAAGCAGATACTTATCTCGGAGCAGTAATAACATCTGATGGCTGTAGAGATGTGGTTTCTGAGGAAAATGCAAAGAATACCATGGACAGCCAGAAAGACCAATGAACAAGTCCTTCAAGAAACAAATGAAGATCGTAAATTGATTAGAGACATTAGACGTAGACAGTCAAAATTTGTTGGGCATGTTATGAGAAGAAATGGATTGGAGAATTTGGTGACAACTGGTAAGATCGAGGGGAACAGACCAAGGGGAAGACCTAGAAGCAAGTACCTGGATGGCTTGGCCTTGTGGCATGGTCGAGACAGAAACACGGAGCTGATCCACGACTCTGGTGATCGAGTGAGATGGCAGAACATGACCGCCCACGCTTACCGGCATGGCACATGATGGATGGAGATACTCGTGGCTGGAGTCCACAAGGCAAACGAATTAGTGGGAGACCTAACCGAAATAGTGGGAGACCTAACAACACTTTACAAAGAGAATTACAGACAGAGATAAATAATATTAGGAGGACGTGGAAGGAGCTGCACTTGACAGAGAAAGATAGAATGGCTTGGCGTGGTTTGGTTAAGGGCTTATGCCCAAGTAAGAGATAAGGTGTAGAAGAAGAGAAAAAGAAGAATGCAAGAGTGATCATATGATATGTATTACACAAGCCAGTATTCAAACAATCCAGATATAACTCTAAGAGTAACTAATAAAGTGTTATATTTTTTTGAATTGTCCTGTATGTTTTTTAATTCCGCTCATAGTCAAGAATCAGTTTACAATATATTATGTTTTATGTTGATTAGTCAGCACTGCACCAATGTTTGCACACTGTTTCACATGTTATTATCCTTACTGTTTTTATTTACATTTTATGTTTTATTAAATTAAAAACTGTTGTCTGTTTAGTAATTTCTTGTATTGACAGTCACTGAAGCGTACAATTTATACCCTGTGGACGTAAATTACAAGTACCTCAGAAATCGGAGTGGGTTCGCCTAAGGGTGGAGAATACATGTAATAAATAGAGAAAGCTTGCACACATGCAAAAATCAGACCAGTGCACTCCCTAGAAGTAGCGAGAACTATCGTGTTTCACAGAAAATAAGACCGGGTCTTGTATTAATTTTAGATTCTAATAATGCACTAGGGCTTTTTTTTCGGGGGATGTCGCGTGTGTATGTGCGTGTGTGCGTGTGTGCGTGTGTGTGTGGGGGGGGGGGGGGGGTCCCCAGATACAAGAATCTACTTTTGTTCATGTACAAAATTCTACATTTATTCAAACACAGTCATGTCATCTTCTATTGAAGCATCATCATAACTCCATGTCCCGAATTCCGTCTGATCAATTCTCGTTAGAGATCTTAGCGCATACACACTGTAGTTTCATCCTTGGCAATCATGTTGGAGAGTTGATGTTTAGAAACGTCGGTGCCATCAGCAAAGTACTTGAATACAAGAGCACGTTTAATAATTTCATTCTAGCTGACGATCTTAACTAGAGCTTATTTTAAGGGGTCGGTCTTGATTTCAGAGAAACACGGAAATGGTAGTAGCACGTGTGTGGACTGGCGCTCAAATAAAAACACAACATATGACTAGGAAGCTCCACAAATAGAAACGGAACAACACAGACAGATACAGGCGAATGTTTCATCGAAAGTCTTTATCAATGGACAATGTTCGCGTGAGTTCTCTCAAGTGGCCAAAACCATAACATCCAATGAAGCAGATCCTGAAGACATCTCTTTGCTTGCCACAAAGAAAGCAAAATCTCTCTGTAGTATACATTGAAATAATCAACATATCTTTAGCTAGCATTAACAGTATTTAGAAATGGCTGGCCGGGTGGATAGAATACCAGGTTCTCCTTTGGGAGTCGTGGGTTCGATTCATTGGTAAGGTGTAAGTTTGTTTCTGTCGGGGGCAAAAAAAGAATACCCTAACCTGCACAGTTCGCGACGACTGCATTAGCCAGGCGTCCTAATTCCTCAGGCTCAAGACCCCTTTTGTCACACACAGCAAGGCACTATAAACAGTGAAACAGTTTATTTTTTAATTAACAGTAGTACTTAAATATAATAAGATATGATTTTTACCTCATCTTGAATTTTTTCTGCCAATACATTTTTGCCCATGCCAAAACTTCTGAGGATAGCCAGGGAAACACTCCGCTGTTCCTTCCAGGGATGTCCTGATGAGCCAATGATTCCTGTAACATGCAGTGAGAGGAATACTTTTGTGGATTACAACAACGTTTTTACACGACACAATTTTACTAAGGGCCACTGACATACACTTGTTTTTCTAACTTGGTTCTACGTTCTACACTTGGTTTTCTACACTTGTTTTTATATATATGTTATTTCAAGAAGATAAGGCTCGGCTGTGATGTCATGTGGGGTGAACAGACTGGAGTCCCACTGTGCCTAACTTTTCCAGTCATATTTTCTAATATGTCCTTATATTTCTACTTCTTTCCCTTGTCTTTTACAGTTGCAGTCAGTCTATGTACATTTATTTCTGATGCTATCCAGCATGATGATATATCACAACTCGTGTTTCGCATATTATTAATTATAAAAGTATGTACAGACACGATAGAAGATTGAATTCTCAGAAGTATAACATTATGTATCTGTTCTTAATTAAACACCCTTACACGTGAATTAGACGCTTTCTCAATCATTTGGAAACCAGTGAGGTCATTGTACGTCTACTTGTTTGGGGCGACCTATGATTGTCATTGGAAATGCCCCTGACCAAAAATGCTCTAAAAATGTCTGGATGTGAATTATGTCCGTATTCACCAGCTATTGCTTCAGGCAGATAGTAGACCAGGCTTGTGATCGCACTTTATTTGGAATGTCTTACTGTGGTCATGTGCAGACGAATATTTGCTCGTTCAACTAGGCAAGGCTATCATATATGGGGTGGCAGACTGGAATCCCATTGTACCTGTAGCTTTTCCAGCTGTTTAACGTGTCCTGTAATTTCTTATTCTTTTCTTTGCCTTCTACAAGTTCCAATCAGTCTCTGTACATGTGTTTCTCATGTAGACAACTCTACACAAACAAGTGTATGGCAGTCCACAAGTACGTTGAGTCAAGTTAACTGTGTTTAAATATGTTAACTTTACATCAAGTTAAAATAATAACTCCAAACTGTTTGTGTGTGTGTGTGTGTGTGTGTGTGCGCGCGTGTGTGTGTGTGCGCTTGTGTGTGTTGAAATTTGTCCTGGGGCAGTTTTCCGCTATGTGTCTGTGATAATAAGGCAACAACATTTTATAGGTCTGAATGCACGGAGAAAAAGCGGCCAGTCTTCCCCTCTATTGATGGGTGACAAATGCAAGCGCTAAATCCTCGTCCGACCGCACTCATGACATCACCAGCATAGCTCCTTATCCACTACATTAACGCGCCCGCCTAAACCAAACTGACATCAAAGCAATATGAAGACAACACTAACCGTATATTAGTTTAATATAATGGCAATGCTAAGTTTACATTAAGTTAATATTATGACAACACTAACCGTATATTATGTTAAATAACTGGCAATGCTAAGTTTACATTAAATTAATATTAAGACAACGCTAACCTTACATTAAGTTAATATAATGACAATGCTAAGTTTACATTAAGTTAATATGATGACAACGCTAACTTTACATTATGCTGAAATAATGGTAATACTAACTTTACATTAATTTCATATAATGAAAATGCTAACCTCACATAAAGTTGATATGCCGACAGCACTAACCTCACATTAAATTAATATAAATTAAATTAATGCATGACCACACCAATAAGACTTTGAGCCGCGGTGGTGTAATGGCTGGACTCACGACTGCTGACCCAGTGGTCATGGTTTTGATCTGTATTGGGGTGTATTTAAAATAAATTGACCTGGGCTCGCAGATCAAGCCAGCCTAAAATAGGTACCAAAAATGTCTCGGAAAGTAAAGGTGGCCTGCGTGGTACGGTCAATAACACACTGAGCGCCGATTGGTCTGTAACAATATGATTGTTGTACCATTTGTCTAACAAGCATTAAAGCACATAAAACAGGTCCCAAATTACCTTTACTACAATACTACACTAACCTAACATTATCCCAACACTAAACTTATTTCACAATAAAGATACAGACAGTGAATTTGGTACACCATTACATGTTTAAAGAAATACTTTTACATGGCTGATCTCTAGATATCACAAGTCCAAATTGTATTTATGTATATAAGTCGTAGGTTATAATAAGAAAGATACCTTTTGTTCCATCC
Organism: Cepaea hortensis; assembly: GCA_963921405.1. Taxonomy (NCBI): domain Eukaryota; kingdom Metazoa; phylum Mollusca; class Gastropoda; order Stylommatophora; family Helicidae; genus Cepaea; species Cepaea hortensis. Next base: position 45,404,830 of record OY992881.1, read on the forward strand.
TTGAATAAGCTATTTAGTGAGCTAATTGGTCTGTCAGAGAAAATGTCTGCTTGTTTCACCAGTGTGTCCCGTATAACATCGTAGCCATTGAAGACAACAGTCAGCTGAGAGCCTGTATACAAGCTGAATATGTCACCAGCCCTTGTCAGAGAAATAGACATATCAATTAAAGTGACAGACAATTATCAATCAATCAATCATGTGCCATGCCGGAAAGCGTGGGCTGTCATGACTCGCCATTTCACTCGATCACCAGTGTCGTGGATCAGCTCAGTGTTCCTGTCTCGTCCATGTCATGTGGCCAAGCCATCCAGGTATTTTCCTCTCGGTCTTCCTCTTGATCTGTTCCCTTTAATCTTGCCAGTTGTCACCAAGTTCTCCAATCCATTTCTTCTCATAACATGTCCAAAAAAATTTGACTGTCTACGTCTAATTTCTCTAATCAGTTTACGATGTTCATTTGTCTCCTGTAGTACTTGGTCATTGGTTTTTCTGTCTGTAAATGGTATTCTTTGCATTTTCCTCAGAAACCACATGTCTGCAGCCATCAGATGTTTTTCAGCTTGACTGCTCATTGTCCAAGTTTCACATCCATACAAAAGAACAGGCTCTATGTATCCCCTCAACACTCTTTTTCTCGTTTCAATTGACATCTTTTTATTGGTCAGAATGCTTTTCATCTTGCTAAAGGCTACTTTCGCCATGGCGATTCTTGTTCTAATCTCTTCAAGGCATCTCCCATCAGATGTTATGACTGTTCCAAGATAATTGTACCGATTCACTTGTTGAAGAATATTTCCATTTACTTGTATATTACATTGTGGTACTTCGTTCTTCCTACTGACGACCATAACCTGAGTCTTTTTACAATTTAAATCTAACCGCAGTTGCTCACTGTGTACAACAACCGCATCTACTAATTGTTGCAGGTCCTGCGCATTGTCTGCAATTAATACTGTATCATGTGCATATCTAATGTTATTGATGTTTCGTCCTCCAATGCAAATTCCATTTATACCCTCTACATTTCTGAAAATATTTTCACTGTATAGGGAAAAAAGATCTGGAGACATTACACATCCCTGCCTAACACCTCTCTTAATTGGCTGATACTGTCCCACTTCATTATCAATCCTTATTGCAGCTTGTTGTTTCCAATATATGTTTTTTATAAGTCTAATGTCTTTCCCATCAATTTGTAGATCTGCAAGCATATCCACCATGTTGACATGTCTAACTCTATCAAAAGCCTTTGTATAGTCAATAAAGCAAAGATGTACATCCTTGTTTACTTCTATAGCACGTTCAATAACAGTTCGCAGCATATACACAGCATTTACTGTACCCTTTTCTTCTACAAACCCACATTGTTCTTCCCCTATTTCAGGTTGTATTTTCTTCCTCACTCTTTGCATGATAATTCTTAGCAAAATCTTTGTGATGTGACTCATTATACTAATTGTTCTATGTTGATCACATTCCAAGGTTCCTGATTTCTTTGGGATTTCAATAAATACAGGATAAAAAAAATAAAGGAGGTATATCTCCAGTATCATATAATGTGTTCAGCAGTCTGGTGACTTGCTCTAGTCCAAATTCTTCTAAAGATTTAATCATTTCTGTTGTGATGTTATCTGCACCGGGGGCCTTGCCAGCTTTCATATGCTTAAGAACATTTCGAACCTCCATCTCCAAAATTGGCGGTCCTTCATTATTAAATCTAATATCATACTGTTCGTCTCTGTTATCATCATATAGGTGTTTCACATAATCTGTCCATACATGTAGAATCTGGTCTTTTTCTATTATGATTTTGTCATCTTTAGTTTTTAGACACCCTGTTGATGTACTTGTTCTTTTATTAGTAAGTTCTTGAATTCTTTTGTGCACTAATTTGGTATTTTGACTGTTGTGTTGGTTTTCAATTTCTAAGCACTTTTCCTCAAGCCATGCTTCTTTTGCCTCCTTACATAATATTCTGACTTGTCTGTAAATTTCGTCATATTTGACAGAATTATTTTTGTTGATTCTTCTTGTTTCCATGAGGTGTAAAATTTCTTCAGTCATCCATTTCTTACGACCCACCTTCTTTAATTTTGGAATAGTTGTTTCTGCAGCCACATTGATTGAATTCTTCAACGTTTCCCATTGATCATCCACATCCTGGAATAATATCTCTAGATCAGACAATATTTCAAATCTGTTCTGTACTTCTATGTTGAATTTGTTTTGTATTTCCTTGTCATTACTCAATGCACACAAATCATATTTAGTGTTTCCTATTATATACTTGACTTTCTTCAACTTTATCCTCAATGTCCCTGTGAGTAATCTGTGTTCACTATAACAATCAGCACTGGGAACTGTTTTTGCTACTGTTAGCGCGTTTCTAAATCTTCTGCTAATGAGAATGTAGTCAATCTGGTTTCTAATCCTGCTATCAGGACTCCTCCATGTCCATAATCTTCTAGGGTGTTGCTTAAACCAGGTGTTTCCTACAATCATTTCCTGTTCTTTTGCCCACTCTACGAGTCTGTATCCTCTTTCATTTCTCTCTCCTAGACCATAGTTTCCTACATTGATTTCCTACTTTTGCATTGAAGTCCCCTATTATGATTTTTATTTCTGAATTTTTACATTTCTTTAAGGCAGACTCTATGTCATTATACAATTCTTCTACACTATCTTCACTGGATTCTCCTGTTGGGGCATATACTTGAATAATATTTATGCTAAAAGATCTGCCACTTAATTTAACTAGTAGAACTCTGTCCGACACGGCCCAATATCCTTGAACAGATTTTGATGTTTTCCGGTCCAAAATAATTGCCACTCCCCTATGACGATCTTCACCTCCAGAATAAATAATCTTGAAATCTTCATCTATCTTGATGCCTGCTCCTGTCCATCTCGTTTCGCACATGCCTAATATATTAATTTTTTCCCTTTCAATTTCTTGTTTTATGTTCTCTAATTTTTCGTCGTCGTTTAACGTCCTAACGTTCCATGTTGCTAATTTTAACGTATCTGTCCTTGTCTTGCGATGATCAGTCTTTAAGCGAATCATGATGTACTAGGCACTTTTAAAGAGGTAGTTTGCCGTTGCTTTCCTCTATGGCAGTGACCGTACTGGTCGGAGACCGCAGCCATTGACTCAAGAAGAGTTCCTCTGCCTGCCGTCGTGAAACTCGAGACCATGGCCTACAAATATCTGTCGGCTGCCCTCAAAATTTAATCCACCACCTGACTTCCGTGGCTTCTTTTGAAAACTTCCAATAAAAGAACATAAAATAACATCACATAATCCACAGGAAAACACTATTCACAGGAAATCCATAGGAAATCACACGAAATCCAAAAGAAAACACTAAATAGCGTCCCCCCGAAAAGTACGGGTCATTTTGTCGCCATTGTACCGGAAAGACAATTATAACAGATCGATTATCCAAACAAAGAAGTATACATATTTTGTTTTATTTATAACTGTTATAATGCAGACATCAAAAAAGAAATATAGATCTTTCTTGAACTGATAACAATAATATAACAGATAGCACCTGAGTTGAAATGACATGAGTTATAACATAACGATTTCCCCCCCCCCCCCCCCCACCAGACAAACACACACAAATAGTCATCTTATTTGAAGTGACAACAGTTATAATAGTTTTCAAACATGAAACAGACATCTCAGTTAAAGTAATAACAGTTATTGCATACTAATTCCCCATTCTAAAACAGACGTATCAGTTGAAATAACAACAGCACAGATTCTCTAAACAAAAGGAGTGTATAAGTTGAAGTTACAGCAGTTATAGGACATTGATTCACCAAACGACTCCAAAGAAGCAGTCATTTCTTCTTGGAGGGACAACAATTATATAATAATTGTATAATAATGAAACATACGAGTACATGTACTGTTGAAATGACAAGTTATAACACACAGATTTCCAAACAGGAAACTGAAATATCAATTGGGGAACCCTTTGAGGCCACTAAAACAGTTAATAAATAAACACCCATGTATTGTTTGACGCTCACAAAAGTAGAAGAAAGAAGTAGGGATTAGGGGAGGCACGAGACAACATAAAAATTGAAAAGCTATAGTTACCGACCGGGATTCGAACCTGTCACCTCCAAATGACAAACGTTCCTCGCTGCAGGAGCAGGTGTACTTCGATACATGAGGAACTAGACACCCACTTTTCTACTTCTTCTATGAGCGCAAAACAATACTTATGTGTTTATTTGCTAACAAGGAACCGGCATATTAGTTGACTTGAAGTGGCTGTATATGGTACAAATATTGTTCTCGAAACAAGAGACAGCTATATCCTTTAGTAATATCAGTAGAAATTACAACAATTATAACACATTGATTCTCCAAGCAAGAAAAAAAAAGTACAACAACTGAAATCACAGGTTATAACACACTGACTTTCCATAAAGGAAACCGCAGATCGCAGAGGCAAAGCTTTGTTGGATCTGACATTCTGATGCATTCGTGTGAGTAGAGTTGCGCCAGTTTTATTTGTATCCCAATCAGCGTCATGAAACAGGTCCTTTGCAGAATGCTGCTATCATCAAAGTCATCCAACAAGACTCTTGATTCTTTGCCACTTCTCCTGCCTCGTGTAGATTCACACCCAAGGTGTCTGCAATCTTCTTGCTAATCAACGACTGCCGTTTTTTCTTCCAGGAACAGTTCTTTCCTCCACCACTATAATCCCGATGATATAAGCAAATCATAAATATCAGGAGCAGGTGGGTAATGTCCACTATCTAGGTTATCCCACACAGACACAGATTATAAATACGATTTCTCGTACTCTCTCAACTTAAATTTCTGCCATGGCTTGCCTTGAGATGAGTATCATCAATTGTGAAAAATATGTTCGTGTTCATTGTGACTAAATTGGCCAAATGATCCTATTACGGCAGCTCCGTAACAGATACTGTCTTTACTTTAGGTCTTTAAATATATTAGCCTAATATATATGGTTGGAATAGGGTGAGTGGGGGACCAATTCCCATCCTCGTTGCCTTTCGTTACTCGTGAATGTATCGGGACACATGCACACGCACGTGTACGCATGCTCACATACATACATATACACATGCACGCACAATTCATTTGGAGTAACACCATAAACACATTAAAAGCGAAATGTAAATCTGCAAATGCCACATAGATTGTTAGAAATAACTACTCACTTTTTTCTGAACTCTTTCAAAGTTTCTCTTGGCCTATCCTTCATGTACGGAAGATGGCCCAGTATTGGGTATGGCCGTACGGGACATGGGGGAAGATTGCTTGGAGTCTGCAGCCATGATTTTATTATTAGAGTCAAGGCCAATACAACAACCACATAAACAAAAGGAGGTATGTTCAATGAAGTGAAGATTTCAGCAACCATTATGACGTCAGGTAGTCAGCCGTTGAATATAGTAGCTGGAGAAAGACATGTTAAATGTGTTACATATGTACTGCTGTATAAGGAGGCAGTGGTGTCATGTCTTAGCCATATATGACCGAGTTATCGTATGACAGTATATGGTACAATCTGCTTTCTGTTAGAGCCGAATGTTGGGCACGCTCATCACACCCGGCACAACACATTGTGACAATGGCTTCTGGCAAAAGAGCGTAACTGGGAGGGTACAGAGGAACTGCAGCCTAAAGACTGGTGGCAGGGCAGACTAGGCCCTAATTCTTGGTCGGTAACTGGTCTAGACAGACGGACAGTTAATGCATTGCTTTACTGATCCGGCAGCTTATGCAGCTTGTCTTGTTCCAGACGCATTGGTGTTATCGCTCCTCTCCTCTGGAGTAAACTTGCCAGGCCGCGAGAGGGATCTTTCTGCATGCGCAATACATGGTTACAACAATTCAACCCATGCTTTGTGTAAGGAAAGGTATAACATTCGCTACCGCCATGGGTTGTAGTTGCTGTGCCTTGTTAGAAGCACAGGATAAACATTATCGTCTGTCAAGACAGTCAGATGCCAGTGATAATGGAGCAGAGCTGGATGGCGGCTAGACGATCGCTACTGGTCTTGGGTTCGACCCGTTTCGGGGCAGTTTCGAATTTTTAAAACTAACATAGGCTCCCAGGTCGACACAGCCTTAACACAACCTTAACCTTAACATAACCTTAAACTTAATACAACCTTAACCTTAACACAACCATAACCTTAACACAACCTTAACCTTACCACAATCATAACATTAACACAAACTTAAGCTTAAGACAACCTTAACCTTAACACAACCTTAACCTTAAGACAACCTTAACCTTAACACAACCATAACCTAGCACAACCATAACCTTAACACAACCTTAAACTTAACACAACCATAACCTTAACACAACTATAACCTTAATACAACGATAACCTTAACAGAACCATAGCCTTAACACAACCTTTAAAGGTTGAACGCAACCATAACCTTAACATAACCTTAACCTTAACACAACCTTAGGCTTAACACAACCTTAACCTTAACACAACCTTAACATAACCAAAACCGTAACACAACCTTAACACAACCATAACCTTAACACAACCATACACTTAACACAACCTTAACCTTAACACAACCTCAACCTTAACACAACCTTAAACTTAACACAACCTTAACCATAACACAACCTTAACCTTAATGCAACCATAACCTTCACCTAAACCAACCATAAAATGTCAGTAGTATAGTAACGTGGACAGTCAGATATGACTGAGCTACCGGATGACAGTAGACGGTACTACCTGCTTTCTGTCAGCGCCGAATGTTGGGCGGCGCTTACCAAACCCGACACCCCACATTGTGCCAACGGCTTCGGGCGGAAGAGCGCAATTGGGAGGGTACTAGCCTTATCCTGGTGCGAGGAAATGCAACCCAAAGACAAAATAAGTCATGGCAGGGCAGACCAGGCCCTAAGCCTTGGTTGGAAGCTGGTCTAGGATCGAAGCTCCGACAGGCGGACAGTTAGAGCATTGCTTTGCTTTGCTGATCCGGCAGCTTCTGCAGCTTGTCTTGTTCCAGATTATAGGTGTCAACTTTCCTCTTGAGTGAACTAGGCAGGTCGAGAGAGGGATCATGCTGCATGGGCAACACATGGTTTCTTTAATTTAGCCCAGGCTTTGTGCTATGGAGAGGCAATAACTCCATCCCTGGTCTTAACGGGTCTCGGAATCAAAGCGAGAGGCAACTGTTACGGGTTATAAGTCCTTGTCAGTTGGCGTAGACATGGGGCGCCACGCGTTGCCTCTGACGGTGGGAGACACCTACAGGTGTCACTGATCAGCTACCGCCCGCCTCAAGCTGGGCAGCCCCCAGCCAATTAGGTGCTGATCCGCCACAGCCTGCCTGCTTCAATGGGTGCTTGGGGCTAGGACAAAATCTGAATCGCAGGCTGTAAAACCAATGCACCAGGTACTAATAAAAAGAATAGAAACCTCAAGCTACGGCTTGCAACCTGGAACGTGAGAACCATGTGTCCAGGATTTTCCACTGACTTGACAAATATCGACGATGTGAGAAAAACGGCTGTGATTGATGCTGAACTCAATCGTCTTAACATTGATATTGCTGGCCTGCAGGAGACTCGCCTCGCTGAGGAAGGGTCACTCAGGGAAAACAATTACACCTTTTTTTGGAAGGGAAGAGGGCAGGCACAAAAAAGGCAACATGGTGTGGGCTTTGCAGTGAAGAATTCGCTACTGGGAATGATTGATATCCCAGCTGGAGGTAATGAAAGATTATTATCACTGCGCTTGGCAATCTCTTGTGGATTTGCCACCATTATCACTGCATATGCACCGAAACTCGCTTCCTCTGATGATGTAAAGGATACGTTCTATGAGCAGCTAGACTCTGCGATCAAGGCAGTTCCAAAATCCGACTACATTTATATGCTCGGTGATTTCAATGCTCGTGTGGGCAGGGACTCGAGTTCATGACCAGTGTGCCTTGGAAAATACAACATCGGTCGCATGAATGATAATGGGCAAAGGCTGCTGGAGCATTGCACTAGAAATGACCTTTTTTTAAAACAAAAGAGATGCATAAGGTCACATGGAAACATCCAAGATCCGACCATTGGCATCAGCTGGACTTCATTATCACACGGAGACAACGTCTGAACCATACATCATTAACTCGAAGTTACCACAGTGCTGACTGTGATACAGATCATTCTTTGGTTGTTGCAAGGGTTAGACTGAGACCAAAGAGAATCGACACAGCTAAACACAAGTCTAGCCCCAGGATTAATATTACTAACACTCACGATCCTGGAAAGTGCTTTGAATTTCAACAGCAACTTGAAGACGCTTTCAATGGTACATCAGAAAATTGTATAGTAAATGATAAATGGAGTAAACTTAAGGAAACTATTTATAAAACAGCGGTAGGGGTTTACGGCACTGTGGATCATAAGAGGCAGGAGTGGTTTGCGGCAAACAGCCAGATACTGCAGCCCTTGATTGATAAAAACAAGATAGCTCTCTTAAGAAAAAAGGAAAGACCAACGCGTAACACTCTGAGTGAGCTGAAGCAAGCGAGGAAGGATGTACAAAAGGCTGCCAGGCAGTGTGCGAATGACTATTGGATCAAGTTATGTGAGTCCATTCAAATCGCAAGTGATAAGGGAAACATCAGAAGCATGTATGAAGGGATAAAGAAAGCCTGTGGTCCAATGATCAAAAGAAGTGCACCGCTGAAAACCTTGACTGGAGAAATCATCACTGATAAGAAACAGCAGATGGATAGATGGGTCGAGCACTATTTAGAGCTTTACTCAAGTGAGACCAAGCTAGCAGATGATGCCCTCAACGCCATAGAGGCGCTGCCAACTCTTGACCACCTGGACACACTTCCCACTATAACAGAAGTTAAGTGTGCTATAAATGAGCTTGCATCTGGCAAGGCTCCAGGTAAGGATGGGATTCCAATAGAGGTGATCAGGAGTGGGCAAGACACACTCGCTCTACAGATCCACCAGCTAATAGAGCTATGCTGGCGAGAAGGACAAGTCCCACAGGATTTCAAAGACTCAAACATCATAACGCTGTACAAGAGCAAGGGAGATCGGAGCGACTGTAACAATTATAGGGGTATCTCACTACTGTGTATTGTTGGGAAAGTATTTGCCAGAATTGTCCTGCACAGACTTCAAGTCCTGGGAGATCAAGTCTACCCCGAATCACAGTGCGGCTTCCGTCAGAACCGGTCTACCATTGATATGATATTCTCATTGCGACAGATGCAAGAAAAATGCTGGGAACAAAATCAGCCACTGTTTATTGCCTTCATCGACCTCACAAAGGCATTCGATTTGGTCAGTCGTGAGGGTCTGTTCAAAGCACTAAAGAAGATTGGCTGCCCACCAGCTCTTCTGTCCATTGTGGAATCGTTCCACACAGGCATGAAGGGTATAATTAAGTTTGATGGCTCAACTTCAGAAGAGTTTGAAATCAAGAGTGGAGTTAAGCAAGGTTGCCCCCAAGCTCTTTGGGATATACTTTTCACTTCTACTGAAATATGCCTTTCGTGATCAGGATACATTCACTCACGCTCAGATGGTGGCCTCTATAATGCTCAGAGATTGAAGGCCAAGACCAAAATTAGCAGGGTACTAATCAGAGAGTTGCTTTTTGCGGATGATGCTGCGATTACGACCCACTCTGAGGAAGAATTACAACATCTACTATCTGCATTCTCCAATGCTTGTTCTGAATTTGGTTTAACAATTAACAAAAAGAAGACACAGATTATGTCACAAGGTGCACATGGTGTACCATCAATCTTTATTGACGACGCCGAACTGGAGATACTAGACCATTTTACATATCTAGGATCAGAGGTAAATAGCAAATTATCTCTCGATCAGGAAACAGCATCAGGAGTGGCAAGGCAGCAACAACAATGAACATGTTAGCAAAATGAGTCTGGGAGAACAGGAAGCTTACTGCCAAAACAAAAGTCCTCGTCTACCAAGCCTGTGTCCTTAGCACTCTTCTTTATGGCAGTGAAACCTGGACAACTTACTCACGCCAAGAGAAACGTTTAAACAGCTTTCATATGCGGTGTCAGCGAAGAATACTTGGTATTAAGTGGCAAGACAAAATCACAAATACTGAAGTATTGGAAAGATCAGGTTGTGTGACGGTGTATTCCATGCTCAGTCTTCGTAGACTTAGATGGATAGGACACGTTAGGAGGATGGATGATGGTAGAATACCAAAGTACATCTTTTTGGGGGAATTACAGACGGGTAGGAGATCTCAGGGTCGGCCTCTGCTACGATACAAAGATGTGTGTAAGCGGGACATGATTGATACAGGCATTGATAATGCACATTGGGAGCACGTCGCCGCTGAACGTGTTGCATGGAGGGCAACTATCAGAAATGGAATAAAGACAAAGGAGAAAATGATTGCAGATAAAGCACACATAGAGTGTGAGAGATGTAAGATGGTGCAAAATGGTGGAAGTGACCATGTTTTCACATGCACCTACTGTGGGCAAACATTTGCAGCAAGAATTGGCCTTACCAGCCACACTCGCCACCGCCATGGATCGTAGTTATTAAGCCTTTTTGAAGCACAATGTACCAAACTATCGTCTGTCAAGACCGAAAGGTGCCAATGGAGTAACGTGGAAAGCACCTTGTTTTGCGGATATTATATATTATTACTAATTATCGATCCTCATCCGCAAAGGGCGATAACTTATATATCCACAAGGGGGATAACTCATAGATCCACCAAGGGCGATAACTCCTTGTTTTTAAGGAGTGTCCAGTTCCTCAACAGAGTGGGCGTGGTCAAGTGACCGCGACAAGTACAAAATGATAATGTATCAACCATACCACTACTTATTTAATTGTTTACTGTTCAATATGCATTGTATTGTTCGTCTATATTTGTTTTAACTGTATTAAAAATTATTACATACCTCCTTTGCGTCGTTTGTTTGTTATTTTGAATGTTGTACACTAGCCGTGTCTACAATTTAAGATGTCACTTGACCACGCCCACTCTGATGTGGCATTGGACCACTCCTATTTAAAAAAAAAAAACAAGGAGTTATAACCCTTTGTGGATCTATGAGTTTACGCCTTTGTGGATCAGGATCGATAATTAGTAATAATATATAAGATCCGCAAAACAAGGTGCTTTCCACGTTACTATACTACTAATGTTTGGAAACTAAAGGCGAGCGGCGGGACACCAGTCACACCACCCACTTGGACTATAAATATATGGGTCGAGGTACATGTGTACAGTGTGAGTTAGAAGTGTATAAAGGACCTTTACTTTCCTTTTTTTCCATAGGTTTCAATCAATGGCAGGCCACTTTGCATTCCTTTTCACAATAGTTTGAGTGGATGTCGTTCAGTAAGCAATGGCAAACTTCTGAACGTAAACACATTCACGAGCATTGGTTGGTGCTCACAACCGACATGGCCACAGGACCAGAGTGCTCTATCTAGTAAACTTTCCATCCGCTGATGGCGGGGTAGTGGGGTTGTTCCTTACTAGTTTAGTTTGGTTTGGTTTAGTCGACGGATCAACATCACAGCACACGGGTGTAACCCATAAGTGCTCCGTTCTACTCCTAACTCAAGCCTGAGTCCGGAGAATCTCAGCTCAGTGCACGAACTCCGTTGCACCGGCGAGGATCCTGAAATACTTTGGGTAGAATTTTAAGTTGAAATTTTGCCCCGGCAGCGCCGTCGGGCTACTCTTTTTCGATTTCCAACTGGCAAGGGATTTTTTTTACCTGCGCAACAATACACTCGGGCGTTAGATCTCAAATTTTGTTACTAGAAGTCCACCTGAAAATATCCCGGCCCTCACCGGAGATTGAACCCGGCACCTCCAGCACTCAAGGCGGACACCATACCTCGAGACCACTCATCCCCCGTGTTCCTTACGACGGTTAGCGGGATTAAAAGTTGACATCTTATCAGAAAGCAATGAAAAGGTTTTGAACGTCAGATGGCTAGAATATCAACATGGGGTTGATTGCAACGTCATGTAAAGACCACGTAATTTTTTTTTTAATCAGTTATCCCTGGAGCCACGTTATTGTAGTGGCTAGAGGCCTTTTTGCCAGCCCAGTGGTTGCAAGTTCGAATTCATATGGAAGCAGATTTTCTAAAATTGACATGGGTTTTAATAAATGTATATCATTAGAAGTGGCATATAGTCATCTATCTTGTAAAGAGTGATAAACACACATCTATCATGTAAGGACTGACAATACCCATCTATCATGTAAGTAGTGACTAATACCCATCTATCATGTAAGGCGAGACTAATACACGGTTGATTTGAGTTGAGTTGAGTCAAGAACCGACATCATTGCACTCGGGGCATTCCCATAAGCCCTCAGTCCTCATCTTCATCAGCCAGCAAAGAGTTCCAATTCTAATGGTGCCCATTGCAATCTAATTATATGTCTGTCTTGCTTATCCTCTGAGTGATGACTGTCGGCCAGATCCTCTGATCACCCCTTGCTGATGCATTCTCTCTAAACCATGATAGTCTATCTGTTCTTCTGCATTACTCACTTGCTCCCAGAAGCTCTTCACCACATTTGTCTTATCATGCATCAAATAACATGTAAATGATGCGGCACCAGCCATTCTGTCTGCCTGTTCATTTCCGACCACACAAGAGCCCTGTAGAAAAGATCCAGCAAATGCTCACAGCCGATGAGACCTGACTTGATGCATACCATTCTCCAAGAAACATTCCAGCCTTCACCTTTGACAGCAGCTTCGTGAATCAGTTACAATCACAACATGCGTTAACAGTGTGTTCTCCCACCAGCGGAAAGCTGCCTCCACCTCCATTCTCAGACTTGAGTTTGCATTATATACCAAGCTCTTCTTTTCTAAAAACATTGGCCATTTGCTTTTCCTATGAATCCCACAGAGCCATCGGTATAGATAATCGCATAACCAGGAGGAGAGTAGTCATGAATTAATTGCTGAATCTGTACTTCTATGGTGCCTGCTGGCCACTCCTTACACCCTGTGGTGTAGGGGTTACGGACGCAGTTCGCAATTCCGAGTACCGCGTTCGAAACACAGCTGTGGGCGACTTAGCAACAGACCGCCTTACTTTGGTTTTTATTATTTTTTTAATGTTATGAGTACCTGTCGTTCAGAAAACAATGGCAAACTATTTGCCAAGAAGTTAGAAACACAAAATGCTGGGGTTGACAGTGACCTCCTGTAAAGGATAAGCAACTAACTGTTTAACTGCTCGAGCATGTACATGTTCACATATCTTAAGCACAATGTACATAATCACTTGAATGGAGGTCAGCATTGTCGAATATTTAAGAGTGCACGTTCTTACATAACCGGCGGGCTTATGCCGAGGTAGTGGGTTCAGCATTTACACAGGTCAGTTGGTATAAAATATTGACGTCTCGTCCTTTACTTGAGGGCGTAAATTACAAGTGCCTCCGAAGTTGGAGAGGGTCCGCCTGACGGCGAAGTACAGTGGTAAAAGGGAAAGCTAATCCACACGCAAAATGCAGTCAAGTGTACTAGAAGTTGTAGCTACTGTATGGATTACGCTTGAGTTCAAAGCGGGTGAATGAACAAAAATCACTTGAATAGAAAGGACACCTCTCTGGAAGTATATTTTATGATTATTTTTTTTTTCAGCTGTAAATATTGTAACCAGCAATACTGTATCATTTTATGATTGCATTTCAAAGCCTGTCTATTCCACAACCTGTTCTGCTGTATGCTAGTGAGTTATGGAACACGAACGGGCAGTTTAGGACGGGCTTGAGACAAAGGAGGGGGTGGGGGAGTGATGTGGTTTCTGAGACGATCAGTGTGAATAACTTGGACTGTCGGAGTCTAGGTAAAGAATAACTTAACGAGGAGAGAGGTAGAAACGGAAATGAACGGTATGGGAAGGACATGGACAGAGCTGCATGGGATAGCTAAAGATATGAAGGCTTGGAGTGAGATGGTTGAGGATCAATGCCTCAATGGAGGAATAAAAGGCAAAAGAAGAAGACAGAAGGAGACGCCCCGCAATGTATATATGTGGTATGTATTTCTATAACATCAATGTTTTGGTAGATACTGTTCATGTTCTGCACCTCTCTCTCTCTCTCTCTCTCTCTCTCTCTCTCTCTCTCTCTCTCTCTGGGATTGTGTGTGTGTGTGTGTGTGTGTGTGTGTGTGTGCGTGCGTGCGTGCGTGCGTGCGTTGTGTGTGTGTGTGTGTGTGTGTGTGTGTGTGTGTGTGTGTGTGTGTGTGTGTGTGTGTGTGTGTGTGTGTGAAACAGTCTTTGGCTTAGAGGTGAGTGCATTTTCACAATCCTGACATACCGGGTTCGAAGTAAGCCACTGGCAGTTTGGACGCATACCGATTTGCGTTGGTTTTCACACAGACTTGATCGTCGGCAGCTCAGAAAACAAAGTCAAATTAATGAACGTAAATAGCCTATAAAACGAAAAACGTCGAAACGACGCTGGGATAAATTGCGACGTCCTGCAAAAGGACAATTAACGTTATCTGTGTGTACTGTCTGATATGTGCACTGTTGCACATGTACAAACACAAGGTACCCTGAAAATGAATAGAACAAATGTGATTTAGCTCCATTTAGAAATTGTATTTACATCTGCATGCTTCTGCAAACTTGAACAATAACAGCACAGAAAAGGTATGTGATTTCGACTTGTATTTAAATCTACTAATTTTGTTTCGCCGGTCTCCCTGGCGAAGGAATTATGGACGCTGTTCGTAATCCCGTATACCCGCGTACGAAACACAGCTGCGCGAGATTCGGCAGCAGATTGCGTCTCGTTGGTTTCTTACGGAAAGGTATGTGAGCCTGTCTTTCAGAAAGCAATAGCAAACTAATAAATAAATGTTTTGCATATCCTTTACAGGACACCGCTCTCAACATAAGCATCTTTCAGCTGATTGTTGATTTCTTGGCAAGATTACGCTCAGTAGTTTGCCATTGCTTTCTGAGCGGCCGGATCACATACCCCGTAAGTTACCGAAGCGATTCGAACCACTGCTGATTCTCACCGTCGTCACGTTACTTACGAGAGAATACGACATTACGGAGAAAAGTCGCTAGCCTCTAGGCCAGGAAGCCGGCAATAGCAAACTAATGAATGTAAAACTTGCAAAGACATCAACAGCAGATGAAAAATGCTGGTGTTGACTGCAATGTCCTGAAAATAGGATAAGAACATTTTGTTTTTAAATTTTCAGTCCAAGCTGAATGTTTATCCCCTCACAATCCGCAACAGGTGAGACTGAATCTATATACCAACACAACTTGACTTACCAGATGCAACTGTCTCTAATTTCCTCACTGTTTAGTTTACGTTGGACTTTCAGTTTATTCCCTCCTCTGTACAAAGGAAGCAATTTTACTCGCACAACATTGCGGATCTCGCATATTTATTGAGAAAAAAAAAGTCTGACGTAATGATCTTATATTTATTTATAGCCTCTTATGAAAATGCTTGTTTGCCACAGGTTTAAATTCTGTAACAAAATCCGGACCATGTTATTTCGAACACTACTTTGTTGAAAGGTGAAGGTCATGTCTATATGGTAACGAGTGTTTTGTCTACGTTACCGCAGCAGAAGGCAACATTATTACCTTAGATCTTACATAGAATGGCTGCCAGTAATATATTACTAAGCTAGACTGGTTTACCATTAACCAGCTAGCAAGCTAGCTAGACAGACAGACAGACAGACAGACAGACAGACAGACAGACAGACAGACAGACAGAACGACCCACCCACCGACCCACCCACCCACCCATCCACCGACCCACCCACCCACCGACCCACCACCCGACCCACTGACCTAACTACCGACCGCCCGCCCGCCCGCCCGCCCGACCGACCGACCGACCGATCGATCGATCTATTGACAGACAGACAGACAGACAGACAGACAGACAGACAGACATACAGACAGGAAGATAGATAGATAGATAGATAGATAGATAGATAGATAGATAGATAGATAGATAGATAGATAGATAGATAGATAGATAGATAGATAGATAGATGCGTCGGCGCGTGGTTGGGTCGGCGCGTGGTTGGGTCGGCGCGTGGGTGGGTAGTTAGATGGGTCCGTGGGTCGGTCTGTAGGTAGGTAGGTAGGTAGGTGGGTTGGTGGGTGGATGGGTCGATGGATGGGTGGGTGAATAGATAGAAATGACAGGTATTCATCCAACTTTAGGCCTTAACATGACAGAGAGGGTCAGTAGCTGTAACAATTATGCTGTACCCAAGAATATGACCTACTTATGTAGTTCACTGAAGTCACTTTAGTGTTAAACCTACCCGGGCCGCGAATCTTTATTGCAATACAGGCACATATTATTTGTATATCGTCTTTCAGTGTCCTGTCTTGCTCCAAACTTCGGAGCTACAACAGTCCTCCAAATTTCTCTCAATCATAAGCCAGATGTGCCTGGTTTGCTGCCCGGTGTGTATTACCAATCCCAGGTTGAGCCATCTAAGTTGTGATCTTCGTTGTGCTGTTCTCCGGTTCCCCAGTACAGCTCTCTCCATACAGATCTTCTCCACACATTCATGTCATGTTGCAATCTCGAAATATTTCTTTTTCTTCAATTTTGTTTTGTCTTAAAAACAATCAGTCTTCTTCAATAGTTAGTGCTTATTGGACAGAACCGCTTTGTTCTCATTCTCCTCCAATGAATTTTTTAATACTCTTTTTTAATTCTTATATTTAAAGAATCGGTGCCGTGGCAAAGGGGGTTAAGGACGCAGTTCGTAATCCAGCATACCGTGTTCGAAACACAGCTGTGGGAGATTTGACAGCAGACAGCCTGGCATTGGTTTTTATAAAACGTTTAGTATTCTGCCTCTTGTCGTTCTGTTTATTCCAATGTACCTCGTCGTATGGACAAGGGGGAGGTGGTCGTGCGCTTGTGGGACCAGGTAGAGAAGGCGGAGGAACAGACCAAATGTGAAAAGAATGAGATTGCGGGGGATCGGCAGGGGTTCTGGAAGAATCTCAAAACTGAGAGGGAAGACCAGGAGAACTTTTAATCAGATAGCGGTGGGAACGATTAGTAGTATGACTCTTCGCTGGCTGTTGAACGAGGGGACGGAGCACGTATGGGAATGTCCTGAGTGCAGTGATGTATGTTCTTAACTCAAATCGCGGATGTTACATAAATTATTTCTGGGAATTATTTCACCAGGCACCGTATTTTGACACAATGACAGAAACAATTGTCGCAATGTTTGATTGTAAATACGGATACCTGACTTGCCGAGCAAAATTTGGACAGAATACCATGGACAGACAGAAAAACCAATGAACAAGTCCTTCAAGAAACAAGTGAAGATCGTAAACTGATTAGAGTCATTAGACGTAGACAGTCTAAATTTTTTGGGCATGTTATGAGAAGAAATGATTTGGAGAACTTGGTGACGACTGGCAAGATCGAAGGGAAGAGACCAAGAGGAAGACCGAGAAGTAAATACCCGGATGGCTTGACCACGTGGCATGGTCGAGACAGGAACACGGAGCTGATACACGACTCTGGTGATCGAGTGAGGTGGCAGAACATGACCGCCCAAGCTTATCGGCATGGCACATGATGGATGGATGGATGGACCTCGTCTCATCTCATGTCATTTTTTCCTCTTGTACCTTGCGGTGTCGAGGCGATGCATAAACAGCGGAAGAGTGCCCTTTTATGGGCTTCATGTTTTGAGAAACCCGTGGACTCTGTTATTCCCTCTACCCATCGTTTACACGGTCGGCCTCTTCTTCTGGTTCCATTTGGTCTGAACATCATTGCTTCTTGTGGTATACTGTCAGCTGGTAGTCTAGTTATGTGGCCGAACCATTTCACTTGCTGTTTTTTAATGAAATCTAGTGTTATTATTTCCTCTGTTTTAGTCCTGATTTAATAATTTCAGATTTCATCTCTTCATGATACGTTACGTATTCATCTCAGGAATCTCATGAACCTCATCAATATTAGAGTACCTCAGGGGTCTATTCTTGGCCCTCTGTTATTTGCCATTTATATAAATGATCTTCCCTTATATCTGTCGTCATCCTGCGATCTATTTGCAGACGACTGCACAGTATATACAAACGCGAATGATTGTAATGTTCTAGAATTATCCTAGCAACAGGAAATAAATAGTGTAGTTAACTGGAGTCATGCAAACCGCATGCAAATTAACATTTCTAAAACAAAATCTATGTTAATAGGAACCAGGCAAAGACTTCACACGCTAAACTCGCAGAGAACTCTATAGCTGCACATTGGTAGCATGCCTATAGAAAGTGTAACCGAGCACAAGGCACTGGGTCTTATCATAGATCAAAATCTAACCTTTAACTCCCATGTTCATGCTCTCGTTAAACAAATAGCCAAAAAAGTATACCACTTGCCAAAATTAAAAATTTCCTTGACGAAAACACAAGAAAGATATTCTATACTTCCCGTATACAAACACATATTGATTATTGCTCCACAATCTTGGATGGATGCTCCAAATCAATAACAAAGCACCTTTATTCACTCCAGAAAAGGGCAGTACGTTTAATTAATGGTGAAAAGCTTACCGACAACTCTAACCTACATAAACGTCTTCGGTTACTGCCACTTCACAAACGCCTCCTTTTTAATAAGGCTAAACTAATTCACAAAATCGTATTTCAAAATGCTCCAAGCTACCTTTGGCCATTGTTTAAATATAACGCAAGACATAGCGAACGACTAAATATACTTCATGTCCCTAAACCTAGGATAGACTTATATAAAACAAGCTTAGCATACTCTGCCGCTCTGTTGTGGAACAATCTTCCACATGAAATCAAAGACAGCACCAAAACATTATACATACATTCGCAACCTGTTTGAATACTACCTCAGTACAGACTACATTCCCCCATAAACAAAAACAAAAGAAGACAATAATAATGGTAAATTATCTCAAACGACAACTAGCCAAATATCATTCCCAATATGTATCGCACGTTACACCTTCTTTAGGTATTTATTATGCCATGTTAACCATGGAATCAGTGAATCATTTGCTATTGATTATTTTTCGTGCGTTTTATTGCTTATTGTTCTTTTGTTGTCAAAATTTGCTTCATAAGTGATGTTGAATGAAAGAATGTATGAGAGGAAATAGAGAAGAAGGAATGTCAGACGGGCCTGCTTGCCCAATTCTTAACCCTTTGAAAATAAAGATTTTCGTTCGGTCGTTCGGTCGTTCGTTCGTGCATGTTCTTTGTTGTAATTTTTCTTTTCTCTTATTCTGTCACTGTCCAAGCTTGTTGACATTGGTAGCATAATCAGTGAGAAGAATAATCGGTTTGACTGATTGCAATACTGTTTGCCATAGTGTTTGCAGGTTGTTTTTCTTTGTAATATCTGTTATCACAGTTTCATCGGCCGTCAGCAGCCAACCTAGATATTGAAAACTGTCAACATTTTTTATAACTTCTCTACACAGATAAATACATCTCTTCTCGTATATATTTTTGATCGGTTTTCATTACGTTTGTATTTGTTGTACTGGGATATACATGTTGCTTTTCACTTTGTCTTTCCATTGACAGGTTGAAAATTCCCATGTGTGCTGTCAACAAAACGTCATGACAAGATAGAGAGTGAAAATGGAGGAAACACATTATGCTTAAGTGAGAGAGAGAGAGAGAGAGAGAGAGAGAGAGAGAGAGAGAGAGAGAGAGAGAGAGAGAGAGAGAGAGAGAGAGAGAGAGAGAGAGAGAGAGAGAGAGAGAGAGAGAGAGAGAGAGAGAACGGACGTGTACACCGAACGTTAAATCTTTGCATATCCGACAAGGGCAGTAACTATACCAATCATGTCTGACTCAAGCATATGACCTAATTACGTTATTCACTGCCGCTATTTACCACGATGCTTGCCAGGCGCCCCCACCATCACTCCAAAGGAGTGCACATATTGTTTATATTCCGTGTCTCTTGGCCTGACCCGGGCAGAACTTATCCATAACAAAAGGATTTCCAAATGTCCAGATGACATGTCTCTATTGCTGTCACGGGGAAATTACCCACCACATGCTGAATCCATCAACGCAGCGGTCATATTTTTTCTCCGCTTCATCCTTACTGATTGTTTCTAGGCATTCTTCTTATATGCCCATCATATTTCCTTTGTTGTTGTTGTTTGTTGTTGTTGTTGTCTTAACAACAAAATAAACACAAACAAAACACTTCTTCAGTGGACAGGTTTGTTTGTTTTCTTTTTCCAACAATGCGTTTTTATGCTCTTCTGCAACTTGTTGGGTTTGATTTAAGTAAAGAACCGACATCACGGCACTCGGGGCATTCCCACGCGTGCTCCGTAGTCATCTACAACAGCCAGCGAAGAGTTCCAATACTAATGATACCAGTAGTAGTCGGCAACTTGTATAATCAAAGATGCATATGTGCTTATCAGCTTATTTGTTAAATACCCGTATATTCTCATAGTAAATGTGCATGGTAATAGTATATTCTCATAGTAAATGTGCATGGTAATAGTATATTCTCATAGTAAATGTGCATGGTAATAGTATATTCTCATAGTAAATGTGCATGGTAATAGTATATTCTCATAGTAAATGTGCATGGTAATAGTATATTCTCATAGTAAATGTGCATGGTAATAGTATATTCTCATAGTAAATGTGCATGGTAATAGTATATTCTCATAGTAAATGTGCATGGTAATAGTATATTCTCATAGTAAATGTGCATGGTAATAGTATATTCTCATAGTAAATGTGCATGGTAATAGTATATTCTCATAGTAAATGTGCATGGTAATAGTATATTCTCATAGTAAATGTGCATGGTAATAGTATATTCTCATAGTAAATGTGCATGGTAATAGTGCTCTGATTGTTGTTCTGCTTGTCAAAACCCATAACAATTTAAACTGCTTTAGTTTTCGTAGAGCAATGATTGTTTTTCTTCTACTTTCTATCATCATATAATTAGACAGCTACTGGTACCATTAGTACCTGGAATCCTCGCTGGCTGATGTAGATGAGGATGGAGCACGTATAGTAATGTCGCGAGTGCTCTGTTTTCGTGTCCTGACTTAGCCCAACTCAACTCATAACAATTCCATCACCCATCAGAAGTGAACCTATATATTCAAAACTGTTGACTTTTTGTAATTTCTCTCAACTGGTACATAAAAATGTGGACATCTTTGATTTACCGATTATTATTATTATTATTTTTGTGTTTGTTGTATTGAGAAATAATTATTTTTCACTCTGCTCTTCCAGTAAACTGGAACTTCTTGTGACAACCGGAAAGATTTGCTGAAATAGAGGTGAAGGAAGACAGCGTGAGAAGATTCTTGACAGTCTTCAGTCATGGCACGGAAGGAAGTCGACACACAAATTGATCCATGCTGTCGGAGATTGCAATTTGTGGAGAGGCATGATCGCTCACGCCAGTCGGCAAAGCAATAGATGATGAGGATGAGATAATAATAATGTGTTGTCAACATGTTGACTCTCCAATATGTCTATTTCCCCCATTACGGAGTGATATTATTTTCTTTATCAATATGTTCTCTAACATTTCTCGGGATGTTTTTAATGTATAAATTCTTTGATTTTACACGGCATTGCTGCTGGCGATATAATGTTCTCTAGCATTGCTTGTGGTGTTTTCAGGATATATGTTCTTTGATCCCACACAGAGTAGTTGCTGGCGATATAATGATATTTAACATTACTTATGGTGTTCTCGGTATATATGTTCTTTGATCTCAGACTGAATAGTTTCTTGCGATATAATGTTCTGTAACATTAATTGTAGCGTTTTCAGTATATATGTACTTTAATTCCACACAGAGTAGTTGCAAACGATATAATGTTCTCCAATATTACTGTTGTGTTTTCATTGCAAAAGTTGTGTGATCCTACACAGAATGGCTGATGGTGATACAATACTAAACTAGTAGATTGGTTTGCTGAACTTGTTGCACATCAACTCCAAGTGAGAGATAATAAAAAGCAACAACCTAGAAAAACAAAAACAACAACGAAACAAGACACAAAGTTCAGAACAAGATAAGGTAACACCAATACATCTGGAACAAGGCAAGCTGCAGAAGCTTCCGGGTCAACAAAGCAATGTTCTAACTGTCTGCCTGTCGGAGTTTCGATCCTAGACCAGCTGCCAGCCAAGGCTTAAGGCCTGGTCTGCCCTGCCATGACATTTTATCTTTAGGTTGCATTTCCTCGCACCAGGATAAATCTTGTACCCTCACAAGTGTGCTCTTCCTCCCGAAGCCCTTGGCACAGTGTGGGTTTCGGGTTTGGTAACAACATTCGGCGCTAACAGAAAGAAGAAGTATCGTCTACTGTATAGTGATAGAGAGAGAAATGGGGGGAGAGAGAGAGAGATCGAGATCATAGACACACATAGACACAGACACACACAGACAGTGAGACAGAGATAGAGAGAAAGATATAGAGACCTTAGATACAGACAAACACACAAACACACACACAGAGGGAGAGAGAGAGAGAGAGAGAGAGAGAGAGAGAGAGAGAGAGAGCGAGACTCATAGCAAGCGGGTGTTGAATGTATTGTACAGGAGACTAAGATCACATACCTAGTTTACACTGAACTGTAAACCTGTGTACGACGGACAAGTTCAGTAACTATAATAATCACGCCTGAACCAAGAGTATGACCGAAATACATATGTCAATCCCCCTTTATGTTCTATACAAATCATTCTACCAGTTCCTATGCCCATGTCACCACTTCTGTAGGTTTGAAGGCCAATAATGTTTATATATCAAGTGGCTTGTTTTGTGCAGAACCATGCCCCCCTTTCAGTCTATTGCTGGTTCTCAGACAAGGTCAGCACATATAACGATCGTATCTTTACGTGTGTGAATGCATTATCAGACAAGGTCAATACATATAACAATCGTATTTTTACGTTAGTTAGTTAGTCGACAGATCATTCTCATTGCACATTGAACCATCCAGTTAATAAGTGCTCAGACCCCCTCCTCAGTAAGTCCAGCAGCGTGTGGCAGCTAACGACTCATGTCCTCTGTTGTTTATTAATCTTCTTTGGTTTCCTGCACAGTGTTCTTGTTTGGCCACTCCTCTTTTATCTTGCTGTTCTCGCAGTCTGACCATGGATGTAGATTCTCGGTCATCACTTGGTTCTCGCAAACGACTTATTTCTCGAAGAGCATTCAGAATATCAGCCTGGTCCATGGCTCATCCGCCCTCCACAATAGCCTTACCTGCCAACCTGTCAGCCTGCTCATTTCCATGTATGTTTACGTGTGTGAATGCATTCTCAGACAAGGTCAATGCATATTACAATCGTATATTTGTGTGGATGCAGTCTTTTGTTTTATGTATATCAGTCAACCGCCACTTTTGTTGCTTATAATATTTATGTGCCATCTAGTGTCTTATTCTGTGCAGAACTTTACCACCGTAAGTCTTTCAAAATGTGTCTCTATCATAAAGAAACTCTCAGCTATCGACACCTGGCAATAGAACAAAACATGCAACGCAACAGACACATAGAAGCAATAATAAACATGCAAGGAAACAAACAAACAAAGGCAACACATATTTTAGAAACTTCCAATAATACTACACTGACCTATATACAGCAGAACTAGTCAATACACAAACACAAAATAGGTTCTTACAGTACACACACACACACACACACACACACACACACGCACGCACGCACGCACGCACGCACACACACACACACACACACACACACACACACACACACACACACACAAGCTGTCTGGCACAGATAAAGACATACTAGACACAGAGCTTACATTAGCAGACATAACACATGCACTCAGTCAAAGGTTGTTTGTCCATCAAGAATGGCGATGACCATTCATTTCATCTGGTGGAGTTGAAAGTATGGAGCCGTGAGCTCTAAGATGGCTGATAAGGCCTATTTGGCTCGAAATGTTCTTTGACAATGTGGACAAAGAATGCTTGACGTTTCTGGAGGAGGATTTCCTCCAGTGGTTTTTCTGTCCTGCCTTTTCTTCACAGCTCTTGCAGTCCTGGTTGCCTCACACGTGACTGCACCCTTGCAGAATGATGCACGCCACGAATTTCGGTCTCTGGCTGCAGTCTCCCAGGTGTCATGATGAATTCCAAAAGCATTCAGTGAGATTTTCAAAGTGTCTTTAAAGCGTTTCCTCTGACCACAACGCAACTCGCCGTAAAAAATTCGTTTAGGGAGCCTGTGATCTGGCATGCGTGTGAAGTGACCAGCCCAGCGAATCTGATTCTTCATTAGTAGAGCGTGGATACTGGGCATTGACGCTTTTTCTAGGACTTCAGTGTCTGGGATTTTGTCCTGCCATTTAATCTTCAGTAGCTTCCTAAGGCAGGCTGTGTGGAAGTGGTTTAATTTTCTAGCGTGTCGCTGATAAATAGTCCAAGTTTAACAAGCATATAGCAGTATGGATAATACAACTGCTTTGTAGCTTTGTTTGCAGGCTTATTCCAATTCTGTCCCATACTTAACACTAACTGACGGCAACGCTCTATGATATACACAAACAAAAGACATATACATTACACCTTGTAAATATACACTGCTTTGAATGACATAAAAATTGCGTTTTTGTAATAAATAAAAGGCGGTTTCTTTAATGCAAACACTTTAAGTTTTGCTGCTCCTTCCATCCGAAATTAAAGAATTTTTTTGTTACATATGATGTTGTTGCTGTTATTATTTATATATATATATGTATATATATATATATATATATATATATATATATATATATATATATATATATATATATATATATATATATATATATATATATATATATATTGCAGGCACTTGTGTAGTCAGTGACGAAACTATTTTGAATAATAGAAACGTAAGAACATGTAACAATGAGATATAAAAGCATTTGAAAATATACATATAATACCAATGATTACAATATTAGCATTGCATTTTAATAATGTTAACAGAACAGTGAAAAGACTTCCAACACAGTTAGTACTGAACTTTACTTCGGTCAACGAATCTAATCTCGTATGGCTTGGGTGGGCATGAAACACCACTAACGTCCTCTAAAGGTGGTAGAACATCTAGAGTAGCAGGCCGCAGTTCGAATCTTTGCATCAGAGCAGATAAAAAGAGGAAAAGCTCCATCTTAGCCAGTGACTCGCCCATGCATGCTCTTTTGCCTGGGAAAAATGGGGGCGGGGGGGGGGGGGGAACAAAAATAGGTCAATTAGTCATTGTAGTTAATTAATGATGTAGCTTGTTTATGTATTTTATAAAAGAGACCTGGGTAGGAATCCTCGGTAAGGTGTGGTTGTTTTCTATCGCAGGGAAATGAAAACCCTAACCTGCACAGTTTGCGGCGTCTGCAAAAGTCAGGCGGCCTTAATTCCTCAAGATTAAGAACCCGCTGTCCTACACCGCAAGGTACCAAGGGCATTAAATGACAGCGGGAGGTTATCAATGTCAGCGCCATCATGTTTATACATATAAAAGTTTCATTGATAAATTGATAGCAAAAGTCAAAAATTTTTAAACAGCGTGTAAAAGGCAAGAGTGTCGAATTCATTGCACAGGGTTTTGTCCCGTGTGGTTCAGTTTCTTTCTGCAGTGCCGCGTGCCAACAGCGTCACAGAAAACAAGAACTCCGTAGCTCCTGCAACGACCCGTCAGGAAATGTCACTCTAACGAAGTCACAAGTAAAGTTAATTAATAACCTATTGTCCACTCCTTGAAATGTATTGGGGTTGGTACTGGCTCCATATTTGTATAAACATTCGGCACATGAAGGGTGGTTGGGTTAGTATCATGCCGGTGGTCTTTACTTCCCCAGATATTCCATGCTACCCATGTCATAATGGGTCGACCTAGAAGTATGTTAATTCAAATAATCTGCTCGAAGCGAATTTGAACCCATGGCCACCAAGTGGGCAAGCAGAAGTGCTAGTCAGTGCGCGACCTGCAGCATAAGCCGTACTTGCTGTAACCTGTGTGTATCCTTTTCCTAGGATTGAAGGACGAGGAAGAGTGACGAAGGATAAAGAAACGTGAAGAAAGGACAAGGGAGAAGGCTGAACAAAGAAGAAAACTCAAGAATGAAGGAGGAAGAATCAAGAAGGAAGAAAGAGGGGAAAATTAAAGAAATCAAAAGAATAATGACAGGGGACGAAAGAAGATGGAAGAAGAATTAAACGAAAGCAGAATGACGAATGGGGCATGACTGAGAAAGAAGTCGGTACTGGGAAAAAATGAAAAAGAAAGAAAAATGAAAAAGAAAGAAGGTGTAGAAAGAGGTAGGAACAATGAAGAAGAAGAATTAAGAAGGGAGAAGAATGAAGAATTAAGGTGGAAAATATATGAAGAATAATGAAGAAATAAAACGGAAGAAGAATGGGGAAACAAAATAAGAATTAAAAGAAGGAGAAGTGGAAGTGACGAAAAGGAAGAAGAAGACTCAGGGGTAATGATGAGGAAGAGTAAAACGAGACATGAGGAGGAGAAGTAGAAGCAAAAGTGGAGAAGAAGAAGAGTATGAGACGGGTGATGATGATAGGAGAAAGAGTAGTAGTAGTAGTAGGAGGAGGAGGGGAACGTGAGAAAATTAGTAGGACTAATAACAAGGAGGTGGCGACTAAAGGGATATTCAGGAGAACAAAGAGGAATAAGACTAGAAGAAGAGGGGGGAGAAGAAAATGAGGTGCAGGAGCAGAATGAAAAGGAGAAGAGGGAGGAGAAGGAAAGGAAATAGATGAAGGTGAGAAAGGTGCAGGAGGAGGAGCACGAGCAAGTGCAGCAGAAGGAGGAGCATCAGCTGAATCTTCAGCACCAGCTTCAGACAGACAGACAGACAGACAGACAGACAGACAGACAGACAGACAGACAGACAGACAGACAGACAGACAGACAGACAGACAGACAGACAGACAGACAGACAGACAGACAGACAGACAGACAGACAGACAGACAGACAGACAGACAGACAGACAGACAGACAGACAGACAGACAGACAGACAGACAGACAGACAGACAGACAGACAGACAGACAGACAGACAGACAGACAGACAGACAGACAGACAGACAGACAGACAGACAGACAGACAGACAGACAGACAGACAGACAGACAGACAGACAGACAGACAGACAGACAGACAGACAGACAGACAGACAGACAGACAGACAGACAGACAGACAGACAGACAGACAGACAGACAGACAGACAGACAGACAGACAGACAGACAGACAGACAGACAGACAGACAGACAGACAGACAGACAGACAGACAGACAGACAGACAGACAGACAGACAGACAGACAGACAGACAGACAGACAGACAGACAGACAGACAGACAGACAGACAGACAGACAGACAGACAGACAGACAGACAGACAGACAGACAGACAGACAGACAGACAGACAGACAGACAGACAGACAGACAGACAGACAGACAGACAGACAGACAGACAGACAGACAGACAGACAGACAGACAGACAGACAGACAGACAGACAGACAGACAGACAGACAGACAGACAGACAGACAGACAGACAGACAGACAGACAGACAGACAGACAGACAGACAGACAGACAGACAGACAGACAGACAGACAGACAGACAGACAGACAGACAGACAGACAGACAGACAGACAGACAGACAGACAGACAGACAGACAGACAGACAGACAGACAGACAGACAGACAGACAGACAGACAGACAGACAGACAGACAGACAGACAGACAGACAGACAGACAGACAGACAGACAGACAGACAGACAGACAGACAGACAGACAGACAGACAGACAGACAGACAGACAGACAGACAGACAGACAGACAGACAGACAGACAGACAGACAGACAGACAGACAGACAGACAGACAGACAGACAGACAGACAGACAGACAGACAGACAGACAGACAGACAGACAGACAGACAGACAGACAGACAGACAGACAGACAGACAGACAGACAGACAGACAGACAGACAGACAGACAGACAGACAGACAGACAGACAGACAGACAGACAGACAGACAGACAGACAGACAGACAGACAGACAGACAGACAGACAGACAGACAGACAGACAGACAGACAGACAGACAGACAGACAGACAGACAGACAGACAGACAGACAGACAGACAGACAGACAGACAGACAGACAGACAGACAGACAGACAGACAGACAGACAGACAGACAGACAGACAGACAGACAGACAGACAGACAGACAGACAGACAGACAGACAGACAGACAGACAGACAGACAGACAGACAGACAGACAGACAGACAGACAGACAGACAGACAGACAGACAGACAGACAGACAGACAGACAGACAGACAGACAGACAGACAGACAGACAGACAGACAGACAGACAGACAGACAGACAGACAGACAGACAGACAGACAGACAGACAGACAGACAGACAGACAGACAGACAGACAGACAGACAGACAGACAGACAGACAGACAGACAGACAGACAGACAGACAGACAGACAGACAGACAGACAGACAGACAGACAGACAGACAGACAGACAGACAGACAGACAGACAGACAGACAGACAGACAGACAGACAGACAGACAGACAGACAGACAGACAGACAGACAGACAGACAGACAGACAGACAGACAGACAGACAGACAGACAGACAGACAGACAGACAGACAGACAGACAGACAGACAGACAGACAGACAGACAGACAGACAGACAGACAGACAGACAGACAGACAGACAGACAGACAGACAGACAGACAGACAGACAGACAGACAGACAGACAGACAGACAGACAGACAGACAGACAGACAGACAGACAGACAGACAGACAGACAGACAGACAGACAGACAGACAGACAGACAGACAGACAGACAGACAGACAGACAGACAGACAGACAGACAGACAGACAGACAGACAGACAGACAGACAGACAGACAGACAGACAGACAGACAGACAGACAGACAGACAGACAGACAGACAGACAGACAGACAGACAGACAGACAGACAGACAGACAGACAGACAGACAGAAGTAGGATGTATGAAATATACAGCAGAATACAAAAATGCCGTTCAGGCTAAAGTTTACATTATTTTATAGACGTCGTTGGTAAATAATTTGTATAAATTATATTTACTGAAATAAGATGTTAAATAACTGTTGTATTTGTAGATTTCTGTGTAAGACACAAGTCATTGTTATTATCCGCATGTACTATTAAGGGGTTCAGAAATCAATGGCAAACTACCTCGTAAATAACAAACTAATAAATTATGGGGTTAATTGCGACATCCAGTAAAAAGGCATGCTACTAACTCTAACTTTAAATATTAAAGGTATTTAACGCATACCAAGTGAATAAGGAGCAAACTCTTCTGGATAGAGTAGATTCCCATCATTGTCCAGAAAACGTTCTGGACGATAGTTCATGGCATCTCCCCATGTGTTCTCGTCATGTAAAATGGAATCCAAGACTGGTATCACTATTGTGTTGGCAGGAATTGTGTAACCTTTGATGTTGACCTCTTTGGTGCACACGTGGTATACGCTGTAAGAAATCAGACAATCAAAATAGAAAACGTATTTACTGTCATAAACGATCTTTTAATTTCATGAATGTACATGGGTCCGGATCTGTGGAGAAGGAGTTACTGGCCCAATTCTTAATCCCGCATACCGCGTTCAAAACACAGCTAAGGGCGATTTTGAAGCAAAATGCGTTGCGTTAGTTTTCATACAATGATGTGAGTGCCGGTTGTTCATAAAGCAATGGCAAACTACTTGAATCACAAATAGCCAAAAAATGATGGGGTTGACATCTTGTAAGGGATATGCAACTAACTTTTTAAACATGGATGCATGATGTCTCAGTAAATACTACGCCAGTTGAACTGGCACTCAAATTTACAGATTTCGCTGAGGGTGGCTCCCGTAATTGAAACTCCGCGAGTCTAGATACATTAAAATGCCAGTACTTCGACAAAGTTTATTTGAAAAGTCGATACGAACCAATTATTTTATTAATATGAATATGAAATCAAGAATCAACATTACTGCACCTACACCGGTCAATTGGACTAAAATGTTGACTTCTCGTCCTTGACATGGAGACGTGAATTACAAGTACCTGTGAATTCGTAGTCGGTTCACCTGGTGGCGAGGGACACTGGTAATAGGGAAAGCTAATCCACACGCAAAGATCAGTCCAGTGCACTAGAATTAGTAGCACACGTATAGATTACGCTTGAGGTCAAAACTAACGGGAAAACACAAACAAAATAAAACATCATTGCACTAAGGACATTTTCCATACTGATGGTAGCAGTGGGAGCCTGATTGAAATAAGGCTACATTTTAAAATGGTTGTTAGCAGCCATAACATTGTCGAAACAATGCAGAGGTTACAGAGTATTAAGTTCCTTTCGCACCAGCAAATACGTGAAGCATAATGTCTGACTAAATGCATCTTTTCTGTGGCATCATATGGATGTGAGTTATGAAGAAGGAAGATTGGAGTATTGGGACTCTTCGCTGGTTGTTGAAGACGACAGCATTTCCTAATCACTACACACACAAATGTCGGTTTGTTTAGATTGAATGGTACAGAACATTCTTAGAATAGCATGGACCAAGATGAAGACAAATACTGACATTTTTCAAACTCTGACAATCGAAGACAACTGACTCACAAACAGTATACAGTGTATACATGTCATGACTGTAATTGGCTCAGAGAGCATACTGAGAAAGGTGAAGACAGGTGTGCTTCGTGTTGGTGTGATGGGAAACGAGCAGGCGGACATATTGGCTGGGTATACAATGGGCTAATGGTGCATGATAAGGCAGACGTGGTCAGTGAGGGGTCTTTTAGATCATGTGTATAGTATGGAAGAAGAAATAAACCATCACAGCCGAGAGTGAATGGTGCTGCAGGAAGTGACCAGTGGATCTCAGTACTCCGAGAAAAAGCCAGACACATAATCTGACTGCAACTGGTACCAATAGCATTTGTAATCTTCACCGTTTGTTGTAAAATGAGGACGGGGGACCTATACTGTGATGATGGTTCTTGACTCAACTCAACATGTTTACCTGCATTTCGTCTAAATATGTAATATTGTTATGCTTTCTTCTATTTTCTTATAAATTCTTTGTGTAGTTTGCTGCAATATACCTTTCTTATTCTTAATCTTGCTCTACCTTCTGCAGCCAGAAATGAATTGTCTGTACCGTAATCTAGGAACGGTAGTTGATTGGATTTTTAAATGGGATGTTTGAAATCATCATCATCAAGTGTCATGCCGACTGGCGTATGCGTTCATGACTCTTCACTCTTCTTCTCTGTCTTTGGTTTTCTGGATCAACTCTGTCGTTGATATTCCTCCATGCCACCGTCGCAATCCATCCAGCATCATTTCTCGTGGTCTGCCTCTGCCTCTCTTCCCCTCGATCTTTCCAGTTGTCACGATGTTCTCCAAAGCCTCTCTTCTCATCTCATGACCGATGTTTGAAATACCTATTTTTTTTTTTTCTAACATTAAACATCAGGGAGTAGGACAGATAATATTTGTAATGCGTTCATAGCTAATTCTTTCTTACAGACTGATGTGGAATAGTAGTTAGTGCTCTTCTTTGCCAACAGTTATGCGAGCTCAATTCCAGCAGAGACAGGATTATTTTTGTTTCCGACAAATGTGGTTCTGGCTTCGAAATAGCCTAATACAAAGGGATACCAGTCAATGTTTCAAAATGCTATGAGCATTGTCCGGGAAGTAAAGTGGACACAGAAGGAAACGGGCCACCTCACCTCCTATCTCGTGGTTTATAAAATATGAAGGCCTTTCATCGCACATACCAAGGCAGTATCTACTTTGTCACCACGTCGCCTTTCGACATCTATTTATATTTTATATGTTAGGCTATATCCAGTCAGTCTTAATGCACCGAAGTGAATCGTGTACAATCAGCAGATTAGCGAGGGATTATATGGAAGCTGCTTGTATGTGGTTTTACAGACGAATGATGAGAACACTCAAGACATATACACAGTGTAATGACGATGTCTTGAAAGAAGTTAACTCAGCGAACTGGTTACGCACATCCAAAGATAATAGTCCATATCATTCAATTAATCATCATGTGCCATCCCGGTAAGCGTGTGCAGTCATATTTCGTCATCTCACTCGATCACCAGAGTCGTGGATCAGGCCAGTGTTTTTGTCTTGAATATGCCATCCCAAGCAAGCCATCCAGATAATTATTTGTCTGTCCTCCCCTTGTTGTCTTCCCATCCATCTTGCCAATTGTCACCAAGTTCTCCAATTTATTTCTTCTCATAACGTGACTAAAAAATGTTGACTGTGTACGTCTAATGTCTCCAATACGTTTCCGGTTTTCATTTGTTTCTTGTAGTACTTGGTCATTGGTTTTTCTGTCTGTCTATTGTATTCTTTGCATTTTCCTCAGAAACCACAATTCCACAGCCATCAGATGATTTTCAACTGTGTTAATATTCTTTCTTCCCATTTCTTGTTTGATGTTATCCAATTTTCCATCTGCACTCATTGTTCTAACATTCCAAGCTCCTACTTTCAATGATAGTAATATTTAGCACTCAGTAGCCTGCTGACGGTCTGGGATCACTTTTAATTACATCATAAGAAGCGGCAAGCTGGAGTATACCGTGACAAAGGGAATCCTGGAGGGAAAGAGAGGATTGGGAGGCCAAAAGAGTAGATTCTGAACATCGTGGCATCATGGCACGGAGTAACATCTATATGAGATATCATTCTCAGTACACTATGCATAAGCTGTGAACAGACATGATGACCAACTCCACACATCATGAACTGTAATAATAATCAGAAGTCAGTCATCCATATAATGGAGAAATGTTGGTTATACGGGAAGCTTGTAAAGTCACACTACACTTTGTATGTAGTTTGCAAACTGAAAACACAATCTCCAACAAACAGTAGCTCTACATGCAAAGTGTAGAAAGACTTTACAAACACCCTGTATAAATGCTAACTGATCACGGATTAACGAACCATTACTGTGATCACATTTTCTGCTAAATTTATGATCGATTATTTCCCTTACCTGAACGGTGCAATACTGGCCAGTCTCTGGGCCTCCATGATGGCGGCATTCAGGTAGTTCATCTGCGGCTTGTCTTGAAGTGTGACAGCTCTGTCCGTACCCACAACCTCGCAGATTTCTTGGTAAATCTCATGTTTGAAATAAAAGCCATAATTTACTGAGCAGTGGGTTATAGTTGTAACATGCGTATCAGACGACTACCTTGAGATACATTATTAAAGGGACAGGAGAGAGCGAGATGCGTAAGGCGATGTAGAGAGAGAGAGAGAGAGAGAGAGAGAGAGAGAGAGAGGGAGAGTGAGAAAGAGAGTGTGAGAGAGAGAAAGAGAGAGAGACTGAGAGAGAGAGAGAGTGAGAGAGAGAGAGAGAGAGAGAGAGAGAGAGAGAGAGAGAGAGAGAGAGAGAGAGAGAGAGATCGTTGTAGATTTAAGTGAATAAAATTGAAGGTTTCGAATTCGATTTAGTAGTTATAAATGTGCAATTCGGTTCTCATTTGGTGGAGCCTCCACCATTTGACCTTGACCTCGGTTGATTTTCACTCCCCCTCGGTCATGAAGTTGGGTGGGTAAGGGGTGGGTAAGGGGTGGTATGTAGGGGTAATAATTAACTCTTATATTTTGGGTTGTATAGTAAACATGTGTGTACCACATAATCAACATGAAGAAACTTCTTGCAGTGGTCAACAAGAAAATAAACCATTCATAACACTAAAAGACCAACAAACAAGAAAATTTAGTTTTCATAGCTTTTATTTTTCACCAACTTCATTGCATGAATTTCCAATAGTGTGTAGAAGAGTCAACAAAACATTTTTTCATTGACAAAGTGCATTCATTTTTATTGGTCATGACTAGTGACAAACGTGACATTGAGTCTTTTATATAGCCATTTCATACATATGACCACTTTAATAAAACATATTATAGACACCAAACAGTAGAAAACATATAGCGGCATTACCTAACAATTTCATTGTTTCTGCCGTAATACTCTCATCTGGATTTTTATTCCCTTGGCGCCGGGCATTAGAGACTGTTTCCCCAAATTGTTTAAAACAACTAACCGGTCGATACTCTATTGTCTGGTAGATGTGTGTAACCACCAACCCATGGGCTAGATACCACTTTAAAAGAGGGGTGGCTAATAATATTTTCTTCCCGAAATAACTACCAATCAATGTCCGTCGTGAGGTACTCAGTAGTTTATTTTTATGGCGTATTCTTTCATAAATACGCCAATATCGTCCCTCGACACTTCTGTGTTCTTGAAAATAGGGGGGGGGGGCATTTCGGCAAAGGACTCTTGTAAATCAGTCGGGGTCTCTATATCGCACTCCACCAACCCGAAAAAGGTATCACTTTTTACAGCCTCAATTATCTGGTTTTCACTCAAAGAACCCCAAGGAAGGTGTGAGGGTTCCCGTAAGAAACGATTTAATCAATACAATTATTGACAGATGTTGTCTGTTGTACTCTGTTTTATTAAACTTATCAACAAGGTAAAATGTACCACGCTTGGTCACGCCCACCGACATGGCACACGATGACTGAAGAATTACTACCCTACACAAAAACCCTATCTAATTTATTTAAAATTAATAACTAAGCTGGTAGTGTTTTGTTATGTCTTTTCGTTACAAACTTGAGTGAGAAGTCTTATCAACAAACATCGGTAAATTTATACAAGAGACAATATCACAATCATAGACATAGTTCAAGCGAACGAAAGAAAAGAAGAAGCGACACATGATAATGATAGACCCAGAGCGGTTACCACAATGATATATAATGTATTCTTTTTTTCGGCGTTACAAAGTGTCTATCTTCTTAGTTGGGCGTAAGCGAAAGAGATACCAAAAAAGAAAAATACTAGACAACGGTACGGTATTTTGATGAACAGCGGTTTAAAGCGTGCGAACGAATTTTAAAAAAAATTTTTTTTTTTAAATTCACACTTTGAGGATCGAACCACCTTCCCTCGTACACGAGTCAAGTGCGCTATCAACTAAGCTATTACTTCTGGTAACGCTGATCTTACAAAGCAAAGATACAACAGCAACCTTGCAACTGCGACTGTCGGAGATGATAAAAATAAGAATTACAGTGATAGACAAAACATATTTCTAGAACAGACATTTATAAACATATTAGACAAAAATTACTCCCTCATTATGTTTAAACACCAATAAAGTATGGTTTTCAGTTGTATAAAAAGTAACATAATTTATATGTAAAACTGTGCTATGCCTACTTGGGGGAAAGTCAGATTTAGACAAAAGGATTCAAATATCAGAAAAATGAACCTTGTAATATTTAATAATACCAAGTTTTAAGTATTTTAAAAGGCAATATAGCATAATAAACCATTCTTATATATTTTTAAAAAATTATTTATGTATGCACAATCGGAACAAGTACGCCTCGTATGACGCCTTAAATGTGTAATAAAATAACGTTTGATAGGTCAAAAGTATTAAAACTTATAGTCAAATGAAAGATTACGAGGTTGTTGATTTCAAAAAACAATTTTGTTGGTGTTTTACGAAATATATCAAGAGATATTGATATTATAAACGCAGCATGTTGCACATTTGTTGCTAATCTCGTTCCGTTGCGAATTTTGTCCGGGGGGCGTGTTGGCAAGCTTTCTCGGATGGTCGCGCTTGTTAACAAAACACCGGTAACACTGCGGTGTGTTTATTCGCCAGCCCAGACGAACTGAGGCTCGCCTTGTAAGTGTTTTACTAACACGATAATTAGATTTAATTTTGATATCATCAGAATAAATCTAAATTTCGCCATGTTTTGAGTGAACGAATGGTTATATTTTTTCGTTTCGCTCTGTACAAAAGTCACATTTGTTTATTTCTTTCGCGTGGGCACCACGCCGCACATATAGTTGTCTTTGGTGTTCTGAAATCAAATTTGCTGACACTATCATCATCAAATGGTGTAGGCATTCATGCCGCTGTCTTTGGTGTTCCGAAATCAACTTGGCTGACACTGGGATCATCAAATGATGTAGGCATTCATGCCGTTGTCTTTGGTGTTCTGAAAGCAACTTTGCTGACATACCAGTACCATAGTTTCAAATCTCGGTATGTTACTGAGATAACACTTGTCACGATGTTCATGCGTCTCTTACATGATCAAAGAAAAGTTGTTTCTTTTCTAGTTGTTACTCAGACAGGAAATTCACCTTACAAACCAGCTGCTTCTAATTTTTTGTTACAACATTCACTCCCACACACCAAAACTATTTACCACTCTCTTACATTACTTTTTCATTTTCTAAAATTTTGTTTGTCCTGTACATTAATCTCTTGTATATCATCCATCTGATAATTCCCCCTAGGTAATTTATCCACTTGGTTAAGAATGTTTCTATGTCACATTTGGTGTCACCACTGTTGGTATCCCCGGTCAAGAGGTTACACTTTTCTCCGTAAGTAACGTGACCACTGTGAGAATCAGCACTGGTTCTACTTATGAGGGTATGTGAGCCGATCGTTCAGAAAGCAAACTACTGAGTGTAATCTGGCCTAGAAATCAGCTGAAAGCTGTTGACAGCGATGTCCTGTAAAAAAAAACATTTACTTTCTTTTGATACCATTATTAATATTTTCTTGATAGAGCACTCCATATTACTACAATGTCCAACAATTATAGATCTGTTGCATTATCTATCCCCCAAAACTGTGTCTTTATATCTTCCGAATAGTATTTGTGGGATCTTTCTGGTTTCTCATATAAATTCCCCAAGGCACGCGCCCACGCGAGCACAGGAAAAGGCGGGCTCACGCATCACAAGGTCTGTTTTCACTTGCTCTCTTTTCGTTTTTTACATGTTACTCCTTTTCAAAGGAATGTAAAATAACACACGAAGCAATACACAATACTTTTAACACACAAAAACAGTTGTGAATGTTATCACGTTGATAAGGCAATAGTGTACGGCAAATTAGATATGTTTAAAATCTACAAATTGGTGGGGGAAGAAAAACATAGAAAACAGATCTGTCATATGGATTGATAATGAAATAGGTAAATATCAGCCAATTAAAAGGGGTGTGAGACAGGGATGTTTTTTCCCCTGTACACCAGAAATATATGAAAAGATCATTGCGGGACATCAATACACAGGTAGTCTTGATTGTAGACAATGAACAGGACCTGCACCAATTAATAGACGTGAACAACTAGGATTAGAACTAAAACGACACAGATTATTACGAAAAAGGAAGCACCACAAGTAAATAGGAAAACAAGTACAATTATCTCGGAACAGTTCTATTGGGCAATGGTTTGAAGAGATTACAAGAAGCGTCACAGGAAATGTAGCCTTTAGCAAGATGAACAACATACTGACCAAAAAGATAGCAATTGAAACGAAAAAGAAAAGTGTTGAAGTGCTTCATAGTGTCACTTTTGTATCGATGTGTGGACCAGGCTGAAAAACATCTGATGGAAATGTGGAGAAAAGATACCACGGGCAGAAAATAATCTACAAGAAACAAAATGAAAATCGTAAATAGATTATAGAAATAAAATGTAGAAAAAATTTGTTGGGTATTTTATGAGAAAGAAACATGGTAACAACTGGCAAGATCGAGAGGAACAGACCGAGAAGTAAATACCTGGAAGGCTTGGTCACTGGGGTATGGTCGAGACCAGATCCACGACTCTAGTGATCGAGTGAAATGGTAGAACATGACCGCTTAGTGACATGATGGATGAATAGATGTTTAACCACATGATAATCAAAAAGATGTCATCAGAATAAATCTAAAATTCACCATATTCTGAGCACAAAGATTGAAAAGTCCTAGCGACATGATGGATGAATAGATGTGTAACCACATGATAATCAAAATGATGTCATCAGAATAAATCTAAAATTCACCATATTATGAACACAAGGATTGAAAAGTAAGAATGTAATGTGATTGGGGAACTTTCGGGCCGTGTTTTCATGTTTGTTGTTTCATTTAACAGTTAATGGTTTGTGTTAGTGATTGCGCCTATGACTGAAAGTATATCTGTATGTCTATCTATATGTCTGACTGTCTGTCTGTATGTCTGGCTGTCTGTGTGTATCTACTTATTTGTCGTTGGGATTTTGTTTCTCTATGTGGGTATACTGGTATCTATGAGTGGGTGTCCGCCTATATGTGTGTTGTTGTTGTTGTGTTTGTTGTTGTTGTTGTTGTTGTTGTTGTTGTTGTTGTTGTTGTTGTTGTTGTTGTTGTTGTTGTTGTTGTTGTTGTTGTTGTTGTTGTTGTTGTTGTTGTTGTTGTTGTTGTTGTTGGTCACTCTAAGACCTCTAATGCTAGCACAACGATCAGACAGCCTATAAAGAACTCACAATGAGAGTGTGTATGACTGATTGTGCGTGTGATATTCTGAGAAATTGGCCTAAAATTTACTTGTGTATGGTAGTCCGGATTACAGGGTATCCTTCTTTCTTCTATGGAG
Source organism: Cepaea hortensis (assembly GCA_963921405.1). NCBI lineage: Eukaryota > Metazoa > Mollusca > Gastropoda > Stylommatophora > Helicidae > Cepaea > Cepaea hortensis. The sequence goes on from OY992881.1 coordinate 45,443,537, forward strand.
CACTTTTAGGTGGTGTACTCGAATCATGGTTATGTGAAGCCATGGAAGCAGGTGGATGAAGTGTAACAACATATTGTTGTTGGTTATGGTCTGGACCGATAGATCATTAGTATGGTCACAGATTAAAACAGTCACTGGCCAGAAGGAAAGTAATGTGCTTTCGGTAAACATTGCCAAGAAACCCATAACAACCAGGTGGTTTGAACTTTCGAATATATTGATTACCAACAGTGACACAATGAAAGAAAATTAAAACGACTGTCAGTTGCTCTTCAAAGACTAAAACAACTTAATAGAGTGGGACAGATAGAACTACAGAAAATTATGTTTTTAAGAGTATTCAACTTACGCCTGTGAGACACTTACTAAACACGTCATAAAGGCACTTGAATATAAATGTAATAGAGGGGTTCTAAGAATATCTTGGGTAAAAAGAACAAACTCATCCATACTTCAAGATTATTGAAGATGGTTATTTTAAAGACAAGCAAAGAAAATTTGTATATTTGATCACTTGAAACGTCATGAAAGTTTGGAGAGAACAATAATGGAGAGGTGTATGTCTTGGAAGGCCCAAAAGAAGAAGGATGATCTCCAGTTGGTTGTAATGGACATCTTGTTTGTGCTCAAGCTTTTTTTTTTTTTTTTTTTTTTTTGGATGGGTTTTTATGGGAACGAGATTCTGCAAAGGACATGTTACTGAGTGGTATTAGTAAGGCATGTATGAATACATCTGACTTTCTGGATCAACCAGGAACCTGGAATATTTTCTTATATACACTTCTCGCAACAAGACTTAAGACAATTAATTTTCAAAGTTCACACATTAGAATACTTCTGGTTTCATTTAAAACAAACTTTAACTACTAAAATAGTTTGTTTTCTGTATAAAGTGAAAATAGTGCCACGTGTTAGAAGTTGATACATCAGAAGCCGACTTGTGACTTTTCGATATATAACTATTGTAACCAATGGTGTATTTTAATGGTGGTTAGTGCTATCTGTATGGTTTAAATAATGTCATACCATTGACGATGTGTTAGAGATGTATGAATCTTCATCGGTCTGTGTAACAGTCTTGGTCATATTTAAAGTGGGTTACACCAGGTCAAAGGTGGTGGTGGTTCGGGTTGGAAACATACATCTGGAACACATGGACACAAACGACCAAAGTGGTCTTCCGGTCACATGACCTACATCTCGGAAAGAACATTTGTGATTATGTATTTATCTGTTTTCTGATTGGTTGATTCAAAATGTCAGGCAGTTAGATTGTTGGTCACTACAGGAGATATGACCTATGTGATTTGATGTTATCTGTTCTCTGATTGGTTGATTCAAATTATCAGGCAGATAGAACGTTGGTCACTACAGGGGATATACCATATGTGATTTTGATGTTATCTGTTCTCTGATTGGTTGATTCAAAATGTCAGGCAGATAGAACGTTGGTCACTACAGGGGATATGCCCTTTGTGATTTGATGTTATCTGTTCTCTGATTGGTTGATTCAAAATGTCCCTCAGACCACTACAGGGGATATGCCCTTTGTGATTTGATGTTATCTGTTCTCTGATTGGTTGATTCAAAATGTCCCTCAGACCACTACAGGAGATATGCCATATGTGATTTCGTGTTATCTGTGTTCTGATTGGTTGATTGATGTTGTTCATTTCAGATATACACCTCTCTCACGCAGACAGTATCAAAACCAGTGACGAAACGAAGGCCAAGTCTTTTTCTCCTTTTCACATTCAACGAAGAAGGATGTTTGATTCAACGGATATTAAATTCAATTGTTACATTGTGTAAGGTACTTATTTTCCAGTAAGGGCTATAATCTGTGTCTTCTTACTATTCAGTTCCACCCCTAGTTATTGACTGCGTGCGTCTACTAAATGTTGCAGGTCCTCTTCATTGTCTGTAATCAGACTGTGTCATCTGCATATCTGTTATTGTTTCCTTTCATGTCTTCTATATTTCTGAAAACAGTTTCATTGTACAAGGCGACATTACACATACCCATCTCACACCTCTCTCAATAGGCTGAAATTGGTCTACTTCATTATCAATTTTTATGGTAGCTTGTAATTTTCATTATATGTTTTTACATGTCTAAGGTCTTTTCCAGCCGTTTTTAGATCATCAGTTCTAAAGTATTAAGCATTTATGCTATGATGCTGTCTGAACCGGGCTTTTGGTAGCTTTCATATGGTTAGAGCCTCCACATTCAAAAAGGTGGCCCTTCCTTATTATATTCTTCTCTGTTAACTTCATAAAGGTTTTTTCAATATTCTGATCATACGTGTAAAAGCTATTCTATTATTTTATCCATCTGTTGTCTTTAGGTAGCCTTCTGTTGATCTTTGATTAGTAAGCGGTTGAATTCTTTTGTATTAGTTTCGTATTTTACTGTTGCGTTGTTTTTTTTTTATTTCTAAGCACTCGAAAAATGTTTCTTTGACCTCTTATATAATATTCTGAGTTTTCTGTGATTATCTTCATATTAGCCAAATTTATCTTTGTTTCCATTAGTTGGTTCAAGCATCCCTATCTTATTTTACTTTGTTGTTATATATATAATATTTATCCTTTCACCAGGTTGAAAAGTTGCTGACACAGAAATATCTCGAATCTATTACATACAAGGAAGTACAATCTCGAGGCTATTGCGTACAAGGAAAGGAAGGGAACTGTCTACCACTGGTATGCCTTCAACGTTTTTTCATATTATCTACACATCATTAAATATTTTCAACCATATATAGTGTTCCTTGGTGGTCATATTCAGCAATATTCCTTAGTATACCACAGTTATGTCATCCAATGTAAAATAACACAGAGAATAGAATTACAAAAAAAAAGGGGGGGGTCATTGTTTGTCTTCATCTTCTGGTGACTACATAAGGACTGGCTGCGAAGAAAACAGAGAAAATGAAAATATGAAATAAGTGTTATGTGACGGTATAACCTCAGTTGCCATATCTTCCTTTTGGTATGTCTTATAAACTATTTTCTGTAGATATGATGTCATATGGTTGCGAAAAATATAAATGAATTTTTGTTATTCTCCACAGCTGTTTGACGTTCAGTGCTTACTCGAGATGTATACAGGAGTGGAACGATAGGAACCTACACACTAATTTTCACTATCAGACGTTATCTATTGGATCCACACAAAGTCTTACTATCATCAAAGCCAACACCGGAAACAATTGACGCACATTATAAAGCCAGTATTCTGAATACCATTATCTACAGCTGAAACCTGTAATTTGGAAAAGCTTGGATACACAAGAGCTTATCACTATATCACCGGAAACTTGACTAATTACCACAGTTCTGTCTATCACTATGGCCACTATTCAGAATGTCTTTCTGTGTCCTACCTGTGACAAAGCTTTCACTGAACAGCGCAATCTCACACGTCACATTAACAACATACACAACACCACAGCTTACAAGTGCCACATATGTTATAACTCATACAAACGAAAAGACGCCCTAAATCGTCACATTAAGAGACAGCACCAGACATCATCAATGGACACTACCCCATCAATGGACACTACACCCTCAAATTCAAACATGGACACTACATGCTCAGACGCCCCGCATCACGTAAACGGAAAGCTCCCACAGACACACATACACCTAAAAAAACAGAAATTTGAACCAGAAACACCAGACAACCTCCCTGAGAAAATCCAACCCACTTATAGAGAAAACTGGGATAGTATTAGGACACATCACAAGTGTGGTAAACACATGTCAGTCTACACATACTACATTAGCCCACAGACACAGCACCCTATCGATTGGACAGATACCCTATACAAGATCTTTAATACTCAGACAAACCGATTCAAGATCAATTATTCCCACCATTTAATTCTGAGACATAGAGAAACACAGGACCTTAGATTCTTTCATGCCTCCTCCAACAATGCTGCCGTTTTAGAATTTCCAGCGTTAATTAATAACAGACATGACTTTGACGCTTTTGTCAAGACAGTTCATCAACACGACATCCTTACATACGCTATGCAGCAACGACCAGACACCAAATACAGTGTAGAGACAGTAGCTGCTACGTCATTTTATCTTTTTCACATTCCTGAATTTCCTATTGGTTGCTGCCTGACTGATATTCCCGAATACATTACCCACAACCAAGCCATCAATATATTACAACACGACTCAAACCTCAAGCCATACACTGATAATCTTTGTTTTTTTAGGGCACTAGCCGTACACAAAGGATCAGATGTTAGGAATCTTAGGAAACGCACAAAAGAGTATGCTAATAAGTGGAAAGAGTATCAGAACATAGAATCCCTAACTAATTTTCCAGGTGTTAAACTTCTTGATGTCCCCAATTTAGAAGAATGCTTTGCTCTCAATGTAGACATTTTTGAGTACGATGATAACCATTCACTGGTACCAAAGCTTAGAGGTAGTGGAACATACGATGAAACGTTAAGACTTTTGTTTTTTAAAGACCATTTCATGCATATTGTAGATATTGACAAAGCAGCTCACGCTTTTAGTTGCCCAAAATGTGGGAAGTTGTGGAAGATCTTTAGGGACATGGAACGTCATGAAAACAGTTGCAACGGAGGTAAAACTGTAGAGCATTTTAAAGGAGGGGTTTACAGTCCACCTGAAACCGTCTGGGTACTAATTGCTGACCAAGGCATCCCAGTCGAGCCTAAGTATGTTTACCCGTACAGGGCTACATACGATTTTGAATGCGTCTTTGAGGCTTCAAATCTTCCTAGTGATAGTAATTCAACAACATTTTTAGCAAAACATGTTCCCATGTCGTGCTCAGTTGCCTCCAACGTCCCTGGGTTCGAGGCCCCGATCTGCTTCATCACAGCGGGTGATCCTCAAGATCTGGTGAATAGGATGCTTGATCATTTGACCCGAATCGCTGATGCGGCGTATTCAGAACAGCATGCTAAGTTCGAAAATGTGTACACTGCACTAAAGGCGATAAATGAAAACACTTTAATTGGTAGGTTCGATGCGTACTTGAAAGTGTTACCGGTCCTGGGATTCAACTCTGGAAAGTACGATATCAACCTCATCAAGCCATACTTATTTTCTTATTTCATAAAATCAGAGGACGTGTCGTGCAATTTTGTTGTCAAGAGAAACAATAATTTTATGTGTATTGCCACAGATCAATTGAAGTTTCTTGATATCAGTAACTATTTAGCGCCAGGTTTCAACTACTCAAAGTACCTAGCCGCTTACAAAATTAAAGAAACTAAGGAAAATTTTCCTTATGAGTTTATAACTAACCTTGAAAAACTAAAAGAAACACAGTTACCCCCACACGAGGCATTCTTTTCAAAACTAAGAAATTGTAATATTACTGAGGCAGAGTATCAAGTGTGTCAGAAAGTGTGGGTAGAAAATAAGATTGCCACATTAGAAGACTTTCTAGTGTGGTATAATAGCAAAGATGTACAGCCTTTTATTAAGGCATTAGATAAACAGGTTACCTTCTACAAAGATTTAGGTGTAGACATGTTTAAGGATGCCATTTCCGTCCCTGGAGTAACCTTAAAATATCTTTTTAGGACTCTGCCCAAAAACGTAGTGTTTTCACTATGTTCTGAGAACGAGAAAGACCTGCACAAAACACTTAGAGACAATACTGTAGGAGGGCCGTCCATAATCTTTCATAGGTACCATGAGATAGGTCAGACACGCATCAGAGGGGGTAAGTTAGTTAAGGGTTTGAAAGGGTATGACGCTAACGCTCTCTACCTGTGGGCTCTAATGCAAAAGATGCCCACGGGTTTTCCTGTCATTCGAAAGGCAGAAGATGAGTTCAAGACTCATAAGGGTAGATTTTACACTGTTCAGTGCAGAGAGTGGCTAGCGTGGATAGAGCATAGTGAGAATATAGAGTTGAGGACACAATTCAATGGGCGGGAGGTGGCGCTGGGTCCGCGTCATATTAGAGTAGATGGTTGGGATAGGGTGAATACAACCGTGTATCAGTTTCACGGTTGTCTATTCCACGGTCACCCAGACTGTCCCCTGACTCGTGGTATTGACATAAATCCAGTAAATAAGATACCTCTGACAGAACTATATGACAACACCTGTGACATTCACGACGACTTGGTTAACGAGGTGAAAGTTAAAGTAGTAGAAATGTGGGAATGTGAGTGGCGGAACCTTAAAAAGACCAATAGTGACATTAAGGGGTTTGTCAAGGGCAGATTCCCATATGTCAAATCATGGCATAATAAAAAGACCATTAACAAAAAAAGGATTCTAAAGGCTGTAAGAGCTGAGAGTTTGTTTGGGTTGATAGAGTGTGATATCCACGTGCCAGACAAATACAAAGCGCGATTCTCAGAGATGACACCAATATTCAAAAATATTGAAGTGGGCAGAGAGGATATCGGTAACCTTATGAGGCAGTACGCCCAGTCACATAAACTGCTGACAAGTGCCAGACGGACACTTATAGGTAGCTATATCGGAGAAAAGATCATGTTGGCCACACCATTATTAAAATGGTATCTGGAACATGGGCTAGAGGTCACCCATGTGTACCAAATCATTGAATATAAGCCAGTTAGCTGCTTCCAAGAATTTGGTGATATGGTGTCTGATGCCAGAAGAGAAGGTGACAGTAATACAACCTCTACCGTTAAGGCAGAAACCATTAAATTATTGAGGAATGCTGCATACGGCAAAACTCTAACCAATAAGGCCAAGCACACCAATGTTTCCTATTGTAAGGCTGAAGACACAACCAAGTTAATAAATAATCCCTTATTTAAGAAGATGACGCCACTGACCGACGACATATTTGAAGTAGTAAAAGGGAAAAAGACAACAGTCTGGGATCTGCCCCTTCAGATAGGCTTTTTCGTTTATCAGTATGCCAAATTAAGAATGTTGGCTTTTTATTATGATTTTCTAGACAAATTTATCTCTAAAGACGACTTTCAGCTTTGTGAAATGGACACTGACTCTCTTTACTTAGTGCTTAGCACACCTAACCTAGCGGCAGCAGTTAGACTACACCTTAGAGCAGAGTATGATAGAGTTTATAATCAGTGGTTCCCGGCTGAAGTCTGCTCTGAACATAAAGTTAGTACTGATACCTGTAAGGATTGCCAGACTATCAAAGCTTATGAAAAGAGAACCCCTGGTCTTTTCAAGTTAGAATACGAAGGGGGTGGAATGGTATCCTTATGTAGTAAAACATACCATTGTTTCGGAGACTACAATAAAACAAGCACAAAGGGCCTCACCAAACACCACAACACACACCTAGACAGACAAACATTTTTAGCTGTACTTGACACACAGACAGCGACTGGAGGGACAAATGTAGGTTTCAAAACACAAGACACGTCTATCTACACATACACACAACACAGAAACTCGCTATCCTATTTCTACATAAAACGTCAAGTTCACAAAGACAAGGTCACTACATCACCCCTAGACATATAACACGTCCTAGTGTACTTATGTATATATGTTGTCTACTGTTTGGTGTCTATAATATGTTCTATTAAAGTCATCATATGTGTGAAATGGCTATATAAAAGACTCAATGTCACATTTGTCACTAGTCATGACCAATAAAAATGAATGCACTTTGTCAATGAAAAATGTTTTGTTGACTCTTCTACACACTATTGGAAATTCATGCAATGAAGTTGGTGAAAAATAAAAGCTATGAAAACTAAATTTTCTTGTTTGTTGGTCTTTTAGTGTTATGAATGGTTTATTTTCTTGTTGACCACTGCAAGAAGTTTCTTCATGTTGATTATGTGGTACACACATGTTTACTATACAACCCAAAATATAAGAGTTAAATATTACCCCTACATACCACCCCTTACCCACCCAACTTCATGACCGAGGGGGAGTGAAAATCAACCGAGGTCAAGGTCAAATGGTGGAGGCTCCACCAAATGAGAACCGAATTGCACATTTATAACTACTCGATTTCACCATTACCCCTACCAGTTCAACGTCAAGGAGAAGTTATAGTTAGGGTCCATCACCCGAAGGTGGTTGTTGTCCATACAGGGTAATGGACTGATTAAGATGATCTTCATTTCCAAACTTTGTGAATAAGTTAAAAGGGTGTATATTTATTTTATGTTCATACTCTTGTCATGCTAAGAATAATTGGAACACTGAATCTTTTCAGGCTACGAACAATTACCACTCTTTGTTTATGCATGATCATTTTTTTATAAATAAATATACTAGTCTCCCGCTGTAGCGAGTTCATTCCCTACACCTGTCGTTTGCCTTACTGTTCAGAAAGCAATGGCAAACTACTGAATGTAATATTGCCTTGCAAATCAACCTGGGGTTGGGGTTGATTCCAACGTCCTGCACATACAACTGCTGACACAATCTCGCAAGAGAGTGCGGTGTATAGTGTATGACAGAAAGCACAAGAGAGTGCGGTGTATAGTGTATGACAGAAAGCACAAGAGAATGCAGTGTACTGTGTATGACAGAAAGCACAAGAGAGTGCGGTGTATAGTGTATGACAGAAAGCAAAAGAGAATGCAGTGTACTGTGTATGACAGAAAGCACAAGAGAGTGCGGTGTATAGTGTATGATAGAAAGCACAAGAGAATGCAGTGTACTGTGTATGACAGAAAATACAAGCCACGGAGTAATGAGGCCTAGCGACCAGCACTCTTCATCACCGAATTACTTTCCCCGCCCTTTTCTTTGAAGTTTAAAAATTTTTCAGGTTCTCATTTTAGGAGGCTGTGGCGTCACCCTCGCTTCCCCCATCCGTTCAGAACTTGCTGAACGGAAAACGATCCGGCAATTTGGGGAAACTGATCCCGAGCTGATGAATTGTTGAGTTAAAGGTTAAAGGCGAGAGGACCAATTTTATTACACCGGGTTTTACCCCAGCTGGCTTGGTCACTCTCCGCAGAACGGCAAGCCGCCTGCCGAAACCATCGCACAAAGCGAGAACTCTGTAGCTCCAACAATGACACCCAGGTATCTCGTAAGAAAACTGCATCCATGGTATGAGCGACGCAATCAGATATCGAACCTTCAGAACGCTACCCAGACTGCTGACCGCTTTGTCACTGATACCCCTCCACCTTTTTTTTCCCTGTGGTTAGTAATCAGTCACATTACTGTGGCAACTTAATATATTTTCCGTGTCCTTTGCAGGGTGTTGCGGTCAACCATATTTGAATTTTGTAGACAATTTTACGTTCAGTAGTTTGTCATTTCTTCCTGAACGAGAAGTCAGCGTTCAATTCCAACTTAATGCAGGTATAGGGATTGAACGCCACGCCATCAGCGCAACTGAAGTTTAAGAGCGAGCTCTCTTATGATTTCAGTCACGCCGACTACTATTATGGCGGAATAGTTTATCATTCTACAATAAATATTCTAATAACTTCAGGGTCGTCCATAGAGGTTATGTGTATGTGATCTCTTCACGGAAAACATGCTACGCTGTAGCGCTTTAACTGCTTCACTGCCAAAGGATAATATATCGCCAAATATGCCCTCCCATTTGGACACAAGAGCGATATATTGCCATACTTGGGTTGTCTTGTTATTTGCTTTGTTTCTTGGTGTCTTCCGTAATTTTAATGCTCAGTGAACGGAAATGTAAATTAGATAATACTTGTTCATATGATTATGTACTATGTTTGGTCCAATCTTACTTTTGTATTTGGCAGTGAATCAGTTGAGAAACATACCTTCTTCTGTACGTTTGGATGGTGTAACATGTACAGCATGAACCACATCAGAGTTGTACTCGTGGTCTCCGTGCCTGCCATAAACAGGTGCTGGATTACTTTAGCAAGCTGGGCGACTGAAGAGAGTCCAATATTGAATTACAAACAGGATTAATCATGCACAAGAAAAACACATGGGTGTTTATAAATTAATAATGTGTGACATAGTGTATACCTTATGGGATCGTTTGATTAAATTCGGTAATCATCGCCAATGCGTCTTTCACTTTTTATTTCCCCACTGGGGCATAGATCATTGACCAACTCATTCCAGGTTCTTCTATCCTTAGCTATTCCATGCAGCTCCATCCCTGTTATCCTATATTATTCATTTCTGTTTCTACTTGTTTTCACCATGTCTTTTATCTCTCTCTCTCTCTCTCTCTCTCTCTCTCTCTCTCTCTCTCTCTCTCTCTCTCTCTCTCTCTCTCTCTCTCTTTTGCGCGGCGGATTCCAGAAAAAGGGCTTTCTAGTTATACTATTCACAGGTTTTCTCAGTGTATGTGCTTTCCATCGCCAGAGTCATCATTGCGCTTTAACACTATTTACTTATGCTCAGATCTTCAGCAATTCACACTAGTGTAATCCCAGCTCAGAGAATGGTCACGATATAAGTGGCGAGAATACAAGTGTATGTAAATCAGAATCCACACTGGTTATAAATTGTTATATATACACTGGTTAAAACTCTTTTAGAATCACACACTCATTGCTATTTATTAAAATACTTGGGATTGGGAAATATTGATTTATTTGGTTGTTTCTGGATTCGAGGTTTAAAGATTGAGCACAACCCACTACTGGCAACGCTGATCGTATTCCGGCAGGAACCTAAGGCCTTGTCCACGTAATATTGGAAGCACTAGCTAGACTCTAGTGCTAGTGCTTCCAATCTGACATGGACAAGACCCTAGGTTCATACCGGAATACGATCAGCGTTGCCAGTAATACAGAGATATGTTAGCGCCGTTACCCTTTTGGACAATAATCGCCTTCAAATTAATATCCTATTTGTGACTGTCTCAGTCACAAAATTATTAATCTCTTCTGAGGTTGAACGGGATATGGATTTTAATGGAATTGGAGTGAGTTAAATGCATAACTGTCTGGAACATAAACATTTATAATTACGAGAAAAGTTATAAAAATAACAAAACTAAACTAACGTTATAAGCTAAATGGTGTCCATATTCATATTGCGGCACATTGTGTCATAAAATGTAAAATATAATTTTAACTTTCACATGTTGACAGAACACGATTTGCATGGCCTGCTCTTTTTGACGCCCAACTGACAAAGGATATTTACTACACACAACATGCACACGGGATCTCCTGTTTCTTGTCCTTGTGAGAATAAACCAGGCATCCGATCTGCTAACTTGGGATCACTGGATGTGGATGGAGAGTGGAGTACTGGTGAGTTCTTCTGAGCGAAAATGATCCAAAACTGAATTTAAATGCGACACTTTTCAAGCTAGAGATTGACGCCGTATTTCTAGACTGGAGACTTGCATTGTACGACGTTCACTTCCAATTAGAACAAATCTGATACAGTTAACGATGTGAATTTTTTTTTAAAAAGGGATAGAAGGATAGTAGATCAGGAGCCTAGTCTAATCGGATCAGAGCGAAAAATAGGTTGAAACCGTTTAAAATTCATCGGCAATTGGACATCAAAAAGACTGTAAAGGAAGATTGGATATATATATATATATATATATATATATATATATATATATATATATATATATATATATATATATATATATATATATATATATATATGGAATGCTATGCAGGAATTTGGAATACCAAGGAAGTTAATCAACATGACCAGACTATGCATGGAAGATACTTATAATATAGTAACATATAAAGACAGGAAATCAGACCCTTTCCAAATAACATCTGGCTTGAAACAGGGTGATGCACTATCGCCGCTACTCTTCAATTTAGCTCAAGAGAAAGTTGTAAGGAAGGTAAAGGAGGAATGTGATATTGGCGGAACATCCAAGCTGCAGATGATATAGATATTATAGGGCAAAGTGAACAAAAGACATTGGAAATATTGACTCACTTAAAGGAAAAAGCCCAACAGATGGGGCTGGTTATCAACCAAGATAAGACAGAATATATGGTAATTTCAAGAGATGGAATGGTTAAAAACTCTGGCTACATACAAATAAATAATATGACCATTCAAAGAACGGAAAAATACAACTACCGGGGTACAATCTTCAACTGCTCCAACATCATAAGGGAAGAAATACAAACTAGAATCAATTCTGGAAATAAGATATACTATTTACTACAACATCTACTATAATCAAATGCGCTACCTCGTAACACCAAAATCACAATATACAAAATACTGATCAGATCAGTTGTGCTGTATGGCTCTGAAACCTGGAGTACAACGAAAGGAGACGAAGCCTTGTTACAAATCTTTGAGAACAAAGTTTTAAGACGCATCTTTGGACCCATTAGGGATACACAAAGTGGAGAGTGGAAAAGAAGAAGTAACAAAGACATCTATGATCTGTTTAAGTCCCCGCTAATCACTGGTATCATGAAGGCTAATAGACTACAATAGCTGGGGCATATAGAAAAAGTGGAAGATAATAGGGAAACAAAACTCGCTTACACTCAGAAAATAAATGACCGTAGACCCCGAGGTAGACCAAGAAGACGGTGGAGAGATAATATATATACAGACCTACAAGCACTTGGAATCAACGACTGGCAAGAGAAGGTCAACCAGAGAGACGAATGGAGACGGATTGTATCTGCAGCAAAGAACCTCAATAGCTCGGAACGCTGAAGAAGTAGAATAATATATACATGGGGAGGGGCACAATTGTGTTTGGGTGGTTGGGTGGGTGTTGTTGCAGGAATTTTCTCAATTATTAGCCTGTCTTCTGTGGTGAAGGGGTTATGAATACAATTCGTGTTCCCGCATACCGCGTTCGAAACAATCTGCGGGAGATTCGGCAGCAGACTGCCTTGCGTTAGTTTACTAAGTTATGAGTGTCGTTCGTTCTAAAAGCAATGACAAACTGCTGAACGTAAACTTGCCAAGAAATCACGAACAACCAAAATACTGGGGTTGACTGCGACGTCCTGTAAAGGATATGGAACTAAATAACTACATATACACTACCTTCCATGGTGGTTGGAGTGCCACTCTCTTGTTTTTGTTTCATTTCTTTAAGATAGTATGTTATAAAAGAATCGTCGTCATCTTCGCCATCTTCAAGTTTCTTAGAAAATTTTTTGATAAACGGTTCACTGAAAATAAAGTAACATTTGTAACGTTTTTAACATATGCAGTCAGATTTGTAACATGAGACAGTAAATGAAATCAGATATGTAATTTGTGTTAATAAATGAAATCAAATTTGTAGACTGTTTACATAAAATTAAATCATATTTGTACAATGTGTAAACATATGAAATTAAATTTGTAGATTGTCTTAACAAATGAAAGCATACGTGTGCACTGTGTAAACAAATGAAATCAAATTTGTAGATTGTTTAAACAAATGAAATCATATTTGTGCTCTGTACACAAATTAAATTGAATGTGTAGATTGTTTAAACAAATGAAATTATATTTTTGCACTGTGTAATCAAATGAAATCAAATTTGTAGATTTTTTAAACAAATGAAATCATATTTGTACACTGTGTAAGCAAATGAAATAAAATATGTAGATTGTTTAAACAAATGAAATCATGTTTGCACACTTTGTAAACAAATAAAATCAAATTTGTATATAATTTTAACAAATGAAATCATGTTCCTACGTTTTAATATATTTTGCATATTGAATCTAATTTCCAAGCACTAAAAGGATAAACAATGCACACTCAGTCAGTTCTCACTACGTTTTCAAGTTTACTTCTCTTTATAACACACCCTCAAATTCTTGATTGTCTACTTCTAATTTCTCTAATCTACTAGTACATGCCGTTTTCATTTGTTTCATCTATATCTATAAAACAAAGTGTATGTATATATGTATGTAAATATGTATGTCCTTTATTTGTTCGCGAACGGCCCATCCGATTGAGATGAAATTTTCTACACGCCTTCCTTTCATTCCAGAGCTGTCAACTGTCATAGTTTTTTTTTCTTCTTCCTCCTTCTCCCTCCTCCCCCTCCCAAAATACGTACGTAAATATATGATGATGATGATGAAAGAATCCCCGAACCAAAACGCTAGGGAAAGGGAAGAAAATGACGTGACTACACAGAATCGTCACACGGCAATCATCATCATCAAGTGCCGTGCCGGCTGGCGTAGGCGTTCATGGCTCTCCGTAGATCTCAGTCTTTGGTTTTTTGGATCAACTCTGCTGCTGATATTCCTCCATGCCACGGCAATATCAATAACAATTCATCTTTTTATGTGTAAGGAAGTTATCTACAGTCGTGTAGAAGGGAAGAACTAGACGAGTATGAATTCGGAATGGCGAACTCTCTCCTCCTCTCTTCTCCTCCCTCCTCCTCCCTCTACCTCCTCCCTCCACCCTCCTCCTCTTCCTCCTCCCTCTCATCCCTCTCCCTCCTCCCTCCTCCTTCTCCCTCTTCCTTCTCCCTCTTCCTCTCCCCACCTCCTCCATCCTACTCCCTCCTACTCCTCCTCATCTTCCCTCCTTCTCCCTCTCCCTCCTCATCCCTCCTCCTCCTCCTACCTCCTCCCTCCTCCTCCCTCTACCTCCCCCTCCTCCCTCCACCCTCCTCCTCCCTTCTCCTCATCTTCCTCCTCCCTTTCCTTCCTCCTCCTCCTCCCTCTACCTCCTCCTCCCCCTACCTCTTTCCTCCTCCCTCCTCCTCCTCTTCCACCTCCCTTTCCTTCCTCCCCTCCTCATTCTCCCTCCTTCCTCTCCCTCCTTCCTCCTCCTCCTTCCTTCTTCTCCCTCTGCCTCCTCCCTCTTTCTCTCCCCTCCTCCTCCCTCCTCCTCCTTCTCCTCCTCCCTCCTTCTCCTCCTCCTCTCCCCTCCTCCTACCCTCTTCCTCTTCCCCTCCTCCCTCTCCCTCCTCCATCCTCCTCCTCCCTCTTCCTCCTCCTCCCTCTTCCTCCTCCTCCCTCTTCCTCCCTCTCCCTCCTCCATCCTCCTCCTCCCTCTTCCTCCTCCTTCTTCCTCCTCCTTCCTTCTCCTTCCTCCTCCCTCTTCCTCCTCCTCCTACCTCCTCCCTCCTCCCTTTTCCTCCCTCCTCCTCCTCCCTCTAGCTCCTCCCTCCTCCTCTCCACTCTTCCTCCTACCCTCTTCCTCTTCCCCTCCCCCTCCTCCCTATCCCTCCTCCTCCCTTCACATTCCTCCTCCTCCCTCCTCCTCCTCATCCCTCCTTCTCCCTCCTCCTCCTTCTTCCTCCCTCCTCCTCCTCCCTCCTCCCCCTCCTCCTTCCTCCTCCTCCCTCTCCTCCTCCTCCCTCCTCTTCCTCCCTCTACCTCCTCCCTCCTCCTCCCTTCACATTCCTCCTCCTCCCTCTTCCTCCTCCTCCCTCCTCCTCATCCCTCCTCCTGCCTTCTCCTCCTCCCTCCTCCTCCTCCCTTCACATTCCTCCTCCTCCCTCTTCCTCCTCCTCCCTCCTCCTCCTCATCCCTCCTTCTCCCTCCTCCTTATTCTTCCTCCCTCCTCCTCCTCCTCCCTCCTCCCCCTCCTCCGTCCTCCTCCTCCTCCTCCCTCCTCCTCCTCCCTTCACATTCCTCCTCCTCCCTCTTCCTCCTCCTCCCTCCTCCTCATCCCTCCTCCTCCCTCCTCCTCCTCCCTCCTCCTCCTCCCTCCTCCTCATCACTCCTCCTCCCTCCTCCTCCTTCTTCCTCCCTCCTCCTCCTCCCTCCTCCCCCTCCTCCTTCCTCCTCCTCCCTCTCCGCCTCCTCCCTCCTCCTCCCTCTACCTCCTCCTCCTCCTCCCTCTACCTCCTCCTCCTCCCTCCTCCTCATCACTCCTCCCCCCTCCTCCTCCTTCTTCCTCCCTCCTCCTCCTCCCTCCTCCCCCTCCTCCTTCCTCCTCATCCCTCTCCGCCTCCTCCCTCCTCCTCCCTCTACCTCCTCCTCCTCCCTCTACCTCCTCCCCCCTCCTCCCTTCACATTCCTCCTCCTCCCTCTTCCTCCTCCTCCCTCCTCCTCCTCTCTCCGCCTCCCTCCTCCTCCTCCTCCCTCTACCTCCTCCCTCCTCCCTCCTCCTCCCTTCACATTCCTCCTCCTCCCTCCTCCTCCTCCCTCCTCCTCCCTCCTCCTTCTCCCCTCCTTCTCCTCCTTCTCCCTCCTCCTTCTCCCTCTTCCTCCTCCCTCCTCCTCGCCTCCTCCTCCACCCTACTCCTCCCTCCTCCTCCTAATCCCTCCTCCTCCCTCCTATTCCTCCCTACTCCTCCTGTCTCCTCCCTCCTCCTCCCTCCTCTTTCCTCCTCCACCTCCCTCTTCCTCCTCCCTCCTCCATTTACCCAAGACAGACAGACAGTCAGACAGATAGTCGGGAATAGGATCTTATATGACTACTTATATAATTTAAATGAGATGCTCTCCACCATGGGCTGGGCCGGGTCAGACAGACAGACAGATAGATAGATAGATAGATAGACAGACAGACAGACAGACAGACAGACAGACAGACAGACAGACAGACAGACAGACAGACAGACAGACAGACAGACAGTCGGGAACGGGAACTTATATGACTACTTATATGAATTAAATGAGATGCTCCCCACCAGGAGTTGGGCGATGCCGGGCCGGGTCAGACAGACAGACAGATAGATAGTTGGAACGGGAACTTATATGACTACTTATATGAATTAAATGAGATGCTCCCCATCAGGGTCTGGGCGAAGACGGGCCGGGTCAGATAGACAGACAGACAGATAGACAGACAGACAGACAGATAGTCGGTAACGGGAACGAGAACTTATATGACTACTTATATGAATTAAATGAGATGCTCCCCACCAGGGTCTGGGCGAAGCCGGGCCGGGTCAGCTAGTCTATATATATAAAACAAAGTGTATGTAAATATGTATGTCCTTTATTTTTTCGCTAACGGCCCATCCGATTGAGATGAAATTTTCTACACGTCTTCCTTTCATTCCAGAGCTGCCAACTGTGATATTTTTTTAGTGTGAAATCGCCTGCTTACTCAGTATTATTTCATTTTTCATTTTTCATTAAAATTTATATATAGCGAAGGGACTTAACTCTAGAAAAAGTTATTTCAAGGGGCATAACTTTTAATAACATTGTTGTATAACTTATAGTCATATTGTTGTATCGTTTTCAAAGATTTATAAACTCTTTGTCTATAGTTATTTACCGGCATATGAGTTATAATATATAATGATACAATCTTTACGGCATTTTCAAAGTTTACATAAAAATAATGCATAATGCATAACATTGTAACTCATCTTTCTATACTTAAGAAGTTATCTAAAAGATGTTGAACAATATCATCGCATCTTTAGTGTTTTCCGCCATCATATCGACACGATTCGCTTGACAGCACTTCTCAGCGCTATCAAGCCAAGACGCCTTACACATTTCAAGCAGCCTGATACAGGGGGAAAATGGCACGTCGTAATAGCACAAAGAAACAAGCAGCTTCCAAGATGCATAGTGAGAAAACCGACCAGACTATCAAGAAGACGAACCTGCCTTTTGACCCGGGCCGGGTCAGACAGACAGACAGATAGATAGTCGGAACGGGAACTTATATGACTACTTATATGAATTAAATGAGATGCTCCCCATCAGGGTCTGGGCGAAGACGGGCCGGGTCAGACAGACAGACAGACAGATAGACAGACAGACAGACAGATAGTCGGTAACGGGAACGAGAACTTATATGACTACTTATATGAATTAAATGAGATGCTCCCCACCAGGGACTGGGCGAAGCCGGGCCGGGTCAGCTAGTTAACTATATTATTCGTTTCTCAGTCCGTCAGTTGCATTTACCTCAGAAACTACCTTACCGCTGGCATTAGATGTTTCTCAGCTTGATTGCTTATTGCACCTCTTGGTGGTAGTTTGCCTATGGACAAGGGGGAGGTGGTCCTGCGCTTGTGGGACCAGGTGGAGATGGCGGAGGAACAGATTGAGAACCCATATGTGGAAATAATGAGATTGCGGGGCATCGGCAGGGGTTCTGGAAGAATCTAAGAACTGAGAGGGAAGACCAGGAGAACATTTAATCAGATAGCGGTGGGAACGATTAGTAGTATGACTCTTTGCTGGCTCTTGAACGAGGGGACGGAGCACGTATGGGAATGTCCTGAGTGCAGTGATCTCGGTTCTTAACTCAACTCAACTCAACTGCTTATTGCCCATGTATACTTCATGCATACTGACATGTATACATCAGCAAAGCCCCTATATAGCACTTTAGCAATCTTTTTCACATTGACATTGACAACATAATGGGTATGTTTTCCTCATGTGATGACAATGAGGAGATAAATCACAAGCCTACGGCGTCAATCTCAGAGATGTTATATTTAAATGGTTTAAAATGCAAGATTATCCACTTCATTGCAGAAGGATTTATCCCAGATGGCTCGGTCTCTTCCCGCAGTGCGGTCTACCGAAAGCGTCGCACAAAGCACGAACTCCGTGGCTCCAGCGACGACCCCTAGGAGTCTCCGAGAAAATTGTACTCCAGAACCAAACTATGTATCCCAGAATCGAAACCAACACGTTCGGAACGCGAAGCAGGCGGTGGGCATGGGAGACGCACAGATATTTTATATGTCAATTCACAAAGGTTTCAGTAGTCAATACTTTACCAAAAATGTTCAATCAGGTCTTTGTAGTTCTTCACAATCTGTTTGATGCCGAAGAGATCTCCTGGAAAGTACCTTAGCCAGGGGAAGGAAATCCAGCATGACAGAATTCTCGTCAGAGTTACCTTGACATTTGAAACATTAATTAGTCTTACAGTAAAGGTAAAATACGCATTTAACATGGCAGATATAATAAATCTGAACTGTCTGTGTTTATGAACATTAATCCCTTTTATTGCATGTAAATTAGCACAATAGATATAAATATCCAGGAAATGATCAACACTCGTAGACGTAACATAAGACGTAGAGAATTGAGGACTCATTAGTCAATGTAAAAATTTCTTTTTGTCTTAGAACTTGACTCTTAGGATATGGAACACACTACGACAGCCTTAGCTTTTCTGTTTTATTTTCTAGAAATCATCATTTGTCAGTTTTTCAATGCAACTGGCTCTCTTATTTTCTTTGTATACCCCCAAATCCCACTTCAGCTATGATGTTTTACAAAAGAATGCTGAACATTTCGTGGACAGTCAAATCCATTAATCTAAACGTTTTTAAACACAGATACAAAGACAACATATCACAAACAACAGAAAGAGGCCGTTATAATGTTATGACCACATTATGAGAAGACAAAAATTAGAATATATTGTGACAGCTCGAAAGAGTTGTGGAAAGAGAGATAAGAGAAGACAGGGAGTGACAATGCTTTACAGTCAAGTGCCATAGCACAGACGGGTATCAGTGCACGAATATATACATGATGTTGGAAGCCGGAGGGTGTGAGAAGTATGATCACCAACGCTGGTCGACAACGTGCTTGAAGATCATAAAGACATCACAATGACCCTCGGGACGAATTTATGTTCACATCACGATGACCATTGGGATAAATTTATGTTCATATCACAATTACCCTTGGGACAAATTTATGTTCCCATCACAATGACCCTTGGGACAAATTTATGTTCCCATCACAATGACCCTTGGGACAAATGTATGTTCCCATCACAATTACCCTTGAAACAAATGTATGTTCCCATCAAAATGACCCTTGGGACATATTTATGTTCACATCACGATGAACCATGAGACAAATGTATATTCCCATCACAATGATCCTTGGAACAAATGTATGTTCACATCACAATGAGCTTTAGAGCAAATGCGTGTTCACATCACAATAACCATTGAGACACATGTATGTTCCCATCACAATGACCCTTCAGACACATTTATGTTCCCATCACAATGACCCTTCAGACACATTTATGTTCCCATCATAATGGCCATTGGAACAAATGTATGTTCCCATCACAATGACCCTTGAAACAAATGTATGTTCCCTTCACAATGACCCTTGGAATAAATTTATGTTCACATCACAATGACCTTTGGAATAATTTTATGTTCCCATCACAATGAACATTGAGACAGATTTATGTTCTCATCACAATGACCCTTAAGACACATTTATGTTCCCATTAGAATGGCCATTGGAACAAATGTATGTTCCCATCACAAATGTTCCCAAATCCTTTTAAGCTGCATGTTTAAATATGAAATGCTAATTAATATTAACTATCAGGAGCATACCTGGTGGTGTAGAATGCGAATTAATTTCTTGAAGTATGGGTCTTCGTATTCAAACCGTTTGCCGATAATAATTGAGCAAATAATATTGGAGACGGCAACATTTGTGACCACTCTCACTTCTTGAGGTCGACCTTCAACTTTGCCGATCTCATCCAAGTAGTAAGACACCTGCATGAGGGCAGTTTGAAGAAGCATCATTCATTGACTGTATTTTCTTAAACTCAAAAACATTCTTTCATAAGGATTGTTTCAGTCTTTCTTCCTCTACCCTAGAGTGTATAGGTACTCAATTTTATTGTTTTGGGCATACTTATGGACAGGCACCTTGCCGTCTTGACAGGCGATAGTTTGTTACATTGTGCTTAAAAAAAACAAAACATAATAACCTTTCGATGACACAAAGCCTTATTTGAATTGTAGAGATAATGTGTTGCCCATGCAGCAAGATCCCCCTCTTAGTCTGTAATACGAATACATCTGTAATAGGACAAGCTTCAGAAGCTGTCGGATCAGTAAAGCAATGCTCTAACTGTGTGCCTGTCGGAGCTTCGATCCTAGACCAGTTGCCGGCCAAGCCATAGGGCCTGGTCTGTCCTGCCAGGATACTGAATCATTAGGTTGCATTTCCTCGCAACAGGATAAGGCTTGTGTCCTCCCAATTGCGCTCCTCCGCCCGAAGCCGTAACAAACTTTACATTCTGTTGTAATATTCTGAATTTGAAGGCACCTGGAACCTCTCACTGTTATAAACACCAGAACCTGCAGGGTGAGACTTTACTGCTCTATCTTGTAGACTCTACAGTATGTGTCGTGAGCTATAGAGAAAAGTATGTGAACAAAACAACACATTTTGTATTAACTATTATTGAAATCGGCAGCAGATGTTTGTTTCACTAAATCTTATTTTCTGACAACTAGCTATTCTATCTTTTCTTGAATTTACGTATGGCTGTTAACATTAATAAAACATCGATATAAAGAGCAAAAACTTCCTGTGCGCTGATGGCCTGATAGTGAGTTTATTCCCTACACTGGTCAGTTTAGTTTAGTTTAGTTTAGTTTAGTCGATGGATCAACATCACGGCACACGGGTGTAACCCATAAGTGCTCCGTTCTTCTCCTAACTCAAACCTGAGTCTGGAGAAACTCAGCTTAGTGCACGAGCTCCGTAGCTCCGGCGAGGATCCTGAAACACTTTGGGTATATTTTTAACTCGAAATTTTGCCCGGGCAGCGCCGTTAGGCTACTCTTTTTCGATTTCCAACTGACAAGGGATTTTTTACGTGCGCAACGATACACACGGGCGTCCGATCTCACTACCCAGAGACCAGGGGAAATTTTATTACTAGAAGTCCACGTGGAAAAAAAAAACCCGGTCCTCACCGGGACCTGAACCCGGGACCTCCAGCACTCGAGGCGGACACCATACCTCGAGATCACGCAGCCCCTAGAACTGGTCAGTAGGACTTTAACGTTTACTTCTCGTTCAGACATCAATGGCAAACTACTGATCGCAAACTTGCTTAGAAAATCAACTTGAGGGTCATTACAACGTCCCGCAAAGCCGGTGAAAAATTTAATAATAACAATCACTTGAAGTAATAAATCGTCATCATAAACTATTCAACATACATGATCAACAAACAATGACTTCGCTGGCATATTAAACAACTTTAACGCATGTCCTTTTACAGGACGTTACAATCAACCCCAGAAATGTTAGCTGTTTGTGATTTATATGGCAAGTTAACATTCAGTAGTTTGATTATGTGGTTGTTTCGGGATTTGAAATTTAAATATTGAGCACAACCCACTACTGGCAACGCCGATCGCATTCTGATATGAACCTAAGGCCTATCCACGTCAATATGGAAGCACTATACTCGAGTTTCGCCCTCGTTTGAGCTCGTCAGTAGTGCATATCCCTGACCGGATCCGGAAACAGTCCCGGATCACGCGTGTGAAGAGGGTGTGTAACCACGCGGCACACACTGGACACACCAAATTATCACAACAGAATATCACAACGCTACCCATCGTAGGCTATGCTCAAGATTTTGATTCAGTAGTTTGCCTTTATTTTCTGAACTACCGACGCTCATACCTTTGTAAAATAAGGCAGCCTGCTTCCAAATGGCCTACAACTGATGTCGAACTCTTTGAGCCGGATTGCGAATCACGTTGGTTAGCCCGTCGCCACAGAGGCCAGTAACCAGTATATTACGATCACGTTTTGTTTCTAGAGATATCTTTAAAGCCGAGAACTAGCAATACATAATATGCAGACCACTTTTCTACGCCAAAAGACATACTGCGAATATTTTAATATCCTACTAGTTTAGACAATCGGCACGCCATGGGAGATGTGGTCAATATCACGCTGACCACCTTTACTGTTAAGATCATTTCCCGGTACATATGTTAGACATGATTGCAGCCATGAGCAGGATCTGCAACAATTAGTAGATGCGGTTGTTGCACACAGTGGACAACTGGGATTATAATTAAATTGTAACAAGACACAGATTATGGTCGTCACTAGGAAGAACGAAATAACACAACGTAATATAAAAGTAAATGGGAATATTTTTAAACAAGTGAATCGGTACAATGATCTCGGAACAGTCATAACATCTAATGGGAGATGCCTTGAAGAGATTAGAACAAGAATCGCCACGGCGAAAGTAGCCTTTATCAAGATGAAAAACATACCAATAAAAAGATGTCAATTAAAACGAGAAAAAGAGTGTTGAGGTGCTACATAGAGCCTGTTCTTTTGTATGGATGTGAAACTTGGACAATGAGCAGTAAAGCTGAAAAACATCTGATGGCTTTGGAAATGTGGTTTCTGAGGAAAATGCAAAGAATACCATGGACAGACAGAAAAACCAATGACCAAGTACTACAGGAGACAAATGAATATTGTAAACTGATTAGAGAAATTAGACGTAGACAGTCAACATTTTTTGGACATGTTATGAGCAGAAATGGATTGGAGAACTTGGTGACAACTGGCTAGATCGAAGGGAACAGACCAAGGGGAAGACCGAGAAGTAAATACCTGGATGGCTTGGCCACATGGCATGGTCGAGACAGGTTTACTGAGCTGATCCACGACTCTGGTGATCGAGAGAAATGGCGAGTCATGCCCGCCCATGCTTTCCGGTTTGGCACATGATTGATTGATTGGTGTTAGACAGTGTCCACCTGGGTCAACAAATACAAAAATGTCTCGCCGCGAATGGGATTCGAACACATGACCACCGGGCGGGTAGGAAATAGTGCTAGCCACTGCGTTACCGCAGTAGTTCAACTGTAAATCGTATATTTATGTTCACATATTTTGTATAATTTCTCATGAGTCAAATATTGTTCTAGCCTTTCGGCCAAACATTCTTTGCTATTAAAGTATTGCAGTTATAAACTTTCATTGTGAGTGTCATTAGTGGTTCGGAAAACATACAGAAGAAAATCAGTCCAGTTATTGTCATGTCACTGCGGCTTTTATAGCACTGACGTCTTGGCTTTCGTTATAAAATATAGCAGTGAAAGAGGCACCATTTAGGACCGACGTCCTGGCTTTCATTTTAATATATACATATATATATATATATATATATATATATATCAGTGAAAGGGGCATGATTTAGTACTGATATCGTTACTTTCATACGGTATGAAAGCAGACGGTACTATCTGCTTTCTGTTAGCGCCGAATATTGGGCGGCGCTCACCAAACCCTACACCCCACATTGTGCCAATGGCTTCGGGCGGAGGAGTGCAATTAGGAGGGTAAAAGCCTTACCCTAGTGCGAGGTCGCGCAGAGGAGTGCAATTGGGAGGGCTCAAGTCTTACCCTAGTGCGAGGAAATGCAACCTAAAGACTAAATGTCATGAGAGAGCAGACCAGGCCCTAAGCCTTGGTCGGCAATTGGTCTAAGGTGGAAGCTTCGACAGGCGGACAGTTAGAGTATTGCTTTGCTGATCGGGCAGGTTCTGCAGCTAGTCTTGTTCTAGACGTATTGGTGTTACCTTTCCTCTGGAGTAAACTAGACAGGTCGAGAGAGAGAGAGAGAGAGAGAGAGAGAGAGGGGGGGGGGCATGCTGCATGGGGGGGGGGGTGGGACGCAGAGTTGTTTCCAAGGCACCAGGGTCGGGATCTATACTGGCAACGACCTGCTGACACGTCCACGCTGTGCGTCCTGGGCAACGGGTCCATTCGGGATCCTGGCTAACATCAGTACGATCGATGATTCCTCCGAAGTCGAAGAGTATCTGTTTGCATGGCGAGGAACCACCAGTCTGCACACCAATAAGCCAGACTTGGGACAACGGATACTCACGCACACCTCAGGTCCGTAAGACATCACACTGATGTTGGACAACAGGATGTCTTCATCCGACATACAGGACTTCACGCTGGAGTTCACAGCCAGCGAACACAAGCAAGCAAGAATGCTGCATGGGCAACACATGGTCTCTAAATTCAACCCAGAGATTGTGTTATGGAGAGGTATAACTCCAGCTTACAAACTATCGTCTGTCAAGACAGCAAGGTGCTATTCAGTCATGTGTCAACATTTTCTTCAATACATGTGCATGGTGTTTTATAACTGAGTTCTGACAACATTTCAAGCGCAACTAAGTGAGCTAACCGTCATTGCCTAAGGTGATCTCCATAAGTGCTCCAGCGACTACGTGAACTCACTGTCATTGCTAAAGAGTATCTGTATAAGTCCTCTAGTCTCCTCCCACAGATAACACATCGAATCGCATCACAGTGCACTAGCGTCTTAACATTGCGAAGGCTCACATGTGCATACAATTCCAATTCCAATTCGATGTTCAAAACAAAAATTCCAAATTCTGCCTCGTTCAACCTGCCTCTTTCAGCTGTGGTTATTGTTAAGGTCCGTGGTTATTGTGGGTTCATTTACCCTAATTCTTGTCTTGTGCTCTCTTACGAGTGAGTCCTATCTTGGACTGGTTATGTTGGTTTGTGTCTGTGACGTCAGCAGTGGGGTTGGTGGCCGCTATTCTTTGTGCTGGTCCTTTTGTGGTATCTTTTGTTAGTGAAGGCTCCTGGCTCGTTTGACTTGCCTGGTTGCAGTCCTTAAAGGACGTTTTATTTTGTCTTTTTGCCTCCTTTTTTGTGTATTGCCCGTAGAAGCTTTTCGATGTTTTCATTTTCTTCCTTGTGCTTTTGTTCTCTTTCGAGTCTGAGTTTCTGTTGTCTTTAGATTTCTTAATCTGTAGTCAACCACGGGACGATCTCTCCGTCATCTATATCGTATGGCCATGGGTGATCGTCATCCTCCCATAATGCTGGTTCTTCAGCGGTAGGGCATGGCATTGATTTCCCCTTGAGTTTCTTGTACTTCTTTGTTTTTTTTTCATCCATGCGCCTTCTGTATTCCTTGCATTGAATTCGTGTATCCTTTTTATCTCTGCGATATCTTCATCGGTAAATATTGGTGATATCGGTACGTCCTCTTTGCCGTCGTCAGGGTGCTCATCTCGGTTTTCTTCGGATGTCTGGCGTGATATCGGCTTCCCTTTGACTGTTTCGGGCGTCGTGGTTGGGCTGCTGGCGTTCGCTTGCGATTCAGGCTCGGTCTCTTGGTTTTCATCTTGCGGTTTCTCTGTAATTTCTTGTATGGCTTCTGTTGTTTTGTTTCGGAAAAGTTCCATTTCAGCTTTCTGTAGTTCTCGCTCTGATATAATGGCTTGAAGGATTTCTTCGTTCTCCTTTTTAATCAGTGCCATATGTTCCACTTCTTGCTTGATGTTTTGCTGTATCTCCTTCATCTCCGCCAGTAGTTTTTCGTTGTCGCTGGTCGGAGTGAGTTGGCGTCAATAGTGCCTTGACTTGTTTCTTCAACTCGTTTATCTGTTTTTGTAGTTGATCTCTTTCAGCTTGTGGTATACCCGTGGCTGTCTCGCACCTCCGCATTGCTTCGTTGTATGGTGTTTTGGTGTTGATGGTCAGCTTTAACACGTCTCTGTGTCGTTGCAGGTACGGACAGCCCAAGTATCTTGCTCCATGCTTGCCCAGGCAGTTGGCGCACTTTCTTTTGTTGTTGGGTGCTCGAAAGTCCGTGTCCAACTTGGCCAGTGGACACTCCTTAAAGGCATGGTGATCGACGCAGTACCGGCAGATTTCCGTCTTACTGCGACATGCTGTTCTGCTGTGACCGGCCCTCTGGCATCTTGAGCATTGATTGATTCTTGGGATGAATCTCTCTGGCTGTTGTATTTTTTTTTTGTTGATTGATACTGTGGTCGGTATCTCGCTGCCCTCTGTCATCACCACAGCCAGCGTGTTAGGGATCTTTGAGTATGTCAGGATCCGCTCCGCCTTCAAGATTCGGATGTTGAGATTCTTTTCTTGTAGCTGCTTCGTGATTTGTTCGTCTGACAGCTCCACTTGAATACGTTTGATAACCCAGCTGACTGTTTTTGTGTCGGTGTTTCCTACTCTGGTGTCTTTCTCCTCTTTCTCCGCTGTGTTGGCTCTTGATATTGGTGGGTTGTCGTCGTGGTGGCTGGCAGTAGTAACTGTAGTTTCAGGTTCTTTGTTGCAGCTCACATGAATGTTCCCTCCGCCAGTCTTCTTTACGGCTGTGTCGGCTCCCACGCTGCCCATCTTGGATACCGCGTGTCTCTTGGTGTTCTTGAAACGTGCCATTTTCCCCGTTATTAGGCTGCTTGACTTGTTCAGGTGACTTGTCTTGATAGCTCTCGCAGTGCGAATGACGACGCTTGGTGTGTGTACAAGAATCACACATCCTATAAATATTATTTTACCGGTAGATTTTCCCAATTTCGAAATTTAGCACAGGTAGAGGATTACTTTGTCCATTTTTACCAGAGGCCATAAAGCTATCAAAGAATAGTAACGCTGAAGCGCATTATGCATACTTCAGGGCGACTAAGGGAGGCTGAACCGAGACTAACTACCTTTTCAGGTAGAAAACTTTAACTGCAAAATTTAACTAATTATAAACACGTCTATAAATGGCTTGATGTGAGTTGGTTGAGGGTCTATACTGCATTAGTTGATAAACGACAGCAGAAGAATGACGTATAAGAAGGCTATTCGGCCTAGTCTTTGGATTTCTAAGGCGCATAAAATGAATATAGTTCTGTGAGTTGTTCACCTTGTCCAAGAAGGCTAGGAACAGGTGGGAGGGGGTTATTCCATCTTGTTTCCTCGTCATTAAGTACTCTGCCGACTGGCGTGGAATATCATACTTCTCCCCATCTTGCGATCTTCAACGGCATGTATCAATTCCTAAGCTGATACCCTTATGTGCCATGACACAAAACTGCCAAGAATTTCTATCTCTTTTTCCACAAATAATTACAGTTGTCACAACATGTTCCAGTTATTGTTGCAAAAAAATAAACTGCTTCTTTCGGATGTTTGTGGTAAGTTATCTTTGCAACGTATCATCATCATTATCATCAAGTTCTCCAATGCCTCTCTTCTCATCAAATGACCAAAGAAAGTTGTTTGTCTATTTCTTATTGTTGTATATAATGTTCTAGTTTCATTAGCCTCTTTCAAGCAGTCGTTGTTAGTTACTTTTTTTTTTTTTGTTGCATATTCCTTACATGACGTTGCAGTCAACATCAACATTTTTCAGCTGCTGTTGAAGTACTTGGCAAGATTAAGCTCAGTAGTTTGCCATTGCTTTCTGAGCGACCGGCTCACATACCCCGTAAGTTACCAACGCGGCGAGAACGGCTACCGATTCTCTCACGTTACTCACGAGAATATACGTGGTTAGGAGAAAGACGTTAACACCTTGGCCAGGGAGACCGCCCGTCCCTCAAATCCTGTAGATAGAGATCCTGTATGACCGCCTGCAACGGGTGCTCGGTTAATCAGTATTGAATGTGAATATTCATGAAAATAGTAATTCATTAAAGCTTTTATACTAACATAATTACTCGGGTTGCGACCAATTAATTTAAATTTAATAGTTAACTTTTGAAAAATCAACGATTAATTAATAGTTAATTTCGATTAAAGCAAAACATATATAGTCACATAACTCACATAATAGTCGTATTTGTCAAAAATTGAAATAACACTGGATTGTCTTGTTCATATGTCATCTAATAACCAACTATGCAAACAGACGAGTATATTGACAGTATTTGGTTTAAGTGACGGGCGCGTCTTATTAACAATATAACAAGCAGAGCTGAACAATCGTTCACATGGAACTGAGGTAACCGGTAT
Source organism: Cepaea hortensis (assembly GCA_963921405.1). Classification (NCBI taxonomy): domain Eukaryota; kingdom Metazoa; phylum Mollusca; class Gastropoda; order Stylommatophora; family Helicidae; genus Cepaea; species Cepaea hortensis. The sequence continues at coordinate 45,471,959 of OY992881.1, forward strand.
GCACAGAAATGTCTTTGCAAGGATTGCCAATTTTGGTTATCGATGTTCACTACGTTTCCACCATTGTAGAATGTCAACCGGTTCAGAAACTTTCTTATTTTTTATAATGTAGCAATTCATCAGAAGAGCTGTCTACATGATCTTCCGTGTCTGAGTAGTCTCTATTAGCTTAATACGCTTTTCATTTGGTTCACATATAGTTGGATTGTCATTGTCAGTATCATTCGTTGCAGCAATCTCCATCTGCTCATCATAAACATTAGTTGCTATTTGATGTTCAATACGTGACCAAGTTCGTTCTTTTGCATCTTTTGACAAACACTTCAGATATTTGTAGCGTGGATCAAGTGCTGTTGCATTGCTGTAGTATTTAAATACTTGTCATATTAGGTAGACGTTCGCTGAAGTCATTAATACATGCTGCCTTAAATTTAGCTATGTAGCCCGGATCATCATCGTGTACAGTTATATGCTTTGTCAACGATGATAGCAGTGGCAATACACAGCTACATGAAACAAAATCTTGACCGCCAAGCAGGACCGTGGTCTGACAGAATAAATCGAAAACTTTGACATATTTCGAAATCTTCTCCCAATCCGAATCTGACAGTTTTGGACCTTTGTGTTGCATCTTTTCATCTGACATGTAGACGGCTAGTGCTTCTCTGGCCTGTAGAAGACTGTAGTATAATAAAAAAAAAAATACTGTTCCATCTTGTTGGTACATCTTGCTGCAGCTTACACAATGGTGACTCAGCACAATTTTGCAACTCGGTTGTGTTTGCAGCAGTCTGTTTATAATGTCCGACAATTTTTTTTTTCCATTAATCGTTAAAAAAAATAATCGTTAAAAAAATAACGATTGATAGATGAATTAATCGTTAACTTCCGCAACCCTAATAATTACATTATAAAACATGAATCTAGAAATTGGGAACTGAATATTCAATGAAAATAGTTTGTTGCATACCCTTTACAGGAAGTGGCAGTAAGCCCCAGAATTTATTGTTTGTTTGTGATTTCTTGGCATGTTTACGTTCAGTAGTTTGCCATACCTTTCTGAACCATCATACTATTTATGAAAAGTAATGCAAGGCTGTCTGCTGATAAATCGCCCACATCTGTATATTGAAACGCGGTATGCGGGATGACGAATTGCGTTCGTGACCCGTTCGCCCCAGAGCCGGTATTCAATGAAAACAGAAACAAAATAGTTATAAACGTCGGCCCAAAGCTTGTCAGTCTAGAAGACATTCATCATTTCTGTCTCTCAAGATATGGGAGAGAACATATGGAATTAAAAAGCTTTAAGAGACAACATATGAGAAAGACAGAGCTAAGCAGTGGGAACACGAGAAACTGAGATAGCACAGAGCCGAATTAGTGAGTGAAGTCGCTTACATTGTTAAATTGTAGACAGCGACAGGAAGACACACAGAAATCTGAAAGGCGAGAAGCGAACAAGAGGGCTATTCGGCCTACTCTTTTGAATTTCGAAAGGAATGAGAGAGAGAGAGAGAGAGAGAGAGAGAGAGAGAGAGAGAGAGAGAGAGAGGGGGGGGGGGGAGGGAGAGAGAGAGAGAGAGAGAGAGAGAGAGAGAGAGAGAGAGAGAGAGAGAGAGAGAGAGAGAGAGAGAGAGTACAGAGCCGGATTAGTGAGTGGACTCGCTTTTATTGTTAAACTGTAGACAGCGACAGAAAGAAACACATATTCCAAATACCTCCTCCTGAATTTTCTCTGCTAATGCGCTTTTGACCATGCCACAGGTTTTGAAGATTGACATGGCAACATTTCGTTGTTCCTTCCAGGCTGCCCCGGATGAATTGATGATTCCTGTATTAGATGATCAAATATACAATCATTATTTTAATGGCTCACATTTTATCCAGCGCTATGTCTGGATCTTTTCTCCGGGGCATGCTGGTGTGCTGGGGAATGAACAGGCGGACAGACTGGCTGGCTCTGCGAAACTTGGTGGAGTATTGATGCATGATAAGGAAGACGTGGTTGCGGCCTTGTGGGAGCACGTGTACACCTCGGAGGAGCAAATGGATCACCATGGTCTGGCAAGAATGCGACAGCGAGAGGTGACGAGGGGATCTGGCCGACAATTGGCGCTCAGAGGAAAGGTGAGACGCACATATAATCAGATTGCTACTGGTACTAATGGGGTTGGAACTCTTCGCTGGCTTCTGAGGATGGGACGGAGCGCTTATTGGAATGCCCCGAATGATGTGATGTCGATTCCTAAATCTATCAATCAATCAATCAGCGCTATGGCGAAGGAGTTGCGAAAGCAATTCTCAATTCCGAAAACTTGTACGAAACGCAGCTGTGGGCGCTTTGGAAGCAGACCGCGTTACACTGGTTTTCATACAATGGTTTGAGTGTCGGTTGTTCAAAAAAGCAATGGCAATCAAATTACTGAACGTAAACTTGCCAAGAAATTACAAGCAGCCAAAAATGCTGGGGTTGACAGCGACGTCTTGTAAAGGATAAGCAACTAACTTGTTATCAAACATTTTAGCTGCAGTAAGAATGTAGAGAGGCCTTGACTCACAAATTACTGCCAATCATCTGTGCAGATGTGAAGTTACAACAACAGTCAGACACACCCCACTGGTGTCTGAGCTTGGAGAGGAGAGGGTGATCTCATCAACCCAGTACTTGGCCACCAGGTGGAAAGGAAAGTCTCTTCATCAATCGCGCTTCCATAGAAGCAGATCTTTTCAGAGCCCAAACGACCTGGGCGTCAACGGTTCGGATCTAATGTACTCCATATACGCCCCACTACTTCTAGTAGCTCTGGACTGATTTTTGCGTGTGGATTAGCTTTTCCTATTATCTGTGTCCCTCGCCATCAGGCGAACCCACTCCAACTTCTCAGGTACTTGTAATGTACGTCCCCAAGTACTCCACAATATTCCACGTAATTCAACTCTTGCCACCCATACAACCAAGGAATAAACCACTTTTAATTAGTTAAATAAAATGAATCGTTTGTAATGTTCATTACACAAGCACTTCCGGGGTACGGTAGAGAAAAAATAAGATCCATTTACACGTTTAAGGCGCTTGGGGCATATGGTACTAGATCTAGTTTGTTATTCCCAAACCGTGCAGTAACCGTACCAGCCAGCCCGTGTGTGATGTGCTGAATTATGAACTGGTTGCATCCTAACCAAGTAGCAGCAATTAAACTGGTAAATAAATAGGGCAATTATGAACACATAAGGTTGGGGATACGACAGGGATGTGTTTTGTCACCGGATCTCTTCTCTCTGTATAGTAATGTAATAATGAGAGAGATCAAAGAGAAGCTAGGAATACTTCTTCGTCTTCTTCTTCTTCTTCTTCTTCTTCTTCTTCTTCTTCTTCTTCTTCTTCTTCTTCTTCTTCTTCTTCTTCTACTTCTTCTTCTTCTTCTTCTTCTACTTGCTGCTGCTGCTGCTGCTGCTGCGTTCGTCTGGAATGTTGTTTAGGCGTATTTGCGTTGTGCCTGTTTACAGTAGAGCTGCGATATTTGCACCTTTAGGCCGACACATCCGACTTCTTCAGGCATTTGTTGGCCGGGTTACCTTCCCGCTGCGCAGTTGACGCAGTATTGGTGACGGATAATGCAACATATCTACAACAATTGCTGGACATTGTAGTAACAGATAGTGCAAAGAAAGAACTCTCCTTGAATATCAAGAAAACAGTAAAATGGTGATATCAAACAAATAGGTGACACCAAAAGGTGAAATAGAAATAGAATGGAAAATGCTTAACCAAGTGGATAGTTTTTAATACCTAGGGGCATTTATAACATCAGATGGAAGATGCATAACAGGGATTGACAGCATAATAGGGCAAGCAAAAGCTGCATTTCAGAAAATGATGGATATCTTATGCAATATGTCACTATCATTGACTGTAATAAAGAGAGTGCTGAAGTGCTATATAGAACCTGTTTTGCTATATGGCTGTAAATCTTGGAATGTAAATGAACAAATTAGGAAGAACTTGGAAGCAACAGAGATGTGGTTCTTGAGACGAATGTTGCGAATTTCTTGGACTGCCAAAGTAACTAACAATGACTGCCTGAAAGAGGCTAATGAAACTAGAATAGTATATACAACAATAAGAAAGAGGCAAACAGTTTTCTTTGGTCATGTGATGAGAAGAGGGGCATTGGAGAACATCGTGACAATTGGAAAGATCGAGTTGAAGAGAGGCAGAGGCAGGCCAAGAGAAATGATGCTGGATGGATTGGGACGGTGGCATGGAGGAATATCATCAGCAGAGTTGATCCACAAAACCAAAGACCAAGATCAGTTTAAAGTCATGAACGCCTACACCGGCCGGCATGACACTAGATCATGATGCATCCTAAACTGCCTCTCCGCAGTTCCAGTAACGGCCTTGTATACTCACTGGTTGGTGGACTTGGAGAGGGTAGGGAACGCTGCGCAGCACGATCCCAGGGAAGACTTCAAGTAGGTACTTTGGTACAGGCTCTGTGGTGAAAGGATTATGATTGCAGTTCGTAATCCCGCATACCGCATTCGAAACACAGCTGCCGGAGATGTGGGATCAGGCAGTTTTGCGTTGAGTTTCCATACAATGGTATGAGTGCCGGTCGTTCAGAAAGCAATGGTAAACTACTGAACGCAAACCTGCTCTGAAATCACAATCAACAATCAACAAATGCCGGTGTTGACTGCAACGTCCTGTAAAGACTATGCAACTTGTCATAATCTCCCCACCAGTTCTACTGCGTCGTCGTCAACGAAGCCTGGCAATTACGGCCAGGGCCACCTGTGAGCGACACTAACCACGCTGTGACAGGAATGGTCAGTCGGTGCATGCGTGGGACATGAAGTCCACGCAGGGACACAACCCCGACTAGCAAGACCTCACAGCGGTTAGCGCCAGACGGCTTGGGACGGTTGTACAGGACAGACGGATTGAATGGTGCTCGTACGACGTGTGTGTGTATGAACGCTAATAGATAGAAAGCCTGTGTGAGTATAGGAGACTGTGTGCCTGGTATGTAGGATTGTGAGTTGTATACATTGCATCTATATATCTATTGATTGTATTATGGCATCCTTATTGTAATTGTGCGATGCATGTAATGGTTGTGATGAGTGAGAAGTGTGAATAAAGTGTTTGAATTGTATTTGCAGTGTGTCACGTAAAGTCATTCTGTGACAGTGTTTGTATCACATCTGTTAGTGATTACGAGCCTGTGTTATTGCTGAATGCAAGATTCTGACTGACTATATATATATATATATATATATATATATATATATATATATATATATATATATATATATATATATATATATATATATATATTTGGGGGGGGGGGGTACACGGCCGGAAGAAATGTCTCTTCTCTAATCTCAATTAGATTGATGCAAGCAGGTAACTGGCATGTTACGATCATGTTTTGTTTCTAGAGGTAGGTTTTAAGCAGAAAACGAGCAATACAATAATATGTAATGACCCTTATTGATGACAGGGCCCAGGCGATCTAAACTACATCGGACTTAAAGAGTTAAAATGTAGTCTTCCAAAAGGTTCAGAAACACCAACAATATCTCCTTGTGGGTTTCAACACCATAAGAAGATGTGCGCTTAAGGTTAAACGTGTATGCTAGGTAGGGCACGACAGCACAGCTAAGAGAAAACGAAGTTCCTACCTTTATTTCCATCCTTGATCAAATTGTTCAGTATGTTTTTGGGTCTGTCCGAGAAGTAGTCCGCCTGTTTCACCAGTGCATCCTTTATGTTGTCGTAACCATTGATAACAATGGTCAACGTGGTGCCAGAGTACACAGTGAATATGTCACCAACCCTGATTTAACAACAAAAATAGGTTAAAAGTTGGTTTCATCGACTAGATTGCAACGAGTTTTAGTTTTACTCCATCTGGTTCTGTCTCTCAGTAGAACGGAAAACCACCTGTTAAGAGCTTAGACATATCACGAACTACGTAGCTCCAGTCTTGATCCCCGGGGTTTTGCAGAACAACTGCACTCGTGGTCTGAACGACGCAGTCCGAAAACGAACCCTCTACCTGCATAGCGCGATGCACACGGCTTCGCCACGAAGGGTTCCCCTCCTTTCGTCCTTCCCTCCTCAACCCTGGTGAATGCAGCTAGATAACAACGGCTGAACCTTACAATGTAGATACTTTCACCGGGTCTTTGGGGAAAACAGCTGTGTATTTATAAAACACAATAGAATACGATAATAGTGTATTTTGCACTACTGTTTTGTGCATGGTTGATATGGAGAAGATGGGTGCAGGATGTGGCGGATGATCTCCAGATGGAGTATCGGACGCGGGACATCTTGCTTGTGATCGAGAAGTTTTCCGGAAGGTTGTTGTGGAAGCGAGGTTCTGCAAAGGACATGCTACTGAATGAATGAATGAATTAATTAATTCATTCATTCATTCATTCATTCATTCATTTATTCATTCATTCATTCATTCATCATCTTCATTTTCTTCCACTTCTGCCGTCAAGCGTCGTGGGGAGGAATAATTTGCGTAATTAATTAATTAATTAATTTTTGTGCATGCTTTTCGCGTGTTATCATTGCCATGTAGCAGTACCTTTGCAATACGTCATTCTCGTGATGGCCTGAATAAAATATTCTCAATCTATTGCCAGTTCCCCCCGCCTCATCTCCTTTCATGTTCAAGGTGTCTTCAACGTCCTGTGTTCATCGTCGTGCTAGGCGGCCTTGCCTCCACGTTCATTAACCGCGCCTTTCATCACTGTTCTTTCCAAACCACTGTCACGTTTAACGAATTCATGCCAAAGAAAACATGGGTTTGGACCAAACAAAAATGGACGGCTGAAAATGGGAAGTGGGGGTTTGTCACAGTTATGTCTTGAAAGTTGTTAAAATGGTGGCAGACAAGTTGTTTTATATATCAAATTAATGGGGGTTGATTAGGGAAAACTATTATATATAAGCCATTGGCAGATACAGAAAGTCACTTAAGACGACTAATAATCCCATGGCATTTATCAGTTAAATTGACCAACGTATTTCGGTTCCCGAGACGAGATGCTGTTCCCAAAACCCAGGCGTGTACTGCACTGATTTGTACACAACACATATTCTACGAGAATTTATATCTACTTACTTTTTCCGCCATTCTTTCATTGTCTGTCTCGGCCTCTTTCTAATATACGGAATATGTCCTACAATTGGCAATGGCCAGACAGGACAAGGCGGGAGATTCCGCGGTCTGGTCATCCATGAGGCAACAATCGCTGTCATGACCAGTGCAAGAACAGCGCAGACCAGGTGAATTATGATAATGTGAATGTTGATGTCAGCAGTCATCGTCTCCCTGAGAATGTCAATCTGTTGAAGATGTCAGTTGCTGTATATAACTCTTTCATTACTAGAAAATGTCGCACAAGAATCATTACTTTATCATTAAATATTCACATAAAATAAATCGGCCACGTTAAAAGACATAATACTCTTATAAAAATCATACTAAAGGGGGTTGGCGGCAAGCGGGCAAGAGGTAAACAACGGTACAAGTGGGAAGATAACATCAAGAGAGGGACGAACATCAATCTGACAGAATGTACAGTCAGGGCGAGAGACAGACAGTTTTGGATACCCATTGCAGCCAACCTTCATTGTGGAGACGGCACTTGATTGAATCACAGGAAAAGCAACTACATGCTAGGTGTTGTCACACTATAAAGAAAAAGGGCAGATAAATAATTTATGTGAAACTGCTAATTTCTAGAGATTGTCGCTTCCATCCAAAATGAACTGTAATATTAGTGGCGGACTGTGGTGTTGGCATTCTGTCAGCGGTCTTATGCATGTATGCCTGTGGGTGATGTTGGTTTCATGACTGCTGTCTGTTCCACTTTTCACAAGGGACAGTATAGAGCAGTGTGTGTGATATTCACTGGCCCAGGAACAGAACATTATGGGGTGACCCTTTGCCATGAAGTTGGAACCGCGACAAAACTAACTAAAGAAAACGGAATTTGCCAATCGTATATGTAGGTTCTTTATTGTGAACAAACAAAAGGTAAAGGTTGTCCGCTGTCAGATACTGTCGGTGAGACGTGTAGTGTAAGGTCTTCATATAATCTAGGACACAACATACGGGGTGTGATGGCCAGTTCCCTGTCTAGTGGCCTTTCTTTTCCAGACATATAGCTGAAAATTCTGAAAAATGTCTTTTACATGGCTGAATCGATTCTAGAGCAGTACAGAGGAGGGAAACCTAATTCTATATATTCTGAGGACTGAACGCGAATCCCTGACTTGGCAGGTATGCACCGAAGACAACTGCTATAATGTTTAGGACAAATGGGAAAGAGAAAGTAATCACACCAAGTGATATTTCGGACTGAAAGAGCTAACATATTAAATATAGCTAACATTGCAGACATCATACTAACAGAAACAATTCAGAATTCGCTCTAAGTCATTGGAAAGAATTTGGTATATCATAGTTACTGTAGGGAAAATTATTACATTGTTCTTCATGTGAATTGTTGCAAATGTTTTTTACTGATATTCCATAAATAATGTCTAAATTATACAAGCTAACATGTAATTCAAACACCTGTTTGAAAATTGTAAAAGTACAATTAAAGCTGCAACATAATGTGCTTAATCCCGAACTTAATTAATTATATTGTTGTCTTATAGCCTGTACTTCGTGACGCTGTCGTCAGATGTGTCCACAACCTCTTGTTTCACGTGTTGCAAATCTTTTACGTTACAGATCTTCCTTTATGCCATGATATCAAGTTGTATAGAATCTCATCTCTGTGTCTTTCCATGACTCACATTTTCCTCCGACTATGCTGTTGTTTTTCCAGTTTGCCCTTATTTGTTACGTATGCAAACAATGTGGATTGTCTGCTTCTGATTAGAATCACGCTTTTAGTCAAGGTATCTTCATTGCACTTGTTATCCATTCATGGTGCTCAAAGATATCGTCTTTGTTGTTTTTGTTTTTGGTTTTTTTTTTTTTTTTTTGTGATGGCTCGCTTCGAACCCAAGAGTAGTCAATACGTGTGCAACTACTTCTGATGCACGAACTGAGTTTTGCGTGTGGATTAGCTTTCCTAATTACCAGTGTCCCTCGCCATTAGTGTGAACCTACTTCGACTTCAGAGGTACTTGAAATTTACGGATGCTCTTATCCATTCTGCCATGTTGACCTCTATTAAATTAGTTAATTGTTAATATTATCATCATCAAGTGCCTTGCTGACTGACGTGGCGCATTATGCTTTCCCAAATAGTGCAGTTTCCAACCGTATGAATGCCTATTACATTATTAATCACCATTATAACATATGGTTCAATCAAAAATGTGAAGAAGCAGTCATTAGGAAGAAGAATGCCAGACATGTATGGTTAAATGACATCAATAACATCCAAAAGGAAGAGCATTATAGAAATGAATGTAAAGAGGCTACAAAAATAGTCAGACAGCAGAAGCGAGAATATATGAATAATATAATCAAAGATATGGAAACTAATCACCAGAAAAATGAATCCAGAAAATTTTTTAAAGAACTGAAGTCAATGAAACGAGGGCACCAACAAAACACATATGGTTTAAAAGACAAAAATGGGAATATGATAAATACCAATGAGGAAATGTGCAACACATGGAAAGAATATTTTATTGAATTACTAAATTGTGAAGCTCCAAGTAACATTTTCTCACAGGAAGAGGTTCTAACATGCGAACCACAAATTGAAGAACCTACATTTGAAGAAATCCTATATGTAATCACACGACTTAAAAACAATAAGGCAACTGGGACTGATGGAATTGCTGCTGAATTTATAAAGGCAGGTGGCCATGCATTACATCAAAAGCTATACGAACTAATAATAAAAATCTGGAGGACAGAAGAATTACCCCATGACTGGAAAGAGTCATTATTGATACCTATCTTTAAGAAAGGAGACAAGTTCCAATGTGGAAATTATAGAGGAATATCACTACTGTCCACAAGCTATAAGATACTATCTGCAGTATTACTAAATAGACTAAAACCATATTCAGAAGACATATTAGGTGACTACCAGGCGGGGTTTAGACAAAACAGATCAACAATAGATCAGATATTTATCTTACGACAAATAGCCGAGAAACATTGGGAATATAAAAGAGATCTCCATAACATTTTTGTGGATTTTAAAAAGGCTTATGATAGTGTCCATAGGAATAGTCTATGGAATGCTATGCAGGAATTTGGAATACCAAGGAAGTTAATCAACATGACCAGACTATGCATGGAAGATACTTATAATATAGTAACATATCTCATCTCATCTCATCATGTTCCTCTTGTACCTTGCGGTGTCGAGGTGAAGTATAAACTTCGTGAGAGTGCCCGGTTATGGGCTTCGTATATCGACATTCCCATGGATTCTGTTATTCCCTCCGTCCAGCGTTTACGTGGTCGGCCTCTTCCTCTGTTTCCATCTGGTCTGTACGTCATTGCCTGTTGTGGCATGCTGTTGACTGGTAGCCTACTTGCATGGCCAAACCATTTGACTTGCTGCTTTCTAATAAAATCTAGAGCAGCTTTAACCCCCACTTTAGTCCTGATTTCTTCATTTCTGATCTTATCTCTTCTTGATACGTTGAGTATTCTTCTCAGGAACCTCATTTCTGTTGTTGTGATTTTTCTTTTCTCTTTTTCTGTCATTGTCCAGGTTTGGCATTGGTAGCACAGAGTTGGTAGGAAGATTGTGTTGTAAAGTGCTTTCTTAGTAGTTATTGATACATGTTTGTTCTTTAGTATTGGTGCCATTTGTCCAATGAGTTGATTTGCCTTATTGCACCTATTTTCGATCTCGTCTTCTGATCTGCCATTTGATGATATTATACTTCCTAGGTACTTGAAGCTCTTTACTTGTTTCAAGGGATGTTCGTTTAGGTGAATTGTTGCTGTTTGTTCTTCTTTAGTTATAGTCATTACCTCTGTTTTGCTTGTGCTAATTTTCATGTTATGTTCCCTACACATTTCGTTTAGACTATTCATGTGGTCTTGTAATTCAGCTTCTGATTTTGCTATTAGTGCTTGGTCGTCCGCAAACAGGAGTTCTCTAATGGTTAGATTTGCAGATGGTTCTTCTTCTGTGTTCTCGTCATGCGGTATTCTTGCTGTCTCTGCTTGGCTGGTTTCTTTACATATGTTGTCTATATATGTTATGAACAAGAGAGGGGACAGGACACAACCTTGTCGTACTCCAGATCTTATGGTGAAGGGTTCTGAGTGTCCTCCAGTTGCTCTCACTATGCATTCACTGTTGTCGTATAAACTTCTACATAGGTTTGTTAGATGTGTACTCACTCCATATTGTTTAAGGATTTCCCACAGCTTGTTTCTATCTACCCTATCAAATGCCTTTTCTTGGTCAACAAAGGCTAAGTAGAGTGTTTCATTGAATTCAATTGATTTTTCTATAAGTTGTCTAAGAGCAAAAATGGCGTCTGTGCATCCTTTGTTTTTCCTAAATCCAAGCTGCGTTTCGCTTAGCTGGGGTTCTAAAGTAGTTCGTAATCTTTTTTCAAGAATTTTGCAAAATATTTTCCCAGTATGACTCAACAGTGAAATGCCTCTGTATTGTGTGCAATCTCTTTTGCTGCCTTTGTTTTTCCAAATTGGGATAATTATGGCGTTTCCCCAGTCTCGTGGTGTCTGTTGTTCTACCCAAACATGGTTGAATAGTCTATGTAGCCAAGCTGTTCCTACTTCCCTTGCTGCTTTAATTAGTTCATTTGGTATTTCATCCTGTATAGTAACATATAAAGGCAGGAAATCAGACCCCTTCCAAATAACATCTGGCTTGAAACAGGGTGATGCACTATCGCCGCTACTCTTCAATCTGGCTCTAGAGAAAGTTGTAAGGAAGGTAAAGGAGGAATGTGATATTGGAGGAACATCCAAGCTGCTTGGTTATGCAGATGATATAGATATTATAGGGCAAAGTGAACAAAAGACATTGGAAATATTGACTCACTTAAAGGGAAAAGCCCAACAGATGGGGCTGGTTATCAACCAAGATAAGACAGAATATATGGTAATTTCAAGAGACGGAATGGCTAGAAACTCTGGCCACTTACAAATAGATAATATGACCATTAAAAGAACGGAAACATACAAATACCTGGGTACGATCTTCAACTGCTCCAACATCATAAGGGAAGAAATACAAACTAGAATCAACTCTGGAAATAAGATATACTATGCACTACAACATCTACTAAAATCAAAGGCGCTATCTCGTAACACCAAAATCACAATATACAAAACACTGATCAGACCAGTTGTGCTGTATGGCTCTGAAACCTGGAGTACAACGAAAGGAGACGAAGCCTTGTTACAAACCTTTGAGAACAAAATTTTAAGACGCATCTTTGGACCCATTAGGGATACACAAAGTGGAGAGTGGAAAAGAAGAAGTAACAAAGACATTTATGATATGTTTAAGTCCCCGCTAATCACTGGTATCATGAAGGCTAATAGACTACAATGGCTGGGGCATATAGAAAGAATGGAAGATAATAGGGAAACAAAACTCGCTTACACTCAGGAAATAAATGACCGTAGACCCCGAGGTAGACCAAGAAGGCGGTGGAGAGATAATACATGTACAGACCTGCAAGCACTTGGAATCAACGACTGGCAAGAGAAGGTCCACCAGAGAGACGAATGGAGACGGATTGTATTTGCAGCAAAGAACCTCAATGGCTCGGAACGCTGAAGAAGAAGAAGAAGATTATAACATTAGTCAGATCTAACTGTATTTTAAATAGACAATATTTACATTTGGTTACCTTACTTTATTTTTTTCATCGAATTTCTTAAGCACGCGCAAAAGCTGTAGTGGTTGTGTATCGCAAAGTTCAGTATTTATTTGTCCTTTGAATCGATTTCTTGATTACACTAGTCAGTAAAGCTAGGTAATTAAAACCGATTCGCGCACTATTAGACTGTTAATCAATACACAAATTGTCTGTACATAAAAACATCTTGCTTTTTGAATGTGAAATATTATTTCCACAGAGTGTTGTCATACGATTTATAATAATTGAATTCCGTCGGTCAATAGTCAAAATCCGAGCAAGTTTATCTGTATATATCACGCCACCTCCTTAGTAGACAAGTATTTCTTTTCTCTTGGAACTATTGTGGAACTAGTATAAACTACTGCATTAGTGAAAACACTCGACTCATCTACTTCTTATCTAAAAACGTTACATTTGGGGTTCCAACGAAAGCATCCAGTATGTACTCGAATCTATTTTTGACAATACCCCTTTAAATGAGTGTATTCTTTAAAAATTAAATGCCTTTGTAATTGTGGGGGTGGTGGGGAATTACTGGGTATCCGCAAATGCTCAATTTAGTTTTTTTTTTTAAATTTATTATGTCACTGAAATGAGTGGTGGGTTATTTTATTTCGCCTCGAAAGTTCACGTATATTGACAATATTGTAAAACAATGTATCCTAAAGTCTGTTTATTTTTTTTCTGCCCCAATATAAAATTCCATATCTCAGTAACCAACTGAGGGAAAATTATGAGATTTAGCATGTAACCTTATCATTATGTCCATCCAACAAAAAAAAATTTTGTTCTGGAGATTGTACATCAGATTTCAATGTTTGTTTATATGCGGTATTTTATTTACGGCTCAGAGATTAAGTACATAATTTTAAAAGTATTACAGCTTCACCAAGACACATCCGCGCTTTTTTTTAAATCGTCTCGTGGCTTCCGTTTTGGCACACACTGCGCGCAGTTAAATGGGATTGTTCAGGGGTGTCTTCAGTGCGGGTTCTTTCATGAAACGTGATTATATAAATAAATATATAATTAAATCTTACCATTAATATAATATTAATAGTTAATATTTGAATGTGTGAATATTGTTCAATGGGATTGAAAGTGAAATTGTGTACACTTCAAAGCATCGTTATGAAGTTGTACACATATTTTTGTCAAGAAGCTGATCTCAGAAAACTATTTCATACTGTTACAAATCACGAAAAAATAACAGTGCATGCATTGGGTTTGAGTAAACGGTCATTTCGTCGATGGCTGCAAGAATCTGGAATGAAACTAACACGCGATAAGCAAACGGTAGGTAGAAAGGTAATTGTAGACAGCTTTGACAAGGATGTCATCAGGCGAGTTATTATAAAAATGATGGATGTCAAAGAAACAGTGACTGTAAGAAAACTGAGGGTTTGGTTGAGAAAGAACAATAACATAAAGCTATCCAAAACAACTTTGTGGAAAATTATAAGGACATTAGGCTTCACTTTTAGAAAGTACAAGGAAATATCCATTGCGAGCAATCGCATTTAGGAGCCATGAGAGGCAGATACCTACGTGATATAAGGGAAATGCGCAAAGAAAATTATGACATAGTGTATTTGGATGTGACGTGGATCAATGCGCACCACACAAGTGAAAAGGAATGGCAATCAGTGGATGAAAAAATAAGGCGTTATGTGCCCAGTAGTAAAGGACAGCGTTTGGTCATAGCCTATGCTGGTAGTACTTATAATGGCTTACTACAGAATGCTGGGCTCTTTTTCGTATCAAAGCATACAGACAATAGGGATTATCGTAATGAGATGAATGGTAATGTATTTAGAGATCGGCTCGAGAATACAGTACTTCCATCTCTTGATAGACCGTCTTGTCTAATCATGGACAATGCATAATATCACAATGTTGTTGCCCAAGAAGACAAAATACCTACGGCATCGAGAAAAAAGGAAGCAATAAAGATATGGCTCCGAAGGGAAAATATACCATTTCCAGAAACATATTTTAAGCTTCAGTTGTTGTCCCTTGTAAAACAGTCGCAAAAAAAGCAAGAAATATCAAATCGACAAGTTGATAGAAGAGCATGGCCATAGGTGCTTGAGACTTCCGCCGTATCGTTCTAATTTAAACCCTATAGATCTTGTATGAGCTAAAATTAAAGGACTGGTGGCAGCTGTCAATACTACATTCAAATTTTCTGACGTCAAGATACTAACCCAGTCCGCGCTATTAAATATTGATAAAAGTTACTGGAACAAATGTGAGGACCATGTGTTGACAGAAGAAGAGGACTATTGGAGAAAGGATGGATTTAATTTTATGCAACCGAGAGCAATCATCAACCTACTGAAATCGTCCGACACAGATTAAGGTCTAAGCAGATCTTAGACCTTAATCTACGTAAACACTTACTGGGATATTTTGCTCCAACTATTCAGACGAATTGCAGGCCCTAAACATTACAGCATCAGCATAATGTCAATGGCAACAGTTTGTATTCCACAGTGATGAATTTTCAATTCCGCAAGCCCTCAGCGGTCACAAACAACTGTATTGAAGAAAAAAAAAACACACACACTCTAAGCGCATTGAATACCAACAGAAGATTAATATTGCGGTGGAAACTAACATATTGTGGCATAACAAGAAACGTGAGAGCAAACACGTTGTCAAATTAAGGGACAACACACGTGCATACGAATCAATCTATAAACTTCAATGAAAAGAGGACCAGCAT
This sequence comes from Cepaea hortensis, assembly GCA_963921405.1. Lineage (NCBI taxonomy): Eukaryota > Metazoa > Mollusca > Gastropoda > Stylommatophora > Helicidae > Cepaea > Cepaea hortensis. The sequence continues at coordinate 45,487,561 of OY992881.1, forward strand.
CTTGGTCGTTAAGAAGAAAGCCCACTACAGAGACACTGACAACTATTTTAATAGTGCAAAACAGGTAATAATGTTCCGTCTCTGAACGGTAAACAGCAGAGTAGACAATCTTTCACGAAGACTCAAAGCGTGTCTGTCACCCATGTGTACGTATGAACAAACTACACAGACAGCTTAACAGATTCTTAAAAATGGAAACATGATGACTAAATTGCGGTATAATTTCTGGTCACTCCATACGCACATTAACGCACAGCTATTTGGAATCTTTCACGGACTCAGTATAAAAAGCTATCATGAATACTTGTGTACAAATTATTAACCAGCAGCTGAAGAAACAAGAAGGATATGAAAAATAAGGTAAGAAACATATTCCTTCTACTTTCCTGTCAATTTACACATTATTTACCCCATACCTCTGTAAATTCTCTGTCTTTACTAATATTACACATTGCACCCCTCTCGGGATTCTCAGTGGTGAAGTGGTCAAGCCGTCTGACTTGGGCTCCGAAGGTTGTATGTTCGATTCCGGGCCGCGTCCTTCATTGGCGGGGCTTTCATTACTGTAAAAACTAGTTTGTTAGCGAGAAATCACTAGTTTTTCACCAAAACATCAAAGAAATGTCGCCGCTTTCGATGATTTAAGTTGCTTGTGGACCTATCAAAGACATATTCCTTGGGTGGGGGTAAATATAAGAAGGCAGGAACAATTTCATAACGATGGAACAGACAGTTTTCAAAATAATTGATCGTGAATGACGGCATTCATTTCTGGACATAGTATAGTATTTTATTTCAGCATCACAAGTGAGGCGAGATGAGATTTAATTTCTTCATCTAAAATGTTCTAGACTATGGCAATTTAAAAGTTTATATAAATACTTCACAATGGAACATATTCTGAGGGGAAATATATCCAATATGCTTTAACAGTTGTTAACATGTTCTGTTCTGCTGGCTATTAGCTCTCTATTACTACTTCTTCATTTTGTTTTGACTTATACTTCTTATACTTCTTCTTTGTGCACTTTCTCATGTTGTTGTAGTTAGAATTGCGATGAAAACCAAGTCATTTATATTTTTAAATCATCAACTTCGGACAGCAAAGAAACTGATTTCAGGAAAAGATTGTCCGACATGTACAGCTTGGCAGTCACATTACATAAACAAAACCATGAACACTTCTCGTCGCAGAAACCTGTTGTGGGTATGTGAGAAGTATTGATTGATTGATTGATTGATTGACTGATTGATTTAGAAACCGACATCACAGCATTCGGGGCATTCCCATAAGCGCTCCGTCCCCATCCTCAGCAGCCAGCAAAGAGTTCCAGCACCGATAGTACCAGTAGCAATCTAATTATATGTCCGTCTCGCCTATCCTATGAGCGTCGAGCGTCGGCCAGATCCCCTCGTCACTCCTCGCTGTCTCATTCTTGCCAGACCATGGTGATCCATTTACTCCTCCGAGGTGTACACCTGCTCCCACAAGGCCGCAACCACGTCTGCCTTGTCATGCATCAATACTCCACCAAGTTTTGCAGAGCCAGCCAATCTGTCCGCCTGTTCATTCCCCAGCACACCGGCATGCCCCGGAGAAAAGATCCAGGCGATGCTTGCCACCCGTGACCTCCGAAGCAAAACAAGCCACTCTGCACGAAGCTTGCCTGTCCTCACCTTCCTAAGCATGCTTTCTGAGTCAGTTATTTTACTACTAATGCTTGATCGTCCGCAAATAAGAGTTCTTTAATGGTGTGATTTATCGTTGGTTCTTCTTTGTTCTGTTCTTCGTGTGTTGTTGTTACGGTCTCTCTTTGGCTGATTTCTTTACATTTGCTGTTTTATAGGTTATGAACAAGAGGGGGGAATAGGACACAACCTTGTCGTACTCCGGATCTTATGGTAAAGGGTTCTGAGTATCCTCCATTTGTTCTTACTGTGCATTCTCTGTTGGTGTAAAAGCTTGTACACAAGTTTGTTACATGTGTACTCATTCTATATCTTTTAAGGATTTCCCATAGCTTGTTTCTACCTACTCTATCAAATGCCTTTTTTTTTTTTTTTTGCCAACAAAGGCTAAGTAGAGAATCTCATTAAATTCAATTGATTTTTCGATTATTTGTCGAAGAGCAAAGAGTGCATCTGTGCATCCTTTGTTTTTCGTTTAGCTGTGGTTCTGTTATAGGTCGTAGTCTTTTCTATAGAATTTTGCAGAATATTTTCCCTGTATGACTCAAAAGGGAAATGCCTCTGCATTGCATACAGTCTCGTTCACTGTCTTTATGTTTCTAAACTGGGATAATTATGGCGCTTCCCCAGTCTCCTGGCGTCTGTTGTTCTATCCAAACATGGTTAAATAGTCTATGTAGCCATGATGTTGCTACTTCTCTTGCTGCTTTAATTAGTTCATTTGGTATTTCGTCTTGTCTCTGTGATTTATTCAGTGGAGTTAATATTATGGCTTCTCTAATTTCTTCTTTCAGTATGTCTGGTTCTAGTTCTTCGATGGCATCTGTTATGATGTTAAAATAAGGTGCTTCCAATTACCATATCATTTATATTTGCCCATTCTAT
>OY992881.1:45492634-45895134 GCA_963921405.1 Cepaea hortensis
AGCATTAATGAAGTGTAAAATAAAAGGATTGATACACTAAAAACATCTCGAGAAATATAAGAGAATATATTGATAAAGAAGATATGATCCCTTCGCTATTGGGGGAAAAGACATATTGGAGAGTCGGGGAGTATTACAATCTATAGCATAAAAAGTATTTGAGGATCTAATTAAGTTAGTGGAAGAGCAGAGTAAAAAGTAAAAGAAGACTTATTTCTCAATGCAACAAACACACAAATAATAACATTCGGTAAATCAAATATGTCCACAGTTTTATATACCATAGGAGAGAAATTACATAAAGTTAGCAGTTTTGAACATCTAGGTTCATTTCCGACGGTGATGAAATTGTGATGAGTTTAGTTGAATCAGGTAAAGACGTCACAAGCACTAGGGACATTCCTATAAGTGCCCCAACCTCATCTTCAACAACCAGCCAAGAGTCCCAATACTAATGATACCAGTAGCAGTCTGATTGTGTGATGATAGAAAGTAAAAGACAAACAAACATTGCTCTGCGAAAATTAAACAATAGGCAGAGTATTATGAGCATGCACATTAACTATGACAATGTATGCTTAGACGCTTAGATAGTTAACAAAACACCTGAAAAACACATATGCATCTTTGATTATACAGGATGTTTGTAACGTCTCACTACACTTTGTATTTAGAACAGCCGTTTATTGGAGAGTATGTTTTCGGTCTTGCGAAGGGAAAAAATACTCTCCAACAAACATCTGTTCTACATACAAAGTGTAGTGAGACTTTACAAACACCCAATACAAATTGCAGACTGCTACTGGTATCATTAGCATTGGTACTCTTCTCTGGCTGTAGCAGATGAGGACGGGACGCTATGGAATGCTTCGAATGCCGTGATGTCGGTTCTTTACTCATCTCAACTCAACTCAACTCAACTAAATTCGACTCAACTCAACTCAACAAGACGCATTTGTACATTGCATTGTACGAAGAATAAACAACATATCTGTTCACCAACAACTCGGTACTGAAGACGTTTTTCTTTTAATTAAGACAACAACAACGACAACATACTGTTTAGTTTAGTTTAGTCGACGGATCAACATCACGGCACACGGGTGTAACCCATAAGTGCTCCGTTCTACTCCTAACTCAGGGCTCAGTCCGGAGAAGCACAGCTCAGTGCACGAACTCAGCACCGGCAAGATCCTGAAAATACTTTGGGTAGATTTTTAACTCGAAATTATGCCCGGGCAGCGCCGTTAGGCTACTCTTTTTCGATTTCCAACTGCCAAGGGATTTTTTACGTGCGCAACAATATACACGGGCGTCCGATCTCACTACCCAGAGACCAGGGGAAATTTTATTACTAGACGTCCACGTGAAAAAATCCCGGCCCTCACCAGGGCTTGAACCCGGGACCTCCAGCACTCGAAGCGGACACCATACCTCGAGACCACTCCGCCCCCGGAAATATACTGGGAAAGTAAGAAGACGAGTGCCTAGAAACAATAATTATGGAGGAAGCCAAGAAAAGGAAGGCCACGGCTTTGATGGATCCAGCATGTTGTAGGTAATTTCCGCTTGACAGCCATACAGGCAGGTTATCAATTTGATGGACGTTTGGAAAGCCTAAAAAAGTCGTTCAAAAGTAGACAGGGTCGACTTCATTGCAACGAGTTTTTATCCCATATGGCTCAGTCTCTTTCCGCAGCGCGGAATGCGTCGCACAAAGTACGAACTCCGTAGCTCTAGCGACGACCCACAGGAGTCTTCCGAAAAATTTCACTCTTGAGCCGAAGGATGCGGCCCGGAATCAAACCCACAACCTTCGGAGCCCGAGCCAAACGGCTTGACTACTTCGCCACGGAGACTTCTTGGAAAGCCTTTTGTTAGGGAGACGTTCCACCCGGGTAAATAGTGGCAGTGAACTACACAATTAGGTCATATGCTTGAGTCAGGCATGATTGTTATTGTTACTGACCTTGTCTGATATGCCAAGATGTAACGTTTGGTATACACCTCCGCTTCTCTCTCTCTCTCTCTCTCTCTCTCTCTCTCTCTCTCTCTCTCTCTCTCTCTCTCTCTCTCTCTCTCTCTCTCTCAATCATCACGTGTGTATTCGATTTTCACTTTCTATCTTGTTATGTCGTTTTGTTGACAACAAAAATGGGAATTTTCAAACTGATTTAGACGACGGAATGGCAAATTGAACAGTAAAGTGTATATCTCAGTGCAACAAAAACGAAAATAATGAAAACTGATCAAAAACACATATGACAACAGATGTATTTATCAGTGTAGAGAAGTTACAAACAAGCTAACAGTTTTCAATGTCTAGGTTAACTGCTGACGGCCGATGGAATTGTGATAACAGACATTACACAGAAAAATAAACTCTGCAAACACTATGGCAATTAAACAGTTTATAGATTGGAATCAATCAGTCATATTATGTTTCTCACTGATTATGCTACCAATGTCAAGCTGGGACAATGACAGAATAAGAGAAAAGAAAAATTACAACAAAGGGGATGAGATTCCTGAGACGAATGCTTAACGTATCATGAAGAGATGAAATAAGAAATTATTAAATCGGGACTAAAACTTGGGTAATAGCAGCGCTAGATTTCATTAGAAAACAGCAAGTGAAATGGTTCGGCCACATAACTAGACTACCAAGTGACAGTATACCACAACAAGCAATGATATGCAGACCAAGTGGGACCAGAAGAAGAGGCCGACCATGCAATCGATGAACAGCGGGAATAACCGAGTCCATAGAAATCTCTATAAATGAAGCCCATAAACGGGGACTCTCCCACTGTTTATGCTTCACCTCGACACCGCAAGGCACAAGAGAAACAACATTACATGAAATGAGTTGAGATGAGATGAAATGAAATAAGATTATACGAGATGAGATAGATTGGAATAGGTAGAATAAGAAAAGTTATAATTCTCCGAGCTTGCATTCTTCTTGTATCAACTTACTAGGCGGGGACACTAATGCATTTTTGAATATACGAATTAAAAGAGAGTATTAACAAATTCATTGGAGGAGAATAGGAAAAAATCGGTTTTGTCCAATAAGCACTCAGTATTGAAGAAGACTGATTAGTTATTAAGACAAACAAAATTGAGGAATAAGAAATATTTAGAGATTGTAACATGACATGAATGTCAGGAAAAGATCATGATAGTTGGAGATGTACTGGGACAACATACATGGATTCAACCTGTGATTGGTCATTTACACATGGCAGCAAACCCGGCACATCTCTCATTTAGAAAGACTCTCATGGTGGCGAAGTTCTCCGCAGGTCAGGCCACTGAGTGAGATATACAAACAATATTTTATTTTAAGTTGCATATCCCTTAAAGGACGTTGCAGTCAACACCAGCATTTTTCAGCTGTTGTTGGTGTTCTTGGCAAGATTACGCTCAATATTTTGCCATTGTTTTCTGAGAGACCGACTCACATACCCCCGTAAGTAACCAACGCGACGCAATCCGCTGCTGAATCTAGCGCATCTGTGTTCCTCACGTGAATATACAGGATTACGGAGAAAGTCGTTAGGTCCTTCGCCAGGGAGACGGCATACAAACGATATGCTTGCAATAAAAGTCGGGTTCCTAGTAGGCATAACACGTAAGTGGCTTCGGTGAACTACGCAATTTCTTGTTTCGCATATCCTTTACAGGACATTCCTGTCAACACCAGCATTTTATCGCTGTTGTTATTTCTTGGCAAGATTACGCTCAGTAGTTTGCCATTGCTTTCTGAGCGGCCGGCTCACTTATGCCGTAAGTCACCAACGCGGCGAGAACCGCTACCAATTCTCGCGCGCTGCGTTACTCCCACGTGGATAAACGGGATTACGGAGAAAGTCGTTTAACACCTAGCCCAGGGAGCCGGCATACAAACGATATGCTTGCAATAAATGTCGGGGTCCTGGTAGGCATAACACGTAAGTGGCTTCGATGAACTACGCAGTTAGGTCATTCATATTCGTGGGTAAGACAGTAATGCTATACTTACTGACCTTGTCTGTCACGATAGGTCTAAAGTTCAGTGTACATCGCCAATCTCTCTCTCTCTCTCTCTCTCTCTCTCTCTCTCTCTCTCTCTCTCTCTCTCTCTCTCTCTCTCTCTCTCTCTCTCTCTCTCTCTCTCTCTCTCATGCAATACTTTATAATCCCGTTTAACTCTAAATCTTGTTCTGAATTATATCCCCAAGTTTCTGTTTTTGATGCTCCAAAGTTGTTACTTCTTATTGCTTCTCTCTAGAAGTTGAGTTGCAGCAAGTTGGGTAAACCAGTTCAGCTTAGTAATATATCAGTGGCAGCCATTCTGTTAAGGTTAAAAGGCAATCAAGTTGGCAACTTCAGCTAAGGTAACATTTACATTTGAAATTAGGCCATGACTCTCTGGTATAGACAAGATTGTGACATAGCTTTAGCATTGTACAAGCCGAATGTGGTAGGCATAAACGCGTTACCATTTAGACATGACCTTCACCTTTCAGCATGGTGTTGTTCGAGATAACAGGGTCCGGATTTTGTGACAGAATTTAAACTTGCGTCAAACACGCATTTTCATAAGAGGCTATAAATAAATATAAGATCATTACGTCAGACTTTTTTTTTTCTCAATAAATATGCGAGGTCCGCAATGGTGTATGAGTAAAACTGCTTCCTTTGTACAGTGGAGGGAATAATTGAAAGTCCAACGTGAACTAAACAGTGAGGGAATTAGAGATATTTGCATCTGGTAAGTCAAGTTGTGTTATTAGTAGATTCAGTCTCACCTGTTGCGGATTGTGATGAGATCAAAGTAAAGCTTGGATTGAAAATAAATTAGTAGATTTAAATGCAAGTCACAATCACAAAGCATTTCTGTGCTAACGCATTTCAAGTTAGCAGAAGCATGCAAATTTATATACAAGTACTAAAAGGAATTAAATAACATTTTTAGGAGACGTTATGTTTGCACATGGGGCCCTATGCTTTGCTGTGTGCCCGTACTGACAGGTGTGCACAAATCAAGTTAGTTGCTTGTTCTTTTACAGGACGTCGCAATTTATCCCAGCATCTTTTGACTATTTTTGGTTTTCTAGGCAATTTTATATTCAGTAGTTCGCCATTGCTTTCTGAACGGCCAACGATCAACTCTATGTGAAAAGCAAATCGGTAAGTTTTCAATCTACCAGTGGCTTACTTTGAACCTGGTGTGTCAGGATTGTGAAACTGCTCCCACTACCCCTGAGCAAAAGACGTCGTTGCACGCGCACGCACGCACGCACGCGCGCACACACACACACACACACACACACACATGAACACACACACACATACTCAAAGAGAAAATAGTGGTGTAAAAAAATGAACAGTGTTTGCCAAAACATGTGCATTATTTAGTCTGCATTGATGTCATAGAAACACGTGCATACATATATAAATTACTATGCTTCTTCTTCTGTCTTCTGTTGTCCTCTATCCCGCACTGGTGCGACCAACTCACTGCCAACCCTCCTATCTTCAACTACCTCGTGCAGCTCTGTCCATGTCCTCCCATATTGCCCATTTCTGTCTCTACTTCTCTTCTCCGTGAGTTGCATCTTCCTCTATTACTTGTGCTCTGTGGGTCCCAAACTAAAGCTTTTCTGTTTATACTATTCTCGGGTTTTCTCCTGTCTGTTTATACTAATTATACTCTTCTGGAGTTTTGTCCCGTGTCAGCGCCTTTTCTTCACCAATTGGTTCATTGAATTTGTCCAGTTACATTGCCATGCTACTCTTTACATTATTATGGTGTTTGGTGCTTGGGTTTTACGGAAATCACAGGGGAATAGACATTATTATCATAAGTCCTGCTAATTTCATGCATCGCCATAGATTTCGGTATGTTCTGTTCCGGATCATTTCCTTTGATGACATTCCTTCATGCCAGTGTTGCATTCCATCCAACATGATGTCTTTCGGTCTGTCTCTGCCTTTCTTGCCTCTGATCTTTACAGTCGTCGCAATGTTTCCTAATGCCTCTCTTCTCGTTACATGTCCACATAGCACTGTTCGTCTCTTTTTCATATTTGTACATGTTCTACTTTCATTAGCCGGCTCTGCGTCGAAGGGGTTATGGACGCAATTCGCAATCCCGCATGTCGCGTTTTAAACACAGCTGCGGGCGATTTGGTAGCAGACCGCCTTGCGCTGGTTTCATACAGTTATGAGTGTCGGTCGTTCAGAAAGCAATAGCAACCTACCGAACGTAAACTTGCCAAGAAATCACATATAGCCAAAAAAAGGCTGAGGTTCACTGCGACGTCCTGTAAATGATATGCAACGTTAACTACTTTCATTAGCCTTGTCCAGGTGCTCGTTGTTAGTTACTCTGACTGTCCAAGGTATTCGCAACATGTCTCAGAAGCCAGAAACCCCTTTACCTCAAGCCCTTCCTAATCTGCTCGTTCGCGTACCATAATTCACTGGCATACAGGAGAACAGGTTGTGGAATAGACGGGCTTTGAAAATGCAATCATAAAATGGTAAAATACTGCTGATTACAATACATTGGCAGTTGAACAAATATTCATAATATATACTTCCAGAGAGGTGTCCTTTATATACAAGTGATTTTTGTCTTTTGTTAGCTGGCTTTGAAATCAATCGTGGTTCATACACATGATAGTACTTCTAATGAACTGGACTGAGTGTTGATTAGCTTTCCCTATTACCAGTGTCCCTCGCCGTCAGGCGCATCCATTTCGAGTTCAGTGGTACTTGTAATTTACGTTCCTAAGTCAGAGACGAGAAGTCAACATTTTAGACCAGCTGGTTTGAACCCGCTACTTCGGCATCAGCACGCCAGATGTTTAAGAACGAGCACCTTTATCCATTCGGCCACGCTGATCTCCATTCAAGTGATTATGTACATTGTACTTAAGCTATGTGAACAAGTACATGCGCCAGTAGTTAAAAGGTTAGTTGTATATCCTCCGTCTCCGTGGCCAAAGGCTTGCGAAAACGGTTCGTGAGCCGCTTACCAGGCGTTCGAAACGCAGCCACGACCGATTTGTGCAGCAGACCGTGTCACGTTGTGTTATAACGTGTTGGTATGGGAGCCGGTCGTTCAGAAAGCAATGGCAAACTACTGAACGTAAAATTTACTTAGTACATCAATATTTTGGTCACTTGAAACGTCTTGAAAATTTGGAGAGAACAATAATGGAGGGGTATATGCCTGGGAAGAGAGGAAGAGGAAGGCCAAAGAGAAGATGGGTGCAGGATGTGGCGGATGATCTCCAGATGGGTGTATCAGACGCGGGACATCTTGCTTATGATCAAGAGGTTTTCCGGAAGGATGTTATGGGAGCGAGGTTCTGCAAAGGACATGCTACTGAATGAATGAATGACATCAACAGCAGCTGAAAAATGCTGGTGTTGACTGCAACGTCCTGCAAGGGATATGCAACATTTTAAACAAATATATCCTTTACATGGTGTCGCAATTAACCCCATTGACTAATTGTTTGGTCCCTTCCCACAGAGCGCGAGAAGTCCTTGTGCCTATCTAATTGTGAGGTAAGTATCCATGTTATCGCGGATGTCTTTTTATGAAGTGTTGCTGTGCTTACTGTGTAAAGCTTACTGTGTAAAGCTTACTGTGTAAAGCTTACTGTGTAAAGCTTACTGTGTAAAGCTTACTGTGTAAAGCTTACTGCATAAAGCTTGCCGAAAGCACGATATCCTGTTATGTTAAAACAATTACCATTCATCAGTATGTATGCACTCTTTCACTACATGTTCTCAAGGCCAATAAAATTGTGGCAAAAGTGAAAACAAAATGTCTAATTATATGGATTAATGTTACTTTTTTTTTTTTTTGCAACACATACAATTAATAAATGTCTTATTTCACACACCCTGCCTCAAGCAAGTGTTAACAATAAGTTTTTAAGTCACTCTTTAAACGTTAGACGTTTATTGGTCATTCCTTATATGATAGACGTTTTTTATCTCTTCATATGTGATAGACGTTTATTATCTCTCCTGATAAGATAGGCGTTATATAGTCACTCCCTATATGATTTACGATTTTTATTTCTCTTTTCAAGATAGACGTTTATTACCTCTCCTACATGATAGACTTTTATTATCTCACCTTATATGATAGACGTTTATTATCTCTCCTTACATGATGGACTTTTATTATCTCACTTTACATGATAGACGTTTGTTTTCTCTCTCTCTACATGATACACGTTTATTATCTCTCCTTATATGATAGCCTTTTATTATATCTACTTACATGATAGACGTTTATTATCTCTCATTATATGATAGACGTTTATTATTCCTTATGATATGATAAATGTGTCTTAGTCACTCCTTACATGATGGATGGATATTAGTCACTCATTACTGTAGCCATGACCCTGGAGGGGGAGCTATCACCACACTAGTTACCGTGGATCAGCTCTGGGTAAGGGTGTAGGAACTATACGTCTACCAACTCCCCCGGAGTCTAGACATCATCATCATCATCAAGTGCCCTGCCAGCTGGCGTAGGCATTCATGGCTCTCCACAGATCTCGGTCTTTGGTTTTCTAGATCAACTCTGCTGCTGATATTCCTCCGTGCCACCGTCTCAATCCATCCAGCATCATTTCTCTTGGTCTGCCTCTGCCTCTCTTCCCCTCGATCTTTCCAGTTGTCACGATGTTCTCCAATGCCTCTCTTCTCATTACATGACCAAAGAAAGCTGTTTATCTCTTTCTTATTGATGTATATAGTGTTCTAGTTTCATTAGCCTGTTTCAGGCAGTCGGCAGTCTGGACATACCCTTCTTATTAATGGACCTTAACCGCTAATGCTCATTCCGACGGACTGACTCAATTCTGGTTTTACACACACAAGATGTCTATGTATTTACAATAGAGCATCAGAGGAGATAGGCATAGATAAAGGAAGGCAGTTGGAAGCTAGATAGTATCCAGAACAGGCATATTGGATCACGGCTCTCATCATTGAGCCGTACAGGATGCGTCCTTCCAGTCTGCTGTCAGAAATCACTCACCAGATCGCGGCAGATCCTCCGAAGAATGTTCCGGATCGGCGTGGTAGCAGGTGAGATATTCTTCCTCTAGAATCAGGTACTCTGGCTCAGCACTAGACTCTGTGGACTTCTCCTGGTCTAGGATGTGATGGCTGGCAAGTTCACCCATCTGCTGGCGTGAAGATCGTGTCATCTCTCTTAACCAGTTGGGCAAGGAAAATGTTCAATGTCAACGTATGGGATGCACGAGGGTGACTAGAATCCATTCTGAAGATCTAGGAATTACTGAAACACATAGTCTGTCAACAACGGACTCCGTTGTCTGGAGTCGGACCAAGAGGCAATAAATTGTCACACCTAGAGTCTATAATGTTTGTAAGCCTCTCGTCAGATTACCATCTGGACTGTGCGTATCACAACTTCTCGGAGCCGCCTTGGCTTGAGATAAATAGGTACTATGACGGGTTACCTTGGTAGCTATACCACTGAGCGGAGCTGGCTGTTCTATAGTTGACACTGGACGGTGAGTAAACCAGGAGACGATAGGCGACGGGACTTCGTTACGCTAGAGCGACCAGATGTTCCTCCTACTCCTTGAAGATCTTGAACACTCTCTCGTCGGTCCGCTCCATCCCTCTTTCGTTAGCCGGGCCTACGCTGGTTTGGAGTCACACTCTACGGCAGATTCTGCAAAGAAACGACCTAGTGAGAGCAACTGACAACATTCTTCAGCACGAATATATACATGAGGCATGGCTCTCAGATAACATTGAAACATTGTATCAAAATATAAATGTCCCTGTACCAATCCTCATCTGCTGTGATTTGGACTGGGAGGAACCGGGACTCTCATCTGCCATACCGCTCCAGGAAGAGCGTCGTCCCTAGAGAACAGTGCTGTAGCTCGGACCTGTCTCGTTGGTCAGTTACCAGTGAAGTGTAGAATTCCCCTGAAAAAGTTTCAGTTATTTCATTCATCAAAGGTTAGGTATTAAAGTTAGAGTTAATAACCGCTATGGATTAAGGTTCAACCTCTCAGCCGACCCCTCAGTCGGTTCTTCTCCCTCCTAGTATCTCCCTGGGTTCTCACTCCCAGATATCAGTGAAACCATTTCAGGTGCTCCTTCATTATAGTCTTAGGCTATCGTCGTTTCATTACATGGTTCTCACCTCCTTGTAGCAAGTGACCTTCATCATAGTGTAAATTAAATACATGGTCTATCCCCCATGTAGCGGGTGATATCCATCGCCGTTCTCTCACCCCCTTCCAGTAGGCTGAGTAGGTAGAACGGTGTTACTGTTAATTGGAACAGCAGTATAAATCACCGAAGGTTATATGTCCCCTCGGCTCTATTTCACTCCCCAACTCCATCAGAAATCATCAATATCCCTTCCCTTTTTTCTCCCTACAGAACTGAAAAGGTATAGGACAGTTGGGAGGAAAGTTGACAGACCATAGGTCTTACATTGTGCTTTTAACAAGGCACAACAACAACTACAACCCATGGCCGGAGCGAATATTATACCTTTCCTCTGCACAAAGCCTGGGTTGAATTGTAGGAACCATGTATTGCCGACGTAGGAGGATCCCTCTCTCGGCCTGCCTAGTCTACTTCACAGGAAACGTAACACCAATACATCTGGAAAAAGACAAGCTGCAGAAGATGCATGATTAGTAAAGCAATGTTTTAAATATCCACCTATCTAGACCAGTTGCCGACCAAGGCTTAGGGCCTGGTCTGCTCCGGCATTACATTTAATCTTTAGGTTGTATTTCCTCGCACTAGAATAAGGCGTGTACCCTCCCAATTGCGCTCCTCTGCCTCAAGCCGATTGCAACATGTGGGGTGTCGGGTTTCGCTAGCACCAACCAATATTTGGCGCTAACAGACAGCAGGCAGTACCGTCTACTGTTATACAGTAGCTCGATCATTACATATCTGCCTAAGACATGACACCACTGCTTCCTTATACAGAGATACATATGTAACTAATTTAACATGTCTATCTTCAGCTAATATATTCAACGGCTGACTTCCTGATGTCAGAATGGTTGCTGAAATCTTCACTTCCTTGAACATACCTCCTTTGGTTTATGTGGTTATTGTACTGGCTGTGACTCTAATAATAAAATCATGGCTGCAGACTCCAAGCAATCTTCCTCCATGTCCCGTACGGCCATACCCAATAGTGGGCCATGTTCCGTACATGAAGGATAGGCCAAGAGAAACGTTCAAAGAGTTCAGGAAAAAGTGAGTAGTTATTTCATATTTACAATCTGTGTGGCATTTGCAGTTGTTGGTATCTTAACACTTCGCTTTCGACGTTTTGAAGGTGTTCCTCAAAATTGTGTGTGTGTATGAGCATATGTGCACGTGTGCATGTGTCCCAATACACGTGTGTGTATCCCACGTCGCTCGATGAATCTCCGGGAGTCTCCGTGGCGAAGTGGTCAAGCCTTTTGCCTAAGGCTCCGAAGGTTGTGGGTTCGATTCCGAGCCGTGTCCTTCGCTTTACGAGTGAAATTTTTCGGAGACTCCTGTGGGTCGTCGCTAGAGCTACGGAATTCATACTTTGTGCGACTTTTCCTCGTTACGAAAAGAGACCGAGCCATATGGGATAAAAACCCGTGCAATGAAGTCGACACTGTCGACTTTTAAGCGACTTTAAGCGACGTGTGTGTATTTATGCGTTCGTAACGATAGGCAACGAGGATGGGAATTCCCCCCCCTCCCCTCACTCCTACCCCACCCCGATCACAAATAGTGGGTTAATATATGTAAATACCTAAGTAAAGACAGTGTGCTAATACCTTAAAAGGATCGTTTTATCAGTTTAGTACAGTGAACTTTTCACAATTGATGATACTCATATAAAGGCAAACTTTGACAGACATTAAAGTTGTGAAAATATATTTATAATATGTATCTGTGTGGGAGAGCCTAGACAGGGGACCTGACTCTACTGACATCCTATATCTATCTTTCAGGATTATTGTAGTGGGAAACATTGTTCTTGACAGAAAACTGGCAGTCGATCAGCAAGAAGATAGACACAGGACATTGCAGACACCGTGGGTGTGAATTTACACGAGGCAGAGAAGTGGCAAGGGATCAAGAGTCTTGTTGGATGGCTGTGATAAGAGCGACGTTCTGCAAAGGACCTGCTTCATTATGATGATTGGGACTCAAATAAAACTGACGGAATATTACCACATATGATACCACAACATCTAGCTTAGGAATTAAGGTGGAGGTGGTCAGCGCAGCTTTCCGCTGCATGGATAATACGATACACACACACATCGTGATTGTAACTGACTCAGAAAGCATGCTGAGTAGGGTGAGGACAGGCAAGCTTCGTGCAGAGTGGCTTGCTTCGCTTTGGAGGTCACATGTGATGAGCATCGTCTGGATCTTTTCTCCGGGGCATGATGGTGTGCTGGGAAACGAACAGGCGGATAGATTGGCTGGCTCTGCAAAAGTTGGTGGAGTTTTGATGCATGACAAGACAGACGTGGTTGCGGCCTTGTGGGAGCACGGGTACACCTCGGAGGAGTAAATGGATCACCATGGTCTGGCAAGAGTGCGACAGCGATGTTTAAAGAGGGGATTTGGCCGACGATCGACGCTCAGAGGAAAGACGAGACGGACATATAATCAGATAGCTACTGGCATTATTAGTGTTGGAACTCTTCGCTGGCTACTGAGGATGGGGACAGGGCGCTTATGGGAATGGCCCGAATACTGTGGTTTCGGTTCCTAAATCAATCAATCAGTCAATCAATCTATCTTCTTTTTTTTTTTGAAAGTCAGCGTGTTATATTATTATAACTTATCATTTCAGCTGATATGCCTTTTTTAATTTCTTGTATGGAGAATCACTTGGCCGGCCACTCGGCCACGTTGTATGGTCGAGGCAAGAACCTGAGCTGATCCACGACTCTGGTAATCGTGTGAGATGGCAAAACATGACCACCCACGCTTACCGGCATGGCACATGATGATGATGATGATGATGATGATGATGATGATGATGATGATGATGATGATGATGATGATGATGATGATGATGATGCCATTTTCATGTTTGCAAATAAACACAAAAGTATTGCTTGGCGCTCACAGAAATAGAAGAAAGAAAGGAGGTGTCTAGTTAGTTAAGTGTTGAAGTACACCTGTTCCTGCAGCGAGGCGTTGTTATCATTTGAAGGTGACAAGTTCGAATCCTGGTGATTAACTATAGCTTTCAATTTTCACGTTGTCTATTGTGTCCTCTAATCCCTACTTCTTTTTTCCACTTCTATGAGAGCCAAACAATACATATGTGTTTATTTATTAACTGTTTTAGCGGGTTCAAAGGGTTCCCCAATTAATATTTCAGTTTCCTTTTTGGAAGTAAATGTGTTATAACATGTCACTTCAACAATATACGTATATTTCTTATTTGGTTTCTTATTTCGCTCAGAAAGCAATGGCAAACTACTGAACGTAAGCTTGCCCGGGAATCACAAGCGACCCAAAAATTCCATAGTTAACTGCTACGGCCTGTAAAGGATATGCAACTAACTTCCTGTTTGGAGTATCATTGTTGACTGACTGGCACCTGGCCGTCTTGACAGATGATAGTTTGTAAAATGGAGTTATATCTCTCCATAACACAAAGCCCTCATTCATTATTGATCATTATTACACAATTATAATAATATATAATAATATAATATAATTGTTGTCACTCCAGCAAGAAATGACTGCTTCTTTTGAGTCGTTTGGAGAATCAATGTCCAGTAACTGATGTCTCTTTAACTTATACAATCATTTTTGTTTGGAGAATCTGTGCTTTTGTTATTTCAACTGATACGTCTGTATGTGATTGGAGAATTAGTATGCCATAACTGTTATTACTGCAATTGAGATGTATATTGCCTGTTTGAAGACTATATTATAACTGCTATCACTTCAAATAAGAATCTATTTTTTGTGGGGGGAGGGAGGAATCAGTATGTTACAACTGTTGTCACTTCAACTGAGATGTCTGGTTGTTGTTTAGGTACTGTCTGTTATAACTACTATTGTTATCAGTTCAATTAATATGCATATTTCTGTTTTCACGACTGCACCATAACTGTTATCATTTCAAATAAGATTTCCTTTTCTTTGTTGGACAGTCTCATCTCATCAGGTTCCTCCTGTACCTTGCGGTGTCGAGGTTAAGCATAAACAGCGGCAGAGTGCCCATTTATGGGCTTCATATATTGAGATTCCCATGAACTCTGTAATTCCGTCTGTCCATCGTTTACGTGGTCGGCCTCTTCCTCTGCTTCCGTCTGGTCCGTACATCATTGCTTGATATATATATATATATATAATTCAATCAGTTGTGCAGCAGAAAAAACTATTCCAAAAGTAAAGAAAGTTGGCCGTAAGACATGGATGACTGAAGAAATTTTACAACTAATGGAAACAAGAAGACAGAACAAAAATAATCCTGCCAAATATGAAGAAATTCACAGAAAAGTCAGAACCTTATGTAAGGAGGCTAAAGAAACATGGCTTGAGAAAAATTGCAGAGAAATTGAAAAACAACACAACAGTAAAAATGCAAAACTAATGCACAAAAGAATTCAGGAGATTACTAATCAAAGAACACGTACATCAGCAGGCTGCCTTAAGACAAAAGATGGAAGAGTCATAATAGAAAAAGATCAGATATTACATGAATGGTCAGATTACGTGAAAAACCTGTATGACGATAGCAGAGACGAACAATATATTGTTCAAAATAACAATGAAGGGCCAGCAATTTTGAAAATGGAGGTTCAGAATGCTCTTAATCATATGAAATCTGGCAAAACCCCCGGTCCAGACAGCGTCACAACAGAAATGATTAATGCTTTAGAAGAATATGGAATAGATAAAGTTACCAGTCTGCTTAATACAATATATGATACTGGAAACATACCTCATGAGTTATGTAATTCTGTATTTATTGCAATCCCAAAGAAATCAGGAGCCTTGGAATGTGATCAACATCGAACAATTAGTATAATGAGTCACATCACGAAGATTTTGCTAAGAATTATCATGCAAAGAGTTAGGAGGAAAATACAACCTGAAATAGGAGAAGAACAATGTGGGTTTGTAGTAGGCAAGGGTACAGTAAATGCTGTGTATATACTGAGAACCGTAATCGAACGTTCTATAGAAGTAAACAAAGATCTACACCTTTGCTTCATTGACTACACAAAGGCTTTTGATAAAGTGAGACATGTCAACATGATAAGGATGCTTGAAGAACTACAAATTGATGGGAAAGACCTTAGACTTGTAAAAAACATATATTGGAAACAACAAGCTGCCATAAGAGTTGATAATGAAGTAAGCCAATATCAGCCTATTAAGAGAGGTGTGAGACAGGGATGTGTAATGTCTCCAGATCTGTTTTCCCTGTACAGTGAAAATATTTTCAGAAATATTGAAAATATGGAAGGAATCAACATTGGGGGACGATGCATCAATAACATTAGATATGCAGATGATACAGTCTTGATTGCAGACAATGAACAGGATCTGCAACATTTAGTAGATGCGGTTGTTACACACAGTGAACAACAAGGGTTAGAATTAAATTGTAAAAAGACACAGATTATGGTCGTCACTAAGAAGAACGAAATACCACAGTGTAATATACAAGTAAATGGGAATATTCTTCAACAAGTGAATAGGTACAATTACCTCGGAACAGTAATAACATCTGATGGGAGATGCCTTGAAGAGATTAGAACAAGAATCGCCATGGCAAAAGTAGCCTTTAGCAAGATGAAAAACATACTGACCAATAAAAAGATGTCAATTGAAACGAGAAAAAGAGTGTTGAGATGCTACATAGAACCTGTACTTTTATATGGACAATGAGCAGCCAGGCTGAAAAACATCTGATGGCTGTAGAAATGTGGTTTCTGAGGAAAATGCAAAGAATACCATGGACAGCCAGAAAGACCAATGAACAAGTCCTTCAAGAAACAAATGAAGATCGTAAACTGATCAGAGACATTAGACGTAGACAGTCAGAATTTTTTGGGCATGTTATGAGAAGAAATGATTTGGAGAACTTGGTGACAACTGGTAAGATCGAGGGGAACAGACCAAGGGGAAGACCTAGAAACAAGTATCTGGATGGCTTGGCCTTGTGGCATGGTCGAGACAAAAACACGGAACTGATCCACGACTCTGTTGATCGAGTGAGATGGCAGAACATGACCGCCCACGCTTACCGGCATGGCACATGATGGATGGATGGATATATATATATATATATATATATATATATATATATATATATATATATATATATATATATATATATATATATATATATACTGTTAGCTGGTAATCTAATTATATGGCCAAACCATTTAACCTGCTGTTTTCTGATTAAATCTAGTGCTGCTATAACCCCAACTTTAGTCCTGATTTCTTCATTTCTGATTTTCACTCTTCTTGATACGTTGAGTATTCTTCTCAGGAACCTCATTTCTGTTGTGATTTTTCTTTTCTCATTTTCTGTCATTGTCCAGGTTTGGCATTGGTAGCATAGAGTTGGTAGGAAGATTGTGTTGTATAGTGCTTTCTTAGTAATTATTGAAACATGTTTGTTCTTTAGTATTGGTGCCATTTATCCAATGAGTTGGTTTGCCTTATTGCATCTATTTTCGATCTTGTCTATTGATTTGCCATTTTATGATATTGTATTATCTAATCGATCTGTTATAATTCTCTGTCACTTTAACTGATGTCTGTTTCTCTGGCCAGGGCTGGTGACGTATTCAGCTTGTATACAGGCTCTCAACTGACTGTTGTCTTCAATGGCTACGACGTTATAAGGGACACACTGGTGAAACAAGCAGACATTTTCTCTGACAGACCAATTAACCCACTAAACAGCCTTATCAAGGATGGAACAAAAGGTAATTTTCTTATTATAACCTAAAACTTATATATGAAATACACCATGGGCTTATGATATTTAAAGACTAATCATGCAAATTTCTTTCTTTCGTTATGTAATGGTGTACCAAATTCACTGATTGTGTCTTTATTGTGAAGATAGTCATGAGTGCAGTCGGACAAGGGTTTAACGCTTAAATTCTTCACCCATCAACAGAGAAAACGACTGGCCACCTATCACACGACGTTTTTACGATAAGGGCGTGTGATGGTCGTTGTCTAGGTAACGATACTCCTGGTGTGTCAATTGAGCTCTCTCACTGTCTTACACTATGACTCACCCCCGCAGTGCACATTCACCAGTCAGTAAACAAGATCGATTTTGGCGCACATAATCCTTTAATACAGAAATAACACAGACCCACGGACAAACAGAACATGTTTATAAATCCAGAACACAATGTAATCCACCGAAGAGATATATATTCCTCACAACTCTACACGCACGCATCAATGCCTTCTCAAGGCCTGCTGAATCTCAAATTCATAGACATTTAGTCCAGCTACTATCCACGGTTGGATCTCACACAATACGACCCACCCACTGGGTCGGAGCCTCTGCTCACTATGTAACCCACTCTGGGTTTTAGGACTGCATTCACAGCTCGGAGAATCACACAACACAGTTCTCCTTCGACTACCGACTCGTTCGGTGTCTAAAACTCAACTCCCTGAAGTCCCTTGACTTCACACAAAACTCAACTGTCCTTCAGCGACCCGACTCCCAGTCAGTCCCAGCTTGAACTCCCTAGTCAAAGTTTTCCACTGTCTTTTAACCCTACTGTGTAGCCCCTCCCTGGGCTCCCAACAACATTACACCCCAGCCTAAAACTGTCTTCCTCCCCATCCATCACCTGGGGGTTTCCACTCACACCCGCCCCATTATTTCTCAGGGTTGATTGTTTTTCTCATAGCCAGGTCAGTCACTTTACTGTCTCCCACTTTCATCCATTCTTTCTCATGCCCGGTCACTCAACTCACTGTCAATGACCCAGGCTTATGTCACCACCTATTCCCCGTGCATTCAGGCCTACAAATTGCTAGTGCCTTATTGTAACACAGATCCACAGCAGGAAACTGCACCAGGACAAATTTTAAAATATATATATATAAATAAAACGTTTAGTGTTATTATTTTAACTTGATGTAAAGTTAACATAATTCAACACAATTAACTTGACTCAACGTACTTGTGGACTGTCATACACTTTTTTGTGTAGAGTTGTCTACATGAGAAACAAATGTACAGAGACTGCTTGGCACTTGTAGGCGGCAAGGAAAAGAAGAAGAAATAACAGCACGCATTAAACAACTGGATAAACTACAGCCACAATGGAATTCCATTCCCCCACTGCCACATATTAGTCTTGCCTTGCTAAAGGAACAATTGTACGTCTGCACATGACCAGAAAGACACTCTAAATAAAACGTCATCACAAGCCAGGTCTGTCATCTGCCTGAAGCAATAGTTGTGGGAAATGGACATTCATACCTAGACATTTTTAGAGCATGCTTGGTCAGAGGTATTTCCACTGACAAGCATAGATCGCCTAGCCTAAACAATCACACGTACAATAGCCTAAGGGGTTTCTAATTGATTGAGAAACCTTCTAATACCATGCATCAGGGTGTTTCCCAACCGCTAAAAAATGTTATATTTCTGAGAGAATTCATATTTTCATCGTGTCTGTAGATATTTTTATCATTAATCATGTGCGAAACACGAGTTGTGACATAGCATCATGTCGTACAGCATCAGTCGAAATAAGAACACATTAGAAAATATGACTAGAAAATCTAGGCACAGAGGGACTCCAGTCTGTGTCCCCCACATTGCATTCGTGCCTTATATTCTTCGAATGATGAGGTGTCAGTGGCTCTTGGTAAAATTGTGTCCTGTAAAACCATTGCTGTGATCAACAATTAATCCTTTTCACTGCATGTTACAGGAATTCTTGGTGCATCAGGACACACCTGGAAAGAACAGCGGAGTGTTTCCCTGGCTATCCTCAGAAGTTTTGGCATGGGCAAAAATGCACTGGCAGAAAAAATTCAAGAGGAGGTAAATATCATATCTGATAATATTTAAAGAGTACTGTTATTTTTTTTAAACTGTCATCTACTGCTTATAGTAGCTTGTGCTGTATGACAGTGGGTCTTGCGTCTGAGGGATTAGTCTGCCTGGCTAGTTAGTACAGTCGCGGCAAATTGTGCAGGTTATGGTTTTCTGTTTGCCCCGGAGAGATAAAAACATCCACAACTTACCGAGGATTCAAACCCACATCTCCCGAAGGAGAACCCAGCATTCTAGCCACTCGGTCAGCCATTTCTCACTACTGTTAATGATAGCTAAAAATAGGTTATTTATTTCAATGAATGCCACTAGAGAGACTTGGCTATTTTTCTGGCGAGAAAAAAGATGTCCTCAAGATCTGCTTCAGTGGACGTTCAGGCTTTGGTCACTTGTGAGAGCTCACATCGACTTGGTCCATTGATAAAGACTTTCGAAGAAATATTCGTCTGTGTTTTTTTCCATTTGTGGAGCTTGCTAGTCTTATCTTATTTTGTGTTTTTATTCGAAAGCCAGTAAGAGTTTGTGTTCTGGAGCGCAGTCCTGACATGTGCTATTAATATACTAGTTCTTGCTACAGCTAGGGAGTGCACTGGTCCGATTTATGAGTTTATGTGACAGAGTTTGTGTTCTGGAGCGCAGTCCTGACATATGCTATTAATATACTAGTTCTTGCTACAGCTAGGGAGTGCACTGGTCCCATTTATGAGTTTATTTGACAGAGTTTGTGTTCTGGAGCGCAGTCCTGACATGTGCTATTAATACTAGTTCTTGCTACAGCTAGGGAGTGCACTGGCCTGATATTTACATGTGGGCTAGCTTTCCCTATTTATTACCAGTCTCCCCCACCATCATGCGAACCCACTCCGATTTCTAAGGTACTTATAATTTACGTCCATAAGTCATGAATTGTACGCTTCAGTAACTGTCAATAAAATGAGTTTCTAAATAGACAACAGTTTTTAATGTTAAAGAAATATAGTGTCAATAAAACAGTAAGGATAATAACATGTGAAACAGTGAAAAAATGGTGCTATTTGACATAAAACATAATATATTGTAAATTGATTCCTGACTATGAGGGGCCACAAAATTAACAGGAAAAGTAAATAAAATTGTTCACTTTATGAGTTACTCTCAGTCGCATTGGATTGTTTGAATATCGGCATGTGTAATACATCTTACGTCTATAGTCAGTAAGAATAATAATGGTGACAAAAGATAACCTTGTCGTACTCCTGTTTTTATTTCAAATGTATCCATCAGTTTTCCCTCATGAGGAACTCTACATTTCATATTTTCATATATTGCCCTATACAATTATCTCGAACAGTCATAACATCTGATGGGAGATGCCTTGTAAAGATTAGAACAAGAATCGCCATGGCGGAAGTAGCCTTTAGCAAGATGAAAAACATACTGACCAATAAAAAGATGTCAATTGAAACGAGAAAAAGAGTGTTGAGGTGCTACATAGAGCATGTTCTTTTGTATGGATGTGAAACTTGGACAATGAGCATCAAGCTGAAAAACATCTGATGGCTGCAGAAATGTGGTTTCTGAGGAAAATGCAAAGAATACCATGGAGAGACAGAAACACCAATGACCATGTACTATAGGAGACAAATGAAAATCGTAAATTAATTAGAGAAATTAGACGTAGACAGTCACAATTTTTTGGACATGTAATGAGAAGAAATGGATTGGAGAACTTAATGACAACAAGCAAGATCGAAGGAAACAGACCTAGGGGATGACCGAGAAGTAAATACCTGTATGGCTTGGCCACATGGCATGGTCGATACAGGAACACTGAGCTGTTCCACGACTCTGGTGATCGAGTGAAATTGTGAGTAATGACCGCCCACGCTTTCCGGCATGGCACATGATTGATTGATTGATTGATTGATTGATTGATTGATTTTTGATTGATTGATTGATTGATTGATTAATTGATTGATTGATTGATTGATTGATTGCCTTATATAAATATCACATAAACATATTACATATCACATGAGGCCTCAAGTATTATATCAGCAGACTGTAAATGGAAGCTTTACACTGTATTAACCAAAATTCCTTGATGACATGCAAAAAGACGTAACTTTTTAAATTTATGTGACATTTCTTTTCCATCACGTTAATAGTGGATTGTAGACACTGTCAGAAAAATTTAATCAAACATAATCTGTGATCAAGAATCCAATGCTTACTAGTGCTATTGATTATCTATGAAGAAATATGGTTCATAGATGTGGCAGTATAAATGATAGGAAGCTCTACAATTAGCTTTCAAATGAGGGGAGGGGTCATGAAAACATGTCACAAAATAGTTTGTTTTTGTTTTTGTTTTTCTGTGCCATTGTGTATTTTAATTATATTGCTTAGTCTTTGTATGTTTTGATTACCTAACTGCAAAAATAGTGAATGGTTTGTGAATTTTACAGCATGCTGGACGAAATGCACATATAAATATTATTTAAATTATAACATTCAGTCTACATTACTCCCTTTCAATTTATTAATGATTATAAATGGCAACTGATTTTGAAGCAATCGCTTTGCATTATTTTTACAATGGTATGAGCATTGGTCATTGAAACAGCAACGGCAAACTACTAAACGTACAATTGAATAGAAAAATCACAAACAGTAGGAAAATGCTGGGGTTTATTGTGACGTCCTGTAAAGGACATGCAGTTAACTTAAACTATCAGTACTGTGTCCCTCATGTCACCATGGCAATTCAATTTTTGTTTTGTTCTACAAACTAAACATCTAATGGTCGTGGAAATGTGGTTTCTAAGGAAAATGCACAGAATACTAAAGACAGACAGAAAAACTAATGGCCCAGTCCTACAAGAAACAAATGAAAACTGTAAACTGATCAGAGAAATTAGACGTAGACACTCATAGTTTTTTGGACACGTTATGAGAAAAAATAACTTGGAGAACTGGCAAGATTGAGGGGAATAGAACAAGGGGAAGGCAGATAATTAAATACCTGGATTGCTTGGCCAGGTGGTATGGTCGAGACAAGAACACAGAGCTGATCCGCGACTCTGGTGATCGCGTGAGATGGCGAAACATAACCACCTACACTTATCGGCATGGCACATGGTGATGATGACTAACTATTGCTATTTGCTATAAATCATAAACAGGGCTTAAGTCTAATGTATTTTTATTCTTTCCTGAATAGGTTTCTACATACTTGGATGAACTTGCTAAGTTTAAAGGTCAACCTAAGGAAGTGCGAACACTAACAAACGTTGCTGTCTCCAATGTTATCTGTGCAATCATCGTGGGCAAGCGCTTCGAGTACAGTGACCCCTACCTGATCCGCTTGTTGCATATTTTAAATGAGCAGGTTAGCTGTTAGGTTATTGTTGTCTTGTTTTTATTTTTATTTTATTTTTTAAATTTTCTAACTTCCAGTAAAGTTCGCGTGAGTCTGGTTTCTATATCTGAAAAAGAATTATGAAGACGAAGAACACGTATAATGATATAAGTAATATAATATATATTGTAAGTAAAGGACCTGTTTACGTGCCTTAGGCACATTGGACATATGGTGCTTGACCCATATTTGTACAGATCAATCAGCACTTAGTAGGTCATGTGGTTAGTATCACGCCAGCCGCATTTACTTCTGAAGACATTTCCTGGTACCCATTTTAGATTGGGTCGACCTGTCAATGTTTAAAACTCACTCTGACGCGAATTTGAACACATTATTACTGGGCCCGCAGGCAAGTGTCTAGCCACTATGCTACTGTGGCTCCCTCACAAGGAGCTGACGATTGTGGAGAAGCATTTCTGTCAATAGCAATCAGAAAGACACCTGCAGATGATTGTTTTCTGGTTGCTTGGTGAATATGTATTTATCAAATAAGGATTATAGACAGTACTTCATTCAACATTGATATTATATTTGAAATATAAAACGTTGAAAAATTATAAGTATGCTAAATTATATATATAAAAAAGGGAATTCCTAACTATGTATAGTACATGATAATCAGGATATAATTCACAGTATATCATAGATATAATCTCATTATACATTATAAATTAATACAACATGTTGAAAAATAATATTTATGACAAATAAATTATGCATAAAAAGAATGCTAAACTGCGTGCAACGTATAACATAGATCTCAATTATAACTCACGAGTGTTGAACAGGATATTGAAAACACAGTTAAATGAAAGATACATTTTCTGCTCATTTGTCTAAAACTTACTCTGTGGTGGTTTTAATGTGTGAATCTGTCTGTGTTAGGGTGTATGTGTACACATACATACATATCATAGAATGTGAACAACTAAATGAAGATATTATTTGTGAATAACAAAGGCTAATACACTGAACCTAAGTAAATCTCAGTAAATATGACTTCACAATAGCAATTAAAACTGATTAGTAGAAGAATGAATTGACACAGAATAAAAGTGTGAGAGGAAGACAGTACTGAATGCTCCAACAAGAATGTTAGTTAGATTGTCGAGGTTCCAATTTCACGACAACGGGTCGTCCCCATTATGCTCCATTCCCGTGCCAGCGAATATCACACAAAATGCTCCCCACTGTCCAATGTGAAAAGTGGAATAGACGGGAGTCTCGGCAATCCAACAAGCCAGCACAGGTACACTGCATAATGCCGCCATCAGAATGTCAACACAAAATTCATCCATGAATACCACAGTTCATCGTCGATGGGACTCGGCAGTCACCAGAAAGACCTCATTGACCAGGGTTTTCTCACATGGCTCTGTCTCTTACCGCAGGGCGACCCGCCGAAAGTGTCGCACAAAGCACGAACTCCGCAGTTTCAGCGCCGACTCCCCAGGAGTCTCTAGAAAAATGCACTCGTGAACCGAAAGGGCAAAACAGTCAATTCAGCAACCGCCTGTAGCCATTGTTCCGAACATGCAGTTCACTGTACAGGACAGATGTAAAAGCATTCCACGCGAATTTCACAGCTCACGGTATCGCCCACGCACTCACTCAGTAGCAGAGCGACGGAACCATGTACTACCAGTCCAACATGAGTAAAATGCGATTGCAAACAGTAGCCACAAGCATAAACACGCCACAGGCCTTAACGGCTCAACCGTAACCACCATGCTGGCGGCCGAAAGCTGCCGCTCCTACAAGAATATGTCAAGTAAACATTAAGTGTCTTTTTTTTAATATACCTATAAACATTAAGTGTTTTTTATAACTATAACAATGTTCAATCTTTTCGAAGCCAAACTCACAAATTATACTCACTTTTTTCAGGTAACATTGATTCAAAGTATATCACTTCGGAATTCCTTCCCATGGCTGAAGTATCTTCCTGGTGACTTGTTTGATATCAAGAAAATATTAAAGAACAGTAACGAATTAATGGATCACTTCTGGTAAGATTTAAAACTAGGGGAAATCATTGTAAACTTTAAGTTTTTCTGTTTTCTAGATTTCAATGTATTCATTTCTTCCAAGAAGATTAATATTTAGTGGTAGAAGTTCAGTTATCATTTTCTATAGAAAGTTAATACAAAAGACATTAGAGGAATTATGTTCCAAAATGTTGATTACTATACTATTTTGAATTCATTTTCTGCAATATCAAAGGTAGAATGTGTTTGGTCACTTGAGTATTTATTCCAGAATTATATAGAAAAATGCTTAAAATTTGTTGTATAGCCAAAATGAGCAATCTGACATTTTAGAGAGGCTAAGTAGCAAAAACAATTTATCATAAACATCAGAAAGAAGCAGTTTTCATTTATGGCTACATAATGAAAAGACAAAAAGCTGGGACATGTTATGGCAACTGGAAATATTTGTGTTAGGAGAATTAGAGGAAGACAGCAAGAGAAAATACTGGACAGCATTGTGTCCTGGCACGGAAGGGAGTCAGCACATTAATTGGTACATGCCGCTGGAGATCATCAGATGTAGAGAAGCATTATCACCCATGCCAGTTGGGCAAGGTACTTGATGATGATAATGATGATGTACATTCATTTAAATAGCTTAAAAACACGAATAATTAGTTACAGGACTTTGTTCGTGAAAGAATGACTATAATATAGAAATCCTCCGAAGTCGGAGAGTGTCTGCCTGTACGGCGAGGAACCACCAGTCTGCACACCAATAAGCCAGACATGGGACAACGGATACTCACGCAAACCTCAAGTCCTGTATGACATCATACTGATGTTGGACAACAGGATGCCTTCATCTGATATACAGGACTTCGCGTTGGAGCTCAAGCCAACGAACACAAGCAAGCAAGCAAGCATATAGAAATCAAATGCACTAAATTAGGTTATTTAAACGTTAGGTTTAAATACAGACACAATACCATAATTTGAAATTTTATTAGTTTCTAGGTTTGTATCCATGGAAAAACTGATGTAAATGATAGGCCAAGATTTCATTGTTTATTTTTAAAAGCAGTAAACTTTTAGTTATCACATAACAAATTCAGTGTCAAACATAAGTAGGTTTGGATCAAACAAATATGGATGGTAAAAAATTGGAAGTGTCTGCAACAATTAAGGCTTAAGACTTAATATGGTAGCAAAACAAGTTGAATTATAACGCAATGACAACATTTTAGCGATATATAAGCCCATGGCAGATACGGGAAGTCGCTTAAGATGATTGATCATCCGATGGCACTAAAACATTTAAGCAGCCTTAGTGTGCAGTAGGCCAGATTTATTAAAGGAGGTCTCCCTAATTGAAGGGAATTAAATAAAGGACAAAGAGGCATGGGAAGGCAAAGTATATATCAAACAACTGCATTAAACTTAAGTAGATCTGAGTAAATATAATATCAAACACGCAATTTGAACAGATTAACAGATAAATAGATGCAAACATGGAATAAAAGCTTCAAAGGAAGACGTACATACAAAGTGTTGAATGCTCCAAACAGAATATGTCAAGTAACAATGAAGTCATAGCATCAGATGGAAGATGTGTGGCAAGGAATAAGGACACAATCTCATCTCATCTCATCTCATCTCATCTCATCTCATCATGTTCCTCTTGTACCTTGCGGTGTCGAGGTGAAGTATAAACATATAAGGATAGAATATCTTTAGCAAAAGCTGCATTTCAGAAAATGAAAAGTATCTTATGCAAAAGTCACTATTATTGAATGTCCAAAGAGAGTAGGGGGTTGAGTGGTCTCGATGTATGGTGTCCGCCTCGAGTGCTAGAGGCCCCGGGTTCAATCCCCCTTGATGTCCCGCATTTTTTCACTTCACGTGGACTTCTAGTAACAAAATGCCCCTGGTCTCTGGTTAGTGAGATCAGACGCCCGTGAGTATTGTGCGCACATAAAAAAAAATCCCTTGGCACTTAGAAATCGAAAAGAGCAGCCTAACGGCGCTGCCCGGGCAAAATTTCGAGTTAAATACCTACCCAAAGTATTTCAAGATCCTCGCCGGTGCTAGGGAGTTCGTGCACTGAATTCTCCGGACTCGGGTTTGAGTTAGGAGTAGAACGGAGCACTTATGAGTTACACCCGTGTTCCGTGATGTTAATCCGTCGACTAAACTAAACTAGAGAGTGCTGGAAATGTATGTAGAACCTGTTTTATTGTTCAGCAGTGAATCATGAATGTGAATGAACAAATTTGGAAGAGCTTGGAGGCAACTGAAGTATGGATCCCAAGGTGGATGTTGCGCAAGCTAGGCCTGTCGTAGTAACTAACAATGATCGCCTAGAAAAGGCTAAGGAAAGTGGAACATTAATTATAATTAATTACAACAGACTGATAATATTCTTTGGTCTTGTAGTGAGAAGAAGGACATTGGAAAACATTACGACAACTGGAATGATAAGTGGTAAAAGAGGCAGAGAGAAATGATTCTACATGAACTTAGATTGTGGCATGGAGGTATTGCATTAGTGGAATTGATCCAGAATAGCAAAGAGCAAGGTCTGTAGAGATACATGGACGCCTATGTCAGTTTACAGAGCATGTGATGATGATTATGGTAGTGAACAAATGAAGTAACAACTCCTTGCAATCACAAATTCCTGAGACTACAACCATGAATAGCATATTTCACTAATGAAGAGTTTAACTGTGTCGAAAGTCACAAGTATAATACTACACAACATTAATTGCTGCAGTGCAAGAAATATGAACAACAAATTAAACTCTCAATGGAATATATGAATCAATACAATGAACCTAAGTCAATCAAACACAGGCTAAAGATAGACAGACGTAGGGAACTGTAAAGCTGGAGTAAACTATACATGGCAACAACAAAAATGGGGAATCACTCTTGTAAAAGTAAAATATTACATATTTAAGTATATTAGTCAAAAGATGTAAATATTATAGAAAATATAGCAAGATTATAAACCTTCAATATAGGAAATAATACAACATATCCCTAATGAAGAAGGTGACTTAACATGAATGTCATAAATGGCTTGTAAACATCAGCAAACGACTAAGAATGCATTGTCTGAAATAACAATCAATTTACACTACATGCCATCATTATAACCCAGAGGATTGAGCGAGATATTATCTTGTAATAAATAATAGGGGACTTCAATGCAAAAGTAGGAAATCAAGGGGATAGATACACAGTAGGCAACTATGGTTTAGGAGAGAGAAATGAAAGAGGATACAGACTAGTAGAGTTGGCAAAAGAACAGGAAATGATTGTAGGAAACACCTGGTTCAAGCAACACCCTAGAAGATTATGGATATGGAGGAGTTTAGGGGTTAGGGTTAGGGTTAGGGGTTAGGGTTAGGGGTTAGGGTTAGGGTTTTTGTCGTCTCCTAATTATACTTTCTGGATTGACCTCGCTGGATTTCCCCCAATCCAGCTCGGGACCAGGGCGATTTGGGTAGGGTAGGTACTTAGGTCATATGTAAGGGGTGATAAATCTAAGAAAAGACATGTTTTTTCTACGAGCAGATAACTGAGTGTGTGTATAATATTTTAACTAATTGTAAAAAATAAAATAAAAATAAATAACAACCAAAGGCGCGCGGGCGCTGTCGGCGGGCGCAGGAGCAAGCGCGGCTGATCGGTCGCGTGGAGCTGTCAGGGTCTAACCCAGTAAAACAGGGTCTTGTAGTAACCACTTGGCCAGTCATCGAGAACTGCCCACTAGTCCGGTCATTAACGAGTGCAAGTGGTGGGGCTAGACGGTTCAAACCCTCGAGCCGCGTCGGGTGTCATATGAAAATTGTAAACAGTAAAAGGGTAAATATGGCATGTTTATGACCTGTAGTGTGACGTACTGGCTTATACACTATCGTCATGTAGGTTACACCTCTTCAAATGAAAACCTTTAAAAAGTAAAGACTGCCAATATTAACGGTTGTAAGGGGTCTGGCTTCGTGGTATTCGTTGTTAAGGGGTGGTTGAGTAGTCGCGTAGTTAGATAACGGCTTCGAAACACTATCATCATATTGTTTACAACTCTTCAAATGAAAACCTTAAAAAATAAAGATGGTCGATAGTAAAGGTTGTAGTGGGTGTGGCCTAGTGTTATTCGTTGTTAAGGAGTGGGTGAGCGGAGAAGTAGCTAAAGAAGTGCTTCTGGACATTTCAAATTTGTGGGCGTGTGGCGAAGCGGCTAAATGAATGCGTCGGTTCCTTGCAAAGAGACAGAGGAGTTGCTAGATAAAGGCTCCAGGTCATTGTTAAGGGGCAGGTGGGTGTAAAAATAGCTAGATAACTGCTTCTTACCCTTGTGAAGAGGTGGGCGAGGGGTGGATAGGTTAGATAATTACGCCCGTTCCTTGGTAAGAGCCAGGGTGATCGAGTGGAGAAGTGGATAAATATTGGCATGGAGGTCTATCACCGACACATTTAACGCATAATGGCGGCGTCGGTAGTCAGAAGACCTAGGATATTTTCATTATATGTCTATTGTAAAGTGGTCGACTGTTTATTATAACGATGGTTACTATTATCTGTAGTGGATGAGCCTTAAATACTATCATCATACCGGTTACAGCTCTTCAAATAAAAACCTTAAAAGTGTAAAGATGGCCGCTGGTTTTAGTGGGTATGGCTTCGTGATATTCGTTGTTAAGGGATGGGGTGACTGGATGAGTAACTAGATAAACGCTTCCAAACACTATCATCGGGTTCGAATCCCAGTGGGACGGTCTAGTGGTAGAATAATATTTGGTTACTTAGTTGTAATTTCGAGCTATGGTGCTATTAACCCGGCTATGTTTAGAAAAGGAGATGTGGTGTGCTGGTTGCGGAGTGTGTTTAGGTGGTACCCCAGACACGGTGGAAGTGCTAGGTTCTAAGCTTGGAACTTTGTCGTTGGTAAAATTGCTGTCATCAACATGTGGGTCTCTAGTTGATCATACGGGTTAGGGTTAGGGTCGCTTTGTCCGACCTTGTCGCCGCGGCCACAAGTCCCACCGGTGATGAAAAACACAGGCATCCGACTTCACAGCTTAACTTAACATAACATAAACGGGAGAACACAATATACCCATAACCTCAACAGGTGTTGCAAAAAATCAATACGCATCTTCATAACGGCTAATCCAGGGGATTATCGTCAGAGTTATGACAAAGTCAGGTTAATAATATTCCTGATATCTCCGGGACATCCAATAATAATCACTAACACTACCCTCGATTTTTCTCATAATTGCCGATTGGGGATTATGGGTTAAGTGTATGTGTCCTTATGCAGTTAAAACAGGTGGTATGAGTAGGAGATATCACAAACAGTATCAGCATGTGCCACTCTGATCTTAAATATCAGTAGTTCGTTATTCTTGTGACATTGAAAACGCTCGTGGTGTGAAGACGGATGGTGTACTATGTTATTGGGCGGTGTATATAGATTGACCAGTATGTGAAGTTGATAAGGTCACCCCCGTCAGCGCATCGTAGCTGTGTTGTGAATTGACGCCTATTACATCCGGGTGTGAAAATAACCAAAAATAGTTCACATCAACTCAATAGACATGCCTCTATATAGCTGCACTGCGAACTTGGCTAGAGTCTACTTTAGGAAAGTATCGTGTATCTGTGTATACGGGTTTACCACTGCTTATAGATGTGTGTAGTATTATTGGAAAGCGGCCGTTATGTATACATTATCAGAGTATGTTGCCTTACAGAACTGGTATCGTGTCTATGTGTCTACCATGTTGCATGTTTTGTTCTGTTGCCTTGTAATCTTTGGAGGGAGTTTCATTTGGTTGTCTAGTGAATTTTAAAAAAAAAAACGATGTCTCAGAATCCACAACGCCACTAGCAGTAGATGCTTTTCAACTTGTCTGCTCACTGACCTCGCTTCACAGTCATACAAAAGTACAGGGTCTATGTAGTACTCAAGCACTCTGTGTATTACTAATTACAGTTGACAACTTTATATTAGTCAGTTTGTTTTCCAACTTGCAAAAGACAACCTTCATCACAGCGATTTCTTGTTCTAACGCTTTAAAGCCACCTCCCATCAGACATTTTTTTCTTCTGTCCTTGTAGTCTCTTGGCTACCGTTTCCCCATTTCAAGCTCCATGTCTCTACTCATAGCATTAGCGTGGTAGAAGTAAACCAATAACTCACAAGATAGATGTATATTATCACACTGTATATGGACATGTGGGTAATGGTTGCATCCTGTCACCTGCGTAAGGGTACAACTGAGACACGTGGTTAAGAGGGGTAGTACAGAAAAAAAAACGGTATTCTGTTGGTTGTTGAACCAGGGGACCTAACTTGTGATTCACCATGTAGGGAATGGTTTTGCCCCCTCGTCAACAGGGCGTCGGAGGTTTAAAAGGGTGTTCATTATCTCGATTTTCTATGTCTGCGTCGTCATAGGGTCACCAAGTAACAGTAAAGAACACGAAACTACTTCTACCAAGGCCTCTATACACCACAAGGCAGTTTCGAATATAGTATACATAAATATAATCAAGTCAACCCAGTATTAAACTAACCCGTTCTCATAGACATAGAGGAGAGATGTGAGCACCGAGGCCAGTTGGAGGAGGTGTACCTTTTACTTAACAGCTATCGGGTCATACACCGACGAGTGTTTAGCTATATTTATCATATAATATTACCCGTGAACACAACAAGCTTCCCCGGTTCAGTCTTAGGCTTCTCATATAACATGACATATCACGTACCCGCTGGCCTGACCAGCGAAGTTATCGCGAATCAGAGCAGACATTTACACTTTCATTTACTCTTCTGTCTGGCCAAAGAGGTTTTTGCATCTTTCCCCAGAAACCCATTTCCAATGTCAATATATGTTTTTCAATGTGTCGTCTCATTGCCACATTTCACATCCAGACAAAAGTACCGGTTCTATGTACCAATCCAACAGTCAAATAAGGAACCCTGTTAGCCAAATTATTACAAATATTAGCCAAATACAGAAATATATCGACCAGCCTTATAAAATATGGTAAAATTTGTTAGCCAAATTGACAAATAGGTTGACCAGAATAAGAAACGACTCGACCAACATTATAGAAAGTAGGGAAAAATGGTAATCAAACTAATTAAAATGGTGCCCAAGATAGGAAATATCTCGACCAAACTCATGAAAAGTAGGAAAAATTGTTAGTCAAATGTGAAAAATATTGGCAAAGTAGGAAATCATGTTAGCCAAAATAGGAAAAAGTATCGGTCAAACTTATAGATGTCTCGTTGAAACTTATAAAATGTATGAAAATTTGTTAGCCAAAGGTGAAAAATATTGGCCAAGTAATAAAATATCTCATCCGAACTTATTTATAACAAGTAAAAAAACATGCTAGTAACATCAAGAAATATGTCGACCGAAATAATACAATATGCAAAACGATGGACAAACTTATGAAGATGTCGACCGTTATAAGAAAATGTGGTACTCAAATTAGGAAAAATGTTGACCAAGTTTTGAAATATCTCGACCAAACTTACAAAAAGTAGGAAAATATGTCGACTAAAATAGGAAAATTTGTTAGCCAAAGATGAAAAATAGTGGCCAAGTAAAGAAATACCACATCCAAACTTTTAAAATGTATGAAAATTTGTTAACCAAAGGTGAAAACTGTTGACCAAGTAAAGAAACTGCTCGTCCAAACTCATACAAAGTAGGAAACTTTGTTAACCAAATGTGAAAAATATTGTCCAAGTAAAGACATGTTTCAACTAATCTTATAAATATGTCGTACAAACTTATAATAATTAGGATAATGTGTTAACCAAATGGGAAAAATATTGGCCAAGTGGAGAAATATCTCAACCATACTTATGAAAAGGAGGAAAATGTGTTAACCTAATGGGAAAAATATTGGCCAAGTGAAGAAATATCTCATCCATTCTTATAAAACTTAGGAAAATGTGTTAACCTAATGAGAAAAATATCGCCCAAGTGAAGAAAAAAATTTACACAAATTTATAAAACTTAGGAAAATGCGTTAACCTAAGGAGAAAAATATTGACCAAGTGAAGAAAAAATTTACACCAAACTTATGAAAAGTAGGAAAAGGTGTTAACCAAAAGGGAAAAAAATATGGGATAAACTATGAAATATGTTGAAAGAAGTAAGAAGATGTGTTAGCCAAAGGGGGAAAACTGTTGACAAGTAAAGAAACTTCTCGAAAAAACTCATGAAAAGTAGGAAACTTTGTTAACTAAATGTGAAAAAATATTGTCCAAGTAAAGACGTGTTTCAACTAATCTTATAAATATGTCTCCCAAACTTATGAAAATTAGGAAAATGTGTTAACCAAATGGTAAAAATATTGACCAAGTGAAGAAATATCTCAACCATACTTACGAAAAAGAGAAAAGTGTGTCAACCTAACGGGAAAAACATTGGCCAAGTGAAGAAATATCTCATACATTCTTATAAAAATTAGGAAAATGTGTTAACCTAATGAGAAAAATATTGCCCAAATGAAGAAAAAATTTACACAAAACATAAAACTTAGGAAAATAAGTTAACCTAAGGAGAAAAATATTGACCAAGTAAAGAAAAATTTACACCAAACTTATGAAAAGTAGGAAAATTTGTTAACCAAAAGGGAAAATATAAGCGCTAAACTATGAAATATGTTGACCCAAGTAAGAAAAATGTGTTAGCCAAATGGGGAAAAATGTTGGCCAAAACATGAAACATCTTAATCAAACTTATAAATATCTCGTTTAAATATATAAATAAGTAAGAAAAACAATATTGCTTCTGTAGTTATGTCAAATGTGTCTTGAACTTTTATCTGAACAGACATGTCACACTACATAATCATCAAAGGCAGCATTATCCTCCTTTTACATTACCGAGAGCTTCAACTTACCATTCCAGAGTATCTGTTAAAGAAACACTTATACAGACTAATCACCCATCTCTCCACACTCTTGGTTTTTTTCTTTCTTACACAAAGTGTCTCTGTCTTTCGTAGATGTCTTCACAACTTGTCTATGTCACATCACCAAGAACTCCAAACCTCTATTGTACACGAGCTCCAATGAAACAGTCATAATAACATTCATGGCAATGCAATCTGTGGCTCCACCTGGGATAGTTTCGATATCATCTGAGTATTCGTCAGCAAAGATCCATTTCCCCTGGCTGACATCTTCAACTTTCTATACCACAAGGTCTGCTACACTAACATTCCATTGTTCCATCTTTCAACAATATAAAGGGTGTTCTCGAAGTCTAACTAACGTAATATTTCTTACTTTGTCCACCTCTATCACACTTTGTCATTTTACAGCTGCAATAGCAGCAAGTCTGCAACCAACCAATAGTGTCTGTTATGAAATCCACCTTTCTTAAAACCATGTTTGCCTTAATGAACCCTTGAATACCCTCTACCACAGCTTCTAACCGACTTTCAACGTTTCATACCAAATAATATTAACATTCTCTTTTATTACAGAGCAGCCGATTTTCTGCTGACTGGGCAGATTTTCCAACCTAATGGAGATAAATCATCTGTCCCCCTAAACTTCAAGGCGCTATTTTAGACAACGAATATGGGCATACACCATCACCCCTAGGAAGAACTTGAAAAAACAACAGAGCTTGGGTTCCTGAGACGAAGGAGTTGTATTCCTTGGACTACCAGAGTAACTAACGATGATCGCCTAAACGAGTCTAAGTAAAATAGAGCATTATAAACATCAAGCACAACAAATTCGTTATTACTAACCCTAACCCTAACCCTAACTACGCATCAAACACAACAAACTATTTCTTACTAACCCTAACCCTAACTATACATCAAACACAACAAACTCTTTCTTAAGAGACATGGATGCAAACCAGTGTCAGAAATAGAAAAAGTTAAATTTGTGTGATTAAATTTTAATTAAAATTTAAAAATAATAAAACGCAATTTTATTGCTCAAGATGTAAGCTCAATATACGTCCTATACCTAAACTATACCTATACTTAGCCTATATCTGTATATTAAGTGAAGTGCGCAAATAAAATTACGTGGTTAAGAGGGGTAGTACAGAAAAAAAACGGTATTCTGTTGGTTGTTGAACCAGGGGACCTAACTTGTGAATCACCATGTAGGGAATGATTTTGCCCCCTCGTCAACAGGGCGTCGGAGGCAATTTTATTGCTCAAGATGTAAGCTCAATATACGTCCTATACCTAAACTATACCTATACTTAGCCTATATCTGTATATTAAGTGAAGTGCGCAAATAAAATTGCGTGGTTAAGAGGGGTAGTACAGAAAAAAAACGGTATTCTGTTGGTTGTTGAACCAGGGGACCTAACTTGTGATTCACCATGTAGGGAATGATTTTGCCCCCTCGTCAACAGGGCGTCGGAGGTTTAAAAGGGTGTTCATTATCTCGATTTTCTATGTCTGAGTCGTCATAGGGTCACCAAGTAACAGTAAAGAACACGAAACTACTTCTACCAAGGCC
This sequence comes from Cepaea hortensis, assembly GCA_963921405.1. Classification (NCBI taxonomy): domain Eukaryota; kingdom Metazoa; phylum Mollusca; class Gastropoda; order Stylommatophora; family Helicidae; genus Cepaea; species Cepaea hortensis. Next base: position 45,527,671 of record OY992881.1, read on the forward strand.
TCTATACACCACAAGGCAGTTTCGAATATAGTATACATAAATATAATCAAGTCAACCCAGTATTAAACTAACCCGTTCTCATAGACATAGAGGAGAGATGTGAGCACCGAGGCCAGTTGGAGGAGGTGTACCTTTTACTTAACAGCTATCGGGTCATACACCGACGAGTGTTTAGCTATATTTATCATATAATATTACCCGTGAACACAACAAGCTTCCCCGGTTCAGTCTTAGGCTTCTCATATAACATGACATATCACGTACCCGCTGGCCTGACCAGCGAAGTTATCGCGAATCAGAGCAGACATTTACACTTTCATTTACTCTTCTGTCTGGCCAAAGAGGTTTTTGCATCTTTCCCCAGAAACCCATTTCCAATGTCAATATATGTTTTTCAATGTGTCGTCTCATTGCCACATTTCACATCCAGACAAAAGTACCGGTTCTATGTACCAATCCAACAGTCAAATAAGGAACCCTGTTAGCCAAATTATTACAAATATTAGCCAAAAAATAGCCAAAAAGTTAAATTTGTGTGATTAAATTTTAATTAAAATTTAAAAATAATAAAACGCAATTTTATTGCTCAAGATGTAAGCTCAATATACGTCCTATACCTAAACTATACCTATACTTAGCCTATATCTGTATATTAAGTGAAGTGCGCAAATAAAATTGCGTTTTATTATTTTTAAATTTTAATTAAAATTTAATCACACAAATTTAACTTTTTCTGTTTCTGACACTGGTTTGCATCCATGTCTCTTAAGAAAGAGTTTGTTGTGTTTGATGTATAGTTATGGTTAGGGTTAGTAAGAAATAGTTTGTTGTGTTTGATGCGTAGTTAGGGTTAGGGTTAGGGTTAGTAATAACGAATTTGTTGTGCTTGATGTTTATAATGCTCTATTTTACTTAGACTCGTTTAGGCGATCATCGTTAGTTACTCTGGTAGTCCAAGGAATACAACTCCTTCGTCTCAGGAACCCAAGCTCTGTTGTTTTTTCAAGTTCTTCCTAGGGGTGATGGTGTATGCCCATATTCGTTGTCTAAAATAGCGCCTAGAAGTTTAGGGGGACAGATGATTTATCTCCATTAGGTTGGAAAATCTGCCCAGTCAGCAGAAAATCGGCTGCTCTGTAATAAAAGAGAATGTTAATATTATTTGGTATGAAACGTTGAAAGTCGGTTAGAAGCTGTGGTAGAGGGTATTCAAGGGTTCATTAAGGCAAACATGGTTTTAAGAAAGGTGGATTTCATAACAGACACTGTTGGTTGGTTGCAGACTTGCTGCTATTGCAGCTGTAAAATGACAAAGTGTGATAGAGGTGGACAAAGTAAGAAATATTACGTTAGTTAGACTTCGAGAACACCCTTTATATTGTTGAAAGATGGAATAATGGAATGTTAGTGTAGCAGACCTTGTGGTATAGAAAGTTGAAGATGTCAGCCAGGGGAAATGGATCTTTGCTGACGAATACTCAGATGATATCGAAACTATCCCAGGTGGAGCCTCAGATTGCATTGCCATGAATGTTATTATGACTGTTTCATTGGAGCTCGTGTACAATAGAGGTTTGGAGTTCTTGGTGATGTGACATAGACAAGTTGTGAAGACATCTACGAAAGACAGAGACACTTTGTGTAAGAAAGAAAAAAACCAAGAGTGTGGAGAGATGGGTGATTAGTCTGTATAAGTGTTTCTTTAACAGATACTCTGGAATGGTAAGTTGAAGCTCTCGGTAATGTAAAAGGAGGATAATGCTGCCTTTGATGATTATGTAGTGTGACATGTCTGTTCAGATAAAAGTTCAAGACACGTTTGACATAACTACAGAAGCAATATTGTTTTTCTTACTTATTTGTATATTTAAACGAGATATTTATAAGTTTGATTAAGATGTTTCATGTTTTGGCCAACATTTTTCCCCATTTGGCTAACACATTTTTCTTACTTGGGTCAACATATTTCATAGTTTAGCGCTTATATTTTCCCTTTTGGTTAACAAATTTTCCTACTTTTCATAAGTTTGGTGTAAATTTTTCTTTACTTGGTCAATATTTTTCTCCTTAAGTTAACTCATTTTCCTAAGTTTTATATGTTTTGTGTAAATTTTTTCTTCATTTGGGCAATATTTTTCTCATTAGGTTAACACATTTTCCTAATTTTTATAAGAATGTATGAGATATTTCTTCACTTGGCCAATGTTTTTCCCGTTAGGTTAACACACTTTTCTCTTTTTCGTAAGTATGGTTGAGATATTTCTTCACTTGGTCAATATTTTTACCATTTGGTTAACACATTTTCCTAATTTTCATAAGTTTGGGAGACATATTTATGAGATTAGTTGAAACACGTCTTTACTTGGACAATATTTTTTCACATTTAGTTAACAAAGTTTCCTACTTTTTATAAGTTTGGTCGAGAAGTTTCTTTACTTGTCAACAGTTTTCCCCCTTTGGCTAACACATCTTCTTACTTCTTTCAACATATTTCATAGTTTATCCCATATTTTTTCCCCTTTTGGTTAACACCTTTTCCTACTTTTCATAAGTTTGGTGCAAATTTTTTCTTCACTTGGTCAATATTTTTCTCCTTAGGTTAACGCATTTTCCTAAGTTTTATCAGAATGGATGAGATATTTCTTCACTTGGCCAATATTTTTCCCATTAGGTTAACACATTTTCCTCCTTTTCATAAGTATGGTTGAGATATTTCTCCACTTGGCCAATATTTTTCCCATTTGGTTAACACATTATCCTAATTATTATAAGTTTGTACGACATATTTATAAGATTAGTTGAAACATGTCTTTACTTGGACAATATTTTTCACATTTGGTTAACAAAGTTTCCTACTTTGTATGAGTTTGGACGAGCAGTTTCTTTACTTGGTCAACAGTTTTCACCTTTGGTTAACAAATTTTCATACATTTTAAAAGTTTGGATGTGGTATTTCTTTACTTGGCCACTATTTTTCATCTTTGGCTAACAAATTTTCCTATTTTAGTCGACATATTTTCCTACTTTTTGTAAGTTTGGTCGAGATATTTCAAAACTTGGTCAACATTTTTCCTAATTTGAGTACCACATTTTCTTATAACGGTCGACATCTTCATAAGTTTGTCCATCGTTTTGCATATTGTATTATTTCGGTCGACATATTTCTTGATGTTACTAGCATGTTTTTTTACTTGTTATAAATAAGTTCGGATGAGATATTTTATTACTTGGCCAATATTTTTCACCTTTGGCTAACAAATTTTCATACATTTTATAAGTTTCAACGAGACATCTATAAGTTTGACCGATACTTTTTCCTATTTTGGCTAACATGATTTCCTACTTTGCCAATATTTTTCACATTTGACTAACAATTTTTCCTACTTTTCATGAGTTTGGTCGAGATATTTCCTATCTTGGGCACCATTTTAATTAGTTTGATTACCATTTTTCCCTACTTTCTATAATGTTGGTCGAGTCGTTTCTTATTCTGGTCAACCTATTTGTCAATTTGGCTAACAAATTTTACCATATTTTATAAGGCTGGTCGATATATTTCTGTATTTAGCTAATATTTGTAATAATTTGGCTAACAGGGTTCCTTATTTGACTGTTGGATTGGTACATAGAACCGGTACTTTTGTCTGGATGTGAAATGTGGCAATGAGACGACACATTGAAAAACATATATTGACATTGGAAATGGGTTTCTGGGGAAAGATGCAAAAACCTCTTTGGCCAGACAGAAGAGTAAATGAAAGTGTAAATGTCTGCTCTGATTCGCGATAACTTCGCTGGTCAGGCCAGCGGGTACGTGATATGTCATGTTATATGAGAAGCCTAAGACTGAACCGGGGAAGCTTGTTGTGTTCACGGGTAATATTATATGATAAATATAGCTAAACACTCGTCGGTGTATGACCCGATAGCTGTTAAGTAAAAGGTACACCTCCTCCAACTGGCCTCGGTGCTCACATCTCTCCTCTATGTCTATGAGAACGGGTTAGTTTAATACTGGGTTGACTTGATTATATTTATGTATACTATATTCGAAACTGCCTTGTGGTGTATAGAGGCCTTGGTAGAAGTAGTTTCGTGTTCTTTACTGTTACTTGGTGACCCTATGACGACTCAGACATAGAAAATCGAGATAATGAACACCCTTTTAAACCTCCGACGCCCTGTTGACGAGGGGGCAAAATCATTCCCTACATGGTGAATCACAAGTTAGGTCCCCTGGTTCAACAACCAACAGAATACCGTTTTTTTTTCTGTACTACCCCTCTTAACCACGTGTCTCAGTTGTACCCTTACGCAGGTGACAGGATGCAACCATTACCCACATGTCCATATACAGTGTGATAATATACATCTATCTTGTGAGTTATTGGTTTACTTCTACCACGCTAATGCTATGAGTAGAGACATGGAGCTTGAAATGGGGAAACGGTAGCCAAGAGACTACAAGGACAGAAGAAAAAAATGTCTGATGGGAGGTGGCTTTAAAGCGTTAGAACAAGAAATCGCTGTGATGAAGGTTGTCTTTTGCAAGTTGGAAAACAAACTGACTAATATAAAGTTGTCAACTGTAATGAGTAATACACAGAGTGCTTGAGTACTACATAGACCCTGTACTTGTGTATGACTGTGAAGCGAGGTCAGTGAGCAGACAAGTTGAAAAGCATCTACTGCTAGTGGCGTTGTGGATTCTGAGACATCGTTTTTTTTTTTAATTCACTAGACAACCAAATGAAACTCCCTCCAAAGATTACAAGGCAACAGAACAAAACATGCAACATGGTAGACACATAGACACGATACCAGTTCTGTAAGGCAACATACTCTGATAATGTATACATAACGGCCGCTTTCCAATAATACTACACACATCTATAAGCAGTGGTAAACCCGTATACACAGATACACGATACTTTCCTAAAGTAGACTCTAGCCAAGTTCGCAGTGCAGCTATATAGAGGCATGTCTATTGAGTTGATGTGAACTATTTTTGGTTATTTTCACACCCGGATGTAATAGGCGACAATTCACAACACAGCTACGATGCGCTGACGGGGGTGACCTTATCAACTTCACATACTGGTCAATCTATATACACCGCCCAATAACATAGTACACCATCCGTCTTCACACCACGAGCGTTTTCAATGTCACAAGAATAACGAACTACTGATATTTAAGATCAGAGTGGCACATGCTGATACTGTTTGTGATATCTCCTACTCATACCACCTGTTTTAACTGCATAAGGACACATACACCTAACCCATAATCCCCAATCGGCAATTATGAGAAAAATCGAGGGTAGTGTTAGTGATTATTATTGGATGTCCCGGAGATATCAGGAATATTATTAACCTGACTTTGTCATAACTCTGACGATAATCCCCTGGATTAGCCGTTATGAAGATGCGTATTGATTTTTTGCAACACCTGTTGAGGTTATGGGTATATTGTGTTCTCCCGTTTATGTTATGTTAAGTTAAGCTGTGAAGTCGGATGCCTGTGTTTTTCATCACCGGTGGGACTTGTGGCCGCGGCGACAAGGTCGGACAAAGCGACCCTAACCCTAACCCGTATGATCAACTAGAGACCCACATGTTGATGACTGCAATTTTGCCAACGACAAAGTTCCAAGCTTAGAACCTAGCACTTCCACCGTGTCTGGGGTACCACCTAAACACACTCTGCAACCAGCACACCACACCTCCTTTTCTAAACATAGCCGGGTTAATAGCACCATAGCTCGAAATTACAACTAAGTAACCAAATATTATTCTACCACTAGACCGTCCCACTGGGATTCGAACCCGATGATAGTGTTTGGAAGCGTTTATCTAGTTACTCATCCAGTCACCCCATCCCTTAACAACGAATATCACGAAGCCATACCCACTAAAACCAGCGGCCATCTTTACACTTTTAAGGTTTTTATTTGAAGAGCTGTAACCGGTATGATGATAGTATTTAAGGCTCATCCACTACAGATAATAGTAACCATCGTTATAATAAACAGTCGACCACTTTACAATAGACATATAATGAAAATATCCTAGGTCTTCTGACTACCGACGCCGCCATTATGCGTTAAATGTGTCGGTGGTAGACCTCCATGCCAATATTTATCCACTTCTCCACTCGATCACCCTGGCTCTTACCAAGGAACGGGCGTAATTATCTAACCTATCCACCCCTCGCCCACCTCTTCACAAGGATCAGAAGCAGTTATCTAGCTATTTTTACACCCACCTGCCCCTTAACAATGACCTGGAGCCTTTATCTAGCAACTCCTCTGTCTCTTTGCAAGGAACCGACGTATTCATTTAGCCGCTTCGCCACACGCCCACAAATTTGAAATGTCCAGAAGCACTTCTTTAGCTACTTCTCCGCTCACCCACTCCTTAACAACGAATAACACTAGGCCACACCCACTACAACCTTTACTATCGACCATCTTTATTTTTTAAGGTTTTCATTTGAAGAGTTGTAAACAATATGATGATAGTGTTTCGAAGCCGTTATCTAACTACTCGGCTACTCAACCACCCCTTAACAACGAATACCACGAAGCCAGACCCCTTACAACCGTTAATATTGGCAGTCTTTACTTTTTAAAGGTTTTCATTTGAAGAGGTGTAACCTACATAACGATAGTGTATAAGCCAGTAAGTCACACTACAGGTCATAAACATGCCATATTTACCCTTTTACTGTTTACAATTTTCATATGACACCCGACGCGGCTCGAGGGTTTGAACCGTCTAGCCCCACCACTTGCACTCGTTAATGACCGGACTAGTGGGCAGTTCTCGATGACTGGCCAAGTGGTTACTACAAGACCCTGTTTTACTGGGTTAGACCCTGACAGCTCCACGCGACCGATCAGCCGCGCTTGCTCCTGCGCCCGCCGACAGCGCCCGCGCGCCTTTGGTTGTTATTTATTTTTATTTTATTTTTTACAATTAGTTAAAATATTATACACACACTCAGTTATCTGCTCGTAGAAAAAACATGTCTTTTCTTAGATTTATCACCCCTAAAATATGACCTAAGTACCTACCCTACCCAAAATCGCCCTGGTCCCGAGCTGGATTGGGGGAAATCCAGCGAGGTCAATCCAGAAAGTATAATTAGGAGAAGACAAAAACCCTAACCCTAACCCCTAACCCTAACCCCTAACCCTAACCCTAACCCCTAACCCCAATCCGGCTGGATTGAGGTCAATCCAGCACCACAATCCAGAAATGCTACTTAGTTAGGACATAACATACTACTAACGTGCTTTAGAAGTAAACAAGGATATACATCTTTGCTTTATTGACTACACAAAGGCTTTTGATAGAGTTAGACATGTCAACATTGTGGATATACTTGCAGATCTACAAATTGATGGGAAAGACATTAGACTTATAAAAAACATATATTGGAAACAACAAGCTGCCATAAGGATTGATAATGAAGTAGGACAATATCAACCTATTAAGAGAGGTGTTAGGCAGGGATGTGTAATGTCTCCAGATCTTTTTTCCCTATACAGTGAAAATATTTTCAGAAATGTAGAAGACCTAAATGGAATCAGCATTGGAGGACGAAACGTTAATAATATTAGATATGCAGATGATACAGTATTGATTGCAGACAATGCACAGGATCTGCAACAATTAGTAGACGCTGTTGTTGTACTCAGTGAGCAGCTGGGGTTGGAATTAAATTGTAGGAAGACACAGGTTATGGTCGTCACTAGGAAGAACGAAGTACCACAATGTAATATACAAGTAAATGGGGATATTCTTCAACAAGTGAATCAGTTCCATTATCTCGGGACAGTCATAACATCTGATGGCAGATGCCTTGAAGAGATTAGAACAAGAATCGCCATTGCGAAAGTAGCCTTTAGCAAGATGAAAAACATTCTGACCAATAAAATGATGTCAATTGAAACGAGAAAAAGAGTGTTGAGGGGATACATAGAGCCTGTTCTTTTGTATGGATGTGAAACTTGGACAATGTGCAGTCAAGCTGAAAAACATCTGATGGCTGCAGAAATGTGGTTTCTGAGGAAAATGCAAAGAATACCATGGACAGATAGAAAAACCAATGACCAAGTACTACAAGAGACAAATGAAAATCGTAGATTGATTAGAGAAATTAGACGTAGACAGTCAAAATTTTTTGGACATGTTATGAGAAGAAATGGACTGGAGAACTTAGTGACAGCTGGCAAGATCGAGGGGAACAGACCAAGAGGAAGACCGAGAGGAAAATACCTGGATGGCTTGGCCACATGGCATGGACGAGACAGGAACACTGAGCTGATCCACGACTCTGGTGATCGAGTGAAATGGCGAATCATGACCACCCACGCTTTCCGGCATGGCACATGATTGATTGATTGATATTTATTAGGGGAATAAACACTATTCATTTGATTAAAAACACCTAAGATGGAATAACAGCAGAGATCTTCAAAGGAAGGCAAATGTTTAGTTTAGTTTATTCGAAGGATCAACATCACAGCACACGGGTGCAACCCATAAGTACTCCGTTATACTCTTAACTCAAGCCTAAGTCCGGAGAATCTAAACTCAGTGCACGAACTCCTTAGCACCGGCGAGAATCCTGAAATACTTTGGGTAGATTTTTAACTAAACATTTTGCCCGGACAGCGCCGTTAGGCTACTCTTTTCGATTTTCACTGCCAAAGGATTTTTTACGTGCGCAACAATACACACGGGCGTCCAATCTCACTACCCAGAGACCAGGGGAAATATTATTACTAGAAGTCCACGTGAAATGATCCTGGTCCTCACCGGGGCTTGAACCCGGGACCTCCAGCACTCGAGGCGGACACCATACCTCGAGACCACTCAGCCCAGGAAGGCAAATACATTTACAGAAGTGTTGCAAGCATTATACCTGTCAGATTCCATGAACATTGTAATTACATGATAAGATTCTCATAACTTAAGTTAAAAACAGATGACTGGCACTTTGATATCTTGATAGACGACAGTTTGTAAAATGGGGGTATAACCTACCTCTCCATAGCACAAAGCCTGGGCTGTATTGTAGAGTCCATGTGTTGCCCATGCAGCATGATCCCTCTCTCGGCCTGTCTAGTTTACTCCACAGGAAAGGTAACACCAAGACGTCTGGAACAAGACAAGCTGCAGAAGCTGTTGGATCAGCAAAGCAGTTCTCTAACCGTCTGCCTCTCAGAGCTTAATTTCTAGACCAGTTGCCGACCAAGGCTTAGGGCCTGGTCTGCCATGACATGACAAGTAGTCTTTAGATTGCATTTCAAAGCACTAGGGTAGGGCTTGTACCCTCCCAGTAGCGCTCCTCCACCCGAAGCTGTTAACACAATGTGGGGTGAAGGGTTTGGTGAGCGCTGCCCAGTCGTCATCGCTAACAGAAAACAAGTAGTACCATCTACTGTCATTGGTAACTCAGTCATATTTGACTAAGACCTGACTTATATCCAAACAGATGACTGTGAAATAATTATGTAAGTTACTTTTAAAAGCTTCTGTAGTGCCAGTGCTTCTATTTTTCTATCCAAAGAAGCATGAATAGATGAACAGACATTCTAGTATTTGAAGCATCTTTATCAGAAAATACGTAACGATTAGTAAATATATATGTTTATTGTTAAATATTTTATTTGCATTTTTCAGTCTACCATTTGTCGAAAAATTTTCAAAGAAGCTTGATGAGGGAGACGAAAATGATGATAGTGCAGTCAATTTTATTACTTCATATCTCAAAGAGTTAAAGCACAAGCAAGCCACTGGGGAACCAACTACCATGGAAGGTATTCTTGTGTGTTTGAATAACATATGTGAAATAAACTCTGTCATTAAACAGCAGAGTGTGAGTCAAACTTCATTAGTCAACATTTCCATACAGGAAAAGAAATTTAAATTTGACAACGCACTGGCCAAAAAAAAATATTAGATACAGTCGTAATCATAATTTACACAATAATTTTCAAATGATACCATTAATTTCTTGGAAATAAATTTGTAAAAGCTTTGAAATTGCTAAACAAAAATGTTTCCATTGCGTACATATGTATATACTTTTGTAAAAACTAAGATAACCACCTTGTGTTCTCAGTATTTTATTTTATTAAATGTAGTGTAAATAACTCATGTTGCATTATTCATTATCACATAATGAACAGATTTCAAAAGAAAACATTATATTGACATAATAATGAAAACTGCACACACTACAAAATGTTCTACTTTAATTTAGTGCTTAAAGGAAGCTATTAGCTGTCTTTAGTACCATTGTCAGACGAGTCATTTTTAACAATGTTCTTTGAGAACTTGGTGCACTTTCAGAAGAGTTTGAAATCAAGAGTTGAGTTAAGCAAGGTTGTGTACTAGCTCCCTCCCTCTTTGGAATATACTTTTCACTTCTACTGAAATATGCCTTTCACGATCAGGATGGTGGTATATACTTTCATTCACGCTCAGATGGCGACCTCTACAATGCTCAGAGATTGATTGATTGATTTAGGAATCGACATCACAGCATTCGGGGCATTCCCATAAGTGCTCCGTCCCCATCCTCAGCAACCAGCGAAGAGTTCCAACACTAATAGTAACAGTAGCAATCTGATTATAAGTCCGTCTCGCCTTTCCTCTGAGCGTTGAGCTCAGAGATTGAAGGCATAGACCACAATTAGGTGGGTACTGATCAGAGAGTTGCTTTTTGCAGACAATGCTGCAGTTACGACCCACTCTGAGCAAGAATTACAAGGTCTACTATCTGCATTCTCCAATGCTTGTTCTGAATTTGGTTTAACAATTAGCAAAAATAAGACACAGATTATGTCATAAGGCGCACATGGGGTACCATCAATCTTTATTGATGACGCCGAACTAGAGATAGTAGACCATTTTACATATCTAGGATCAGTGGTAAATAGCAAATTATCTCTAGATCAGGAAATCAACATCCGAATTGGTGAGGCAGCAAGAAAAATGAATAGGTTAAGAAAAAGAGTCTGGGAGAACAGGAAGCTTACTTTTTTTTTAGTGTTGCATATCCTTTACGGACGTTGCAGTCAACACCAGCATTTTCAGCTGCTGTTGATGTACTAGGCAAGATTACTATGCATAAAATGTGGTGGAACTGCGGTAAAGCTGTGAAAGTTTAAACAATATAAAATGACACAAAGTAGTGCAGCTTTACATAACAGAGTTACGACACATACAGAACGTTGCGGCGGTTAGCCTTCATCAGCAAACAAACACATTCACAAACACAACATACAGTCAAGGAGAACTCCTGTGACTACATTAGAAGGTGATGACAGGACGAGAGGAACAAATGCATGGAAAAATGGAAGCAATGAAGAGAAAATGAGAATTGAAAAAAATGTTAATTGAAAAGAATGTTAGTCGAAGAAAATGTTTAATAGAAAAACTGTTTATAGAGAAAAAAAACTGCATACTCACCTCACGTACGGATCTACAAATGGCCACGGAAATCTCGGGTGTATCTACACACGGCGCCGGATGCCACGGCCCAGCGAGCACATAGAAAGAAGGGGGCGGGGCAGGAGGCGTGCAAAATCGACCACGACCCCATTGTGCCGCTGGTCCGGGTGGACCTGTGCGCATGAACACGCGCACACACACAGACACACTTCAACAGACAAAATGCTAGTGTATGTGGACATATGTACAGTCTATGCAAGAAGAGAGAGAGAGAGAGAGAGAGAGAGAGAGAGAGAGGAGAGCGAGCGAGAGAGAGGCAGACAGAGAGAGACAGAGAGAGGAAAAGTGCCTGCGACCTACCACATGGGGTATATTGTAACCTACGAAATAGTCAGTATGGTTGCTAGTCATACAACGCGTTTCAGGAGCCCCTCGCCCAGTGCTCGAGTTGTTGGGGTTGTGTAAGATCCAACTACTGGCAATGCACGTGAAGAAGGTATGCACAGAGAAGCCAGATGTAAGAGGAGAGAGAGAGGGAGAGAGAGAGAGAGAGAGAGCGAAAGGGGGGAGAGAGGGGGAGAGAGAGAGGGGGAGAGAGAGAGGGAGAGAGAGGGAGAAGAGAGAGAGAGAGAGGGAGAGAGATAGAGGGAGAGAGATAGAGAGAAAGGGAGAGAGAGGGGGAGAGGAAGAGAGAGAGGGAGGGAGAGAGAGGGAGAGAGAGAGTGAGAGAGGGTGAGAGCGAGAGAGGGGGAGAGCAAGAGAGAGATCAAGAGAGGGAGAGAGAGAGGGAGAGAGGGGGAGGGCAAGACTCGTATCTGTAGACCGACCGACCCCGCATACATCAGGGGCGTGTCGTAGGCACTTTTCCTCTCTCTCTCTCTCTCTCTCTCTCTCTCTCTCTCTCTCTCTCTCTCTCTCTCTCTCTCTCTCTCTCTCCATCAGGCTTCTCTGTACCCACATATTCCAACTATATTGCCGGTGGTCTGATTTTAACACAACCACTGGGAGATTTGATCCTCAAATTCGTGGTATAGCAAGTAACCTTACTGCCTCTATTCCATAGAGAACAGTATGAGCGAAGCCTCGCATTTGTAGACCTACCCACTCCGCATTCCTCATGCGGTATATCGCATGCAGTTTTCCTCTCTCTCTCTCTCTCTCTCTCTCTCTCTCTCTCTCTCTCTCTCTCTCTTACATCTTGCTTCTCTGTGCCTACCTACTTCACTTGTATTACCAGTGGTTGGATCTCACATAGCCCCATCAACTCGTACACTGGACGAGTGGCTCCTGAAGTGTGCTTTGTAACAATCAACCATACGGACCATTTCATAGGGTACAGTACGAGGGAAACGTCGTACGCGTAGACTGACGCGCCCCACATGCCTCATGTGGTATATCACAGGCACTTTTCCTCTCTCTCTCTCTCTCTCTCTCTCTCTCGCTCTCTCCCTCTCTCTCACCCTCTCTCTCTTTCACCCTCTCGCTCTCTCCCTCTCTCTCTCGCTCTCCCCTCTCTCGCTCTCTCTCCTCCTCTCTCACTCCCTCTCTCTCGCTCTCCCTCCCTCTCTCACTCCCTCTCGCGCTCTCTCTCCCTCTCTCTCTCCCTCTCTTGATCTCTCTCTTGCCCTCCCCCTCTCTCCCTCTCTCTCTCCCTCTCTTGATCTCTCTCTTGCCCTCCCCCTCTCTCGCTCTCACCCTCTCTCACTCTCTCTCTCCCTCTCTCTCCCTCCCTCTCTAATTCCTCTCCCCCTCTCTCTCCCTTTCTCTCTATCTCTCTCCCTCTCTCTCTCCCTCCCTCTCTCTCTCTCCCTCCCTCTCTCTCTCTCTCTTCTCCCTCTCTCTCCCTCTCTCTCTCCCCCTCTCTCCCCCCTTTCGCTCTCTCTCTCACTCTCTCTCTCCCTCTCTCTCTCCTCTTACATCTGGCTTCTCTGTGCATACCTTCTTCACGTGCATTGCCAGTAGTTGGATCTTACACAACCCCAACAACTCGAGCACTGGGCGAGGGGCTCCTGAAACGCGTTGTATTACTAGCAACCATACTGACTATTTCGTAGGTTACAATATACCCCATGTGGTAGGTCGCAGGCACTTTTCCTCTCTCTGTCTCTCTCTGTCTGCCTCTCTCTCTCTCTCGCTCTCCTCTCTCTCTCTCTCTCTCTCTCTCTCTCTCTCTCTCTCTCTCTCTCTCTCTCTCTCTCTCTCTCTTCTTGCATAGACTGTACATATGTCCACATACACTAGCATTTTGTCTGTTGAAGTGTGTCTGTGTGTGTGCGCGTGTTCATGCGCACAGGTCCACCCGGACCAGCGGCACAATGGGGTCGTGGTCGATTTTGCACGCCTCCTGCCCCGCCCCCTTCTTTCTATGTGCTCGCTGGGCCGTGGCATCCGGCGCCGTGTGTAGATACACCCGAGATTTCCGTGGCCATTTGTAGATCCGTACGTGAGGTGAGTATGCAGTTTTTTTCTCTATAAACAGTTTTTCTATTAAACATTTTCTTCGACTAACATTCTTTTCAATTAACATTTTTTTCAATTCTCATTTTCTCTTCATTGCTTCCATTTTTCCATGCATTTGTTCCTCTCGTCCTGTCATCACCTTCTAATGTAGTCACAGGAGTTCTCCTTGACTGTATGTTGTGTTTGTGAATGTGTTTGTTTGCTGATGAAGGCTAACCGCCGCAACGTTCTGTATGTGTCGTAACTCTGTTATGTAAAGCTGCACTACTTTGTGTCATTTTATATTGTTTAGGCAAGATTACGCTCAGTAGTTTGCCATTGCTTTCTGAGCGACCGGCACAGTACCCCGTAAGTCACCGCCGCGGCCAGAACCCCTACAGATTCTCGCCGTACGTCACGCCACTCACGAGAGTACACGGGATGACGGCCAAAACAAAAGTCCTATCAAGCCTGTGTCCTTAGTACTCTTCTTTATAGCAGTGAAGCCTGGACAACTCACTCACATCAAGAGAAACGTTTAAACAGCTTTCATATGCGGTGTCTGCGAAGAATACTTGGTATTAAGTGGCAAGACAAAATCACAAATACTGAAGTACTGGAAAGATCAGGTTGGTGACGGTTTATTCCATGCTCAGTCTTCGTAGACTTAGATGGATATGACATGTTAGGATAATGGATGATGGTTGAATACCAAAGGACATCTTTTTTGGTGAATTACAGATGAGTAAGAGATCTCAGCGTCGGCCTCTACTACGATACAAAAATGTGTGTAAGCGGGACATGATTGATACAGGCATTGATAATGCACACTGGGAGCAAGTCGCCGCTGAACGTGTTGCATGGAGGGCAAATATCAGAAATGGAATAAAGACAAAGGAGAATATTATTTCAGATAAAGTCACACACAGAGCGTGTGAGACGAAAGATGGTGCATTATGGTGGAAATGATCATGTATTCACATGCAATCACCGTGGACGAACATTTACAGCGCGAATTGTCCTTACCAGTCACATTCGCTACCACCATGGGTAGTTGTTATTGTGCCTTTTTGAAGCACAAACTATCGTCTGTCAAATCTGCTTTCACTATGATTATGTCTGTGCGTGTGTTTTTCCTTTCATCCAGCCTTTAGACATATTTTATGTTTTTCCATTAATCTAGCTTTCTATAACATATTTTGTGTTTTTCTATTAATCTAGCTTTCCAAGACATATTTTGTGTTTTTCCATTAATCTAGCTTTCTAGGACATATTTTGTGTTTTTGTCCATGCTCCAGTAACAGCTCAGCAGCTGTCAACTTTTTTTTAAATACCAATTTAGGTCATATTTGGGATTTAAAGTGTTATTTATAATTTCAGACCATTCTCATCTCATCTCATCTCGTTCCTCTTGTACCTTGCTGTATCGGGGTGAAGCATAAACATCGTGAGAGTGCCCGTTTATTGGTTTCATATATTGAGATTCCCATGGACTCTGTTATTTCTTCTGCCCATTTTTTACATGGTCGTCCTCTTCTTCTGCTTCCATTTGGTCTGCACATCATTTTTTTTTTTGTGGTATGCTGTCAGTTGGTAGCCTGGTTATCACATTCAATTAAACGTTAAGATCATTGCTATCTTAATTGTTTCTTCAGTCTTTTGATCAATTTTTTTTTTAAATTGTCATTCAATGTTTTCCATCTGCTTCATTTAGTTGTGTAGTATTATACTTTTCTATTCTATTTTTTGTAGATCTTTAAAGAATCACATTAAATCCTGACAATAAAAAATATGCATCATGAATTAAGGAAACGAATCCTGAATTTGTATATCTTTTCAGCCACATTATATGCTTCTTAAACACGTACCTGGAATAAAGGAGATAACCAGTATATGAGGATATTCTAGATATGGTGTAATCGAAGAATGACAAGAAATAACTGGATTGAAAAATTGATGGACAAATTATGGAAAATATAATGGAGCAAAGACCGTGTACTGTAATACCAAAACAATGACTATGATGGCTTAACCACATTCTGAGAAAGCAACAGAATGCAAAAATGCGAGGGAAAAGAGGAAGAAAAGAGTGGAAAGTAAGTATAAAGATGACATGCACAGGCATATCAGTGTAGACAAAACATGGAATTAACAGGAGTTCCACTTGACATAATTCTATGGAATGTAATAATCAGAAAGCTTCATAACTAACCCACGCGCTGAAATACTTGATGATGATGATGATGATGATGGTGATGATGATGATGATGATGATGATGATGATGATGATGATGATGATGATGATGATGATGATGATGATGATGATGATGATGATGATGATGATGATGATGATGATGATGATGATGATGATGATGATGATGATGATGATGATGATGATGATGATGATGATGATGATGATGATGTTTGTATAGGTATTGCCATATAAAAACTGTGCCATAAGGTAATGTCTGTATTCAAGAGTAGAGATTATTTTTTAAACAATGAATGAATACAAAATTTAGCTTTTGTTTGTCAAAAAGAATGTATGAAGCACAGTGATGTGTGCACATACCTCAAATACAAAGGTTATCAGAGTTGTGATGTGCTTTTAAACAGTGCCTTATCAAAGAAATAGTCCTCTTTTGTGCTTATGTTGTGTTTCAATAGGTTAATTTTGTTGTTTTACAGTTGGTCAGTTGGCAAGAGTCATCCAAAACCTGTTTGTTGCTGGCAGTGAGACAACCAGTACTACAATTCTCTGGTTTGTAATCTACATGCTGCACAATCCAGAAGTACAGAAGAAGGTATAATAACTCAATACCAAACGTTATTCTATTCTTGCAACCAAAGACTTCAGCCATTACTGCTGGTTATTAAAAATCCTGGTATATCATGTAAAGTATTGTAGTCAGTTACAAACAAAAAGAAACTTAAGTTGTATTATGAATATAATTTTGATGAAGAACTGACGTTAGTCATCATCATCAAGTGCCGTGCCGGTTGGCGTAGGCGTTCATGGCTCTCCACAGATCTCGGTCTCTGGTGTTCTGGATCAACTCTGCTGATGATATTCCTCCATGCCACCGTCTCAATCAGTCTAGCATCATTTCTTTTGGTCTGCCTCTGCCTCTCTTCCCCTCGATCTTTCCAGTTGTCAAGATGTTCTCCAATGTCTCTCTTCTCATCACATGACCAAAGAAAGCTGTTTGTCTCTTTCTTATTGTTGTAAGTAGTGTTCTAGTTTCATTAGCCTCTTTCAGGCAATCGTTGTTAGTTACTCTGGCAGTCCAAGGAATTCGTAATATTCGTCTTAAAAAACCACATCTCTGTTGGTTCTAAGTTCTTCCTAATTTGTTCATTTACATTCCAAGATTCTCTGCCATACAGCAAAACTGGTTCTATATAGCATTTTAGCTCTCTCTTTCTTACGGATAGCGATTTATTGCATAAGATACTCTTCATTTTCTGAAATGCGGCTTTTGCCTGCCCTATTCTGCTCTTAATCTCTGTTGCGCATCTTCCATCTGATGTTATACGTGCCCCTAGGTATTTAAAATTATCCACTTGGTTGAGAATTTCCCCTTCTATTTCTATGTCACATTTTGGTGTCCTCATTTTCTTTGATATCACCATTGTTACTGTTTTCTTGATATTCAAGGAGAGTCCTTTCTGTGCACTCTCTGATACTACAATGTCCAATAATTGTTGTAGGTCTGTTGCATTATCCGCCAACTATACTGTGTCATCTGCATAGCGTATATTGTTTATCTTATATCCTCCGATTAGTATTCCTGTCTTCTCTTTGATATCTCTCATTATTACTTCGCTATATAGGGAGAAGAGATCGGGTGACAAGACACACCCCTGTCGTACTCCTAGCTGTATCTGTTCGTAACTACCCTCTTTATTTCCCATTTTAATTGCTGCTACTTGGTTCCAGTATATATTCTTTATTATTCTTAAATCTTTCTCATCAATGTTAATATCTTCCAACATTTTAATAAGCTCATCATGTTTTACTTTATCAAATGCCTTAGTATAAGCTATAAAGCATGAATATATGTCTCTCTGTTTCTCTGTTGACCTTTCTATTAGTGTTCGTAATATATATATTGCATTGTTTGTACCCTTTCCTTCCATAAAACCATACTGTTCTTCACTAATTTCCATTTTTATTTTCTTTCTTGTTCTTCTCATAATTCTGAGTAGAAGCTTAGTGACATGGTTTATGAGGTTGGTTGTATGATAATCTTCACATTCAATTGCTCCTGGTCTCTTTGGTATTGCTATAAATACAGATTTTAGCATGTCGCTCGGTAAATATCCACTGTTGTAAATATCATTCAGCATTTTGGTTAATATATCTACCCTAAATTCTCCCAATACTTCTAATTCTTCTACTGTGATTTCATCTGACCCAGCTGACGTGAGCACATTTGGTTAAACCTTTAAGCAAATGGTCTTTCCCAGAAGTCAAAAGGTTTCCCGACAGAAGTCATAGGGTTTTCTGGCAGAAGTCAAAGGGTGTAGCTGTTGATAGTCCCTGTTGCAAGATGGTTAGCTACACACCTTCATTCACTGCGCCCAGTTCTAAACTTGATTCCAAGCTCCAGCAGTCATACTTGCGAAGATTCATCAAGAGTTATTTCACCTTACACCAAGCGGTCATTTAATGTGAACACTATATCCCTTTATGAGGAGCGGCTAGCCGAGTGGCTAGAATGCCGGATTCTCTTTCAGTAGACCAGGTTCGAATCCTCAGTAGGTTTTGGATATGTTTCTGTCAATGGCAAAAAGAAAAAACCCCGCACAGTTCACGGTGACTGCACTAGCCAGGCGGCCTTAACTTAATTCCTCAGACTCAAGACCTCTCCTTTCCTACACCGCAAGGTACTTTAGACAGTAGATGACAGACAGACTATATCCCTTCTGTACATCTTCAGTGTACCTGCTTTCCGAAGCAAGGAATGAAGGTCGGGGATAATAATCTAATTTTGTAAATGAAATATTGAAGAGCCATTTTAGAGTTGCAGTGGCAGCCTCAATCTCCATTCTCATGCTGGAGGGCGTTGTGTGATATGCTCTGTTCTGTTCAGCAATCACGCTGCCTTTCACTCCAGTTGAGAACCCCAATCTGATTGGTGGTCATGCAGCACATATCTAGTCTACAATATGTCATCATTTACACACAGCTTGAGAACCTATGACATGTTACATGTTTGTATTGAGGTAAAAATAATTGTATTTTCGCATGCTTAGAGAAAGAGTTAGTGCGTTGGTGGTAAATGCGGCGAAGCTAGGCTGATAATGTCATGAGTGAGATTGTACAAGGGTTCAGCGCCTACATTAATAGTCCATAAGGAGGTGGACGACTGACCACCTATACCTGTGTGCTTTCAGGCCTGGAAGGTGTGACGGTCCTATAACATCACAGAGCCATGGCAGGTCACTGCTTCGATCATAGTTTTTGGTTTTATTTTACAGACAGAAATAATTGTATTTTAACCAGTTCAGCATATTTATATTGCATCAGTGAAATAAATGTACTTAACTTGTATAGATATTCAAATAAATCAATAATGTTGTTTTACTTAACCTTGTAGATTTTCAAAGACATCTATGATGTTATTTTACTTAAATTTGCAGATTTTCAAAGAAATCAATGATGTTGTCGGCACAGAGAGGGTTGTAGCTCTGCAAGACAAGCCTCAATTGAACTACTTGAATGCAGCCATCAGGGAAACACAGAGATTGGCCAGTATTGTACCTTTCAAGTAAGTCTCAGAAAGTAAACTAACATTATTATTTCATATCATTACAAGTAGCAGATGTGACACCGGTTTTGTAAAGAATATAAACAATAACTAAAAGGACCCGTGTTCTTCTTCTTCTTCTTCTTCTTCTTCTTCTTCTTCTTCTTCTTCTTCTTCTTCTTCTTCTTCTTCTTCATCTTCTTCTTCATTCTTCTTCTTCATTCATCCAGAGTTTTTTTTCGGATGTGATTGCGTTGTGTCTGTTTACAGCAAAGCTGCTTTCTTGCGCCGTTAGGCCGACACATCCGACTTCTGCGGGCATTTGTTGACCGGGTTAACCATCCCGGGGGTTTCTTAGGACGTTTTATTCTCACTGTTGTGGTGTTATCCCCCATCCCAGCTGGCCCATATAGAACAGCCAAAGACATCCTGGTCAGCCCTCAAGGGAAGGCAGGGGCAGACCATGGGCATTCCCCGCCATCCAAGGAGGCTTCCATACTTGCAGAGCCAACACATAACGCTCTGGTACTGGGCTCACCCAAGGAATCGTCATGTCCTGCACATGGCTGCTTAGCCTCACTTCCGTATATTGGGCCTTCCATTCACCACAGGCTGTTCTTCCGGAAACCAGAAGAATGCAGTCTGCAGATGACATCCACACAATGAGCTTTCGATTCGGACTTTCCACATAATTGATTTGCTATCCAAGCAATATTCGATTTCGTGCCACTAGGACACTTTTTCCACCTTTTATGAAGCCCACACAGTGAGCTTTCGATTCGGACTTTCCACATAATGGATTTGCTATCCAAGCAATATTCCATTTCATGCCTCTGGGTCGCTTTTGTAACCGACATACCTGTGGTATGAAGTGTGGCAGTCTGAATACTTCTTCGTGCACCTTTAAATGTCAACCTGTATGTAGTTAAAGTAAGCTGCGGTAAACTTGAGCTTGTTGATATCTCCATAGAGCTTGTCCTCAAATGGAGCAGGTGTGGGCCAAAATATCTTTCTCTGTTCTGCATATGTTGGGCAATCCTGCAGCAAATGATTTGCTGTCATTTTTCCAGTTCGACAATTACATTCATCGGTATCTCCTATCTTTAGTTTATTGAACAAGTGGTATTTCAGCCTGTTATGTCCTGTGCGGAGTCTGAAGATTGCTACTTGTTCTCTTCGGTCAAGTTTGTAATATGCATCATCCTTCTGGTGGCCTAGATGCTCTGATTCCCATTTAGTTCTATAAGTGCTTGTTATCAACCTCTTTGCCTCATTATAGGTTATGTCTATGTCAGGCTGTGGTAGTCGTCCGCACTCTTTTGCCAGTCTGTCAGCCTCTTCATTTCCAGGTATACTGCTGCCAGAGTCTTGCGTAGGGCAAGATAAGTAGCTCGTTTTCTGGCAAGTGTGAAGCAGTATCAAACTATCAAATCACACGAAGTGAATATCCGAAACCGTTATTTACAAGCTTTATTTACGCGCTGCATTCATTATCGCACAGACATCGCGCAATGAAAATCCATAGCAATCATTACAGCATGAACAATATCAATACAATACATAAGGATACATGCAATCAATATACATATCACTTACACGCCAAAATGTTCAAGCGTTCGAACCAGTCTCCCACTGTCACACAGGCTCGCTCTCAATGCAGATTCAAAACCACTCGCAGACTCATGCGACCTGTCCATACAAACGCCTAACCCGGTCTGCCTGGTCTTTCGTTCTACACGCTAGTCGGCGCTCAAGTCAGCTGGTGTGACCCCTGCAAGGTTCACGGGGTGTACCGCTGACCAGCGGTTATCTTAGCGTCGCTCAGTTGCTGTGCTTGGCTGCTTATACGGGCGTCGTCGAAGACGCCGCATTCCCTCTGTAGTGTTTAACATCACTCAGGGTTGCGCGTTGTTATGTCGCCTGGCGTTGGCACAGCCAACGCGTCGCAACCTCAGATGTGAGACTTTGACACTCTCCACACCCCTTTTTCATGAAAGGATTTCATTTCATGTACAATATACATAGGTGTTATTAAACTTGTCAAAATCGAACATTGTATTTCGTCTACATAACTTACTAGTTATTATAAATATATACAGGTGAATAGTAAACAATATGTATACAACAATTATGTTGCACCATGAAGTACAACAGTCAAGTACAATCTATTTGATGGACATTACCTCGCTGTGACACAGCTAGTCCGGTAGGTCACGGCTAAACTGGCCCCTACCTTAACAACCAAGAACAAAACTACTAAAATCATCAGGTTAAACTGTGAGCATCTCCCTCTGAGATAGCTCCATCATCAGACCTCTGTTTAGAGTTTCTAATGAAGGTCAACAGTTTTGGCAATATATTGTCCATATGTAAATGACGTCACATTGACGTGTTATCTATCAAGTACACATGTTAAGTAGTTACAATACATATTTACACATCACCAAGAATTTAGAGTACTGTCCCTTGGTTATTATACAAAAAATTTAGGAACAATAATTTATCGTCGTTTACATGACATAACTTATCACTACAAATTTATTTCTTAGTGTCATAATTTGATACTTATTGACAAATGTGCACAAAAAGTCACGTTTGTAAAGAAGTAATCAAGTTACGATGCTGAGATTACATATTATAAAGATCGACATATACAATTCCGTATATGGAAATATTTTAAATCACATTTTAATACAATCGTCATAAATTTATAGACTTTTTAGTGTAGTCTGCTAACTTTTAAATTAATATGCAAAAAATACCGGAAGTATACAGCTGTGCTATTTTACACATGTGTTGTGGTGTCATTCACACGACGTTGTTCCATTCTGGATGGATATTATATAAACGGAGTATTAGTTGTTACTATCAGCTGTTGGATCGTTTCTTCCGCCTTCTGCTCGGATTGTAATGTCGCAGTCTTCTTTCGTACCTTGTTAAAACGTCTTGGACACATCGGTCTGGATACATTCAGGATTACTTCACGCTGTAGTGGCTTGGTAAGTTCCTAGATCCTGTAGTGTTGTCCAGTGACACTTGTCTTTGTAGTGTCTGGTTGTTACAATATTTATGTATTTACAATAATAATCACATTCTTTCTCATTCCTTACAGTTATACAACACATTAGTTTACATAATAATGATTCTATTCTTTCACATATCTCACAATTATACACGCATTCATTCGCATAATAATGATAATAAGAATCCAAATATGTACATAAGTTATATACATTCGGAGATACAATCTACCCCATCACATTGTTGTACACAGCGTTACTGACACATTGTAACAATTGGCTGTGGTACTGAGCACTATCTACGTTGCAGTTTTATACACCCTCTGCACTGTGCTCTGGTGTTGACTGGGTATTAGGTTCGTCGTATGGGCATCTCGACAAAAGATCTGCAAGACAGTTTTGGGAACCCTTTATATGGTTAATCTCATAGCTATAGTCCTGCTGAAGAAGGGACCATCTTGCCACCTTGCTGTTACTTGGCGTTCCTCTGGTAACAATTGTCAGCGGGCTATTATCTGTTTCAATAATGAAATGTTTACCTAAAAGAAATCTAGAAAGTTTACGTACCGAAAATACCATGGCAAGAGCCTCGAGTTCCGGTGTATTGTAATTTCGTTCGCTGGTGTTCAGTTTTCGAGAGACGTAGTATACTGGGTACAAGATTTGGTCGTGTTCCTGGAGAAGCACACCTCCAATGGCTACGGAGCTCGCGTCACATCTTAATCTAAAAGTAATATTCAAATTTGGCAATTTTAGAATAGGTGCTCTAGAAAAATATGAAAGAATCTTCGTAAATGCTGGCCTCAAACATTCACTGTTTACGATAACATTGTGATGTTTATTTGTTAGTAAATCAGTGAAACATTTGGTCAATTCAGCAAAATGAGGAATAAATTGTCTATAATAGTTTAAAAGACCTAACACACTTCGCAACTGTTTCTTCGTTGTCGGAAGCGACAATTTCAAAATTCTAGACATGATGTTATCGTCAGTTGATATAAAACCATTTGAGATCTTATAGCCCAAAAATGATATTTCTTGAAAGGCTATATCAACTTTGGAAGGTTTTACAGTCAGTCCATGATGTCTAATCCTGTCAAATGTCTGCTGTAGTGCTGTTATGTGATCTGTCATGTCCTTTGTGTGTATGCAAATGTCGTCCATGTACCAAATGATGTTAGCAATGTCTGTCAAAAGAATTCTTGTCATTCTGACGAAGGTAGCCGGTGCATTGACTAATCCGAAATGTAGTTTACACCATTCGTATAAACCCCACGGTGTGGCAAATGCAGTCAGATGTATACTGTCGGGATGTACAGCTATCTGCCAGTAACCTTTTGTCATGTCAAGTTTAGTAAAATAACGTGAGTCAGATAGTTCAGTCAGGATGTCTTCACAGTTGCTCATTGGTTCTAAATCCAACTGTGTATTGCTGTTGAGCTTACGATAGTCCACACAGAGTCTGATAGTTTTGTCCTTTTTCCTTACTAAAACTATTGGTGAACAAAAATGAGATTGTGAACGTCGAATGATATGATTTGCTTCTAAATCAATGATTTCTTGATGTAATTTTTCCTTATAGTGTATAGGGATAGAATACGGTCTACACTTGATAGGAATGTCGGATGTCAAGATGATTTGGTGCTGAACTAAATCTGTCTGTCCTGGGCTGTCAGAAAAGATCGTTTTGTACTCTTGTATCAGTTGTCTGCAACTGTCAGTCTGTGTCTGCGTCAGTTTAGGATTTACCTTAATGTCCTGTAAGTTGGTCGTCGTGTCAAGAACTGGTGTCGGTATCTCATCAGTGTCGTTATCGTCCGTCTGGTCCACTATGGTGGTGTCTGCTGCAGTTTCTACCTGGTCGTCTTGCCTGTGGTAATATGGTTTGAGCATGTTAATGTGGAAAATTTTGTGTTTGCCCCTAACTGCAATTTCGTAATCTACCGTCGAAATTTGTCGTTCACGCTTGAACGGTCCTTGCCATGAGTCAGTGAGGAGATGTCTATCACTTGGCAAAAGAAGAAGAACGTCCTGTCCTGGTGTCAGTGTAATAGTTCTATTTCCTCTGTTAGCATATTGTCGGTAGATAGCTCCTGATTTTTGGAGAGCTTCTTTAGCTAACACACATGATTTCATAATTCTGTCACGCAATGATGTTACATGTTCATATGACGAAATGGGTTTAGGTAAAGTTGTACTTTCAGTCAACATAGATTCATACAAAGATAATGGGCCGCGTGGTTGTGCACCATATAACATTTCAAATGGTGAGAACCCAGTGCTGGAGTGGGGCACTTCCCTATATGCAAACAAAATTGCAGGCAGATAAGTATCCCAATCTTCAGGGTGTTCTTGGGTTACTTTAGAGAGCATATGTTTCATATCGCCGTTAATCTTTTCCACGATACCGGTCGAATGCGGGTGATAGGGACTGTTGAAGCATTGTTTAACCCCCAACATCTTGGTAAAGGCTTGTGTAGCTGAGGCAATAAACTGGCTACCCCGATCTGAAAGGATGGTGTCAGGGAATCCTACCCTCGCAAAAATATGAAAGAACACTTCCATGATATCTTTGGAAGTTATGTTCTTCATTGAAATCGCTTCTGGCCAACGACTGCATAGATCAATGAATGTTACAATGTACCTATTACCTCTCGATGTTACATGGTTAAGAGGCCCAACTATATCGACCGAGATCTTTTCAAATGGTCTACTAGCCAAATCAGTAACTTGCAATTCAGCTTGTGGGTGTTTACCCTTTTTGACAAGCTTTTGGCAGATGTCACACGATCTGCAATACTGTTTGGTATCGTTGCAAAACTTAGGCCAATAAAATTGAGTAAGTAACCTTGCTCTAGTTTTAGCATACGCCATGTGTCCTGCAAAGGGTATGTCATGAGCTATATTCAATGCTTGTTTGCGGTTTTCTAACGGTAGCACTGTTTGTTCTATAGTGCTGGCACCTTTGGTGTAGTACCGTGTTAGAATTCCGTTCTTCAGAGCAAAGTACCATTGAGCATTCTTTGCTACTCTTGGCTTTTGGCCTACAAGTTTAAAATACTTTTGCAAAGATCGATCGGCTTTCTGAGATGTTATATAACTTCTCCCTAGTTGTCTCAGGAGATGTTACAACTGGACTTACTCGTTGTAAAGCCTCTGTCTGATCGATTTGATCTTGCATCTGTGCAGTAGATCTAGTTACTGCATTTATTACATCACAACGATCATTCTCATCACACGTTGATGTCACATTCACAACATTACATGTATGTTCTGGCGAAGCCAGAATGGCATTTGTACATTCAATTACAGGTGGTAATACATCATGAATGGTGATTTGTGATGAAGGTGAAATTGTAGTATCAATATTAAAAATGACAGTTGATGTAATACTGTCATGTGGCATGTCATTCACTTCAGGAAGGTTTCCAATGATAACATCGCAACAAGGATTGGTTAATGCTGCTCATTTAACCTTTCCTGTAAGGAATGGTGTAGTTATATATGCCCATGCAAGTGGATATTTCTCTATGTTACATGAGAACGTCCTGCATGTGACATATTTACCACTATATTGTGATGGTAAAATGTAATCTCTCTTCACGCCAATGAGCGTACTCCCGCTATCACGTAAAACTGTGGCAGCTCTACCATTAACATACCCCTGGTGGATGTTTAGTTTACCTTGGGAGTTTACTACAAAATTGTCATTGGTAACAGGTATAGAATGGCCGCGTGTTAACACGCCATCCTCATGAAATTGATCACAAATGGTACATTTTTCATAATGGAACACATCAATGGAATGTGCTGAGTTTACTGGGTGATCTTGTACACTTTCATCTTCTGAAGAAGAACTGTCAAACATGGCTGCATTAGCCTTTCTGGTCATTGCCTTGCCCTTACAATCCTTACGCCAGTGACCAAAAGCTTTACAAAGATAACATTTGGTAAGACTTCTGTAGTTCTTCCTTTCTTTATCTTGCTTAGAAATGTAGTTCTGCAAGTAAACAGTGTACCCAGGATGTTGGTCACACATATCATTTTCATTGTGTGATAGGTTGCAATATCTGCACTGATAAAATTTCTCTGCAGCTTGTTTATGTGGTCTTTGTTTGTTATTTGACCTTGACTGATATTTGCCATATGTAGCTGCTGCTACAAAGTCTGTGCTGGTCAGACTACTAGAGAAACATTGCTTATTGGCTGCAAAATAACCAGAGCCACGACTTTCAATCTGTTGGACACTTTCACACTGACATTCCAACAAAAATTTAGAAAATGGGGGTGGGAGAGATGTGATAATCTTATCTCTCAACATAAGATCAACTAATTTGTCATAACTTCCATTTACTTTGGCTGCTGACAGCCATTTAGAAAAAATATTCTGAATTTCTGAGATGTACTCAGAGAACGTGTGTGTAGGCTTAGGCGACAACTTCCTAAACTGTTCTCTATAACCTGATTCATCCAGTAAAAAATGTGACATAATTTTCGCCTTAATGTACAGATAATCTTCTTTCAGGTCATTTGGGATCGACTCTATGACTTTCAGAGGTTCCCCAGAAAGACTTCTTACATATACTATACCCCATTCAGGTTTTGGAATTTTATAATGATCCATGACAAATTCAAAATTTTGGGTGAATGCTGCTATGCAATCACCTGTGTTGTAACTTTTAATCAGACCTTGGTATTTCTTGTAAGGTTGATCTGTGTCTGTTTCTCTATTATTTTTATCTTTAGAAGATTCAGCTTTTAGCTGTTCAATTTTCAGTTGTGTTTCTTGCTCTTCTCTCTTGCTTTGGGCTAAGATCTCAGCTTGCCTCACTGCAGCTTCTGACTGTTTTAGAGCAGCTTCTGATTGTTTTAGAGCAGCTTCTGATTGTGCCTGTTGAAGCTTAGAGCAGCTTCTGATTGTGCCTGTTGAAGCTTTAGAGCAGCTTCTGAGTCCTTTAGAGCAGCTTCTGCTTGTGCCTGCTGAAGCTTTAACGCCCTTTCGGCCGCTCTCTCATTTCGCTCACCAATTTGCTCCTGTTTCAAGAGATATTCTGCATATTTACTTTCACTCCATGCTCTCAATCCCTCCCCAGACATATTCATTTTTAAACCCATTTCAATGAAATCGTTTAAAGAAGACATGATGAACAATACGTATGATGAAATGAATATAAACAAAATTACTTATGGTGTTAGTAATTTACAAATATTTCTAGCACAGTTGATGTTTAAAGCCAGACTAACGAAAGTATAAAGAGGAATGAAATAAAATTTATACTCAAGTAATCCTTGGGCAATGTGCTGTTCAGTGGTGCTCGAAATCACACTGGAACGTCCTTCGGGTTGACGCACAAAAAATAATTTTTGAAGTTCATAAGGTTCAGGTAAAGTTGACCCAAAAAACCTGTACTTTTGAAACTAAACGAAATTAGAACGTTTGTAAGTGTATGGTGTATGTAATGTCACTGAAGTATGTATAGGTTTGTATGCTGTCAAGTATTATTGTTAGTCGTTACCACAATCAACAACTTTCACGCTCACACTAACCCTACTCAATGACATTCATGGGCACGGCCGCCATTTTGGATTTTAGGTACAAAATTGGTTGAATTTGGCGATAAGTCTGAAGACGCCTCGGTTGGCTTCAAATAATGTCTTCACACTTATAATTTAATGAAATCAACACTATTTAACCGTTAATTTACCCTAATCTGTGACTTGCGCACTTCTATCAACATCTTCACATTCGATTCAAAAACTCGGACCAAAAAATCTACAAGTTCGCATTCAGTTCAAAACTCGGACGAGAAACCCACGTTCGCACTTGTCAGAGTCCTGCGTAGGGCAAGATAAGTAGCTCGTTTTCTGGCAAGTGTGAAGCAGTATCAAACTATCAAATCACACGAAGTGAATATCCGAAACCGTTATTTACAAGAATTATTTACGCGCTGCATTCATTATCGCACAGACATCGCGCAATGACAATCCATAGCAATCATTACAGCATGAACAATATCAATACAATACATAAGGATACATGCAATCAATATACATATCACTTACACGCCAAAATGCTCAAGCGTTCGAACCAGTCTCCCACTGTCACGCAGGCTCGCTCTCAATGGAGATTCAAAACCACTCGCAGACTCATGCGACCTGTCCATACAAACGCCTAACCCGGTCTGCCTGGCCTTTCGTTCTACACGCTAGTCGGCGCTCAAGTCAGCTGGTGTGACCCCTGTAAGGTTCACGGGGTGTACCGCTGACCAGCGGTTATCTTAGCGTCGCTCAGTTGCTGTGCTTGGCTGCTTATACGGGCGTCGACGAAGACGCCGCATTCCCTCTGTAGTGTTTAACATCACTCAGGGTTGCGCGTTGTTATGTCGCCTGGCGTTGGCACAGCCAACGCGTCGCAACCTCAGATGTGAGACTTTGACAACCGCAATGTGATTCGGATCCACTGTATTACAACTTTTTTGGATTTCTGGCATAGACCATGGAGTGTTGCTCTTAGGTCAGCTAGTTCTGTGCTGTTATTGATCTTCAGTATTGAGACAGCTAACTTTGCATCTGTGAAGATAGCTATTTGCTTCTCTTTATTTTCCTCCATGAAGAGCATTTCTGCTGCAGTTTTCAGAGCCTCTACCTCCGCTTTGAAGTTACTTGAAAATTTTCCAGTTGCCACTGAATGTGTTTTTTTCACTCCATTTTTTAAATTTAGGAGAATTCCTCCTCCTCCATTCTCTATTGAATTTTTGGCTGATCCATCTGTATATGCATGGGTCCAATTGTTGCTTGGGTAATGTTCTTTTATGTAGTTTAGGGTTATTTCTCTTCTTTCAGTTTCATGCTGAGTGTTCTTATTCTCAATACCAGGAATGTTTTCTATCATCTCAGGCAATTGCTGCTGTCTCCAAGCTGGGAACTTGTGTGCATTGTAAATGGGTTTGACTGGTGATATGTTAAGTATAGGATCTGCCCTAATCTTTCGTTTTGCAGTTTCTACAAAGTTGCTACGCTTCAGTCTTCCCTTTCCAAAACCATTAAACCTGTTATACATAGGGTGGTCTGTCAATCTTCTAAATTTTTCTGCTTGTTGCTGGGCTCTGCTATCTCTTCTATCCTGCAATGGTTGTAAACAAGTGATCTTTTCTAGTTCATTAAAAGGCGTTGTCTTCAGGCTTCCAGTTATGATTCGCATTCCTTGATTTTATACTCTACTTATTTTGTTAAAGTTTGACTTAGCTGCTGTTGCCCAAACTGCAATGCCATATTCCAGTACTGGCCTCACCCGTCCTGTATATAACTTCTTGAGAACTTTCTCATCTGCTCCCCACGTTGTACCAGCAAGCTTTTTCATTATTGCCATTCTTTGCCTTGCTCTTATTCGATTTTTCTCAACCTGTGTTTTCCATGTCAGGCGACGATCAAAGGTGACTCCTAGATAGTTTGGATTTTCTTCATGGCGCAATATATTTCCATCCAATACCAGTTTAGTTTGCTGAGTTTTATTTGAGAGGGAGAACACTGTGCATGTTGTTTTCTCCTCACTTATCTTCACTAGCCATGATTTTGACCAGTCCTGTAGCGCTAATAGGGCTTGCTGTATTCTGCTGTTAGCTGTACTAATATATTCTTCAGATGTCCATATGGCTAGGTCATCTGCAAATGATGATGTGTGTACTCTGGCTGGAAAATTTTCCGTGATGTTATTTATATATGCTAGGAATAATGTTGGTGAAAGAACTCCTCCTTGGGGGACACCTTGCTCCAACAGCATCATTTTGCTGGTTTGTCCTTGTACTTTTGTCTTGTAAGTTCTGTTCTCAAGGTAGTGGCTGATCCATTTGTACATTTTCCCACAAACATGCATTTTTTTTCTCTTGGAAGGCATCCTCTATTTCCTGAGCTATATAGGTTATCTGATCTTCAGTTGATCTGTACTTTCTGAATCCTGCTTGGTGTGGTGTTAAGAGTTGGTTTTCTTCCAGATGCCATGTTAACCTGCCATTGATAATGCGTTCCATTAATTTTCCTACACAGCTAAGTAGACTGATAGGTCGATAGCCATTTGGTTCTTCCAGGTATTTTCCTTTCTTTGGGACTGGAATTAGTATAGCTTCCTTCCATGCCTGTGGGACTATTCCTCTCTTCCAGCTGTAATTTAGGACTGCTAGTAGTTTCTTTTTTGCCTTAGTGCCTAGTCCTATTAGCATTTCATTTGTGATTCCATCCTTTCCTGGTGATTTCTTCTTTTTTGGGGTATTCATTGCCTGTTCCATTTCTTCCATTGTTAGATTTGCCATCATATATTCTGCTGCTGTCTCTGTATTACTATGATGTATCTGTTTATCTTTGATTGCTTTCTTCTGTTCGGTTGTAATATCAATGTGGTTTGCACTGGCATAGTGTTCCATTAGTGCATTTGCAGCCTTTTTTCCTTTAAGCAAGGCATTTCCTTGTTTAATTGTTATTTGTTTGTTTCTAGGTCCTTCATTATTCATGGCTTTCACTAGTTTCCATACTTTGTTTCCATCCCTGTCAAAATTCAGGTTTTCTGTTTTTTCCCTCCAACAATCTCTTGTTGTTTGATTTACTGTTCTTTTATATTTTGCTGAGATGGCTTTGAGAGAGATGTTCGCTTCAGTTGTTTGTTCTCTCTCTGCGGTCTTCCTGGCATCTTCAACTTTGTCCTCCAAAATTTTTAGTTCTTCAGTCCAGTATGGTTTGTAATTTTTCCTCGCTCCTCTTGGAATAGACTCAGTGGCCGCCTATATTATTGCTCTGTTTAGACTTTCCACCATTTGCTTCATGTTGCCATATCGTGTATTTATGTTTTCACAATATTTGTCTGTTAGTATGGCAAATCTGTCCCAATCTGCTCGTTTGTAATTCCAGCGGGGCAAAGGCTTTTGCTCCTGTGGAACATACTCCATATTCATTACAAGCTTGATTGGTCTGTGGTCACTACCTGCTAATTGGTCAAGCACATGGCGATCAATTTTGTGGAGGATGTCTCCTGTGCAGAAAGCTAAGTCTGGAGTAGAAGTGGTAAACCATCTTCTGGAGTAGAAGCTCGGTGTGTCATCCGCTTTGTTGAGTAGATGGAGATTTGAATCTATTTCCCAGTCCTCCTCTTCATCTCCTCTTTTGTCAGTATCTGGGTATCCCCATCTTTCTGAACGGCTATTAAAGTCTCCGACAATAACGCAGTTTGTGTCAGTTACTTTCATGTTTGAGAGTGTAAGATCCTTATCCGCTGGGTTATACAGATTGTAAATTCTTATTTTCACGTCCTTTATCATTATATCAACACCTATAATTTCCGTTTGGTTGTCAGAGATCACAGATACTTCGCTGCAAGGTATTGTATTTCGTGTAAGTATTAGAACTCCTCCTTTGTGTCCTTCGCGGTCGAAACGTGTTGCCTGATATCCTCTGACTGAGAATTTGCGATTGGCGTTGAGGTGTGTCTCTTGAATGCATGCCACATCTATTCTATCTTTATGAAGACGCTGTGTTAGGGAGACTTTCTTGTTATAAACTCCTTCGGCATTCCACTGTAGTATGTTGAGTGTCCGGGGTATTTGGTCAATAGCTCTTAACCAACTCCTCTGTGCCTTGACTCCACAGCACAGGTGAAGGTGACCACCAGTAGTCATGGGTGGACCCCCTCGAGGCAGGGGGCCCGGCACTATCACCGCCTGATGGGACTTCGCGGGATTAGCACCATAACGATTAATTTTGATTTGTGACATCATGAATTAAGTTACGTTGCACTACTTTGTCAAGCCTGTGGCTCAGTGCATCCGATTTCGACAAGCATTTGTTCGGGGTGCTTTCCCTAGCCTTTGACTGTCCCCAGTCTACCTACAAGGCAGTAGGTTTGTGTGTCGTTTGGTCTGGTCCCTCTCCCTTGACCTGTCCGACATGGGTGACCCTACGAGTAGCTGTGCTACCGTCGGCATAGCTCTTGGGGTCATTGGAACACACAAGCCCCTCTACCTCGTCACGGTGGACACACAGCAGAGGTGGACCCGTGTTCAAATGCCATAGAAATAAATTGTACGCAAACAGATTATTACCCACAAGGCTGTTGGCATTTCATTGGGTATGATTAGAGAAATTAGACGTTGACAGTCAAATTTTTTGGACATGTTATGAGAAGAAATGGATTGGAGAACTTAGTGAAAACTGGCAAGATCGAAGGGAACAGACCAAGAGGAAGACCGAGAGAAAAATACATGGATGGCTTGGCCACATGGCATGGACGAGACAGGAACACTGAGCTGATCCACGACTCTGGTGATCGAGTGAAATGGCGAGTCATGACCGCCCACGCTTCCCGGCATGGCACATGATTGATTGATTGATTGATGTTAGAAGCAGAGAATTACAAAGGACAACAGAGACAGGAAATCATGATTGAGTTTGCAGAACTGCTTGGAAAACAGCCACCAATAGAGCTTACCACCTTATATAATAAAAGTATCTTTGCTGTTTGGCTATGGGAAACATAATTTGATTTAACATTGCCCAGAGATGGTTTCATTTTTTTTTTTCCACACGAGAATGCCTTATGCGGTTCTTAATTAAACCAGCAGTGTTTTTTTTTTTTTTTTGGTGCATCGATGATTTTATTTTAACTAAGCCAGAAATATGAGTTAATCATATTATAGAATATCATAGAATGCACTATAATGAACTGTTGGTTGTAAATAGCTGGTCATAGAAAATAAGTTAGGATTAGACTTACATTTTCTTACAACAGAATTGTTTTTCTTTTAATTATCCACGAATAAGAATGTGCAAAAATCTGCTGTTTGTTTTACATGGTACTATATGCAAAATAAGAATCTCTAAGGCAAATGTAGTCTTTTGCAGGATGGAAAACATACCAACAAATAAAAAGCTGTCAACTGTAATGAGGCAAAGTATCTTCAAGTGGAATTTATACTGTTAGATGGATTGAAACATGAAAAATAAGTACAAGAGCTGAATAACATCTCATGGCAGAGGAAGCATGGTTTCCAAGGAAAATGCAAAGAAAACTATGACCATACAGACAAATCAACAAGCAAGTCTTACAAGAAACAAATTAAAACTGGTAAGACAAAAAGATGTACAAAGCCAAGACCTTTTTGTACATTATGAGGAGAAATAACCAGAAAACGTAGTGACAACTGGCAAGAGTGCTGGGAAGAGAGCAAAGGGAAGGCAGAGAGGTAAATAGCAGGATGGCTTGACCCCATGGTATCATTAAAACAAGAACAGAAAGCTGATCCAAGACTGGCGCTGATGTGAGGTGGCGACCATTGAACGCCCGTGCTGATCGGCATGGCACATAATTCTGATGATATGCCAATATTAATATAACGTGTTTAGTTCTTGTTCGTAAGAGATCATAGTTGTGTATTTAATTGCTTGAACTATTTTACCTCTCCACATGTTTTGTGAAGTCTTCTCCATACAAACACTGTGGAAGTAAAAGTCAGAGGGTACACCATTCCAGCAGGCACACCAATTATGCCAAACTTGGACTCTGTTTTACATGATGAAAACATCTGGGGTGACCCAATGAACTTCCGGCCAGAGCGGTTTTTGGACAAAACAGGGAAGCTTATCAACCGAGAGGAATTTATACCTTTTTCACTTGGTATGAACTTTTCTTCTGTTAAAATTTTTTTTTTTTTTTTTCATTAATATTGCTATATTTATGAGTAGTTCAGTATATCATTGAACAGGTACAAGCTGGTAAAGATAAAATTACTCTGTTTGAATATCTGTAATTATATGCATAAAAAGTGCTTGCAATTGTTTACATTATTATTTGTGTCATGTATCATCATACAACTAAGAATTCGTTCTGACGCAGTAATTCAGTCATGGGAACTGCAATAGCACAGAGGCTAGCACGTGGTCATTTGTTTAACTCATCCATTGCCAAAGGATAATATATTGCCACATGTTACGTTCCCATATGGACAAAAAGACCATAAATGCCAAACTAGGGTCATCGTGTTATGTGTTTTGTTTCGTGGTATTATCCGCATTTTAATGCTCAGTGAACGGAAATCTCCATTGTAATACATGTTCACTTCCCCATTGTAATACATGTTCACTTCCCCATTGTAATACATGTTCACTTCCCCATTGTAATACATGTTCACTTCCCCATTGTAATACATGTTCACTTCCCCATTGTAATACATGTTCACTTCCCCATTGTAATACATGTTCACTTCCCCATTGTAATACATGTTCACTTAATTGTGTGCCATGTTTGGTCCAAACCTACTATTTGTTTGGCTCTGAATCATTTAAATCTCCTTCTTCAAGGCGGACATTTTTCTTCACTGACCTTGACCCCCCCCCCCCCTCCCTCCAGTCTAAACATATGTACCAGGGAGGTTCCTGAGAAGTTAAGGCAGCTGGTGTGATACTGACCACACACCGAGTATAGATTGACCTGTACAAATATCAGGCTAGCACCATATACCCAGTAAACTTCAAAGCATGGAAATTGATCCACTGCTTTAATGTTTACTACACCCAGTGACTAAACAGGAGTACTTTATAATAATATTTCCCCAAGCAGGAACCTGAAATGGGTCAGTGAGGTGATATGGCCATCACATTATGTAAGCCTGAATGCACGGAGTAATAAGTGTTTTAATTTCATTAAATCTAATGCCATGTGAAAGTAGTTTTAATTGTCTGCATTGTCTACATTTATTACAATGCATAAAGACAACTTTGGTTCATTTATTGTCTGTATTAAATGTCCCTTTCAGGAAGACGTGTGTGTTTAGGCGAGTCACTGGCCAAAATGGAGCTGTTCTTATTTCTGTCTGCTTTGGTTCAAAGATTTGAGTGTCTACCAGCTAAACCAAACATCTTGCCTCCTCTGAAATATACATTTGGAATTACATGCCCACCAGAAGCTTATGAGGTCAGATTTGTTGAAAGAAGAAACTAGCAAAAATCTTTCTTCAGGATCGAAATCAACGGATTGTACCTGCCACCACTGCTTACACTTATAGATGCCGTGTGACAATGTATCACTATTTGATTATAACCATATTTATCAGTTGTACTGTCAGGAATTAATTTTTTATAGTGTGTTAAATGAGTTTCATTGTTTCATCACTGTGCACACATAGATTACATGATGAAAGGCCAAACATGTTCTACAGGGCTGTTTTCTGTATTGCAAGTGGGGAAAGATATGTCTCGCAATCATTCAATACTAAACTCACAGCTATATGCAACTATAGAGAAACTCCTGACAATAATAAAAGACATGTGTAATGGGGTAGACATCAAAGGTGTAGTCACAATTTGTTGAAAGTGACATATCAAAGATGTGGTCACAATTAGTTGAAAATCCTCCATTAAACTTGTTCTAGGAGCTGTCCATGATGAAATGGTCAATCCGTCTGCTGAAGTTTTAGACTGCATCATTCAGACCACGCGCTGAATTTTTCCAGCGACCCTGAAGGGTCATCGCTGAGTTATAGCTAAAGCCATAGAGCTCATGATTTGTGTGAGAGACTGTGTGATTTGTGTGAGAGCCTGAGCCAGATAGAGTAAATCCATATACAATGCAGTTGATCCTCTCACCTGTAACTTTTAAACAAATCCTGTACCAACCAAACATGATCCATTGAATGTTACTTTAGGCATAATTTGCTTTTCTTACTTCCATCTGTCCCATCCATCAATTGGTTGGTTGGTTCATTAGAAGGCCTCTGAAATACTTCTAACTCTTGAGTCTGCTGCTCAAATGCTCAGGCAATCTGAGCCCTGTAAAGCACCTGCGTCTTTGGAATAAGATTGGTGTAGAGACTTTCCTCCAAAACCATTATCGAAGTACCTCCGCTGGGACTATGTTGCTGACATATCCTTCCTCCGTCTAAGCACAGGAAACAGCGGGATATGCCAAACCAGTGCTTGAGCTTCATATCTGTGGAAAGGTTTGACCATCCTTGGAATATTAGCAAGCCTGGGAACACAGTCTGTGGATAGGCTGCAGCACTGAGAGATGCTATGTAGTTCTTGACCAGCGTCAGTCCTAGTACTTGACTTGTGACTTCTGCAGACCATCCAACTGTTAGCTGGTTGGTTGGTTTTGTGTTTGGTTGGTTGGTTAGAAAACCCCTGAAAGACTTGAGTTCAAACTTTTGAGTCCACTGCTGATCAGCCAGCTGTTAACAACTCTTTTTAAGCCAACTCTTTAACGCCTTCTATTCCTTACATTTGTTACTTGAAGCCAGTGTATCCACTTGATGCTAGTTTCCACCCCAACAGACAGTACTTTAAAATAAAAGTTGTCTGGAACTGAAAGAGTTAATAAATAATTCCCATTTTTATGCTTTCAAATATGAATTTCAAGTGTTTCCCATGCATTGATCATTAAATATCCCTTGATCCCTATGTATGTCAAATTGGTGATTATTCTGGTCCAGTATATTGTTGCCGGCTTCGTGGCTTAGGGGTTATGACTTTTCTCCGTAATCTCGTATACTCTCGTCGGTAACGTGATGACGGTGAGAATCAGCAGTAGTTCGAATCGCATCGGTAATTTACGGGGTATGTGAGCCGGCCGCTCAGAAAGCAATGGCAAACTACTGAGCGTAATCTTGCCAAGAGATCAACATACAGCTGAAAGAGGCTGGTGTTGACAGCGATGTCCTGTAAAGGATATGCAAAAAAAAAGTATATTGTTATGTTGAGTCATTGGTCAACATGAGTCACTGGCTGTTACTAATCTCTGTTTCTGAAAACGTATTTTATATTTTCTTGTAACATAGTGCTCTATATTTGTTATATTTGTAATTTTAATGATGTTTCAGTTTTCTTGCTTACCAAGAAATTGTTTGGGCTGGGTTAAGTCCCTGTCAGGGGTAGGTTTATATTTTTCCTACCAGCTGTGAGGTTAACCTGGTCTTATAAAATTGGTATCAAGTAATTTTCAGAATGTTCTCGGAATTGTCTAGAATTGTAACATGGCGAGGGAAGGAAATTGTGCACTCATCTGAAAATGACTTGAGATATGTGAAGGCCACACACTTCACACCCCTACGGCATGGGCGGGTCTATTCTTTCTGTTCCAAACTCCTCCCATAGATCACTCAAGTAGAGTATCGGCACAGTGCACAAACTTAGTAGCACTGACTGGGGCCTATCTTTACCTTCTCTAACTTTCAAGAAATGCTGTTAGAAAAACATATTTTCAAGTTAGAAAACTACCCACCCCCTGTTGATCTAAATTTGAAATTAAACAAATAAACGTATATCTTTAGCAGAACTATATTTTCCTGTTGTGGATATGATCATGTATTGTTACTGTAGTTACCACATATAAGCAGTATCAATTACCTCAGAATTTGTTAGTTGACTTATGGAAGACATTTTAAAATATTGTAATCATATTATTGTATTTGTTCCAGAGATATTGAAATAATCATTTGTTCCAGAGATTTTGAAATAATCAGAGGAAACATAAATATGACCGTTTTCTTACTCGTTTATTTAAAATAATTGAATTGAGATAATGATACAAGAGAGAAAACAACTGTTCTGACTTCAACATAAGATTAGCTGTGAAACATTTACCATGGAGAGAAAGACATGATGCAAAATGAATCAGTTTATCTTCCTATCCTATTTGATTGTTTTTTTCTTTGCTGCAAATTGTTTACAATTTTGTGGTTAATTGTTACTTTGCTAACATCTTTAGTGCGGTCTTTGGCATTATTTTTACTTATGAAAAATAATGTTGTCAGCTTTTCTGATTATTTACATTAACTTATTAATAAATATATTCTTGTAAACTGTTGTTATTGATCAAAGACGGCGTGAATTAAGCGATAAACAGGTGTGTAGAGACCATTGTACTTATATATATATATATATATATATATATATATATATATATATATATATATATATATATATATATATATATATATAAAGTTACTTAAGCAATATGGCTAATTATATACCAAACAATTGTACATTTTTGTCTTTTGTTTTACAGTGTCTCTTTTATTTTTACTGATGAAGAAATAAAGATGTCGTAATCATGATAGTGTTACTGTTCGAAGACGAATGGTGGCTAGTTTTTTTTAATGTTAATTGTTGATCAGATGGAAATGTAACATATTTGACAGTTTATATCTTAATTTACTTCATTTGGCAACTTCTATTTGCCAGTTTTGAGGTGAATCATCTTAATAAGAATAAATGTCTTTATAATCTCCAAAGATTGCCCAAGTAATAAGACGTAAGCAACATCGCTGTTAAAATGGTACAGAATTATGTGTTCCATATAGAACATGTTAGTCATATTCAAATGATACTATAGTCTGTTTATTTTTCTTCTGCCCCAATATAAAATTCCATATCTCAGTAACCAACTGAGGGAAAATTATGAGATTTAGCATATAACCTTATCATTATGTCAACCCAACAAATTTTTCTTTGTTCTGGAGATTGTACAGCAGATTTCAATGTTTGTTTATATGCGGTATATAATTTACGCCTCAGAGATTAATTCCATAATTTTAAAAGTGTTACAGCTTCACCAAGGCACATCCGCGCTTTTTTTTTTTAAATTGTCTCGTGGTTTCCGTTTTGGCACAAACTGCGCGCAGTTAAATGGATTGTTCAGAGGTGTCTTCAGTGTGGGTTCTTTCATGAAACATGATTATATAAATAAATATATAAATAAATCTTACCATTAATATATTATTAATAGCTAATATTTGAATGTGTAAATATTGTTCAATGGAATTGAATGTGAAATTGTGTACACTTCAAAGAATAGCTATGAAGTCGTACACATATTTTTGTCAAGAAGCTGATCGCAGGAAACTGTTTCATACTGTTACAAATTCCAACAACAAAAAAGAACAGTGCATGCATTGGATTTGAGTAAACGGTCATTTCGTCGATGGGTGCAAGAATCTGGAATGAAACCAACACGCGACAAGCAAACGGTAGGTAGAAAGGCAATTGTAGACAGCTTTGACAAGGATGTCATCAGGCAAGTTATTATAAAAATGATGGATTCCAAAGAAACAGTGACTGTAAGAAAACTGAGGGTTTGGTTGAGAAAGAACAATAACATAGAGCTATGCAAAACAACTTTGTGGAAAATTATAAGTAAATTCAATCAATCAATCAATCATGTGCCATGCCGGAAAGCGTAGGCGGTCATGA
The DNA here is from genome assembly GCA_963921405.1 of Cepaea hortensis. Taxonomy (NCBI): domain Eukaryota; kingdom Metazoa; phylum Mollusca; class Gastropoda; order Stylommatophora; family Helicidae; genus Cepaea; species Cepaea hortensis. The sequence goes on from OY992881.1 coordinate 45,567,580, forward strand.
CTCGCCATTTCACTCGATCACCAGTGTCGTGGATCAGATCAGTGATCCTGTCTCGTCCATGCCATGTGGCCAAGCCATCCATGTATTTTCCTCTCGGTCTTCCTCTTGGTCTGTTCCCTTCGATCTTGCCAGTTGTCACCAAGTTCTCCAATCCATTTCTTCTCATAACATGTCCAAAAAATTTTGACTGTCTACGTCTAATTTCTCTAATCAGTCTACGATGTTCACCTTTCTCCTGTAGTACTTGGTCATTGGTTTTTCTGTCTGTCCATGGTATTATTTGCATTTTCCTCAGAAACCACATTTCTGCAGCCATCAGATGCTTTTCAGCTTGACTGCCCATTGTCCAAGTTTCATATCCATACAAAAGAACAGGCTCTATGTATACCCTCAACACTCTTTTTCTCGTTTCAATTGACAACTTTTTATTGGTCAGAATGTTTTTCATCTTGCTAAAGGCTACTTTCGCTATGGCGATTCTTGTTCTAATCTCTTCAAGGCATCTCCCATCAGATGTTATGACTGTTCCAAGATAATTGTACCGATTCACTTGTTGAAGAATATTTCCATTTACTTGCATATTACATTGTGGCACTTCTTCCTTCCTAGTGACGACCATAACCTGAGTCTTTTTACAATTTAATTCTAACCCCAGTTGCTCACTGTGTACAACAACCGCATCTACTAATTGTTGCAGGTCCTGCGCATTGTCTGCAATTAATACTGTATCATCTGCATATCTAATGTTATTGATGTTTCGTCTTCCAATGCTGATTCCATTTATAACCTCTACATTTCTGAAAATATTTTCACTGTATAGGGAAAAAAGATCTAGAGACATCACACATCCCTGCCTAACACCTCTCTTAATTAGCTGATACTGTCCCACTTCATTATCTATCCTTATTGCAGCTTGTTGTTTCCATTATATGTTTTTTATAAGTCTAATGTCTTTCCCATCAATTTGTAGATCTGCAAGCATATCCACCATGTTGACATGTCTAACTCTATCAAAAGCCTTTGTATAGTCAATAAAGCAAAGATGTATATCCTTGTTTACTTCTATAGCACGTTCAATAACTGTTCGCAGCATATACACAGCATTTACTGTACCCTTTCCTTCTACAAACCCACATTGTTCTTCCCCTATTTCAGGTTGTATCTTCTTCTTCACTCTTTGCATGATAATTCTTAGCAAAATCTTTGTGATGTGACTCATTATACTAATTGTTCTATGTTGATCACATTCCAAAATTCCTGATTACTTTGGGATTGCAATAAATACAGAGTTACATAATTCAGGAGGTATATCTCCAGTATCATATAATGTGCTCAGCAGTCTGGTGACTTGATCTAGTCCAAATTCTTCTAAAGATTTAATCATTTCTGTTGTGATGTTATCTGCACCGGGGGCCTTGCCAGCTTTCATATGCTTAAGAACATTTCGAACCTCCATCTCCAAAATTGGTGGTCCTTCATTATTAAATCTAATATCATACTGTTCGTCTCTGTTATCATCATAAAGGTGTTTCACATAATCTGTCCATACATGTAGAATCTGGTCTTTTTCTATTATGATTTTGCCATCTTTAGTTTTTAGACACCCTGTTGATGTACTTGTTCTTTTATTAGTAAGTTCCTGAATTCTTTTGTGCACTAATTTGGTATTTTGACTGTTGTGTTGTTTTTTCAATCTCTAAGCACTTTTCCTCAAGCCATGATTCTTTTGCCTCCTTACATAATATTCTGACTTGTCTGTGGATTTCTTCATATTTGACAGAATTATTTTTGTTGAGTCTTCTTGTTTCCATGAGATGTAAAATTTCTTCAGTCATCCATTTCTTACAACCCACCTTCTTTAATTTTGGAATAGTTGTTTCTGCAGCCACATTGATTGAATTCTTCAACGTTTCCCATTGATCATCCACATCCTGGAATAATATCTCTAGATCAGACAATATTTCAAATCTTTTCTGTACTTCTAAGTTGAATTTGTTTTGTATTTCCTTGTCATTACTCAATGTACACAAATCATATTTAGTGTTTCCTGTTATATACTTGACTTTCTTTAACTTTATCCACAATATTCCTGTGAGTAATCTGTGGTCACTATAACAATCAGCACTGGGAACTGTTTTTGCTACTGTTAGCGCGTTTCTAAATCTTCTGCTAATGAGAATGTAGTCAGTCTGGTTTCTAATCCTGCTATCAGGACTCCTCCATGTTCATAATCTTCTAGGGTGTTGCTTAAACCAGGTGTTTCCTACAATCATTTCCTGTTCTTTTGCCCACTCCACGAGTCTGTATCCTCTTTCATTTCTCTCTCCTAAACCATAGTTTCCTACTGTGTATCTATCCCCTTGATTTCCTACTTTTGCTTTGAAGTCCCCTATTATGATGTTTATTTCTGAATTTTTACATTTCTTTAAGGCAGCCTCTATGTCATTATAAAATACTTCTACACTATCTTCACTGGATTCTCCTGTTGGGGCATATACTTGAATAATATTTATGCTAAAAGATCTGCCACTTAATTTAACTAGTAGAACTCTGTCCGACACGGCCCAATATCCTTGAACAGATTTTGATGTTTTCCGGTCCAAAATAATTGTCACTCCCCTATGACGATCTTCACCTCCAGAATAAATAATCTTGAAATCGTCATCTATTTTAATGCCTGATCCTGTCCATCTCGTTTCTCACATACCTAAAATATTAATTTTTAACCTTTCAATTTCTTGTTTTATGTTGTCTAATTTTTCGTCGTTGTTTAACGTCCTAACCTTCCATGTTGCTAATTTTAACGTCTCTGTCCTTGTATTGCGATGATCAGTCTTTAAGCGAATCATGATATACTAGGCACTTTTAAAGAGGTAGTTTGCCGTTGCTTTCCTCGATGGCAGTAACCTTACTGGTCGGAGACCGCAGCCATTGACTCAAGAAGAGCTCTTCTGCCTGCCGTCATGAATTCGAGACCATGACCAACGAATATCTGTCGGCTACCCTCAAAATTTCATCCACCACCTGCCTTCCGTAGCATCTTTTGAAAACTTCCAATAAAAGAGAACAAAATAACATCTCATAATCCACAGGAAAACACTATTCGCAGGAAATCCATAGGAAATCACACGAAATCCAAAGGAAAACACTAAATAGCGTCCCCCCGAAAAGTTACGAGTCATCTTGTGACCATTGTACCGGAAGTACCTCTGAGTACTACGGATATTAGGCTTCACTTTTAGAAAGGAGGTAGAAATATCCTTTGCGAGCAACCGCATTTAGGAGCCATGAGAAGCAGATACCTACGTGAAATAAGGGAAATGCGCAAAGAAAATTATGACATAGTGTATTAGGATGAGACGTGGATCAATGCGTACCACACAAGTGAAAAGGAATGGCAATCAGTGGATGGAAAGATAAAGCTTTATGTGCCCAGTAGTAAAGGACAGCGTGTGGTCATAGCCTATGATGGTAGTACTCATAATCGCTTACTACAGAATGCTGGGCTCTTGTTCGTATCAAAGAATACAGACAATAGGGATTATCATAATGAGATGAATGGTAATGTATTTAGAGATTGGCTCGAGAATACAGTACTTCCATCCCTTGATAGACCATCTTGTCTAATCATGGACAATGCATCATACAATGTTGTTGCCCAAGAAGACACAATACCTACCGCATCAAGCACAAAGAAAGCAAGAAAGATATGGCTCCAAAGGGAAAATATACCATTTCCAGAAACATATTTCAAGCTACAGTTGTTGTCCCTTGTAAAACAGACGCAAAAAAAGCAAGAAATATCACATCGACAAGTTGATAGAAGAGCATGGCCATAGGTGCTTGAGACTTCCGCCGTATCATTCTCATTTAAACCCTATAGAACTTGTGTGAGCTAAAATTAAAGGACAGGTGGCAGCTGCCAATACTAAATTCAAATTGTCTGACGTCAAGATACTAACCCAGTCCGCGCTATTAAATATTGATAACAGTTACTGGAAAAAATGTGAGGACCATATTTTGAAAGAGGAAGAGGACTATTGGAGAAAGGATGGATTGAATTTTATGCAACCGAGAGTAGTCATCAACCTACTGGAATCGTTCGACACAGATTAAGGTCTGAGCAGATCGCAGACCTTAATCTACGTGCACTCTTACTGGGATATTTTGCTCCAACAATTCAGACGAATTGCAGGCCCTAAACATTACAGCATCAGCATAATGCCAATGGCAACAGTTTGTATTCCACAGTGGTGAATTTTCAATTCCGCAAGCCCTCAACGGTGACACACAACTGTATTGAAAAAGAAACACACACACTAAACGCATTGAATACCAACAGAAGAGTAATATTGCGGTGGAAACTGACATATTGTGGCATAACAAGAAACGTGAGAGCAAACACGTTGTCAAATTAGGGGAAAACACACGTGCATACGAATCAATCTATAAACTTCAATGAAAAGAGGATCAACATCTTGGTCGTTAAGAATAAAGCCCACTACAGAGACACTGACAACTATTTTCATAGTGCAAAACAGGTAATCATGTTCCGTCTCTGAACGGTAAACAGCAGAGTAGACAATCTTTCACGAAGACTCAAAGCGGGTCTGTCACCCATGTGTACGTGTGAACAAACTACACAGACACCTGAACAGATCCTTAAAAATTGAAACATGATGACTAAATTGCGGTATCATTTCTGGTCACTCCATACGCACATTAACGCACAGCTATTTGGAAGCTTTTACGAACTCAATATAAAAAGCTAACATGAATACTTGTGTACAAATTATTAACCAGCAGCTGAAGAAACAAGAAGGAAATGAAAAATAAGGTAAGAAATATATTCCTTCTATTTTCAGTCAATTTACACATTATTTACCCCATGCCTCTGTAAATTCTCTGTCTTTACTAATATTACACATTGCATCCCTCTCGGGATTCTCCGTGGTGAAGTGGTCAAGCCGTCTGACTCGGCTCCGAAGGTTGTATGTTCGATACCGGGCCGCGTCCTTCATTTCACGAGTGCATTTTTTCTTAGACTCCCGAGGGTCGTCGCTGAAGCTACGGAGGTCGTGCTTTGTGCGACGCTTTCCAAGCTGCGGAAAGAGACTGAGCCATATGGGATAAAAACCCGGTGCAATGCAGTCGACCCTGTCTACTTTTAAGCTACTTCTTTTACTGCACCTACTCCCTTACGAATCCGGATACGCCTTGTGTCGTCATCTGAATTGGCGGGGCATTCATTACTGTAAAAACAAGTTTGTTAGCGAGAAATCACTAGTTTTTCACCAAAACATCAAAGAAATGTCGCCGCTTTCGATGATTTAAGTTGATTTTGGACGTATCAATGACATATTCCTTGGGTGGGGGTAAATATAAGACGGCAGGAAAAATTTCATAACGATACAACAGACAGTTTTCAAAATAATTGATCGTGAATGACGGCATTCATTTCTGGACATACTATAGGACACATGTCCTTCATTGGCATTGAAATTATCATATAACAAGCTGCTCCAATAACTAATTTTCCTCACCTCAGAAACCACTGCATGTGTTGGTCCACACTGGCTTACTCGGCGCATTCGCAGCTAATCTCTATATCTAGAGGCCACTTCACCATCCACAATCTGATGGGTGCGCCTAGTAATAAGACAGGCCCCTACCCCAGAAAACAAGTATTATCACATTCATTAGAATCTACAAGTCCATTTATATGTTTGTGAGTAGTATTTTCTTTTCACCATAAAGCATCTTCTTATTCAACTATACTGAGCCCCATCTCTCAAATACCGAACATCTCGCCCATTTCACTGCCAACTCGAGACTACATTGATTTTATAAAACAACGTTCCCCTGGTGAGCATGGGGTGTCATCGGAACAGCATATGTTTCACATAGTGTCAAATATCTATGTTTAGAAAATACCAGAGAGTTTATGCTAGAACAGTGGTTCTCAACCTTTTTTGGCCCATGCCCCCTTTACCATATGTTCAGAACGTCACCCCTCCCCCCTCCCACTTCGAATTTCCTCCCTATAAATCCCCCACCCTTACACAGTATACATAAAAATGGAAGCTAAATTTAATAACACATACTAGAATATGTCTAGACGTCTACATAAAATGTGATTTGCGGGTCTACTTACGTTATAAAACGAATTTGAATTTCATTAGGGCGAGAAGTACAGAACCGTGAAATTTAGAGGGAAAAACAACATCAAGTAACTAGTTCTTGTATTAATGCGATCTTGAAATAATCTTAATTTCCCGCCGCCGCCCCCCCCCCCTCCCCTTGGAAACCCTAAAATTCCCCCGTGGGGGAGGAGGGGGAATTCCCCACCGGTTGAGAACCACTGTGCTAGAAGGACTAAGATGGTGGTATGTAGGAATATAATCAACAGAGTTAATTCAGAACATTGCAGACCCTATTTGTGAAGATGCCTGAACGTCTACGCCAGTTGGTAGAGCAATATCTTGAAAATCCAAAATGGCTGTAATACAGTGGATTCTGCATCATTACAATGGAGATGGAGGACTGCCGCAACTTATTACAGACGCAACTTATGTTGAGGCCAATAGGTTTATAAGAACAGGACATCCAGGAAACAAACAAAAATGATGCATTGGTATATATCTGGCTACTCGATTTGCTCATTGTCGTTCCTTTCTACCTATGTAAGTATCTTGGCACTCACACTGGAATTGATAAATGTATTTACCAGTGTGGGTGGAAAAGAGAGCTAATCAGTCTTCAGGAATCCTTGTGCAATCGAAAGGCTGTGAAACGCTGTCCTCGTTGATCAATACCTCATAAAATATGGTCATGGCATGAACAAAGAAAAATCGAATTCGATGAACAATGAAAGATTCCTCAAATATGGTTGGCCGTTGGCAATTAAGCTCTTCAAGCCAGTTTTGTGGAAACAGAAAGTGGTTGTGTTACATTTAAATTTACCGGGGGCGGGGGGGGGGGGGTAAAGATGTTCCACGGTCGAACAATACATCTGACTATGTGTTTTAATTAACTCAGCTGAAGTATTAATCAAATGCGCTATCTCGTAACACCAAAATCACAATATACAAAACACTGATCAGACCAGTTGTGCTGTCTGGCTCTGAAACCTGGAGTACAACGAAAGGAGACGAAGCCTTGTTACAAACCTTTGAGAACAAATTTTAAGACGCATCTTTGGACTCATTAGGGATACACAAAGTGGAGAGTGGAAAAGAAGAAGCAACAAAGACATTTATGATCTGTTTAAGTCCCCGTTAATCACTGGTATCATGAAGGCTAATAGACTACAATGGCTGGGGCATATAGAAAGAATGGAAGATAATAGGGAAACAAAACTCGCTTACACTCAGGAAATAAATGATCGTAGACCCCGAGGTAGACCAAGAAGACGGTGGAGAGATAATACATATACAGACCTACAAGCACTTGGAATCAACGACTGGCAAGAGAAGGTCCACCAGAGAGACGAATGGAGACGGATTGTATCTGCAGCAAAGAACCTCAATGGCTCGGAACGCTGAAGAAGATGAAGAAGAAGTATTATTCATGTATTCACTTCAAATGATGTACATAATGTATAACTGCATGGTGCATTTTACAAAATCCATCGAAGTAAACAAGCAGTAATCATCAGATTCCCCAGTGGATATAACGTAATAAAATTCCATTTGTTAAACAAGCTAAACATAGTAAATATTGATGAGTGTAACGAATTCATAAAGAGACGACCCAACATTTGCTGCACAAGTGATCAACATATACAGAATAGGAAACATTATTTGAGTTTACCTCAGCTTCGTGTGAGGACAAACTTTGGAGATGTCTACAATCTCAAGTTGACTTGCTTTAACCATGTTCAGGTGACTTCTGAAGGTATATGAAAAAGAGATAGACGATCCTTAAAGCTAGTCTCAGTCGTGGTATTTTCCAAGGACATGATGTGCTCTTTCTTTCGACGAGAATCGTCGACTCACTTTTCAAAAATTTCTTTTCCCGACAAGTATTGCTCTGTGGTCGAACCATCCTAATAGAGGTGGCACCGGATAATTTATTGGATTTCATGGGAATTAACTGGAATGGAAAGGTTATGAGAATGGTAACTGGTCACCTAATCGCTAACGCTGTGGTCTAGAATATGTTAAGACGTATTGTCGCAATTGCAGTATCTTTCATGTGGCTTTTTACTGGCATGGATTTGGTTATTTATTTAATGTATCATTCGTTCATTCAGTAACATGTCCTTTGCAGAACCTCGCTTCCATAACAACCTTGCGGAAAACGTCTCGGTCACAAGCAAGATGTCCCGCGTCCGATACACCCATCTGCAGATCATCCGCCACATCCTGCACCCATATTCTCTTTGGCCATCCTCTTCCTCTCTTCCTATGTATATACCCCTCCATTATTATTCTCTCCAAACTTCCATGACGTTTTAAGTGACCAAAATATTTTAATTTTCTTTGTTTTATCGTCTTTAATAGCCAATCCTCTTCAACATTCAGCTCTTGAAGTATCGATGCATTTGTTCTTTTCTTTACCCAAGATAATCTTATAACCCGTCTATAACATTTATATTAAAGGCATTTACGCGCTATTCAGTTTGTTTAGTTAGTTTCCACAGGTAAGCGGTTCGGCAGGCATTTAATGTATCACTTATACTATATTTAAACACTTCTTGTCTGGCTGTCTTCCTATCTGAAGGCATTGTATATTAATCTGTCCCTCTGTCCTTCCGTTGCATGCGCGGCGTGTGTCGTAGGTGTTTGCATTCATGTATGACTGTTTTGAATAGTTGTCTACTCATCCCTTTAAGTAAAGTATAAACAGTAAAGGATCCTTTCTCACGCCTTAGGTGTATTAGGCATATGATGCTAAACCCATATTTTTAAAGCCCAATCGGCACTCCGTGGTCAGTATCACGCCGACTGTCTTTACAACCCAAGACATTTATGTCCTGGTAATATTTTAGGCTGGGTCAACCAGGGAGCTCAGAATTTAAACATCCGTCTTGATGTAAATTCGATCCCATGACCAACTGGCCGGCAGGCGGACGGTTAGCAACTTAGCTATCGCTGCTTCCATTCGTCCTTGACCGTGAACGAATTATTGGAAAGTTAATGAAGTGGTTTCCGCTTGTATTTCACATCTATTTGAGTAGTTTATTATTTCAAGGTTTGACACTAATGCCGACAATGAGGACACATGATTCCCCTTTTCTACTTAAGAGCACATGTGCACACGTTTCTCGGTCCCTGAATTGCATGTATTGCCTTTACAGCTATAGCAAACAATTACAAGCATGCACCTGAAGAACCTTTGTCAGAAAACTGACTGGGTTTATACAAAAAGGAGTAACAAGTTTCTCCTGTTTTGGACATATAAAATCAGATGATGGCATAAGTTAAACGAAAATTTAAAAAAAAAAAAGAAGAAGAAGGAATGGCCAAATTTGTTTTCAATAAGATGAAATCAATATTAACTTCTTCTTCTGCTGCGTTCATCCGGAGTTTTTTTTTTTTTTGTCAGATGTAATTGCGGTTTATTGTTATGCACCCTTGGGCCTAGACCTTTAGGCCAACACATCCGACTTTTGCGTGCATTTCTGACTAGGTTAGCATTCCTGGGGGACACACACTTTTGTGGTACCGTCCACATCCCAGCTGGTCAAGTTAGAACGGTCGAAAAGTTCACGATCAGCCCTCACGGGAATGCAGGGACAGTCCATGGGCATTATCCGCCATCCAGGGAGGCTTCCATAGTTGCAGAGCCGACACATAGCGCTGTGGTCTTGGGCTCACCTAAGGAATCGCCAAGTCCTACTCATGGCTGCTTTAACTCCTCACTTCAATGTATTGAGCCTTTCGTTCGCTACGGGTCGCTCCCCGCACAAACCAGGGACGGTCGGACTGCAGATGGTATCCACTCAGCGAGCTTTCGATTCGATCATGTACTAGTCGCTGTGCCCAGAAAACAAAATAGTTAGAGCTGTTCCGGGCACGACGGACATTCCGAAGACTAGCTAGTCAGAGCTGTTCCGGACACGAAGGCCATTCGGAAGACTAGATGGTCAAAGCTGTTCCGAGCACGAGGGACAATCGGAAAACTAGCTAGTCAGAGTTGTTCCAAACACGAAGGTCATTCGGAAGACTAGTTAGTCAGAGTGTTCCGAGCACGAGGGACATTTCACTCGGACGTTTTTGCGTTATGCCTGATTTATTTGCGCCCTTAGGCCAGCACATCCGACTTCAGCGGGTCTTTTTACGGGTGTGCCTTCCCGGGGTTTTGAGGGACGTTAGACTCTTACTGTTGTGGTGTCGCCCACAAGCTGGTCAAGGTAGAACGGTCAAAGACATCACGGTCAACCCTCAAGGGAAGGCACGGGCAGACCATGGACATTCCCCACTATCCAAGGAGGCTTCCATAATTGCAGAGCCGGCGCATAGTGCTCTGAGACTGGGCTCACCCGTGGAATCGCCACCTCCTACTCATGACTACTTTAATTCCTCACTTCCATGTATTGGGCACTTCGTTTGCCACACAATCTCCCCACATAATCAAAGACGGACAGTCTGCGGACGACATCCACTCATCAAGATTTCGCTTCGGACTTCCACGTAATGGATTCGCTAGCCAAGCGTTCCATTACATGTCAATGAGACGCTCTTCCACCTTTGACTATGCTCACTCTATGAGTATAGATACGAGCTTTCGTCGTAACCATCGTGTGCGACTGGAGCGCATTTCCACCTTTAATAACCTCTCACGAGGTAGACTACATGTGCTGCCGGCTCAGAACCTTACTTCCATGCATCAGTGAGCGAGTGACGGCCAGGCCCTCTCTTCCGGGGATCCCTCATACCCCCAACTGACAGCCTTCGATCAGGTATCTGGACTAAGTATGTTGCGAGCTCAGCATCTCACCTCTATTTTGAGGTAGGCGAGTATCGGCCCGGCTCTCACACTCGAGGGTTAATGGCTTAGAGGCGTTCAGCCATATCCCTCAGCTGAGAGCCTTAGAGTATGTGTCCGGACCAATGATTAGTGGTATCGTGTGCCTTGTTTGATCTTTTGACTGCTATCCTCAGTCCACCTGCAGAGCAGCAGGCTGTGTCTCTCTTGGTCTGGTCCCTATCTCAACGCCTGTCTGACATGTAGTTCTGCTTCCGTCTGCAGAGCTCTTGGGGTCATTGGGACACGCAAGCCCCTCTACCACGTCAAGGTGGAGACACATCAGAGGGGAGTTTAACAACGTATTAAAAATGAGAATTGTCAAATGTTATTTATATTCAACACTACTATATGGCGTGGAAGCCTGGACATTGAACAAGCAACTAGAAAGTAGAATAGAGCCCTGGAGATGTGGATATACAAAAGAAACGTTCGTATTTCATGGAAACAAACACAATCATATACAGAGATTCTAGAAAACCTGGCAACGAAAAGAGAGTTGATGAAGGAAATAAAGAAGATGTAATTGAAATACTTTGGCCACGTTAAAAGGCATAACACTCTTATGAAAAGGGTAAGGTTGAAGGCTAACAAGCAAGAGGTAGATAACGATACAAGTGGGGAGATAATATCAAGAGAACGGTAATCTGATAGAATTCACAATCAAGGCGAGAGACAGATAGTGTTGGAGGTCTATAACACAGCTTACCTTCATTGTGGAGGCGGCACCTGATCGATATCCAAAAAGGATTACATCAGAATAAACCTTCAATATCAAAATACTGATTAAAATATCTCAAACACTAAAATCAATTAAATATACCATAACTCCATCTGTTTTCATAAACATCTGTTTATCGAGCTTAGCAAATGATTAGAAAATTTCAGATTGACAGACAACAATGACAACACGTAATTTCAACAGCAAAATTGTTGACATAATTGGGAGTCTGTGCGATCATGTAAACGTACAGGTTTCTTTTAATGACAGTGGGCATTTTTTTAAACACAACAACAGTAGGTGTGTTAGACCCGATGGTGTAAAGTGAAAACACAAAATCTGCATGCACGGAGCTGCGGTGTGCAACTCTTGTTGTAACGCGTTCACAGATCTTGGTTTTATCCCCATCATTATCAGCGTATAATCGCCTTTGCAGAATGTGGGAAATGGGTGGGAATGCCAAGTCTGCAGTGACACATAACATAGCGTAGCATAGTAAAACATATATAACATAAGACAAAGGACTTTCTCATCGTCATCATGATGTGCCATGCCGATACACATGGGTGGTCATGTTTCCCCATCTCACACGATCACCAGAGTCGTGGATCAGCTGGATGTTTTCTTCTCGATTATGCCATGTGGACGAACCATCTAGATATTTACGTCTCTGCCTTCCCCATGTTCTTTTCTCTTCAATCTTGCCAGTTGACACCAAGTTCTCCAGTTTATTTCTTTTCATAGTGTGCCAAAAAAAATCTTGACTGTCTACGTTTAATTTCTCTATTCAGTTTACGGCTCTTCTTTTCTTTCTTTCTTGTAGGCCTTGCTCTGTTAATGTGATTACCACGCGCTATATTCAAAGGTGTAAATCTTGATATGGTGCGTGTATGTGTGTGCGCATATATATATATATATATATATATATATATATATATATATATATATATATAACAGGTCAACATTTTAATCCAGCTGTCCGGTGTAGGGGTTGATCCGCTTACCTCGGCATCAGCACATCAGATGTTTAAGAACGCGCGTTCTTACCCATTCGGCCATGCGGACCTGCTGGACAAGACATAATCGGAGAAGAACAGATACCTGAAACGGTGACCGTGTTAGATGGTGAACCGACATCGCCACCATGTATCGACATGGCACGTGATAATCACAACGATGATGATGATGATAGTTATGATGATGATGATGACCATGATGATGATGATGATGATGATGATGATGATGATGATGATGATGATGATGATGATGATGATGATGATGATGATGATGATGATGATGATGATGGTGATGATGATGATGATGATGATGATGATGATGATGATGATGATGATGATAGTTATGCTGCTTGCTTGCTTGCTTGTGTTCGTTGGCTTGAGCTCCAACGTGAAGTTCTGTATGTCGGATGAAGGCATCCTGTTGTTCAACATCAGTATGATGTCATACAGGACCTGAGGTATGCGTGAGTATCCGTTGTCCCATGTCTGGCTTATTGGTGTGCAGACTGGTGGTTCCTCGCCGTACAGGCAGACACTCTCCGACTTCGGAGGCATTGGCGATCCTACTGACTTTAGCCAGGACCCCGAAGGGACCTGTTGCCCAGGACACTCGACGAGGACGCGTCAATAGGTCTTGGCCAGTATACAACCCGGCCCTGGTGCCTTGGAAACACCTCTGCGTCCCCCAAAATGATGATGATGATGATGATGATGATGATGATGATGATGATGATGATGATGATGATGATGATGATGATGATGATGATGATAATAGTTAGTTTCATATCTTTTACAGGACGTCAAAGTAACCCTAGTATTTTTCGCTGTTTGTGGTTTCTTGGCATGATACGTTCAAATCGCCTGCAGCTGTGTTTCGAACGCGGTATGCGGGATTACGAATTGCATGCGTAAGCCTTTTGCCGCAGAGATATTTATGACGCACCACGAACAACAACGGAATTAAGCTTATATGGACCTAGGAGTCTCCGTGACAAAGTGCTCAAGCCGTATGCCTCGCGTTCCGCACGTTGTGGGTTCGATTCTGGACTTCTTCGTTCCGTTCACGAGTGCAATTTGCTCGGAGACCACTGGGGGTCGTCGCTGGAGCTACGGAGTTCGTTCTTTGTGTGACGCTTACGGCACGTTGTCCTCTGTGTGTGTGTGTGTGGGTGGGTGGGTGTGTGTGTGTGTGTGTGTGTGTGTGTGTGTGTGTGTGTGTGTGTGTGTGTGTGGGTGTGTGTGTCCTTGAAAAAGACATTTGGACTGCTATTTACCGTCATATCAAATAGCTTATGTAATATACAAAGTTAACTGATCTACATTTCATCAGCCGGGTGATTTTAGTGTCCACAAAAGATTTCATAAGACATGTTCAAAATATTATCAGCTACACATTTCATCAGATGTTTTTCCTAGCGTCAGCCAATAAACATTCGCCGCATGTAAATTGTGTTAAACTGCTGCCTATATAATGCCACAGGAATAACCGATTGGTTTATGTGGACTAAAAAGTGATGTCGACGTGGTAATAATGTGTGTGGCTATTGCGTTCTGATTTCCACCGAAGCGGTGGTGTTGGCTTTCAGCTGACCTAGGTTCTCAGTTCTAACCAGCCTAAAATGGGTACCAAGAAATGTTCTGGGAAGTAAAGGCTGCCAGTGTGGTATTGCGCACATCACGAGTGAATGTAAATTGGTCTAAAAAGTGTGGAGCTAGCACCGTATATCCAACAGCTACAAGGCGTGGAAAAAGATCCTTTATTATTTTACTTAAACGATAGTTTATTTGTGCGCGACTGTTATCTGTTAGAATGATAAGATTGTTACCGCTGTCAAACAGGTCACGTCAGCCAGTGTGGCAGTGGTGGCAAAGTGAATATTTGTAGGATACTGTTCATGGCATCGTGGGTAATGTGCTTGCCAGATAAGAAAGTGATTCTCGTTCAATCCCCAGCAGTGGCAGAATTAATTTTTTTCCGTTAAGTACAGTTCGAGTGTCTACTTTGTCACATAACATAGGTAACACTCTAGTTTCAGAATATTCTGCAAATGTAAGCGGGGGAGAAGGGAACTAATCATCTCACCTCATTAAACGTGGTCTGGAATTTGTCAATGCCAAACACTTCACACTTAATGGCTTCTGCAATGGGACAATCATAATATTTCATAATCTGTTTGTGCCAAAATTGTTGAATTTTTAGTAATTTTGTAGATTAATTAATCCACAACAATGCATCATCAATAGACTGCTACCAATACGAGGCATGACCGTAGGCGAGCTGTAATCGAAAATACAAATTAACGTTCAATTTGTCTAGAATTTTCGACAAAGAAGAGACGCATAGGAATATAATCAAATATTGTGTGCCTGTTTGGCTTAGATATTGCACTTGTTTTATCGCCCTTCTCATGTATATTACTTTCCAACTATAGAGCCTAGACAACGGGTAAGGCAGAAGAGTTGCACGTGTAGTTCATGGGGCCGAGTGTCCGCTGGGATAATATTCTACATTCACTAGTCCTAACAGTCAGAAATTTATGTCAAAAGTCACACATCATATATGTGCATGTGGGATTCTAGGGGAAACAACCACACATTCTCAAGAATGGGATTATAATCAGATTACAAATCTGCAATGAAGGAATGGCAAGCTCAGAATACACATACCAGACTTGGAACTGAATTACCTGGCCGACCAAGTTAGCTGTTTAAAGCTTCAAGATTTTAGTTGTTTACTTGTCTTGTTATTCAATGACACAGTGGCTCCAGCGACATTTGGAAAGTCGTAATCTGCTTCCCTAAGAACTCTGGAGTTACCGGCCTGGGAAGGACACCTGGACCAATGCTGCAGCTTTTGCAGTTGATGTCTACGAGGGCTTCCAGGATAAACAGGAGACAGTGGCGGTAGCTCTTGACCTGGAGGATGCGTATAAGAGGGTCAGGTATGATCGGTTGATACACACACTGATGGGCATGGAAGTCTGCCCTTGCCTTGTTAGATGAGTTGAGGCAGTCCTTTATGAGCGTAAGGTTGCACTGCGCATGGGTTCCTGGACTTCTGATCCCTGTACTATTACACCTGGGTTGCCGCAGGGATCTGCCTTGTCCCCAGTGCTTTTTAATGTCTACACCAGCAAAGTCGCAGCTATCGAGACACCAGGTGTGGGTAGAATCTTGACATTTGCAGATGAGGAATTGAAGGAAATAAACTGGGGAATAGAGGCAGAGAACAGTAAAGTAAATAATAACACCATGCATGTAGGTCTGGGTAAAGTGACACCAAAATAATAATTTAAAAGGATAGCAGTAGAATTGACTCTAAAATGGAATCAACCATTACAATGAATACATGTGTAAAATTGGATGGCTCCAACAAGAACATGTCAAGTAACAATTGAAGTGAACAATTTCCAAGACAATAACTAGCAATCAATGTTTTCTTATAAAAGAACCCAACATTTCTGATGGGCATAATTATAACAATGCACATCAAATATTTTTTTAAGGTTTAAGAAACATGAATACCAAAAGATACCAGTAATAGAAAAAACGAATCACCAAAGCCTATGACAATGGAAAAATGGAAAAAATAAGACAGCCCTGGGGGGGGGGGGGGGGCTACAAATAAAGTTGAAGCAGTATATCTATCACAAGAACAACATTCCTATACAGGAGATCACTACAGCAAAGTAACAAATGTAAGTCACTTATTTGAAAATCTATAAATATATTGACATAAGCAGCAAGACTATATAACCTACACAAAATGACATATCAAGAGTTTAACATTAGTTTGTCTATGTAGAACGGTTCTTTAACAAGCCTTGATACGTATTTGGGTTTATGATGTTCCCCCCCCACCCCCCAATATTTATAGATCAACCAGCACTCGGTAGATGATGTGGTCAAAATCAACCGGTCGCAATCACTTCCCATACATTTTCTATCATCTAGAATAGGTTTTATAAAGCACTCTTTATATGCTCGTCCCCCATAACCTTTGAACATTGCCTAACCTCTGGTAACTACCGGTCACAAGTAACTATTTTGGCGTGATAGAAAATACAAACATTGCAAATGTAAGTTAATGTTAACGTTACCTTGTAGTTCACCTTGCTTCTGTTGATCTAGTAACATACCCTTTATCTTTCTAGGTTAACGGGGTACAGTTTAAGCAATGGCGACACTTAACTGACATTTAACTAGTTCCTTTTTCAAATATTTATATATTATACACATTCACTAGTAATGCGGCTTGTATCTTCAGCTGACTGATATGAACAGTTGATTGAACGCATTGACAAAATGTTTACGGAAATCTTCACCGCACTAAGCATACCTCCTTTGGCCTACGTGGTTGGTGTGTTGGCATTGACTCTGATAGTTAGATCATGGATAAACAGTCCGAGAAATCTCCCTCCATGTCCTGTTCGACCATACCCAATACTAGGCCATATTCCTTACATGAAGAGCGGCCCTCGGGAAACTTTGAAAGAGTTTAGAAAAAAGTGAGTATCTCTCCGTAACATTATTAAGAACAATCATGATTATAACTTGTATTTCTTGTCATCATCATCATCATCATCATCATCATCATCATCATCATCATCATCATCGTGTAGTGCAGTGGTTCCCAAGCTTTTCAAGCAGAGGGCCATTTCTACTATTTTAGGTAGTTAAGCGGGCCACAACGTTATAAAATTATAAAAGTCTTGCATTATCATTCTTACCTTTCTTAACTTTCGTCAACAAAATTCTAAAAGTTTAAAGGCAGTCAGTGTCAATACTACACTGCGGTCATTTTTTGGTCTAAAATCACAAGTTAATTTAACAATAAATTTTAAATCAGTTTCGAACATCGCTATTAATGTAATTAATTTACAATTGTAACTGTTCTTCATAATCAGTTACTTAAGTTAAGATGCCAGTTTATCAATGTCTGGGTACAAATCTGTTGTGCCCAAAGTCATAAGCGCAGCTAGGTTACTGTCTGTGAATCTGGAACGTAGCTTGTTTTTTATAACAGCCATTGCGGAAAATGACTGCTCGCATCTGTAAGTCGAACCAAAACGACAAATGTATCTCTGAGCGAATGAACACAAGTGTTCAAATTGTTCGACAGACAATAGTCGCCAGAATGAAATCGTATGATCAGCTGAAGGTTGCGAACTGAACAGGCACATTCGATAATATATGAACGTTATGTTCACACAGAGTAAATTATCGCACGCTGACGGGGCGCTCGGGGTGCATTTTTTGAAATTATTAAAATATATTATTTTAAATAACGAGGCCTCGCGTGCCACCTACTAACATCTGGAGGGCCACAAGTGGCCCGCGGGCAGTGGTTTGGGAACCTCTGGTGTAGTGGGTCAGTTACAGAACGCCCACATATCATGGCCCACCGTAAAGTTGTGGACCTTTCGTCAAGTGTCCTATCTCATGCATTTCAATGCCCAAGGTGCCTTTAATGACCTGTGTCTTCTTTTGTGTTGGTCGACTCCTGCCACATCTTCTAGGAAAAGTTTCTTCGATTATTGTCCTGTCTAAACCACTACTGTTTTCGATATGGCCAAAGTATTTCAGTTTCCACGACTTGGTGTAGTTTATTGAGATATTGATTATAACTAAAGAAGAAAAAGCACCAACGATTCACCTAAACGAACATCCCTTAAAACAAGTAAAGAGTTTCAAGTACCTAGGAAGTAGAATATCATCATATGGCAAATCAGAAGACGAGATCGAAAATAGATGCAATAAGGCAAACCAACTCATTGGACAAATGACACCAATACTAAAGAACAAACATGTATCAATAACTACTAAGAAAGCACTGTACAACACAATCTTCCTACCAACTCTATGTTACCAATGCCAAACATGGACAATGACAGAATAAGAGAAAAGAAAACTCACAACAACAGAAACGAGATTCCTGAGAAGAATACTCAACGTATCAAGAAGAGATACGATCAGAAATGAAGAAATCAGGACTAAAGTGGGGGTTATAGTAGCACTAGATTTTATTAGAAAGCAGCAAGTCAAATTGTTTGGCCATGCAAGTAGGTTACCAACAAACAGTATACCACAACAAGCAATAATGTACTAACCAGAGGGAAGCAGAGGAAGAGGCCGACCACGTAAACGATGGACGCAGGAAATAGCAGAGTCCATGGGAATATCGATACATGAAGCCCATAATCGGGCACTCTCGCGATGTTTATACTTCAGAACGGAGTATAGAGGGACATGATGAGATGAGATGGTGCAGTTTATGGTTTCTTTCCCCAGTTAGCAAACATGATCTGATTTTCATAATTGTAGATTTAATTGTTTATGCTAACTTACATTGCAATGACATTTTCTAGAACAAACAATTGTTAAATCCTTCGAGTGATTCATGGAAGAATGAGTATGATGTTCCCCATTACTTAGCATCTGATACTATAATACTCTCAGCTCCATAACACTGTCTTCTTTATCTCACTTTCTGGAACCTATTTACTGTTGGCTGGTTCGTGTCTTCTTTTCTTATTTCATCATATTACAGTAGTAAACAAAAGCATAAGAACGTTTTCTATTTTATCATATTACAGTAGTAAATAAACTCATAAGAAAGCTGCAATAATAAACAGTGGGAAAACTTAAACATTCAAACACAGAAGCTACAAACAATAGATTGAACGATTTATTGCCTGGCATATTTCTCTGCATCTCGTCATTCTGCAGAATTATATATTATATGAAGTGAATAAATGAATTATGCCTGCGACTATGTGTTTTAATAGTTTTAGCTTAAGTATTATTCATTTATTCATATTGACTGATCAATGGTTATAAGTGTTGACACTTCAACTGATTTGCCTGTTTCTCTGGCCAGGGCTGGTGATATCTACAGCCTGTATACAGGCTCCCAGCTCAGTGTTGTGTTGAATGGCTACGATATTATACGGGACACACTGGTGAAGCAAGCAGACATTTTCTCTGACAGACCAAGTAATTTATTAAATAAACTGGTGAAAGATGGAACAAAAGGTAGTTGTTTTATTGTAAACTAAATGTTATACTTGCCATTACTATGTGATATTTGGAGAGTGGGACATTGAAAATTATGTACTCTATTTTGCATTTTGTTAAAAAGTTAGTTGTATATCCTTTACTGGATGTTGCAGTCAACCCCATAATATTTTGGCTGTTTGTGATTTCTTGGCATGTTTACGTTTAGTAGCTTACCATTGCTTTCAGAACTACCGGCACTCATACCAATCTATAAAAACTAGCGTCATAAATCAGCAAATACTATTAATGTGGTGCTTGATGTTTACCACGGTGTCTAGTCAAACTGTAAACACAACTAAGTTACAAATGTTCACGTAAGGAGAAATAGTCATGTTCTACAAACATTTAAAAACAAATATGAAATCTTAGCATCCTTTGAAACAATAATCTTTTATGCAAACGGTTTTTAATGACGTGAAGATATGGACTTCGTGTTCACTGCAGACTATTCATACGAATCCGTAATTTTACTTTGTCATATTTATCTTATATAAATGTAGTCTTGCCTTATCGTTACTATCAAGCAGGATCCAATTGTGGAGTGACGACTAGTGTGTAGATTATTATAGTCTGATTCTTGTCTGTCGTAAAATGTTGTGGGGAGTTTTTAATTTTCTCGCTTGCTCATAACGAACTGATCATGTCATTAACGTAAAATATCTGAGATGTTATCAATGCGTCTGTATTTATGTCTTCCTCAACTAAAAGTTTCTCTTCTTCTTCTTCTTCTTCTTCTTCTTCTTCTTCTTCTTCTTCTTCTTCTTCTTCTTCTTCTTCTTCTTCCCATTATCCCTCCTCCTCTTCCTCCTTCTTCTTCTTCTTCTTCTTCTTCTTCTTCTTACCATTATCCCTCATCGGGGCATAGACCAACTTGGTTGGGTTTTGTGGCTGCATTTTTCTCCTCCTCCTCTTCCTCCTTCTTCTTCTTCTTCTTCTTCTTCTTCCCATTATCCCTCATCGGGGCATAGACCAACTTGGTTGGGTTTTGTGGCTGCATTTTTCTACTTGATGGGGTAGCCTGCTCCAAGTACAACCCTTCCTCTGCCGCCTCTTATGACATACCTGGTAGCATGAAGCGTTACTATCCTTGGCTCTCCTTGCGGGTCCTACTAGCACACCAGCGGAACCCTCCTTAGTCGACTTTTACGATATGCGTGGCTGGTTATAATTGTTAGTGTTAATATTCTTTGCTTTCCCTAAGGGTCCCGGTGACACACGGGGGAAATGTTTTACTGTTGTGGACAAACATGGATACTTTTCCAGGCTTTATCAGAGACATGACCAAATCTCTTTACTAACTGTTTCTCTATTATTGTAGCTTTGGCAACCACAAATATACGAGGGGAAGTAATTAAGTAACATAAATTTTATGAATAATTATTTTTCCATTGTGTGTATGTTATTTCTCACCATCGCCCCCCCCCCCCCCCGAGCCTTGCAACACACTTGGTCAACTAGGTTGTTGATGCCTTCTAGGACAAAGTTTCTAGATATAGCCTTAAATCAGTTTTGCACCGCCTGCATTACCTCGTCATCTGCAAACCTCTGACCCCGCGAATTGTCTTTCAATGGTCCAAAAAAGTGAAAATCCGATGTTGCCAAGCCTGGACTGTATGCTGGATGTTTCAAGACCTCAAATTTTAGAGCACGTCGTTTATCCACCGTATATGCAGTGGTATGAGGACGGGAATTGTCGTGCAACAATTTTCTCTCTTTATGAGTGAAATCGTCGCCGTTTCGATCGTATCGCGGGCTTCATTTTTTTTACTAGCATGTCACTGTATCGAGCACTAGTCGGATTCATCCCTTTCTTGGAAATACACCAGTATATGGCCCTTGACATCCCAGATAACTTTCCCAGTGGACCCCAGTCTCCCACTATGTGGTTCGTCAATGACATTTTGGCTTCCATTTTGAAATCTGTCTACTCATGTATACACTCTACGCTGACTCAAACAACTGTCTCCATACTGAAAAATCATTCATCTAAAGATTTCACAAGGTTTCACATACTCTGACCACATAAAAAGTCGAATAACGTCTCGATTTTCTCCCACAGTGCAAGTCGATAGTGGTGCCATCATTTTTAATCGCTATGGCGTATCCGATCTTCACGCCCCCTGCATGGGATATTGCTTAGCAGTAAGTTTGTGTCCATACTCTTCCATGCACTTATATTAAAATCCCTGTTACTTCACAACGTTCCCTCGCTTTAATTAAATTCGACATTCCTGTCGAAGCTAATGTTGTGTTATATGAAAAGCTCTGAGAGCATTCTGTAGCTGATACATTGTTCCATATCTGCAAAGTTTTCATGGAGGGGCCACGTCAGCGTAGTGGCTAGACTCTCGTCTGCTGGTCCGAGAGTCATCGGTTCGAATACGCATCGGAGTGGATTTTTAAAATGTACGTGGGTTCTTAGGTCGACCCAACTTAAAATGGGTTCAAGAAGATGTCTTGGGAAATAAAGGAGGCTTACGTGATACCGACGACATCACCTACGTAATTCACGAATAAAAATGTGGGTAAGATATGGAGAGAGCAGCACAAGATGGCAACATTTAGTACGGCTTGGCGTGAGCAGGGTTAAGGGCCTCCCTCCTATGGTACATAAAGGGCAAACGAAGAATTGCAGATCTGATGTTTCTCATGACATGTTACAGGAATCATATTTGCATCGGGACATAGCTGGAAGGAACAACGTAGTGTTACGTTGGCTATCCTCAGAAGTTTTGGCATGGGCAAAAATATACTGGCAGAGAAAATTCAAGAGGAGGTAAGGAGTTTAATTGATGATTATATTTGATTATATTTATAATCGTTACATCCAGCAACCGTAACAGTTTCTTCGTGTCTTTTACGTCTTGTGTATATCTAGTGCGTATAGGGTATTGGGTTGGGGAGAGGGGAGATAAATATAAATGTTGATATACTGCTCTTTAATAGTGTATTAATTTTTTACCAAGTATTATTTCCCTGAAGCCTCCATGGGAGTCTCCGTGGCGAAGTGGTCAAGCAGTCTGACTCGGCTCCGAAGGTTGTGGGTTCGATTCCAGACCGCGTCCTTCGGATCACGAGTCATTTTTTTCGGAGACTCCTGGGGGTTGTCGCTAGAGCTTTCGTGCTTTGTGCGATGCTTTCGGCAGTTCGCTGCGGAAAGAGACTGAGCCATGTGGGATAAAACCTGGTGCAATGAAGTCGACCCAAGTAACGTGGTCAAATCTTCATCGAAACGGGGTTTTTTTTAATTGACCTGGGCTGCCAGCCTAAAGTGGGTACCAGTAAATGCCCTGGGAAGTAAAGGCGACCGGCAATATACTGACCACATCACCCATTCCGTGCCCATTGGTCTATAAATAATTCGTGGGTTATCACCACATAATCATTGTGCCTTAAGGCGCATAAAAGGGTCCTGTACTTGTTACTTACCTACTCAAGCGTCTGCTCTGCACACAATTTAAGTAAACATTGATAAATAGCATGCTTATTCCAACACTCTGCTACCAATGCCAAATATGAACACTGTATCCATACTTGACACTGTATCAATTGTATAAAGGTAACTCATCACATGCAACAAGTAGTGCTGAAGGGAAGCTGGCGATTTCAAAATGCGAAATGGAATGAAAATTAATTGGGGAACCCTTTGAGGCCACAAAGACAGTTAATAAATAAACACACATAGTATTGTTTGGCTCTCATAGAAGGAGAGGAAGGAAGTAGAGATTAGAGGATGCACTAGACAACATAAAATTTGAAAGCTATAGTTAACGACCGGGATTCGAATCTATCCCTCCAAATGACGACGGCGCCTCGCTGCAGGAACAAGTTTACTTTGACGCATGACCAACTAGACACTCCAAACATATAAACCTACAACTATAGAATACGGAAAGAATTCGTATCAAACCAATAAGATAGCACCACGGGTCTCAAAAATATGAACCTATAACTATGGAACTAAAAATATGAATCTACAATTATGGAAGTAAAAGAGTGTCTAGTTGGTCATGCGCCGAAGTACACTTGTTCCTGCAGCGAGGCATCAACAACAACAGTAAAATGCTGGTGTTTACAGCGATGTCCTGTAAAAGGATATGCAAAAAAAAAAAAAAATACTTGGATCTGCACGCTCCGTGGCGAATGGTTTACGGGCGCAGTTCATACTCGCGTTCGAAACACAGCTGCGGTCGATTTGATAGCAGACCGCCTTGCGTTGGGTTTTTACGAAATTGTATGAATGCCCGTCGTTCAGAAAGCATTGGCAAACTACTGAACATAAACTTGCTAAGAGATCACAACAGCAACAAATGCTGGCGTTGACTGCGACGTCCTGTAAATTATATGCAGCTAACATTTTTACACTTGGAACTAAAATAAAATCATGTGTAGGTATACCACCGTTGACTTACCTTATAGAACACCAAAAAATTTAATGGTTCTGACATTTAGAATGGAACAAGATCATCAGCGGCTAATGTGTTTTTACGTGAGAACATCGGGATACAAGTTGAGAGGACGATACGAGGAGAGATGGCTAGATTAAGTAAACAGAGACATTGACAAAAATCAAATATGACAGCAAAAGACATTTTAAAAAATTAATAGCATATCCTGTATAGAAAGTCGCAGTCAACCCCGGCATTTTTTTTTGGGGGGGGGGGGGCGGGGGGGGGGGGGCTGTTTGTGGTTTCTTGACAAGTTTACGTTCAGTAGTTTGTCATTGCTTTCTGAACGACATCCATCTCATCTCTGGGACGCTTCGCGACAAAAGTAGTAGAAAAGAAGATGAAGAAAACTGTGAACCTAATGAAATCATCCATCCATCCATCATGTGCCATGCCGGTAAGCGTGGGCGGTCATGTTCTGCCATCTCACTCGATCACCAGTTCTAATTAATGTTATTTGTTACAAATGAAGGGGGAACATTGGTCACCGATAAGAAAGACATCCTTCAGCGCTGGGCAGAACCTTTCAGCAACATCTTAAATGTAACTTCCTTCTTCGATGATGAAACCATCAACTACCTTCCTCAAGTTCCCACCAATGAGACACTTGATGACCTGCCAACCATAGTGGAAATAAACAAAGCCATCCAGCAACTCTCCAGCGGCAAGGCACCTGGCCCGGACTCCATCCCGGCAGAGATATACAAGGCAGGTGGGCCGGTCCTTACAGAGCAGCTTCACCAAGTCTTTACAAACATATGGGTGAACGAGACCACAAGATTTCAAGGACGCGTCAATAGTCCACCTTTACAAACGAAAAGGAAACCGCCAATCCTGTGACAACCACCGAGGCATCTCCTTGCTTTCAATTGCAGGGAAGATACTCGCCAGAATTCTTCTCAATCGCCTCACGGCCCATCACGATCAGGGTCTTCTTCCCGAGAGCCAGTGTGGCTTCAGGAAAGAACGTGGAACTGTTGACATGATTTTCGCTGCAAGGCAGCTGCAAGAGAAATGTCAGGAACAGAACTGCGAAATGTTCTCCACTTTCATTGACCTTACCAAGGCTTTTGATACAGTCAGCAGAGAAGGACTGTGGAAGATTATGGCAAAATATGGCTGTCCACGAAAGTTTGTCCAAATAGTGCGGCTATTTCATGATGGCATGCAGGCAAGAGTACAGGAAAATGGTGAACTGTCTTAGCCCTTTCCTGTCACCAATGGAGTGAAACAAGGAAGTGTCCTGTCACCAACACTGTTCAGCCTCATGTTTTCAGCTATGTTGACGAATGCCTTCGAGAACAACGACATTGGAATAGACATCAACTACCGCATGGATGGAAAGTTATTCAATCTCAGAAGGCTGAAAGCTAAAACCAAAATTGACAGCGACACCGTCAGAGAGCTCCTGTTTGCTTGATGATTGTGCTCTATACGCCAACTCAGAGGCGGACATGCAACATAATGTTTCAGCTTTCTCACATGCCTGTGCCAACTTTGGGCTCAATATCAACTTGGAGAAGATTGTAGTTATGTACCAGCCAGCTCCAGGGAATAATCACACTGTGCCGAATATCAAAGTGAGTGGTCATAGTCTAAGTGTTGTGGACAAATTCACCTATCTTGGCAGCACTGTGTCACGAGCTGCCACAATTGATGATGAAGTGAATGCACGAATCTCCAAGGCCAGCGCGGCCTTTGGCAGACTGTACAAGAATGTATGGGACAGAAATGCAATAAGCCTGCAAACAAAGCTGAAAGTCTACAAAGCAGTTGTATCATCTACACTGCTATATGCTTGTGAAACCTGGACTGTTTATCAGCGACACGCTAGGAAATTAAATCACTTCCACACAGTCTGCCTTAGGAAGTTACTGAAGATTAAATGGCAAGACAAGATCCCAGACACTGAAGTCCTAGAAAGAGCGTCCATGCCCAGTATCCACACTCTACTAATGAAGAATCAGATTCGCTGGGCTGGTCACTTGACTCGCATACCAGATCACAGGCTCCCTAAACGAATTTTTTACGGCGAGTTGCGTTGTGGTAAACGCTCCCAAGGCGGCCAGAGGAAACGCTTTAAAGACACTGAAAATCTCACTGAATGCTTTTGGAATTCATCATGCCACCTGGGAGACTGCAGCCAGAGACCGAAATTCGTGGCGTGCATCATTACGCAAAGGTGCAGTCACTTGTGAGGCAACCAGGACTGCAAGAGCTGTTAAGAAAAGACAGAACAGAAAAACCACTGAAGAAAATCCTCCTCCAGAAACGTCAAGCATTCTTTGTCCACATTGTCAAAGAACATTTCGAGCCTAAATAGGCCTCATCAGCCATCTTAGAACTCACGACTCCATACTTTCAACCCCACTTGATGAAATGAATGGTCATCATCATTCTTGATGGACAAACAACAACAACAACACATTTGTGACAAATCGTCAAGAACATGTATATTTACATTTGAAACTTACTGTCATTTTTTTTTCAATAAGGCTTCTGCATACTTGGATGAACTTGCCAAGTTTAAAGGTCAACCTCAGGAAGTGCGAACACTGACAAACGTTGCTGTCTCCAATGTTATCTGTGCAATCATCGTGGGCAAGCGTTTTCAGTACAATGACCCCTACCTGATCCGCTTATTGCTTATTTTAAATGAGCAGGTGAGTGTTCATCATGGCGCTAAATAGGTAAAATTCCATGTTAGTCTGAAATATTACTTTTTTTTTAAATGTTGCATATCCTTTGCAGTACGTTTCGATCAACACCAGGTGGATTTGGTAAGCAATTTTACGTTCAGTAGTTTGCCATTGCTTTCTGAACGAGAAGTCAACGTTCAAGTCCAACTGGTTGGTGTGTGGAATGAACCCACTACCCTGTCGTCAGCACACAGGAAATGTAAGGGCGAGTGCGTTAACGCCCTTACATACCTCGATTAACGGCATAGTAAAGGAAACAAGTAAAGGAGCCTTTTTGGCGTCTGTAGCTGCATTAGGCATATTGTGCTAGATCCATAAGTTTATAAGTCGGCCAGAAGGTGATGATAAAAAACATTTTTAAACTAAAGTAGAATATTTAGAAAGGTATTTACGCAACACCAAGTCCTGCACGACACAAATGAAAATCGTACACTGATTAGAGAGATTAGATTAAACAGTCAAAATTGTTTGATCACGTTATGAGAAGAAATAAATTGGAGAACTTGGTGACAACTGGCAAATTTGAGGGGAGGCGAACAAGGAGAAGGCAGAGAAGTAAATACCTGGATGGCTTGGCCATGTGGTAAGGTCGAGACAAGAACACTGAACTCTGGTGATCGAGTGAGATGGCGAATCATGATTGCCCAAGCTTATCGGCATGGCACATGATGAAAGAATGAATTTAGACAACTGCGCAAAATTATGCGTGTGTGTGTGTGGGTGTGGGGGGGGGGGGGTATGAAGTTAAATGTTACATTAAAAATTGTTAGAATACTGTCCATCAAAAGAAAAGAAATAAAGAAAAATATTGACATTCTACAAGATGTGGACATCGAAGAAAACTGATTTATAAACAGCAGCATGTCTCAGAAATAGAAATACTTTGGACATATTAAACACCGGGATGGTTTGCACAGACCAGTGATGGAAGACATGCTTCCTGGAAGACGAGGCAGGGTCGACCAGCACGAAGATGAACACCGGATATTCAAGAACCATTGGGCATGAAAATACATGAGATAGAGATATTGGTAAGGATTCTGGGAAATCTAACAACACGTGACGTTATTTATTTATTTTGGTTTATTAATTTATTCTTGTTCCCAATTTATACTATGCTGGATATCTATAAAGAAATGTTAGATGTCCTTTGCAGCACGTTTCAGTCACTGGTTTACTTTCTATGCAGTTTTACGTTAGTAGTTTGCCATTGCTTTCTGTACAAGTAGTCAATACTGGTGTCCAACTGACCGGTGTAGGGGTTTACCTCACTACCCCACTTTCAGAAAACCGGAACTTTAAAAGCAATTGTCCTAATCCATTCGGCCACGTAGACCTCTGTGTTGAATATTTAACTTGTCTAAAATATATTTAGTAATGTCTTCAGTTTATTTCACAAAATATTTTGACTGGTTTTCAGGCTCAGTTGTTTAGAGGCGCTTCTGTTGCAAGGGCATTTCCGTGGGTGAGGTTTCTGCCTGGGGATGTGTTTAAGGTCAAGAAGATACTGAAGAACAATGAGGACTTGGTGAATCATTTCTGGTAAGGTTCCGATTTTGGTGAATATAGTTCTTTGCACTTTAGATTTCATTGTTTTCTAGATTTTCAGGCACGTGTTGTTTTATTTTTTCCACATTATCTGTATATTGCAAGGTTGAGATTTATAACGTGTATTAAATAACTATTATCCTATAAATCAGCACATACTGACAATAATTCAGTTATAAAATCATCGAATGAACAATTGATAAGAAATAAAGTGTCTTCTGACAGTTGAGTAAAATATATAAAATTTACTAAAGATCAGCAGCATAGGAGCAAAATTAATCATCTTGTGCCCTGCAGACTGGATTATGCGTTCATGTCTCTCTACTGAAGTCTGTCCTTGGTGTTCTGGATCTACGCTGATGATATACCTCCATTCCACCGTCTAAATCCATACAGTTTAATTCCTGTTGGTCTGTCTCTGGTTCTGTCCCCTGACCTTTCCAGTTGTCATCATGTTTTCAAATGCCGCTCTTCTCATCACATGACCAAAGAATGCTGCTTGTCTCTTTCTTATAATTTTATATAACTCTCTTGTTTCATTAGCCTCTTACAGACAACAGTTGTTAGTTACTCTGTCAGCCCAAAGTATTCGCAATATTCGTCTCAGGAACCGCTTCTCCATTGCTTCTAAGCTCTTCCTAATTTGTTTATTTACCTTCCGTGACTCACGACCCTGCAACAAAGCAGGTTCTATATAACATTTCGATACTCTCTTTCTTACATTAAAGAAAGTCACTTATCGCATAAGATACTTTTTGTTTTCTGAAATGCAGCTTTTTGCTTGACCTATTCTGTCATGCGTCTTCCATCTGTTGTTATAATTTCCATGGGTATTCAAATTTATTAACTTGGATAAGCCTTTTCCGTTCAATTATTAGCATTTTCATTTCCATTGTTATAGAGGTAATAGAAGACATTATTAAAATAAAATTAACTGTACTGATATTGCCTTTACCTTCCACTAATCCACACTGCTGATCTCTAATGTCTGCATTTTTTTAACTGATTATCATAATTAGTTTTATTTTTCTTTCTAAACATGAATTTTTCAGTCTCCCATCCATCCAGCTGTTCTCAAAGAAACTCGATGAAAGTGAAGACGATGATGATAGTGCAGATAATTTCATTACTTCCTATCTCAAAGAGTTAAAGCACAAAGAAGTCACTGGGGAATCAACTACCATGGAAGGCATGTTTGTTTGTTTGTGAAATAAACATTCCTGTATGATAGGAGTCTACCCTTATGTAACAGAATGTCATGCAACTTATTAAGAAAGATAAAAGTGTAAACAGACGGGACGCAGAGGTGTTTCCAAGGCACCAGGGCCAGGTTCTATACTGGCCAAGACCTACTGACACGTCCTAGTCGTGCGTCCTGGGCAACAGGTCCCTTTGGGGTCCTGGCTAACGACAGTAGGATCGCTGATTCCTCCGAAGCCGGAGAGTATCTGCCTGCATGGCGAGGAACTACCAGTCTGCACACCAAAAAGCCAGACATGGGACAACGGATACTCACGCAAACCTCAGTCCAGTATGACATCACACTGATGTTGGACAATAGGAAGTCTTCATTCCGACATACAGGACTTCGCGCTGGAGTTCACAGCCAGCGAACGCAAGCAAGCAAGCAAGTGTAAACAGACAAATAAGAGTTTAGAGATTTCATCACAAACATAAACAGAAGATTAAAGAAAATTAATGTTCCAACAATGTCACTTCTTTCTTGACGCATAAGTATGTTGATTATCTTGAAGTATGTATTTTAATGAATATTTATTTACGTTCTTGTGTGTAAACTAAAGTATATTCACAGTTTTTCTTCTCTCCGTGTGCATTAATATATTTACTATAATTTTTACAATGATTAGCACTAATTGTCATTGCAACTGATCATCGCAAGACGTTAAAATTAGCAGAATGGAACGTTAGGACGTTAAACGACGACGAAAAATTAGAGAACATAAAAGAATAAATTGAAAGGGAAAACAATTAATATTTTAGGTATGTGCGAAACGAGATGGACAGGAGCAGGCATCAAGATAGATGAAGATTTCAAGATTATTTATTCTGGAGGTGAAGATCGTCATAGGGGAGTGGCAATTATTTTGGACCGGAAAACATCAAAATCTGTTCAAGGATATTGGGCCGTGTCGGACAGAGTTCTACTAGTTAAATTAAGTGGCAGACCTTTTAGCATAAATATTATTCAAGTATATGCCCCAACAGGAGAATCCAGTGAAGAAAGTGTAGAAGAATTTATCATAACATAGAGTCTGCCTTAAAGAAATGTAAAAATTCAGAAATAAACATCATAATTGGGAACTTCAATGCAAAAGTAGGAAATCAAGGGGATAGATACACAGTAGGAAACTATGGTTTAGGAGAGAGAAATGAAAGAGGATACAGACTCTTAGAGTGGGCAAAAGAACAGGAAATGATTGTAGGAAACACCTGGTTTAAGCAACACCCTAGAAGATTATGGACCTGAAGGAGTCCTGATAGCAGGATTAGAAACCAGATTGACTACATTCTCATTAGCAGAAGATTTTAGAAACGCGCTAACAGTAGCAAAAACAGTTCCAAGTGCTGATTGTTATAGTGACCACAGACTTCTTACAGGAACATTGAGGATAAAGTTAAAGAAAGTCAAGTATATAACAGGAAACACTAAATATGATTTGTGTACATTGAGTAATGACAAGGAAATACAAAACATATTCAACATAGAAGTACAGAACAGATTTGAAATATTGTCTGATCTAGAGATCCTATTCCAGGATGTGGATGATCAATGGGAAACGTTGACGAATTCAATCAATGTGGCTGCAGAAACAACTATACCAAAATTAAAGAAGGTGGGTCGTAAGAAATGGATGACTGAAGAAATTTTACACCTCATGGAAACAAGAAGACTCAAAATAATTCTGTCAAATATGAAGAAATTCACAGACAAGTCAGAATATTATGTAAGGAGGCACAAGAAGCATGGCTTGAGGAAAAGTGCTTAGAAATTGAAAACCAACACAACAGTCAAAATACCAAATTAGTGCACAAAAGAATTCAGGATTTTACTAATAAAAGAACAAGTACATCAACAGGGTGTCTAAAAACTAAAGATGGCAAAATCATAATAGAAAAAGACCAGATTCTACATGTATGGACAGATTATGTGAAACACCTTTATGATGATAACAGAGACGAACAGTATGATATTAGATTTAATAATGAAGGACCGCCAGTTTTGGAGATGGAGGTTCGAAATGTTCTTAAGCATATGAAAGCTGGCAAGGCCCCCGGTGCAGATAACATCACAACAGAAATGATTAAAGCTTTAGAAGAATTTGGACTAGAGCAAGTCACCAGACTGCTGAACACATTACATGATCCTGGAGATATACCTCCTGAATTATGTAACTCTGTATTTATTGCAATCCCAAAGAAATCAGGAACCTTGGAATGTGATCAACATAGAACAATTAGTATAATGAGTCACATCACAAAGATTTTGCTAAGAATTATCATGCAAAGAGTGAGGAAGAAGATACAACCTGAAATTGGGGAAGAACAATGTGGGTTTGTAGAAGGAAAGGGTACAGTAAATGCTGTGTGTATGCTGCGAACAGTTATTGAACGTGCTATAGAAGTAAACAAGGATATACATCTTTGCTTTATTGACTATACAAAGGCTTTTGATAGAGTTAGGCATGTCAACATGGTGGCCATGCTTGCAGATCTACAAATTGATGGGAAAGACATTAGACTTATAAAAAACATATAATGGAAACAACAAGCTGCAATAAGGATAGATAATGAAGTGGGACAGTATCAGCCAATTAAGAGAGGTGTTAGGCAGGGATGTGTGATGTCTCCAGATCTGTTTTCCCTATACAGTGAAAATATTTTCAGAAATGTAGAGGATATAAATGGAATCAGCATTGGAGGACGAAACATCAATAACATTAGATATGCAGATGATACAATATTAATTGCAGACAATGCGCAGGACCTGCAACAATTAGTAGATGCGGTTGTTGTACACAGTGAGCAACTGGGGTTAGAATTAAATTGTAAAAAGACTCAGGTTATGGTCGTCACTAGGAAGAAAGAAGTGCCACAATGTAATATACAAGTAAATGGAAATATTCTTCAACAAGTGAATCGGTACAATTAACTTGGAACAGTCATAACATCTGATGGGAGATGCCTTGAATAGATTAGAACAAGAATCGCCATGGCGAAAGTAGCCTTTAGCAAGATGAAAAACATTCTGACCAATAAAAAGATGTCAATTGAAACGAGAAAAAGAGTGTTGAGGGGATACATAGAGCCTGTTCTTTTGTATGGATGTGAAACTTGGACAATGAGCAGTCAAGCTGAAAAACATCTGATGGCTGCAGAAATGTGGTTTCTGAGGAAAATGCAAAGAATACCATGGACAGACAGAAAAACCAATGACCAAGTACTACAGGAGACAGGTGAACATCGTAGACTGATTAGAGAAATTAAACGTAGACAGTCAAAAAATTTTGGACATGTTATGAGAAGAAATGGATTGGAGAACTTGGTGACAACTGGCAAGATCGAAGGGAACAGACCAAGAGGAAGACCGAGAGTAAAATACTTGGATGGCTTGGCCACATGGCATGGACGAGACAGGAACACTGAGCTGATCCACGACACTGGTGATCGAGTGAAATGGCGAGTCATGACCGCCCACGCTTTCCGGCATGGCACATGATTGATTGAATTGTCATTGCATAGTCTGTTATGTTATTCTTTGCAAAGTTGCCACTACAGTTAAAGTTCATTACAGCGGTCATTTTAACGAATTCCCCTCAAATCGAGTTGCTTTGTCAGGGAAGTCCATTTGATTCCATTTCTGGCAGTGCTTGTTGTTGTCTTCATAATGCAGTTAAGAATAGTAAGGGCGACAAGCGGCACCGCTGCCTCATTCCTGCTCTGACCTAGGAATGCCTTCGTTAGTTGTCTTTCGTGAAGGGCCCTGCCCTTCATGCTGCTATATGTTGCCTGTACCAAGTTAATGATTTTCTGTGGTATTCCGTAATGTCTCATCAATTTTGAAAAGAGATTCCCTTTCAATGCTATCTTAGACCTTTTCATAGTCAAGAAATCCAATATAAAGTGGTGAGTTCAGTTCGATGCTGTGTTCTATTAATATACGCAGTATAACTATCTAAACAGTGCAGGATCTATTTGGCCGAAAGCCGACCTGATCATCCCTTAGTTGTTTGTCAATGGCATCTCGTAATCTCTGTAGAATGTTCCTGTTTAATATCTTCCTAGTAACTGACAATAGGATTATTCCTCTATAATTTCTAAGCTCTTGTAAGTCCCCTTTCTTTGGCAGTTTCACCAGATATCCTTCGCTCCAGTCAGCTGGTATTTTTCTTCAGTTTTCTAGATCCTGCTAAATAATCTCTGCTGTAATTAAGTCGAGGAGTTTACGTTAGTTTTAATGGCATCTGCTGGGATGCCATCTGGACTAGCAACATTCCCATTCTTAAGTAGTGTGATGGCTTCGCTAATCTCTTCTGTTAATTTTTTCACTTTTACTTTGAAAGTTGTCTTGTTTTATTTTCAGTTGGTCAGCTGGTAAAGGTAATCCAAAACTTGTTTACTGCTGGCAGCGAGACAACCACTACTACATTGCTATGGTTTATGCTGTATATGCTACACTACCCTGAAGTACAGAAACAGGTATAACAATCATTTCTTTGCGACAGCTACTTGCCTACTGCTCCAATAATTTCTCGTGTTTAAATGTTCGTTAATATACTAGACACAACATTACAGATGTGTTTGTGTGTTCGTTATTTAATCTATACTTGTTTAATATAATATGATGAGACCTATGGTGCTGTTTCAATAGGTTGATATGAATTGTGTCCATATTCCATAGTTGTGGGTTCATGTGGATGATAGACCTGGCTAATGAAGACACCCTTTTTAGGTTGTCTAGTTGGTCATTCGTCAAAGTACACATGTTCCTATAGCGAGATGTGGTCGTCATTTGGAGGTGACAGGTTCGAATACCGGTCGGTAACTAAAGCTTTCACTTTTTATGTTGTCTAGTGCGTCCGCTAATCCCTGCTTCTTTCCATTACTTCTATGAGCGCTAACCCTTTATTTAGTAACTATCTTAATGGCCTCAAAGGGTTCCCAATTTATATGTATGTGCAATACTCGATAAACGTTACTTTAACTGGTTTGCTCCTCTTCCTCCTCCCTCCTCCTCCCTCTCCCTCCTCCTCTCTCCTCCTCTTCCCTCCCCCTCCTCCTTCCTCCTCCTCCCTCTTCCTCTTCCTCCCTCCTCCTCCCTCTTTCTCCTCCTTCTCCTCCTCCCTCCTACTCCATTCTTCTCCTCCTCCTCCCTCTTCCTCTTTCCCCCCTCCTCCTCCTAATCCCTCCTCCTCCCTTTTCTCTCCTCCCTCTCCCTCTTCCTCTTCCTCTTCCTCCCTCCCTCTCCCTCCTCCTCCTCCCTCTACCTCCTCCCTCCTCCTCCCTCTTCCTCCTCCTCATCCCTCCTCCCTTCTCCTCCTCCTCCCTTCACATTCCTCCTCCTCCCTCTTCCTCCCTCTTCCTCCTCCTCCCTCCTCCTCCTTCTTCCTCCCTCCTCCTCCTCCTCCCTCCTCCCCCTCCTTCCTCCTCCTCCCTCCTCCTCCCTCTACCTCCCTCCTCCTCCTCCCTCTACCTCCTCCTCCCTCTTCCTCCTCCTCCCTCCTCCTCATCACTCCTCCTCCCCCTCCTCCCTCTCCGCCTCCTCCCCCCTCTACCTCCTCCTCCTCCCTCCTCCTCCCTCTACCTCCTCCCTCCTCCTCCCTTCACATTCCTCCTCCTCCCTCTTCCTCCCTCCTCCTCCTCCCTCTTTCTCCCTCCTCCTCCTCCCTCTACCTCCTCCCTCCTCCTCCCTTCACATTCCTCTCCTCCCTCCTCCTCCTCCCCCTCCTTCTTCTCCCTCTTCCTTCTCCCTCCGCCTCCTCCCTCCTCCTACTCTCTCCTCCTCCTCCCTCCTCCTCCCTCTCCTCCTCCTGCTCCCTTCTCCTCCTGCGTTCTCCTCCTCCCTCCTTCTCCCTCCTCCTCCCTCATCCTCCTCCCTCCTCCTCGCCTCCTCCTCCACACTACTCCCTCCTCCTCCTAATCCCTCCTCCTCCCTCCTATTCCTCCCTACTCCTCCTGTCTCCTCCCTCCTCTTCCCTCCTCCACCTCCCTCTTCCTCCTCCCTCCTCCATTTACCCAAGACAGACAGACAGTCAGACAGATAGTCGGGAACGGGAACTTATATGACTACTTATATGAATTAAATGAGATTCTCCCCACCAGGAGTTGGGCGATGCCGGGTCAGACAGACAGACAGATAGATAGTCGGAACGGGAACTTATATGACTACTTATATGAATTAAATGAGATTCTCCCCATCAGGGTCTGGGCGAAGACGGGCCGGGTCAGACAGACAGACAGATAGATAGACAGACAGACAGACAGACAGACAGATAGTCGGTAACGGGAACGAGAACTTATATGACTACTTATATGAATTAAATGAGATGCTCCCCACCAGGGTCTGGGCGAAGCCGGGCCGGGTCAGCTAGTACTCGATAAACGTTACTTTAACTGGTTTGCTGGTGTTGTGCCATGGTTTATTAATATTGTTTAACCTCTGCGTTGCTATGGCAAGCAATAAACAAAAAGATGATTGACTTTAAATGGCAGATATACCAGGAAATCAGTGATGTTGTTGGTACAGACAGGGTGGTATCTCTACAAGACAAGCCGCGCCTGAACTACCTGAATGCTGCCATCATGGAAACACAGAGACTGGCCAGTATTGTTCCGTTCAAGTGAGTACAGAAATGTAAAACTATGCCATGATAATACATCCACTGGGACTTCTCAGTTTCCATTCTCAGATAACGATCGCATCTCCATTGCTTCTAGTTTCCCGACCTACCTTCCTGCCTCCGCCCCCGCCCCTTCTTTTCCTGTACAACTTCCACTTATGTACCTGGGATTCTCATTGAACCGTTACACCCACCACCCCGATATCATCCCACACCCGACTCCTTCGGTTGTGTATAAAAGAAGATAACGGTGACATTCGTAGCAATACACAGCTTGGGATTCTGAGATAAGTAGGAACATTTTTTTTTTTCAAATTTTCATTTTCTCTTCATTGCTTTCATTTCTTTTCATCTTTTTGTTCTTCTTATCCCGTCGTTACGCCTAATGTTGTCATCGGAAGATCTTCTCCGTGACTATATGTTGTGATTTGTGTATGTATTTGTTTGCTGATGAAGGCTGGTCGCCGCAACGCCCTTTATGTGTCGTAATTCTGTTATGTAAGGCTGCATTACTCTGTGTTATTGTATATTGGTAATATTATCCACAGCTGATAAGGACTACGTTGATAACGTCATGGGCGCGGTCGGACTAGGGTTCGGCGTCTGCGCTCGTCGTCTCGCTAAATGAAGAAAAGACTGGCCACCTATTTCCCCGTGCATTCAGTCCTAGAAAATGTGATGGCCCTTTCACACCACAGACCCATAGCAGGAAAATGCTTCTGAACAAATGTATATTATCCAACGTTATTATATATGGCAACAATGAATCAACATTTTGTTAAGACCGAGTCTCTTTCTTTATCATTATAAATCATATTACAAAGCTATTAGCGACTGCACGCGTGTTAGGCTATATTGAAAGCATCAAATGAAATGGTTTGGTCATGTACCAAGATTATAAAGAATAAGTAGCCCACAAAAAGATTAAATGTAGTGGAAATAGAGCAGCGACCACCACAGCAAACGATGGATGGATTGAATAGCTGAGGCAGTGAATGGTCATTAGCTGTATGAAGCATACATCAGAGCTCTCCCCGTGTGTCTTTATTAACCTGAAGCTGAAAGGAAACAGGGAATTGAGAAGACAGCATCTCATTAATCAATATTTTACAGCTTAGTGCATGCTTCTCTTCTGCCCTGTATCCACCACTTGAGCCAAGGCCCACAAGTAACTCACTCCAAACGATGTTGCCTTTAGTTATCTCCCGCAACGCCTTCTATGCCCTCCTCATATTAATATTCATCTATGTCTCTATGTCACTTCTGCGTGGGTCTGTCTTTAATTTTCTTCTACGGGGTGTATAACGTCTTCTGCTATGTGTTTTGCCTTATGTGGTTCGAATCGCATCGGTAACTTACGGGGCATGTGAGCCGGCCGCTCAGAAATCAATGGCAAACTACTGAGAGTAATCTTGCCAAGAAATCAACAATCATCTGAAAGACGCTGGTGTTGACAGCAATGCCCTGTAAAGGATTTACAAAAAAAAAAAAAAAAAAGACTGTGTGTTTTACTTCCAATTAATGCACCATTATGTGCGCAGTTCCTCATGGCCGAATTGGTAAGAACGTGTGTTATCAAACATCCGGTGTGCTGATGCCGAGGTAAGTTGTTCAACCCTTACATCGGACAGCTGGACTACAATGTTGACCTATGTCCTTGGCTTGGGTAAGTAAATTACAAGTACCTCTGAAGTCGGAGTGGGTTCGCCTGATGGCGATGGACACTATTAATAGGGAAAGCTAATCCACACGCAAAATTCATTTTATCACTACTATAAATAGTGTGTATGGACTACGCTTGAGTTCAAAGCGAGCTAGCGCAAAAAAAAAAAACATTACGTGCCATGTCGATAAGCGTGGGCGGTTATGTTTGGCTATCTCGCACGATCACCACAGTCGTCGATCAGCTCTCTGTTCTTGTCTCGATCATACTTCGTGGCAAAGTCATCTAGATATTTATGTATCTGCCTTCCCCTTGTTCGTTTCCCCTGAAGCAGTTGTCACTAAATTTTCTAGTTTATTTCTTCGCATAACGTGTCCAAAAAATGTTGACTGTCTACGTCTAATTTCTCTAATAAATTGACAGTTTTCATCTGGTTAGGACCAATTAATTGCAGGTATTAAATTATGTATCTTGTTGTGACAATCTAACCAAGGATCTTGGCCTAGGAAAAATAATCAGCTAAGTTGTCAAACAAATAATTACTTCACTTTCGCGTTCAGAACAATTAAATGTTAAACGACTAGCTCGTGACACCGCGATGTTTGCCTTCAAATATGTGGACCCAATACTGCTCCATGGCGTGAAAAAGGGGCATCTATCTTTACTTACTTGCTGCATGAAATTATTACTATCATATATATATATATATATATATATATATATATATATATATATATATATATATATATATATATATATATATATATATATATATATATATATCTTGTCGAGCCACGAGATACCTTCAGGCCAGAGCCTTAAAGTGAAGGCCGAAGACCTATGGACCTGCCGGTGTACGACGATGACGATCTTAACTAATGACTAATGAAATCAAATGCGGTGTCTATTTAGTTCAAGATCTGAGTGTATTTACCGTTCATATCTTATGATCGAGAGGTTTTCCGGAAGGTTGTTGTGGGAGCGAGGTTCTGCAAAGGACATGCTACTGAATGAATGAATGAATCTGTCTCTATGTTTATTATCAACTTACTGAATGTAATGTTTCATCTCTTCAATTGCTTAAGTCTCTTCCACGCAAATACCGTCGAAGTCAACATCAGAGGGTACACAATTCCAGCAGGTACAACAATCATTCCAAACTTGGACTCTGTATTGCACGATGAACAAGTCTGGGGTGACGCAATGAACTTCCGACCAGAGCGATTTTTGGACAGTGCAGGGAAGCTTCTGCACCCAGAAGAATTTGTACCTTTTTCACTTGGTATGTATTTACCTTTATGTTTATTAATTATATTAATAATTGTTATTTTATGTTATTAAGTTCTTATTGCAAATTATATGAACTCTTAAGCTAGTAGTGACAATTTTTTTTTATGTGTTTGTGACATAAAGGAGTGAATTGCGTTGCACTGTTTTGTTAAGTCTGTGACTCAGTACATTCGAATTCGACAAGCATGTATTCGAGTTTACTTTTCCCTAGCCTTTGACTGTCGCCAGTCTACCTACAAAGCAGCAGGGGTGTATCTCTCTTCGTATGATTCCTATCCCGTAATCGTCAGACGTGGAAGATCCTACCAGTAGCTGCGCTATCGTCGGCTAGGTCTTGGGTCATACCCGTCATTGAAACTCATAAACCCCAAAACCAGCATAAGTAGAGACACAACAGAGGGGGCATTTGAATTCTATTAATGTTGTACTGGAAAATTATAGCCTGCAAAAATTGTATTTGTTGCCAGCATAATAAACATTAATCAGAATTATTGAATGTTTGTACCTCTTACTTGGAATTCTTCTTGTTTCAATGGTGTCATTGATACCATCCCATTGTGGAGTACCAGGAAACGAAACAGCTGATCGATTAGCTAAGAGAGGAGCAAAGGAAGAACAGCCTGGTGTGCCCGTTACATACCACCAAAAGAAAAGAATGGTCAAATCAGTCAGAAAGCCATCAAAACCTGCTCAAGACGATTACCACGTTATGGACAGACCAGAACAAGTCATTATTCTGCGCCTCAGAACAGGACACAATAGATTACGCAACCACATGTATACAAAATTCAAGATTGGGGAATCAGACATGTGCACATGTGAATTGGCGTCGCAGACAGCAGAGCACATGCTCCAAGACTGGCCAAAATACAACATATCTAGGCAAAGCTTCTGGCCTAGAAGAGACGACAGTGGAAGATAGACTCTCTGGACCGCTGAGTGAACTAAAAAAGACAGTTAAATTCATACAAGAGCAGCATTGCAATTATAGACATATTTCAATCGAACGAAAGAAGAATGGTGTCATTGTTCTATATTAAACCGTAAATCTACATTAGTTACAACACACAAGATTAAACTATCTGGTTATTGTATTGTTTATATTAAATTTCCCTTACAGGAAGACGTGTCTGTTTGGGTGAATCACTGGCCAAAATGGAGCTGTTTTTATTTCTATCTGCTTTGGTTCAAAGATTTGAGCTTTTACCGGCTACACCAAAAAGCTTGCCCACTCTAAAATATACATTTGGACTTACATGCCCACCACAAGCTTATGAGATCAGATTTATTGAAAGAAGAAACGTGTAAATTTCTTTTACCTGTCTATTGCATTACAATGCTCTCTCAAAAAATGTAGTTTATGCGGCAGCACCGATAGACTGTCAAGTGTTGGTGATTATATTTATATACTGTAGCTGGCTAAACATAGTAGCCACGGTTGTGTGGTGGCCAAACATTTTACTGCAGATCCAGTGGTCATGAGTTCAATCCACAACTGTGCAGATTCCAATGTTTTTTAATTGTCCTGAGCTCCCAGGTCGGCCCAGCCTAAAATGAGTACCAAGAAATGTCTTGGGAGATAAAGGTGCCGGTGTGATACTGACAACCTCACCCACGGATAAAACTATAGAATAGGGCGTGTAAAGGGGGGCGGGGGGAGTGTCTTTACTTTGCTTACGTTAATATTCACTGTAAATGGTGTTTGCTGCTGTCTCTGTGGCGAAGGAATTAGCAGACGCAATTCGTAATCCCGCATACCGCGTTCGAAACACAACTGCGGGCGATTTGGAAGCAGACCGCCTTACCTTGGTTTTCATAAAATTATATGAGTGATGATTGTTCAGAAAACAATTATAAACTATTGCACGTAAACTTGCCTAGAAATCACAAACAGAAAAACAACAAAAAAAATGCTGGAGTTGACTGCTACGTCCCGTAAAGGATATGCAATTAACTTTCAACGATGTATGCTGATATGAATTGTTTATCTTGGAGAGCCATTACTTTTTATTTCATGATCACCATACATTTTACCTTTTGTAATATAAATTTTAAAACGTGATTTTGGTAATTGAATTAGGCTTGTAGTCAGCATCACATAAAATATTATAATAATTTAATGTTTCTTAATGTTGTTCTCAAAACTTAAAGAATTATAAATGATTTTAAAATTATATCACTTACACTATGAAAGCAATGGCAAACTACTCAGCTAATTTACTGACTAATTTCGTAATCACACATACCGCCTTCGAAACACAGCTGCGGGCGAGTTGGCAGCATGCCGCCTTGCATTGGTTTTCATAAAATTGTTTGAGTGCCGATTGTTTAGAAAGCAATGGTAAACTACTGAACGTAAACTTGCCAAGAAATCACAAACAGCCAAAACAATGCTGGGGCTGACTGCAAGGTCTTGTAAAGGACCTGGCGCTAACTGT
This sequence comes from Cepaea hortensis, assembly GCA_963921405.1. Classification (NCBI taxonomy): domain Eukaryota; kingdom Metazoa; phylum Mollusca; class Gastropoda; order Stylommatophora; family Helicidae; genus Cepaea; species Cepaea hortensis. Next base: position 45,609,292 of record OY992881.1, read on the forward strand.
AATCACACACATGTAACTAATCTACCATGCATGCTGCAATAGTCTTGTTGTTTTTTTTTGCGCTCGCTTTGAACTCAAGCATAGTCCATACACATTATTTATAGTAGTGATGGACTGAATTTTGCGTGTGGATTAGCTTTCCCTGTTAACAGTGTCCCTAACCATCAGGCGAACCAACTCCGACTTCAGAGGTACTTGTAATTTACGTCCCAAAGTCAAGGATTACAAGTCAATATTTTAGTCCAACTGTCCGGTGTAGGGGTTGAACGCTTACCTCGGCTTCAGCACACCGGATGTTTAAGAACACGCGTTCTTATCTTTTCGGCCATGCGGACCTGCGGAATAGTGTTATTGTTTCGTGCATACCTCAAGGGCCCCTGTAACACATGGGTATCATCATTATGTGTCATACCAATAAGTCTGGGCGATTATTGTTCCCATCTCACAAAATCATCAACGTCTCAAACCAGATCTCCTTTCTTACTGCGATTGTGTCATTTAGCCTATCAATATTCATCTCTTTGTCTTCCCCTTTGTCACTTTATGATTCTACCATTCACTCATTCATGATGTTATCACTTTTGTACATGCTGTTATCAAAATTATATTTATAATGAACATTTTTGTTACGAAATAACAAGCCAGTTATTGTGTCTGTGTTTTAAAAAATATATAATTAAAATATTATTACAATAAACCATGACATTTAGTTGTTGTTTTTTTTTCCCCCAAACGGATCCACACTTTCTTAGAGAAACTAAAGAAGATTATCGGACTGATTTCCTACTGTTTCATAAGAGACACACAAGGGACATAAGGTTTCATAATGCCCTTTGATGTCGAGGGCGAAGTGCTTTGACGCCAATGAATTCACATCGTTGCCTAGAAAGAGAGGCTTGGGAGCCTTAATGCAATAATAAACTATAAAATGTTTTTGTCAATGCCATAAGCGTACACACAATTTGCTCCATCCATCCATCCATCATGTGCCATGCCGATAAGCGTGGGCGGTAATGTTTTGCCATTTCACTCGATCACCAGAGGCGTGGATCAGCTCCATGTTTCTGTCTCGACCATGCCACGTGGCCAAGCCATCCAGGTATTTACTTCTAGGTCTTCCCCTTGGTCTCTTCACTTCGATCTTGCCAGTTGTCACCAAGTTCTCCAATTCATTTCTTCTCATAACATGCTCAAACAATTTTGACTGTCTACGTCTAATGTCTCTAATCAGTTTACGATCTTCATTTGTTTCTATTGGTTTTTCTGTCTGTCCATGGTATTCTTTGCATTTTCCTCAGAAACCACATTTCCGCAGCCATCAGATGTTTTTCAGTTTGTTTGCTCATTGTCCACGCTTCACATCCATACAAAAGTACAGGTTCTATGTAGCACTTCAACACTCTTTTTCTCGTTTCAATTGATATCTTTTTATTGGTCAGTATGTTTTTCATCTTGCAAAAGGCTACCCTCGCAATGGCAATTCTTGTTATAATATCTTCAAGGCATCTCCCATCTGATGTTATGACTGTTCCGAGATAACTGTACCGATTCACTTATTTAAGAATATGCCCATTTACTAGTATATTACATTGTGGTATTTCTTTCTTTCCAATGACGACCATAATCTGTGTCTTCTTACAATTCTTCTTCTTCTTCTTCGTTCATCCGGAGTTTTTTTTCGGATGTGATTGCGTTGTGCCTGTTTACAGCAGAGCTGCGTTCTTGCGCCGTTAGGCCGACACATCCGACTTCTGCGGGCATTTGTTGACCGGGTTAACCTTCCCGGGGGTTTCTTAGGACATTTGACTCTCACTGTTGTGGTGTTATCCCCCATCCCAGCTGGTCCATATAGAACAGCCAAAGACATCCTGGTCAGCCCTCAAGGGAAGGCAGGGGCAGACCATGGGCATTCCCCGCCATCCAAGGAGGCTTCCATACTTGCAGAGCCAACACACAGCGCTCTGGTACTGGGCTCACCCAAGGAATCGTCACGTCCTGCACATGGCTGCTTAGCCTCACTTCCGTATATTGGGCCTTCCGTTCACCATAGGCTGTTCTACCGGAAACCAGAAGAATGCAGTGTGCAGATGACATCCACACAGTGAGCTTTCGATTCGGACTTTCCGCACAATGGATTTGCTATCCGAGCAATATTCCATTTCGTGCCACTAGGACACTTTTTCCACCTTTTTTGAAAGCCCACACAGTGAGCTTTTGGTTCGGACTTTCCACGTAATGGATCTCCTATCCAGCAATATTCCATTTCATGCCTCTGGGAGGCTTTTGTAACCGACATACCTGTGGTATGAAGTGTGGCAGTTTGAATACTTCTTCATACACCTTTAAATGTCAACCTGTATGTAGTTAAAGTAAGCTACGGTCAACTTGAGCTTGTTGATATCTCCATAGAGCTTGTCCTCAAATGAAGCAGGTGTGGGCCAAAATATCTTTCTCTGTTCTGCATATATTGGGCAATCCTGAAGCAAATGTTTTGCTGTCATTTTTCCAGTTCGACAATTACATTCATCGGTATCTCCTATCTTTAGTTTATTGAACAAGTGGTATTTCAGCCTGTTATGTCCTGTGCGGAGTCTGAAGATTGCTACTTGTTCTCTTCTGTCGAGTTTGTAATATGCATCATCCTTCTGGTGGCCTGGATGCTCTGATTCCCATTTGGTTCTATAGGTGCTTTTTATCAACCTCTTTGCCTCGTTATAGGTTATGTCTATGTCAGGCTGTGGTAGTCGTCCGCCCTCTTTTGCCAGTCTGTCAGCCTCTTCATTTCCAGGTATACTGCAATGTGATGGGATCCACTGTATTACAACTTTTTTGGATTTCTGGCATAGACCATGGAGTGCTGCTCTTAGGTCAGCTATTTCTGTGCTATTATTGCTCTTCAGTATTGAGACAGCTGACTTTGCATCTGTGAAGATAGCTATTTGCTTCTCTTTATTTTCCTCCATCAAGAGCATTTCTGCTGCAGTTTTCAGAGCCTCTACCTCCGCTTTGAAGTTACTTGAAAACTTTCCAGTTGCCACTGAATGTGTTTTTTTCACTCCATTTTTTAAATTTAGGAGAATTCCTCCTCCTCCATTCTCTATTGCATTTTTGGCTGATCCATCTGTATATGCATGGGTCCAATTGCTGCTTGGGTAATGTTCTTTTATGTAGTTTTGGGTTATTTCTCTTCTTTCGGTTTCATGCTGAGTGTTCTTTTTCTCAATACCAGGAATGTTTTCTATCATCTCAGGCAGTTGCTGCTGTCTCCAAGCTGGGAACTTGTCTGCATTGTAAATAGGTTTGACTGTTGATATGTTAAGTATGGGATCTGCCCTAATTTTTCGTTTTGCAGTTTCTACAAAGTTGCTACGCTTCAGTCGTCCCTTTCCAAAACCACTAAACCTTTTATACATAGGGTGGTCTGTCAATCTTCTAAATTTTTCTGCTTGTTGCTGGGCTCTGCTATCTCTTCTATCCTGCATTGGTTGTAAACAAGTGATCTTTTCAAGTTCATTAATAGGCGTTGTCTTCAGGCTTCCAGTTATGATTCGCATTCCTTGATTTTGGACTCTACTTATTTTGTTAAAGTTTGACTTAGCTGCTGTTGCCCAAGCTGCAATGCCATATTCCAGTACTGGCCTCACCCTTCCAGTATATAACTTCTTGAGAACTTTCTCATCTGCTCCCCACGTTGTACCAGCAAGCTTTTTCATGATTGCCATTCTTTGCCTTGCTCTTGTTCGATTTTTCTCAACCTGTGTTTTCCATGTCAGGCGACGATCAAAGGTGACTCCGAGATAGTTTGGATTTTCTTCATGGCGCAATATTTTTCCATTTAATACCAGCTTAGGTTGTTGAGTTTTATTTGAGAGGGAGAACACTGTGCATGTTGTTTTCTCCTCACTTATCTTCACTAGCCATGATTTTGACCAGTCCTCTAGTGCTAATAAGGCTTGCTGTATTTTACTGTTAGCTGTACTAATATATTCTTCAGATGTCCATATGGCTAGGTCATCTGCAAAGGATGATGTGTGTACTCTGGCTGGAAAATTTTCTGTGATGTTGTTTATATATGCTAGGAATAATGTTGGTGAAAGAACTCCTCCTTGGGGGACACCTTGCTCCAGCAGCATCATTTTGCTTGTTTGTCCTTGTACTTTTGTCCTGGCAGTTCTGTTCTCAAGGTAGTGGCTGATCCATTTGTACATTTTTCCACAAACAATGCATGTTTTGCAGTTTTACTTTCAGTCCTTCCTTCCATACTTTATCAAATGCTTTTTCTAAATCTATCCAGACTGCTAGTGTGTGCTTTTTCTCTTGGAAGGCATCCTCTATTTCCTGAGCTATATAGGTTATTTGATCTTCAGTGGATCTGTACTTTCTGAATCCTGCTTGGTGTGGTGTTAAGAGTTTGTTTTCTTCCAGATGCCATGTTAGCCTGCCATTGATAATGCGTTCCATTAATTTTCCTACACAGCTAAGTAGACTGATAGGTCGATAGCCATTTGGTTCTTCCAGGTCTTTTCCTTTCTTTGGGATTGGTATTAGTATAGTTTCCTTCCATGCCTGTGGGACTATTCCCCTCTTCCAGCTGTAATTTAGGACTGCTAGTAGTTTCTTTTTTTGCCTTAGTGCCTAGTCCTATTAGCATTTCGTTTGTGATTCCATCCTTTCCTGGTGATTTCTTCTTTTTTAGGGTATTCATTGCCTGTTCCATTTCTTCCATTGTTAGATTTGCCATCATATATTCTGCTGCTGTCTCTGTATTTGTATGATGTATCTGTTTATCTTTTATTGCTTTCTTCTGTTCGGTTGTAATATCAATGTGGTTTGCATTTGCATAGTGTTCCATTAGTGCATTTGCAGCCTTTTTTCCTGTAAGCAAGGCATTTCCTTGTTTAATTGTTATTTGTTTGTTGCTAGGTCCTTCATTGTTCATGGCTTTCACTAGTTTCCATAGTTTGTTTCCATCCCTGTCAAAATTCAGGTTTTCTGTTTTTTCCCTCCAACAATCTCTTGTTGTTTGATTTACTGTTCTTTTATATTTTGCTGAGATGGCTTTGAGAGAGATGTTCGCTTCAATTGTTTGTTCTCTCTCTGCTGTCTTCCTGGCATCTTCAACTTTGTCCTCCAAACTTTGTAGTTCTTCAGTCCAGTATGGTTTGTAATTTTTCCTCGCTCCTCTTGGAATGGACTCTGTGGCTGCCTGTATTATCGCTCTGTTTAGACTTTCCACCATTTGCTTTATGTTGCCATATCGTGTATTTATGTTTTCACAATATTTGTCTGTTAGTATGGCAAATCTGTCCCAATCTGCTCGTTTGTAATTCCAGCGGGGCAAGGGCTTTTGCTCCTGTGGAACATACTCCATATTCATTACAAGCTTGATTGGTCTGTGGTCACTACCTGCTAATTGGTCCAGCACATGGCGATCAATTTTGTGGAGGATGTCTCCTGTGCAGAAAGCTAAGTCTGGAGTAGAAGTGGTAAGCCATCTTTTGGAGTAGAAGCTCGGTGTGTCATCCGCTTCGTTGAGTAGATGGAGATTTGAGTCTATTTCCCAGTCCTCCAATTCTTCTCCTCTTTTGTCAGTATCTGGGTATCCCCATTTTTCTGAACGGCTATTAAAGTCTCCGACAATAATGCAGTTTGTGTCAGTTATTTTCATGTTTGAGAGTGTAAGGTCCTTATCTGCTGGGCTATACAGATTGTAGATTCTTATTTTCACGTCCTTTATCATTATATCAACACCTATAATTTCCGTTTGGTTGTCAGAGATCACAGATACTTCGCTGCAAGGTATTGTATTTCGTGTAAGTATTAGAACTCCTCCTTTGTGTCCTTCGCGGTCGAAACATGTGGCCTGATATCCTCTGACTGAGAATTTGTGATTGGCGTTGAGGTGTGTCTCTTGAATGCATGCCACATCTATTCTATCTTTATGAAGACGCTGTGTTAGGGAGTCTTTCTTCTTGTAAACTCCTTCGGCATTCCACTGTAGTATGTTGAGTGTCCGGGGTATTTGGTCAATAGCTCTTAACCTACTCCTCTGTGCCTTGACTCCACAGCACAGGGGAAGGTGACCACCAGTAGTCATGGGTGGACCCCCTCGAGGCAGGGGGCCCGGCACTATCGCCGCCTGATGGGACTTCACGGGATTAGCACCATAACGATTAATTTTGATTTGTGACATCATGAATTAAGTTACGTTGCACTGCTTTGTCAAGCCTGTGGCTCAGTACATCCGATTTCGACAAGCATTTATTCGGGATGCTTTCCCTAGCCTTTGACTGTCCCCAGTCTATCTACAAGGCAGCAGGTTTTACGTTGCACTGCTTTGTCAAGCCTGTGGCTCAGTACATCCGATTTCGACAAGCATTTATTCGGGATGCTTTCCCTAGCCTTTGACTGTCCCCAGTCTACCTACAAGGCAGCAGGTTTGTGTGTCTCTTCGTCTGGTCCCTCTCCCTTGACCTGTCCGACATGGGTGGCCCTACCAGTAGCTGTGCTACTGTCGGCATAGCTCTTGGGGTCATTGGGACGCACAAGCCCCTCTACCTCGTCACGGTGGACACACAGCAGAGGGGTTCTTACAATTCAATTCTAACCCTAGTTGTTCACTGTGTGCAACAACCGCATCTACTAGATTTTGCAGGTCCTGTTCATTGTCTGCAATCAAGACTCATCTGCATATCTAATGTTATTGATGTATCGTCCCCCAATATTGAATCCTTCCATATCTTCTATATTTCTGATAATATTTTCACTGTACAGGGAAAGAAAATCTGGAGACATTACATATCCCTGTCTCACACCTCTCTTAATAGGCTGATACAGACCTATTTCATTACTAATTCTTATCTCAGCTTGTTGTTTCCAATATATGTTTTTTACAAGTCTAAGATCTTTTCCATCAATTTGTAGATTTGCAAGCATCCTTATCATGTCGACATGTCTCACTTTATCGAAAGCCTTTGTGTAGTCAATAAAGCAAAGGTGTAGATCTTTGTTTACTTCTATAGAACATTAAGTTACTGTTCTCAGAATATACACAGCATTTACTGTACCCATGTCTTCTACAAACCCACATTGTTCTTCTTCCATGTCAGGTTGTTTTTTCTTCCTAACTCTTTGCATGATTATTCTTAGAAAATCTTCGTGATGTGACTCATTATGCTAATTGTTCGATGTTGATCACATTCCAAGGCTTCTGATTTCTTTGGAATTGCAACAAAAACAGAATTACATAATTTGCTAATCTTCTAAAATTTTAGACTTGCTGCTCGATTGTCTTAAATCTCTGTATAAGGAACAATATTCCGTTTTCGTGTTGCAGTATATAGGTAACACGAGAATTCACCTTCATTTAAGAATATGATTGCATAGTGAAGGCCAAAATGTTGCTATACGGTTCAGTAGTTTAGTTATTAACTATTATGTTTCTTCAAATACATATGAACATGACAGCTCTTGAACGAGCTCGTGGTACCATTGAAGCAATATCATGCCAAATATTTCACACTGTGATCATGTTATTCTCAACAGAACTGGCGAATTACCGAGGACGGTGCACGTTTGGGAATTCTTCTTCTTCTTCCTCTTCTTCTTTCGTTCACCTGTAATATGTTTATAACTGCAATGACGCAATGTTGTCTCTTGTACGTATGGGAATCTCCCAAGTGCTATGAGTCGGTTCGTCATTCAACTCAGCTGTTAACTTCGGGGAAAACTTCCCATTGTAAAATATCCCGATCAATTACAGACATGAACATCTAAACGAAGTTGATCAGGAAATGCGCTGATATCACGAGCACGAATGGAAAGATGAGAAAATAAGAACAATGAAGAGATGAATTGTTTTCTCATTTTCTATTCATTGTTCTAATTTTTCATTCTTCTCATCCCGTCCTTGCCGGTCTCCCTGGTCTAGAGTTTACACGACTTTCTCCGTAATCCTGTATACTCTCGTGAGTAACGTGACGTGCGCGAGAATTGGTAGCGGTTCTCTCCATGTCGGTAACTTACGGGGTATGTGAGCCGGTCGCTCAGAAAGCAATGGCAAACTACTGAGCGTAATCTTGCCAAGAAATCAACAATCAGCTGAAAGATGCTGATGTTGACAGCGTTGTCCTGTAAATGATATGCGAACCCAAAAAAAAAAAACATCCCGTCCTTATGCCTTAATACAGTCACTGGAGGGTCTTCTCTGTGATTATATGTTGTGTTTTCTGTATGCACTTGTGTGCCGATAAAGGCATGTCGCCGCAACGTCCTGTATTTTTCGTAATACCGTTCTGTAAATTTGCATTACTTTGTGTTATTTTATATTGTTCTCATAGATCACACAAGGAAATCTCCATAAGTGCCCTTGTCTCCCTCAACCAATAGACCACGCAAGGATATCTCCATAAGTACCCCAGCCTTCTCCGATAGATCACACTAGGATATCTCCATAAGTACCCCAGCCTTCTCCCATAGTTCACACAAGGATATCTCCATAAATGCCCCAGCCTTCTCCCATAGTTCACACAAGGATATCTCCATAAGTGCCCCAGCCTTCTCCCATAGATCACACAAGGATATCTCCATAAGTACCCCAGCCTTCTCCCATAGATCACACAAGGATATCTCCCTAAGTACCCCAGCCTTCTCCCATAGATCACACAAGGATATCTCCATAAGTATCCCAGCCTTCTCCAATAGATCAAATAAGGATATCTCCATAAGTGCCCCAGCCTTCTCCCATAGATTACACTAGGATATCTCCATAAGTACCCCAGCCTTCTCCCATAGATCACACTAGGATATCTCAATAAGTGCCTTTACCTCCCTCAACCCATAGATCACGCAAGGATATCTCCATAAGTGCCTCACCTTCTCCCACAGATCACACAAGGATATCTCCATAAGTGCCCTTGCCTCCCTCAACCCCTAGATCACACAGGGATATCTCCATAAGTGCCCCAGCCTTCTCCCATAAATCACACAAGGATATCTTCATAAGTACCCAAGCCTTCTCCCATAGATCATATAAGGATATCTCCATAAGTACCCCAGCCTTCTCCCATAGATCACACAAGGATATCTCCATAAGTGCCCCAGCCTTCTCCCATAGATCATATAAGGATATCTCCATAAGTACCCCAGCCTTCTCCCATAGATCACACAAGGATATCTCCATAAATACCCCAGCCTTCTCCCATAGATCATATAAGGATATCTCCATAAGTACCCCAGCCTTCTCCCATAGATCACACAAGGATATCTCCATAAATACCCCAGCCTTCTCCCATAGATCACATAAGGATATCTCCATAAGTGCCCTACTCTCCTCCTATAATCACATAACAAGAAAACACAAAAATGAAGTAATTTTTTCACCTTTATTTTCAATAAAGAATGATTATAATAACAGTTAAATAATGTAAATAAAATAATTAAAATCTGATCATATACAAATAGCAGTCATAAATGGCATCACAAAAATTCAGCTCAAAGCAAATTAAACACTTTCACACAAGGAAAAACACCCAGTGGAAGAAAAGTATATAACAATGAAGTGCATATTTGAAGGATACAAGACACATTGTCAGGACAGAATCTAATATTAAAACTGCTAATGATTATAATTTTGAAAAGATGTTCATAAAAATAAAAAATGCTTTTAACATAGTAAACTTTATAAAAGTAAAGTGAAACTTTTAGTTGATAACATTACTGATTTAAACAGAGAAAAATAAAACGCCATTTAAGACAAAGTATTTCGAATGGCAATGTGTCAAGAATGAATATTTTAAATTAATACATAGAAACAACATTTAGGAACTTCAAAGGTAGGAAATAATGTCAGAAGGGTTTTTTTTTTAACACATAGCAATAAGCAGTGCTGCACTTTGTAAAAACAAAACAAAAAGAATAATTCATACATTAGAACTATTATCCCAGGCTGGATAATAGAGGCAAAAATAAAATCAGTTGGCAGGTAAATAATAAAGAGGTTTTAATTATAATAATTCACTCTATATTTCATTCAGATCAGACATTAGCAACAAATACAGCGAGAAAGGAGAAACAAAATCATAAACCAAGTGCCATAATGTCTCCACCCATGTTCATGTAGCTACACAAAACAAAGAATGGGAAAATAATAACAGAAAGTCATCATCTTCATGGCTCCATCCATTATCTTGAAGCTACACAAAACAGAAATTCAGCATCTTGATAGCTCCACCCATTATCATACAGCTAAACAACACAAAAGAGGGGGAAATAAAAACAGAAATTCAGCATATTGATGGCTCCACCCATTATCATACAGCTAAACAACACAAAAGAGGGGGAAATAAAAACAGAAATTCAGCATATTGATGGCTCCACCCATTATCATACAGCTAAACAACACAAAAGAGGGGGAAATAAAAACAGAAATTCAGCATATTGATGGCTCCACCCATTATCATACAGCTAAACAACACAAAAGAGGGGGAAATAAAAACAGAAATTCAGCATCTTGATAGCTCCACCCATTATCATACAGCTAAACACAAAAGAAGAGAAAATAAAAAGAGAAATTCAGCATATTGATGGCTCCACCCATGACCATGAAGCTACACACACACAAGCAAAAGTGGGGAATATAAGAGGGAAATTCATTATGTAACAGGAATTTAACAAATAACTTGTTTACAATAGTAAAAACTATAAATTGTATGTGTATTATTTCTCAACACAGTCCATCTGTCCACAAGCTTGTTGATGCCTTCTAGGAAAAAGTCTTTGGGTCTGGCCTTAAACTAATTGTGCACATCTCCCATTACCTTGTGGTCATCTGCAAACTTATGACCGCCACAAATTTCAAGAGCCCAAGCAAGTTAAAGTCTAATGGCGCCAAGTCAGGACTGAATTCTGGATGTTTCAAGACCTCAAATGTTAGAGCATGTAGTGTATACCACAGTATGTGCAGCCGTATGAGGGTGGGCATTGTCATGCAGCTTCCTTTTGAGAGAGTCCCGTGTTTCAATCGTATCGCAGGTTTCAATTTGTTAACTAACATGCCACTGTAGTGAGTACTAGTCCCAGTATATGGCCCTTGATTATCCCAAAAGATGGTATCGTGATTTTCCCAATGGATTCCTGCGTTTTCCATTTTGAAATCTTTCCACGCATTCATAACTCTCCCTGACTCAAACAACTGTCTCCATACTGAACCATCATTATTCTGTAGATTTTACAAGGTTTCACACCCTCTGACCCTAAAATATGAATAATGCCTTGTGGTTCTTCTAGGGTGCAAGTCGATAGTGGGGCAGCCATTTTATACAGTAATCACTATTGCACACGTTTAAACTGTTTGATCCTCACTACCCTTACATGGGGTTTTGCTTACGGGCCACTTTGTATCCTGAAATAAGATTTTCTGATGTCTATACACTTTCATGCACTTTATAATAAAATTCCTGTTACTTTCCCTCATAAAAGCAGAATGGAAGTATCCCAATGACTCTACCCATAATTATAGAGCAAAATAAAACAAAAGAGGGGCGAATAGCATAAAACCAGTATCTCAATGCCTCCACCCATAACCATGTGGCTAAAAATAAAATGTTCTACATTGTAGTTTTAAATACTTCTCTGCAAAATAAAATTACTTCACGTGTAAACATCTGACCTTAACTGCTAACACCATCCTCCTACATGTCATGTTGTTTGCTATTTCAAACAGCTAACTTCAAGATGCAACAACAGTGCCTGGACAGTAGGAGGACCAAACAAATGACAGCAACAATATGAACATAATGAGTACTTAGAATGTGCGAATAACTTGTGCATGCCTTAGGTTTGTGTTATATCTGTATCACAGTTGGTTTAGTGAGGAAGGAAACAAAAATCACACAGCTGACTGATAACCACCGAATGAATGATTCCTCTCAAAGGGCTCCAGTCATAATCATATATAATGGAAGGGAATGCAAACCAGCTATATGTATCAAACCACACAACATATTTGATAAATAGTGCATAAAGTGACACAAATGAAGTAACTATAATTAAAGTAGTATTAGGTAATATACATAATAATAAACAATGGGTTAAAACAATGCTAACATCAAAGAAAAGGTAAAACACGTGTTATGGCTGAAGATAAGATTAAACAAAAATACACAGACATACAGCAGCTCAAAATATCATCGGCTGGGCTGAACTATTTCTACAAATGCCTGAAAATAATTTAGCTCATTTAATTTGTGTAGAGCACAACTGGCATTATGGTATAAAAAGAAAAATAAAGAACAACAGTAAAGCTTTGTTACACCACGCTATCTTGAAATTATACACTGCGTGGGATTAAAATAAATTAACACCACATAATGCCATATCAGGACTAATGTGCATGTAAGATTTTGTCAATGGTAACTGCCTTGATAAAAACAAGAATCAAAGTTTGTTACAGACATTTCTCAAAGGAACAATATAGAACTACCCAAATAAATAATCTGGCCAACCTAGCGATATATCTACAGGAAGCCACTTTATTTTTTAAAAAGTCTTTTTAAAAAAAATTGCAGAAAACATGCATAGTGTCCTTTAAGAACCCTTACTTAAAAAATACAAATAGCACAAAAAAGTAATTTTTAGTTTACAACTAAAAATGAACACGCCCAGCTATGATGCACCTAATTTTCAGTCATGGCTCGTTGAAAACTGCTGTGTTGTATGATGATGATGAATTTGTCTTTGAGCAACAAGCAGGAGGTGTTTTCAAGCACAAGTTTACAAAATATCAAGAAGCAGCAACATTTTCTAACTAAACATCTAAGATACAACCATGTCATGGACTGTATAATCACAGTTAATTCTGTTGGCAGCAAAAGGTTAGGATTAAAAAAAACACTGCATATTCTATTATCCATTCTGGTAAATGTGAAGACTGATCACTTCGCACTCCAACAGCGATTTCTGCCTGTTGGCTGTCTTTCTCAATTATAAAATTTTCATTTGATGTTAAGGGCAGTCTTGCACCAGGACAAGTTGGTTTGGTTTAAAATATATTGTGCAGTTATATATATATATGGGAACAATATATATATGGGAACAATATATATATATATAACTGCACAATATATTTTAAACCAAACCAACTTGTCCTGGTGCAAGACTGCCCTTAACATCAAATGAAAATTTTATAATTGAGAAAGACAGCCCACAGGCAGAAATCGCTGTTGGAGTGCGAAGTGATCAGTCTTCACATTTACCAGAATGGATAATAGAGTATGCAGTGTTTTTTTTAATCCTTCTGTAACTGGGAAATGAACCGATACCTCTCCTCACCCAACCTTCAGTTTGCAGAAGTGGAGCAAATTGAGTGTCTCAATGACCCCAAGAGCTATGATGGTAGTAACACAGTTGGTGGCAGGGTATCTTATAAACCAGCAGGTTAATAGCCAGGAACCACACAAAGTGGGGCACAAAATCTGGTGACTATCAAGAGCTAGGAAAGGAAAACCCTAAATAAATGCCTGTCAAATTCGGCTGCACTAGGCCAATGGCCTTAGGAAGCAATTCTATATCAATCACTTTCTAATGAGTCTGTGCTTATCCTTGATATTAGATTGTCTGATAAACTGGCTCATCATTATCCTGATATATATTTATCCATATCTGGACAATGACAGAAAAAGAGATGAAAAATCAGAACAACATAAATGAGATTCCTAAGAATATTCAGCGTATCAAGAAGAGAGGAAATCAGAAATGAAGAAATCAGGACTAAAGTGGGGGTTATAGCAGCGATAGATTTTATTAGAAGGCAGCAAGTAAAATGGTATGGCATGTAACTAGGTTACCAACTAACAGTATACCACAACAAGCAATGATGTACAGACCAAATGGAAGCAGAAGAAGAGACTGATAGTGTAAACGATGGACAGAGGGAATAGCAGAGTCCATGGGAATTTTGATACATGAAACCCATAAACGGGCACTTCCTGCTGTTTATACTTCACCTCGACACCGCAAGGTACAAGAGGAACGAGATGAGACGAGATACAAGTATATATTATCAACTTCTGTTTCTGCCTTTCATCTCCACATGGACCATAGGCCCTCAACCAACTCACACCAAGCTCTTTCTAGACTTGTTGATGAATGGTTGGATGTTGCAGCTAGTTTTCTATGGGCTGAGGTAGCCAACCTCCCCTCAACCCTCCATAGTCACATCTTATAACATGCATGGTAGGTGACAGTGTTACTATAGTGAATGACAGAAGAAGAACCATTCTTTGTTTTCCTGATGAGTCCCAGTACCACATGGGTGTATTTGCTATCTACTCTACTAAATTGTTACCAGCATTTCTGATTCTGAAATACTAACTGCAATTAAGTTTCTGCTTGTTTCTTGAAACAAGGCGTTTGTTAAATTTCACCTTTTTGTTCATCTTCTGTTTGAAATTCTTTCTTTATCTACTGTTCCCAAACCTGCAGTGATGAAAGCTGCATCTATTCAGGTTTCTCTGATAAATTAACAGAATATTTCTTAACAAGTGTGATGAATGAACAAAGTATTAAAAAAATAATAATCAGAATCGGACAATAAATGATAAAACTTTTATAAGAAAGCATGGAAACAATGTTTTAAAATGGAATATCCAGTGTCAGACAGCACAAATTGGAAACATCCTACGCTATAAACAGCAGAGGTTGGGAACAAGCCATGTTATACAGCAGACTTCGAGAACATTCAGTGTCATACATCATATGTTGGGAAGATCCAGTGTTATACAGCAGACAATGGGAACATTAAGTATGTTGGGAAAATCCAGTGTCATACAGCAGACAATGGGAGCATTCAATGTCAAACAGTAGATGTTGGAAACTTTCATTGTTATACAGCAGATGTAAGGAATAATCAGTGTTATACAGCAGGACAATGGGAACATTCAGTGCTATACAGCACACCACAAGAGAACATCCAATGTTACACGGAAGACAAACGCTGGAAATCAAATGTTCCTGGTCACCAACACAGACATAACCTACATGCCTGGCAACATAACTAATGCAAAGGTAACTTTACTCGCCTTTTCTGTTATTTAACTTTCAAAAAACATCAGCAGCATACAAATATTTTAAAAGACAAATTCTGGAAAATTAGCAAGTCTCAAACAATGACTACCCTAGGAGCATAAGCCATTTACTATATGTTTATATTCTGCTAACTAGTATAATAAACATACCCAAATGTATGGCATGTTACACCTGCCTAAGGTATTTATAATGGCCATGTTAACAACTGCTTTAGTGAGTCATGTATTATTGATTATTTTTCATGCGTTTTAATGTGTATTGTTCTGTTGTCTAAGATAAGCTTCAAAAGTGACGTATGAATGAAATAAGGTATGAGAGTAAAGATATAAGAAGGGCAGAGTGTGAGATGGGCCTGCGTGCCCAATTCTTAACCCTTTGAAAATAAAGTTTGTTCGTTCATTACTCACTCTCCTTACTGCATATCTTCAAACTTAGAGGGTAGAATAAAGCAAGAACCTGTTGTGTATATTTGATGTAAACGGACATGGAATATCTTAATTTGTCATACAAAGACTAGATTCTTCCGACCTATTCTTTAAACTCTACAGTAAATACACCATGAGATTCTAACAGATCTTCGGAGATTCTCCAACATGGACTCTGAATCACCCACTGGGATTTCTGTCCATGACAAACAGACTGAGTTGAGTTGACACATCACAGCACTCAGGGCATTCTCATGCATGCTCCGTCCACATCTGCAACAGCCAGCGAAGAGTCCCAATACTAATGGTACCAGGAGCAGATTATGTGTCTGTCTGGCCTTTCCTAGGAAAAATGATTTATATGGAGACAAACAGACTGACCAACACACACAGCAGATAATTACAACCAGTCGCCGCAATAGCTGTCTCAGAATGTGCAATATAACTGTTTTCACGGTTCATTTTTGAAATTTAAAAAATCTTAAGTTTTATCTCTTGATACTAAAAACTATTAACAGTAAGTTTCCTGTCTCGGTGACATGTTTTCATTAAAAAAGATAAAACCTTCTTGTCACACTCTAAACCTTCGAATGTGGCATTTCTGGTGTGTTTTGTTGTCCAATTAGGCAATGAGTTAATAAACTATACAGGACATTCAATTTGGGTAAAGTGAGGGAAAAGGATTATCCTAGTTGGCTAATGAATACAAAGTGAATCACTTTCAGTATAATAGATAGAAATTCTAATACCATGTCTCATCCTAATCTTCATAAAGTTAACAAAATATAACTATAACATTTCCCCAGTATCTAACATACATGAAAACATCCAAACTCCAGCTGTTTACATGAATTTACTGCCCTATTCATGCTGGAGAGCATGGCAAAGACAAAGCTCAAATTTTAAGGTCAAATGAACCAAAGGATGACATTACATCCACATCATAATTCTGAATCAACAATCTGGAATCTAAGATGACATGTGACACTGTCAGGAAGGATGGCACATAAAGATGACACTGTATTCATAAAATAAAAGTGAAACACAAACAACCAGCACCCATACCCTTCTACATCTACTAAAGGTGACTGAACATCTTTGGATTTGCTCAGAATGCAGTCATGCCACTTCTGTACATACTTTTATATACAGCAAAAACATGAACAGATGCAAATACAAGAACTACTTCTTCTTCTTTTTTCCCCGCTTTGAGACGAGTGTGTAACATCTAATTATGCACCTCAAAGATCAGACTTCGTGCATTTGTGTAAGGTTTCCCTCCTCTAGACTAATTCCATCCAGGTTAACTGGCTCTTATCTACCCGTGGGAGTTTTCTGTCCTAGCAATTCTGCCTGGGCTGTAGCCTTATGACCTACTCTTCTTAACTTCCAATTGCAGTGGGATTTTAATGTGCACCTGGGAAGGCTAGCTATCCAATATCACTCCCAAAGATATCACAGGGACACGTTATATTATCAGATACCAATGGTTCCTGGACATATTCCCAGTCCTGTGTTGGGATCGAACCCTGTACCTTATAAGCCTGAGGCTACCACTATAACCTCTCAGTGTGATATGTCAAACTAAACACAAGAAGAAAGTTGGCTATAGTTAAACAAACACACCAAAGCTATTGGAGGAGGGTTCCGGATTAATAATTGTTTTTAATGTGAATGCAACGTCAAGAGTTTTTTGTAATCTTCTATTATCTATTCCCAATCTGACAATGATTTTTGGCCTCATTTGTCGTTAGGCGCAGGGGAAACAAATATGTTCTCTGGTATGTTTAAAGGATAGTAAGCTTTATGGACAATCAGAAACTTTCAGGTAATGCACCCGGATGAACTATGTAAAAGAGAGTGCAAATTGAATGTCACAAAGTTAAAGAAAACAATTTACTATGATAAACCAATCCAAAAAAATTCTAAGACCCAAACAAATGAATGTGATGATTTTGATTTTTTTTTTTTTGGAACTCAAGCGTAGTCCACATACACTACTTCTAGTAGTGCTGGACTGAATTTTGCATGTGGATTAGCTTTCCCTATTAACAGTGTCCCTCACCGTCAGGGGAACTCACTCTGACTTCAGAGGTGCTTATAATTTACGTCCCCAAGTCAAGGCCAAGAGGTGAACATTTTAGTCCAACTGTCCGGTGTTGGGGTTGAACCCCTTACCTGGGCATCAGCACACCAGATGTTTAAGAACACTTGTTCTTATCCATTCGGCCATGCTGACCTACATGTGATAATTTAATGTGGATTTTATACACGGCATGAATCAAATAGTACAAATATTTGCTAAAAATTTAGGGTCACCTGCAATTAATCAAGTTATGTCTTAGGTGTCAAATTTTCCAAATTAAGCCATAAACAGCCTCATTATCTAATCAAGCATGCCATAAATGGCACACGAATATAGTTACATGTCATGACATCTCATTCAAGTTTGTTTATCCTTGTTTTCTTCTGAAACAAAATAATAAATATAAACACAACATAACTGCTTTTGGTGTAAACATGAAATAAACTACTGACCCTGTTCTCCCATTCAAATAAAGAAGCTGTCTAATCACATGAACACTTGGCATGACAGGAATGGACTTTCATGATTACATGTCAAAGAACAAGTCAACAGACAAGACTATCCATCTGTTCATTAATATGCTCTTTACACTGTAAACATTCTATTCAAATACAATCAATAAATTCTGACCTCAAGAGACAGTGTCATGTGTGTACTACCAGGACTTCCTCCCTAGCTGGTCAGTGAAATAACATGCTCACTGTCTTAACTGGGAGTAGTCGCATATGAATTTGTCTTCAGAAAAACTCACAACTTCAGATACAGGTTTCACCTACAGAACATGTTCCTTCTATCTTTATAGACAAATATTTATGATGCGCTTATATTGAAAAAGTAAAATATCTGAAATATCCATATTATCCATCTCTATAAAAATGCAAAATTAGACAGCCATTAGCAAATTTGTACAGCCCAGGGTTAAACATCAAGATTACCTCATCAACTTCCACATACTATACAAATTATTAAATTCACCTACATTATTAATGAAGTTCAACAACACAGAAATACCATGTCTGCATTAAAAGACTACAGAAACAAAACCACAATAACATCTAAGGTTTCAGTTCAAATCTCTCCATGCTGACAGCAGAATTTGTTCTACAATTTGTTCGTCGTGCAACTTGAAACATACATCTCCAGCTGTGTGGTAGGAAGGAATGTGCATGACATACAACTGTGCGGTCAACTGTAATAGGTAGAAAACTAAACATAAATATACGTTTTATCACTTGTAAACTTATTGCTAATCACAGCACACTATCAATGCAACCTGCAAGCTAGTCACAAAGTTGTTGTAAACATCACAAAACCATAGTGAACACCCCATAATTTAATGCAGTAAACGTGACAACTGCCACAATAAAATTCCTGGTTTCACAATATAAAAACACAGCTGGTTCTTATTACGTGTGGGTCATATATGTAACTCTGAATGCATTGGTCTTCAAAGCGGAGAAGTGGCACGTAGGTGCACAGACCATTAGTTGGAAGACTCAGACGTGACAGAAGATGCATAGAACAGGTCAGACTGCTTCAACACTGCATTTCATTTCACTTTTCGACATACTTCTCTAGGGAATAAATGAACTTTATTTTCAAAGGGTTAAGAACTGAGCAGGCAGACCCATCCGACATTCTGCCCTTCTTATCTTATAGGGGAAAAATAACAGATGCAGACAAAGCGATACAGGCACTGTATAAATTAAATGCATTAAAAAGATTATTATAAGTCTGAACAAAAGATGCACATGACATAAGTGGAACTTACTCATGACTTACCAAGGGTATTTAACAAAGTGGAAAGCATATATAATAAGAATAAACTACATACAGAGTTAATTTGCCCAGCATCAATGTGCAGAAATCGATATGAAGAACCTCAGTGTACATAATGAAAAGCCCATTCAGAAACCTCCATCAATGACATTAAAAAACCACCTGGACTTTATCATAAAAACTGTAAAGTAATATCACTCTTGTTCTTAACAATATAATAAACAGTAAGAAAAGACTACTGCAATACAAATAAAAGTCCTGATATCTTAGTTAAGAATCTTCACATTTTCTCCTCAGTAAAAAAATGGCAACTTTGCCATGGAGACCCCCATCTTGCGCTATTTAATCCTTGAATGACTGGCACTTTTACTATTTAATCCTTGAATGACTGGCACTTTCACTATTTAATCCTTGAATGACTGGCAATCTTACGATCTAATCCTTTAATGACTGGCACTTTTACGACTTAATCATTGAATGACTGGCACTTTTACTATTTAATCCTTGAATGACTGGCACTTTTACTTTGTCCCTGGTTAAATGCTCACTAAATAGCACAGGTTACCTACCTATTATTCGCCATTTCCTATGGAGTGGATAAGTCAGCCCCAAGCCCAACCCCCCTTCATTGCCTCTTGTGGCATGTATGGCAGGTTACAGAGTGTTACTATCCTTTGCTTCCAAAGAGAAGCACATATGTGAGATAAGATGACACCCTAGATCCCTCATTTCTACTTCTTTCCTTTGTCTCTTATGAGTGCTAGTCAATGCCTGTGAACTTATATTTTTTATGTTATTTCAAAAGCCCTCCAGTATTGTTCCCCCCCCCCCCCCCCCACATCTTTATAGCCAAAATTATGTGCCTTTGAATCACATCTATCTTGCCAATGAAACATTAGTGCCAGTTACAAATTGCTATATGCCTTCAATGTTGCACTGAAACAGGTGAACTTCAAACAATGAAGAGGGTAATGTATTCAGTCTTAAATAAATATGGAAATATTCTGTTTACATGTTTAGTTCAGGTGCCACTTTAAAACACACAGGTTCTGAAACAAGGGGAAAAAAATTATAAAAAATAAAAAGTATAATAACAGATAAAATACAGAAGTAATATATCAAAGGAAGAAACACTGAAAGCACAATGAAATCAGCCATCATCAACATTTGGAGAAACTATACTACCCTAAGTTATAAAATAATTCACATATTCAGTTTCATGCTTTCAAGATATGTTACGTTATTGGCACATATTTTCTACACATACTGAATAAAATGAAGCTGTTTTTGTTAAAAATGTTCACATCTAACAGAAATATCTACTTGCAAGCCTCAATAAAGAACTAATTCATTGTATTCAGTAGTAAACGCACATATTTCATGCAAGTGTTAATAACTAGAAAAAATATGTGCCTAGTTCTACATGATCATCAATTGTAGTTCATGTCATTTAGTATAAAAACCAGAAAAGAACATCACAAGCATTAAACATGAAGCAGACAGGTAAACCCACACAATTACTGTTTTACACACACTGCAAGAATTATTTCAGTTCTGCCTTTTCTTTACATCATTCAGTTAACTCTTCACTGTAACATTCTCAGCATCATACACAAACTGCCTCTAGTTGGACACAAAACAGCATCATTGGAATACTCCAGCTGTATAGTACACCGTAATTACAAACTCAAATGCAGCACATGATGCCTTCATAACACTGACACAGCATGTTGCTTGCAAAGCATGAAGATCACTTCCAGTGACTTCTGGTAAGAGAAAAAAACGTGTCAAATCAAATTCAGTCAGGAGAACAACATGGTAATAGCTAAGAAGCATGAGCAGAAACCGCATGCAGCCACTGCTTTAAACTAATGGTCAGTTCAGGAGAATTTTTGTAAAAACAACCCTCAGCTGCAGTTTTTGTACCATTGCTGATGTTGCCAGGATTTTACAAAAGCTTATGATTAACAGCTACTTGCTTTAGAGTAGTTCCCATGCAGTATTTTTATTTTACATCCAGAAGATTTTTTTTAAATACTATGCATTGCAGATTATGAGAAAAAAAATCTCAGGTCTGTTGACTTACCAGGGGATTAGAACCACAGAGAGAGAGAAAAACAACCTTACCAGAGATTAGAACCCGGGTCTGTTAATCTAGCTGGGAGGAAAGAAAACCTTACCAAAGATTAGAACTCGGGTCTGATAACTGGGAGAAAAAATCTTACCAGAAATTAGAACTTGGGTCTGATAACTGGGAGAAAAAACTTACCAAAGATTAGAATTAGGGTCTGATGACTGGGAGAAAAAAAAAGATTAATGAGGAAGCTGAAGAACAACTCAATACTAATCCTTTACAGGGCAAAACAGCCATTTGCAGCCGATCGCTTAAACCAGCAGATCATCTGAAACCGCCCGATACTATTATGCATTGTAAAAACGCGATCTCTCGGCTTTCCGACACTTCTGACGGCTACTTTCGCTTTCGCCGATAGCTTGACAACGAGGCCGCCATTTGTAAGCGCCTACTTTGAATTTGAACGGACTTTTATGGACTTTTTTTTGATAGTTTTCGGGATTTTTACGCTTAGTTTTTCAAAATGGATTTAGGCGATTCTTCAAGTGATAGCCGAGAAGCATGAGCAGAAACCGCATGCAGCCACTGCTTTAAACTAATGGTCAGTTCAGGAGAATTTTTGTAAAAACAACCCTCAGCTGCAGTTTTTGTACCATTGCTGATGTTGCCAGGATTTTACAAAAGCTTATGATTAACAGCTACTTGCTTTAGAGTAGTTCCCATGCAGTATTTTTATTTTACATCCAGAAGATTTTTTTTAAATACTATGCATTGCAGATTATGAGAAAAAAAATCTCAGGTCTGTTGACTTACCAGGGGATTAGAACCACAGAGAGAGAGAAAAACAACCTTACCAGAGATTAGAACCCGGGTCTGTTAATCTAGCTGGGAGGAAAGAAAACCTTACCAAAGATTAGAACTCGGGTCTGATAACTGGGAGAAAAAATCTTACCAGAAATTAGAACTTGGGTCTGATAACTGGGAGAAAAAACTTACCAAAGATTAGAATTAGGGTCTGATGACTGGGAGAAAAAAAAAGATTAATGAGGAAGCTGAAGAACAACTCAATACTAATCCTTTACAGGGCAAAACAGCCATTTGCAGCCGATCGCTTAAACCAGCAGATCATCTGAAACCGCCCGATACTATTATGCATTGTAAAAACGCGATCTCTCGGCTTTCCGACACTTCTGACGGCTACTTTCGCTTTCGCCGATAGCTTGACAACGAGGCCGCCATTTGTAAGCGCCTACTTTGAATTTGAACGGACTTTTATGGACTTTTTTTTGATAGTTTTCGGGATTTTTACGCTTAGTTTTTCAAAATGGATTTAGGCGATTCTTCAAGTGATAGCCGAGATTTCGCTGGGTTAAATTTAAGTGACATTAAAGGGCATGAAGTTGACTATTAATCGCAGCTAGATATCAGTGAAAAGCTTTACTTTGCATTAGCAGTCGTGAGTCGGACTTTAAAGAAAGTGATTATAATTCTGAAAATGTGTTTGTAAATTGCTGTATAGATGACGGAAAATCACAAACAATATGCTGTATTCCATAAATATTTGTCATCATATATGGATTACTGACAATAATCATGTGAGTAACATATTCTGCATGCTTTTCCCTTCATTGTGTTATTTCACTAAAATCGGTTGACTAACACCTTATTTGTGATCTTTTTACTAACGCAACCCAAAATTTTACCGAACCTGAAAAAATCTTGCCCGTTCAGGGCTAAAAAACGGACAAGCGTCTGCCCTGTAAAGGGTTAAAAGGCTGCTTGCTGTAAAGCAGTCATCAGGCAGTGTGCAGACTGAGAGGTTTATTCCACATTCAATAATTAAAAATGGTTTGCCTTACTCTGGATTAGAACCTGCATCTCCAGAATGAGAGAACTTATTTCAGAAAAAATAATACCATAAAAACATTTTCAGATATGGCAGTGTACACATTGCGGGACCTGTTTCGTCTTACAGATGCAGAAATTGTGATCGAGATTGTCACTCTCACATTGGACTACACAGTCACCAGCGGTGCTGTCCGGTGCCTTCCCGGTGGCACAACTCTATAGTCCTACAGGACTGAAAGAGGCCTACTACTAGTGTATACATCACTGATCAATCTCGCACAAAGCACAATAATTTCAACTCTTGAGTATTCTGTTTTGCCTTGTATACAAGAATCACACTTTGTCTTAGAAGCGCAGAACAATTCAGAAAGCACTGTATTCAATCCTAGCAGTGGGAATATAACGCATGGAATATAACGCATGGAATATATATCCAAAACTAATGGTTTCTACTGATATACTCAATATTTTCTTCTGGATAGTGAGGTCTGATATTTAGATTTTTCAGATAAGAGCAAAAATAGGAATCCCATGGACACATTAAACATCTCACTGCAATTAAAAATTAGATAAAAAGTAGTCCTTAAAATTAATGAAATTACACTTGAAAATGTATATTTAAACACACTTTTATGAAAATTTGTTTAAGAGAATTAAAGAATTTAAAACGGATTTTTCCTTTAAAAAAAGGACAAGCTGACATAAGAATCTATATGCAACACTGTAGAATATTTGCCAGTTTGTGACAGCACAAATATACTCATAATTTTGTATGTAAAAGTATGAAAAATACACAGATAAAATGTGATGGCAAAAAGTGGTAATATACAATTAGAAGTATATATATGTTATGTATCGAAGCAAACATTTCACCACAAGCCTTTTAATCTCAACTGTAGAAATGTGGTTACTGGCATTGATCTGCCAGCACATTCACACCATCAGATCATACACACACACAACTTGAGGAGTATTAAATAATAAGTACAATAATTGCAAAACAAAAGAAAATGTTTAAACTGTAATCTACCCCGTTTGTATATTATAAAAATTATGCATGACTAATATTCTCATAATTTCAGTTACACAGAAAATCACAAACTCTGAACAGTGAAAGATATGACATTTAGATGTTAGAAAACTATTGTATATTCAGGTCAGCAAACACAATAAGTAAACAAAAAAGATAATACAACAAAATGCTTGACAAACCAGAACCATTTGTTGTGGTAAAGGAATGACTGATAACATTAAGTTTCTATTTGTATTACAGGCTACAAAAGTTACAAAAAGTCTGAAAAACATGATAATGGTGCAACTAGATTGTAAAAGAAAAATGTGTGTTCCAATATAATGTATGTAATAAACACTAATATTTTCTGACTAGTAACACAATTAACAGAGTTAAAGTTATCAATTATTTCACATTTTAGAGATTTTTACTTGTTTTATGGCATATAGTTTAGTTAACGGATCAACATCACGGCACACAGGTGTAACCCATAAGTGCTCCTAATGGCGTATAAAAACATTTAGCAACTTAATTGTTCATCATTGCTGAAAAGGACCATGATGTAATCTGTCAGTCCCAGACTGGGGTTGCAGGTGACTGGTAAGACCAATATAAGAATCAACAACCATTTAGGAAATTACAGTGTCACAGAAGGTTAGAAAAAAAGAATTCTCACAGCTTACATTGAACTAATAGTGTAATACGTGCCTGTAAATTCTGGAGTTACTTATGTGATGCTGATAGTACCATCTGGATAGCTACAAGTCAGAAGGAACTTCTGTAAATGACAGATACAGTGGCTGCAGAAAGTGAAAAAATGGGCCTCAGCTTGAATAATAGGAAGACAGAATGGAAATATCAAAGAAACAGATCATGACTAAATGAACAATTAAAATCAATGGTCTGAATTTGGGGCAAGTACATACATTCATTATTTTCAGCGCATAGATAACATCAGATGGAGGATGAATCACAAAGATAAAAAACAGACTAGGACATGCAAAAAATGCACTTTATAAAATGAAGAGCATCTGATGCAATCAATTCCTGTCATCAGAGGTTAGAAAACAAATTCTTGCACATAGTAAAGAAGTAAACAAATCTCTTGTTGGAGACAAGCTCACCATAGAATATTTTTTGTGCACGCCACTCACAAGACAACTACATGTTTGTTTTTATTAGTAGATTAAGCCACTCGTTTGACAAAAGATACAACAAAGATACATGCATCAAAGTAATATTTGTTGAAAATTTGCCTGTGCAATTTACTAAACCTGACGTCAACTTAGTGCCTCACCCCATCTTGGTGTGTAGGGAATAATCTACACAATCTAACAGTTCTGACAGAGTACAGTGCAGCTGAGACATAACATATACTTACTGATATTACTGATATCAAAGGTGTGCTAACAGAATACAATACATGTGAGAAACAGCATATAATTGCCAATATTAAAGATATCCAAGATTTTCTGTCAGTATTCAAAAATACATGTGAGATGCAGCAAGTTTGTCAGTATTAAAGATATTCAAGATTGGCTGTCAGAATTCAAAAATACATGTCAGACGCAGCATATATTTGCCAATATTAAAGATATTCAAGAAGTGCTGTCTCAGAATATAACTACTAAATCTGAGAAATAAACTAAATTTGCAATGCAAATCCAATATTTCTAAATGTTCAAATGTGTAAGGTAGACTATGGAACATTTCTGAACTTACACTTACACTGATAGAGCTGTGATAAATTAGTGAATTGAAAGATGGATTTACACCCGTCTAACAGAATTTCTGTTTGAGTGCCATTTGTTGCTCTGAGTCTGGGTGCAATCTATAACCAAGGATACATTTTTAATGACCAAATACAGAACTAGGGTCAATCCAGCCTCGCAAAATGGATACCTGAACCTTCTGGAAAGGAAAGGTGATGAAGGTAGGAGTTGTCACCCTAACCCATTGCCATAACCTAGTATAATTGAGATGATCTACTACAACACATACCAGACAGCAGTATCAGCTAGATAATTCATTTTTTTTTTTTTGCCTGTATTAGTTTTACAATATTTACACATGTACAAACAACTGGACACACATGTAAACAATGACTTCTCTACGTTTAACTTCACAGCAGCTGGAATATTATAAACAAATTATGTAGACAGACACAGTGTCAATCATCTTATGCTGTTTACTTATCAGTACATCTACATCTCGTAAACAAGAAAACTAACTAAAATATTTACTTGTACATTAACTGAGTCCAACCAGTACATCCACATCTCGTAAATAAGAAAACTAACTAAAATATTTACTTGTACATTAACTGAGTCCAATCAATGAAAGAAACATGTCTTACTGAACACTGTTAGATGTAACATGAATAAATAAATACCCAGCATAAAAAACATTAACTCTTCCTAATGTTACAATGTATAGAAGTAGAAGTAAACAAAAAGAAACTTACTACATTAACCATATATATATATATATATATATATATATATATATATATATATATATATATATATATATATATATATATATATATATATAAGGTACTGTTTTTTTTCATAACTAATAATAGCTAAATGTTTGTTTTTTAATTGGGCCTGAAAGAAATGTTATCCCAAATACTATACTACTTCTTCTTCCTATGGGGGGAGGGAGGACGGGGTGAAGGGTACTGTAAAAATCTGTCTACAGCACTTGTAAGTTGGTATATATACCGCTGTTATTTTCTTTTTTGTTTTTTTTTTAATGGAAAACTAATTTGTATTTGCTCATTTTTCATATATCTCACAAAGCATGCCATGTTTTATTATACTTGATTCAGCACATCAAACTTCAATTTGAGTTACTATTATGTATGGTTTTAAATGTAATCAGCTTCAGTGATTATACTTTAACAAGTAATGCTTCACGATGAGATTGAACACATTTGTCAACACATCTGACTTCCCCAACAGGATCTAGCAACAAGTTATATCTGTGTTTGTTATACAGCAATATTTGTTTTCAGATAACAGGAAATATTGAGATACAGTAATTGTACTGAAAATCGTAAACCCTAAAAAGTCAATAACATGGTATTATATCATAAGACTGAACAAATGTACATTATTTTGATGTTAATACCTATTTCTTATGGCGTGCCATTTATTGGATAATTTTTTTCATTAAAATATCAACATTTTATGACACATTAAAAAGGCAATTTCAAATATTACAAAACACTGCAATTTTTTTTACTTTTTTTTTACTTTCTGGGTCTGTACCACATATATATTAAGAAACATAACTATGATGCTTGTCTTCCATGTTGAGTTATTGTGTCTTCAATGCATGGCCCAGTACCAGGCAACAGTGACAATCCGACTTACTTTCTGGGTCTACGCCACATAAATTATTAAATCCCACTCGAGTGACTCTCTGGGTCTATGTCACACATAAATTATTGTCCCATTTGACTGACTTGCTAGGTCTATGTCTTGCATAAATTATCATGTGCCATTCGACTGACTTTCTGGGTCTATGTCACGCATAAATTATTATCTTTCTGGGTCTATGTCACGCATAAATTATTATCTTTCTGGGTCTATGTCATGCATAAATTATTATGTCCCATTCGACTGCCTTGCTGGGTCTATGCCAAACATAAAACATGAAGACAGCTTAACAAGGATAGTCTACCATTTACCGCTGATATCACAGCGTGTCCCAATACAAAAACATAGACATATGATGACATAAGGTGACTGTATCACACACATATATAACAGAGTGTGTATAACATCTCTGTGCTAGGACTTTCTACCTTACATACAGCAACACAGCATGTTTTAATGCAACATGATGGCTTTTCCAGGACTGTACTACATCTATACAACATTAAGATACATCTTAACTATAACTACCACATACAAGTGATATGTCTTAAAAGACAGTCACATGCCAGGGATACATTTGACAAAAATGGTACTTCCAAAATGAGATGGTTATGTTACGAGATCGCTGGACACGTGTTCAACTGCTGAAAATTAACAAACGAAAACTCGGACTCCTTACAGTGTTTCAATCATCTACTGTGGAAATCAAACGTGCAGTTTTAACTATGCCGTAATGTTGTTATTGCTTGCAAAACCATTGCTCTTCATTTTAATGCAACTATATTATCTACTTTTTAAATTCACAGAACTGATCATAAAGATAACTTATATTATATTTTGTTACTTTTTAACATCCAATTTAGTACCACATCTTTTACACGAAGACAGATAAGAAAGTACTAAGCTATTAAAACATCTAAAATTCTGACACACTATACAAGCTAAATGACAATATAATAAAGAAGTTATTAAATTAATTTCACTTATCAATAAGCTATTAAGCAAGAAAAGACAAACACACCAATAATCATTTCACAGCATGTCAGGGAGTTCATGATTTATAATGAAATGGCCTAAGATTATTTTCAGAAATGAGTGATAATAACTTCGCTATGCACACTTCTGTTTGATCACATTCACCTTCAAATGAGTATGTCTTGGAGATTAAAAGAACTGGGCTGAAACATTTGCTTAAGTAGCTTTGAAATTGAGATGTAAATTGTTGATACCAATTTCCTACACGTCAACAACCATTTTCTTGTGAACATCCATATTTCCTACGACCTGGAGATAACATAAATAAATCATTTCAGTGAGTGTTACTCTGTGATCAACATATATAATTTTGTAAATGTATTTTTTCTTCTTCTTCTTCTCAGAAGTCACAGATCGTGAGAATTGTATGGATATTTTGCCCTGGCCATGCGGGTGTATGGGGGACTGAACAGGCTGATAGGCTAGCAGGGAATGCACCTCTTGGTGGAATTTTGCCTATGGACAAGGGGGAGGTGGTAGTGCGTTTGTAGAACCAGGTGGAGAAGACGGAGGAACAGGTTGAGAACCCATATGTGGAAAGAATGAGATTGCAGAGGATCGGCAGGGGTTCTGGAAGTATCTCAAAACTGAGAGGGAAAACCAGGAGAACTTTTAATCAGATAGCGGTGGGTACTTCTTCTTCTTCTCTTCTTTGCGTTCATCCGGAGTGATTTTTTCAGATGTGATTGCGGTGTGTCTGGTTAGGCACCCTCGGGTCGAAACCCTCAGGCCAACACATCCGACTTTTAGCGTGCATTTTTGACCAGGTTAGCAATCCTGGGAGACTCTCACTTTTGTGGTACCGTCCACATCTCAGCTGGTCTAGTTGGAACAGTCGAAGACTACACGGTCATCCCTCAAGTGAAGGCAGGGACAGTCCATAGCATTTTCCGCCATCCTGGGTGGCTTCCATAATTGCAGAGCCGGCACATAACGCTCTGGTGCTGGGTTTACCGAGGGAATCGTCACGTCCTGCTCATGGCTGTTTTAATTCCTCACTTCAATATATTGGGCATTTCGCTCGCCCTGGGCCGTTCCTGCACACACCAGTCAGCTCTGCGGTTGGTTTCCACTAAGCGAGTTTTCGGACATGTGCTTGTCCCTGTACCCATCAGAGCTGTTCCAGGCACGGCGGACATTCGGAAAACTACCTAGTCAGAGCTGTTCCGAACAAGAGCGGCATTCGGAAACTAGGTAGTCAGAGCTGTTCCTAGCACGGGAGACATTCGGGCGAGACATTTCACTCGGACGTAAATGCGTAGTGTCAATTTTTAGTTTGCCACCCGTAGGACGACACTTCCGACTTCCGGCGGGCATTTTTTAGTGAGGTTAGCCTTCCTCTGGTTTCGAGACACGTTAGACTGTTGTAATGTCACCCACATCTCAGCTGGTCAAGATAGAACGATCAACGATATCGTGGTCTGCCCTCAAGGGAAGGCAGGGGCAGACCATGGGCATTATCTCGCTATCCAAGGAGGCTTCCATAATTGCAGAGCCGGCACATATTGCTCTGAGACTGGGCTCACCCAAGGAGTTTCCACGTCCTGCTCATGGCTGCTTTAGTTCCTCACTTCCATGTGTTGGGCATCCCACTTGCCACTGATCGCTCAATCTCACGCCAAGAGCGGTCAGACTGCGAGTGACATCCACTCGGTAAGCTTTTGCTTGTGACTTCAGACCACGCAATAGGTTCGCTCGCCGTGCGTTCCATTTTGCGTTGATGAGACATTATTCCACTTTTGTCTACACTCTCTATGAGTTAGATACAGACAGTTTCCGTAACCCTTCGACTGGGGCACTTTTCTGACTTTTTTGTACTCGCTCACGAGGTAGGCTACATGTGCTGCCGGCTCAGCACCTTACCTTCGTGCAGCAGTGAACGGGAAACGGCCAGGCCCCTTCATCCGGGAATCTCTCATATCCCCCAGCTGGGAGCCTTCGAACATGTATCAGACCTGAGCATGTAGCTTGCTCAGTATCATGTTTCTATTTTCCGGTAGACGGGTATCAGCCTGGCTCTAAGATCCGAGGGTTTGTGGCTTAGAGGCGTTCAGCCACAGCCCTCGACAGGGAGCCTTAAGAGTTTTGTCCGGACCAAGAAATTCTGCCTTTGTGCACCTCATTTAAATTTTGACTGCTATCCTCAGTCTATGCCTGCAGAGCAGCAGGTTGTGTCTCTCTTAGTCTGGTCCCTATCCCATAAGCTGTCCGATATGTAATTTTTCACCCATCGGCAAGCAAGTGGGGTCTATGGGACACGCAAGCTCCCCCACCACGTCAAGGTGGAGACACATCGGGGGAGGCGGTGGGTACGATTAGTAGTATGACTCTTCGCTGGCTGTTGAACGAGCGGACGGAGCACGTATGGGAATGTCCTGAGTGCAGTGATGTCGGTTCTTGACTCAATTCAACTTCTTCTCATTATCCCTTACTGGAGCAAGGCACTACCATGTGCTATTTCTGTCAGCTCCCTCTATATCTTCCCCAATTACTTGTGTTGTCTCTAATTGGTCCGTTCTGTGGTGAAGAGGTTACGAACGCAATTCATAATCTTGTATGGCGCATTCAAACACCGCTGTGGACTATTTGGAAGCAGACCACCCAGCGTTGGGTTTTTATAAAATGGTATGAGTTCAGAAAGCAGTGGTAAACTATTGAACGTAAACTTGCCAAATAGTCACAAACAGCCAAAAATATGCTGGGGTCAGCAACATCCTGTAAAGGATATGCAACTAAACATTTTTAACTTGTCTCTGATTATCTTCAGGTCTCCGCGACAATGACGTTGCAGGCGCGATTTGTAATGCCGCTTACCCGCATTCGAAACTCAGCGGTGACCGACTTGGCAGCTGACCATGTCTTGCTGGCTTTAACGTGTTGGTATGGGAGCCGGTCATTCAGAAAGCAATGGCAAACTACTGAACGTAAAATTTGCTAAGACATCAACATTGGCAGTAAAGTGCTGGTGCAGACTGCGACATTCTGTAACGGATATGCAACTTTCAAAGGAAAAATTATCTTCTCCATATATACTTAGGTCTCTCTCTATGTCATTGCTGGCCCGGTGGTGAAGAGGCTATGAACACAATTTGTAATCCTGTTTAGCCGCGTTCGAAACAGAGCTGCCGACGATTTGGAGCAGACCACCTTGCATTGCTTTTAATACAATGGTATGAGCGACAGTCATTCAGAAAGCAATGGCAAACTACTGAACGTAAACTTGCCAAGAAATTACAAACAGCCAAAATATTATGGGGTTGACTGTGATGTCCTGTAAATGATATGCAACCAACTAACTATTTTGTTGGCCCAATGGGTTATAGACAAGGTGCTTTCTAGTTATACACGATTCACTGGGATCTAGTTCTCTGTCAGCTCCACATTGGTGATTCTGCCATACCATTTCAGTCCTCCTAATCTGCACAGGCACCAATTAATAACAGTTTCTAGTTTATTAGTAACTGTTTTAGTCATTCTCCATGCTGGTGATCTGTACAGTAATACTATGTACTCATTACATATTAATTAACATATATTAATGTAATTTCTTTTAATTTAAATAACCAATCTCATAAAATTCCCTGCATTTAAATTGTCCTGGAAAACTTACAACAGTCATCAGTTTCGTCAATTTGCCTCTGTCCACCTATGGAAAATAAGTTATCTCCATAACAATGGCTTGTGGCTACCAAGTCTGGTCAACTCAGCAACATTGGGAATAGTATAGATCTGCACAAGTTTTTAAGGGTTTTCGTAGTATTTCCTTTATTGTATATTCTAGTGTGTAGTAATATACTGGTTACTGTATATTCTGAGGTGTAGTGATATTCTGGAATGTAGTGTAACTCAGGTGTAACAATATCCTGAAAAATACAGAAAAAATTGACATCGACTGCTATGTAGGCTGGCATGGGCTGGACAGTAGAGTCACTATATGTCTGGTAGGTGTGATGACTCTGTGTGCTTCAACCATTATGTCAGAAATATCCAGACTGAACCTTCTGGCATGCTGACAGAGGCATGAAAATGTTGGGGATAGATACAACCTGGGAGAGAAATGCTTCTGTTGAAATACAATATAAGGAATCATCTTGAACTTGGTGAAAGGAAACTACTTTAACAAGCAGAGGAAAAGAGAACCCGCCAATAGGACCACGGGCTGCATGGTTGGAGGTTTCCTGCTCAAAGAGAGCATCAACTTATATTCAGATACAACTTAGTTTGTCAGATTATCTTCATTGCACATCAAAACATTCAGTCCAAAAGAGCTTGGATCCCCTCCTCTGTTTTTCCTTTGACGTGTAGCGGTCGACGACACCAGTTTTGTGTTGCTTGACTATTCTTCTTTGGCCCCCTGCATAGCTCTCTTGTCTGACTTCACCCCTTTTGACTTGATGCTCTTGCAGTCTGGTCAAGATTGCAGGCTCACAGTCAGAAATTTGTTTAATCATCTTGCTTCTCTGAGGGCATTCACTATATCATCCCGGCCCACCGCTTATCTGCTTTCCACAGTAGCCCAGCTCATAAGCTGATCAGCTTGTTCAGATGTGACTGAATGAGACTATTATTATTAACTGAAAAGGCTGCAATAAATCTACAAGATAGATATGCAGGTCTGAAAGCCTCAAAATTCTGTGCAAACAGATCAAGAGAAACTCTCTTAAATAAAATAGTTTAACCATGACTTGCAAACTGGAGAAAGCCCAGCTACCATGACTAAAATCTAAAATATTAAAACCACCAGGGATCGATGACTTCAAGACAAACTATTTTGTCAAAGCTAAAACCTAACCATATAATAATAAGCAGAATGTAGTGTCTGGAGGACACATCATAAGCTCAAAGCATCCAGGCCACCAGAAACATGATGCATATTATAAACCCCCACTCAACAACAGGCTGAAATACCTCATGTTTAATAAACTAAAGATAGGAGATACTGATGAATGCAAATGTTGAAATGCTAAAATGACAACTGAACATTTTTTTTTGTGGAAGTGTCCGACATAAGTAGAACAAAGACTACACCAGCTCCATTTGCAGACAAACTCTATGGAGACATCAACAAGCTCAAGTTGACTGCTGCTTTCTATGAATATGTTCATGTTTAAATTTTGAAAGTGTACGAAGAAGAACTTCCTCATAATGGGAGAACACAGGAATAGTAAATGAGTTAAAACGTATTACAACAATTATATCCTCTTCATTTCTACAACAAAAGTTCCACCCTATACACTACCGCGGAACTACACAGACAGACAATTATTTACTCACATCACAAAATTCCTCAAATGAGATCTTTCCATCACCATCGGCGTCAGCATGGATAATAGTCTTGTCCACTATTTGCTGGAGCTGGGTGTCTCTAAGGTTATTGCCAACCATCATTTTTAATACTTGAAACAGTTCACCATTGGATATATAACCATCTTTGTCCATGTCATAGATTTTGAATGCAACTGTTGAAGATGAAAGTAATAATAAACCGAGGTAATAATGATGTTACTCATTATTTTTTCAACCATTAAGTGTGGAAAAAGCTTCAACAAAAAGACAATAATAAAATGTCATTTTAGTATATAAAGAAACAAATAATTCATTTCAAACTAACCAAGCTACATTAAGTTTAATATTCAAAACTTAAATACTGTAGTGGTACTTTCATTACGAGAGCCGAGGTAGTGCAGTGGCTAGGAGCTCGCATGCCATCCTGGTGGACTTGGGTTGGAATCCACATTGGAGTGACTTTGTTTAACAGACCTGGCTCCCTGGTCGAACCAGCAGAAAATGGATACCAGGAAATGTCTTGGGAAGTAAAGGTGGTGGCATGATTACGACCACATTGCTTATCAAGTGCCAACTGGTCTCTATAAATATGGGTCAGGCACCATATACCTAAGGTACCTTCAGGTGTGTAAAGGGGTCCTTGACTGACTTTCACTGTGCATAATCAGGGTTTCTTCTTCTTCTGAGTTTATCCAGAGTTTTTTTTCTGACGTGACTGCATTGTGCCTGTTTATAGCAGAGCTGCGATCTTGCGCCGTTAGGCTGACACATCCACTTCTGCGGGCCTTCCCGAGTAATCAGGGTTTTAAATTAACTACGTTATATTCATCATTCAGTGCCTGGTCAGCTGGCGTGGGCAATCATGCCTCTCTACAAATTATGACCTCTGACGTCGTGGATCAATTTGTATGTTGACTCCTTCCGTGCCATGACACAAGACTGTCAAGAATCTTCCTCTATCTCTCTTTCCGCAAATCTTTCTGGTTGTTACATGTTCCAGTTTTTTCTTCTCATAACATGGCCAAAAAACTATGACAGCCTTGTTTTATATTAGTAAAGAATAAATATAATGCATGACACTTAGGCATATAAATGTCAGACATAATAGTCACATGCAACTTACATCTCAGTTTTGACTCTTTATCACCTTTGACACTAAACTGGGAAATTCCTTCAATAAATTCTGTGGAAGACAATAACAAATGATTATCACACTTCAAAAACATCAGACATCAATGTTTACACTACAACCCGGATAATGGCAATATTGCAATTCAATGAAAATTAATAATGAAACAGAATAACTAATCACAGCCAAACAGTGGGAAATATAAATTTTGAGCACAACCCACTACTGGCAACGCCGATCGCATTCTGGTATGAACCTAAGGCCTATCCACGTCAATATGGAAGCACTATACTCGAGTTTCGCCCTTGTTTGAGCTCGTCAGTAGTGCATATCCCTGACCGGATCCGGAAACAGTCCCGTATCACGCGTGTGAAGCGGGTGTGTAACCACGCTGCACACACTGGACACACCAAATTATCACAACAGAACATCACAACGCTACCCATCGTAGGCTATGCTCAAGTGGGAAATATAAAAGAAGATACAGGAAATATTACTGCAATATGAATGCATCTAAAACTAATCAACACACACATACCTGATTGTGACTGCTATAAATATAAATGTAGGGGTGTGAAGTGACAGATCTTGTGAAGAAAATGATTATAAATTATTACAACACATGAAATGTCAATGTTAAAACATATTCTATGTCACAGTGAAAAATTCCCTTCCTTCCCAATTCCCAGAAAACTTTTTAAATAACCCAACTGTATAAATTTGATTGACCCCAGAGACACTCATCTCATCTCATCATGTTCCTCTTGTACCTTGCGGTGTCGAGGTGAAGTATAAACTTCGTGAGAGTGCCCGGTTATGGGCTTCGTATATCGACATTCCCATGGATTCTGTTATTCCCTCCGTCCAGCGTTTACGTGGTCGGCCTCTTCCTCTGTTTCCATCTGGTCTGTACGTCATTGCCTGTTGTGGCATGCTGTTGACTGGTAGCCTACTTGCATGGCCAAACCATTTGACTTGCTGCTTTCTAATAAAATCTAGAGCAGCTTTAACCCCCACTTTAGTCCTGATTTCTTCATTTCTGATCTTATCTCTTCTTGATACGTTGAGTATTCTTCTCAGGAACCTCATTTCTGTTGTTGTGATTTTTCTTTTCTCTTTTTCTGTCATTGTCCAGGTTTGGCATTGGTAGCACAGAGTTGGTAGGAAGATTGTGTTGTAAAGTGCTTTCTTAGTAGTTATTGATACATGTTTGTTCTTTAGTATTGGTGCCATTTGTCCAATGAGTTGATTTGCCTTATTGCACCTATTTTCGATCTCGTCTTCTGATCTGCCATTTGATGATATTATACTTCCTAGGTACTTGAAGCTCTTTACTTGTTTCAAGGGATGTTCGTTTAGGTGAATTGTTGCTGTTTGTTCTTCTTTAGTTATAGTCATTACCTCTGTTTTGCTTGTGCTAATTTTCATGTTATGTTCCCTACACATTTCGTTTAGACTATTCATGTGGTCTTGTAATTCAGCTTCTGATTTTGCTATTAGTGCTTGGTCGTCCGCAAACAGGAGTTCTCTAATGGTTAGATTTGCAGATGGTTCTTCTTCTGTGTTCTCGTCATGCGGTATTCTTGCTGTCTCTGCTTGGCTGGTTTCTTTACATATGTTGTCTATATATGTTATGAACAAGAGAGGGGACAGGACACAACCTTGTCGTACTCCAGATCTTATGGTGAAGGGTTCTGAGTGTCCTCCAGTTGCTCTCACTATGCATTCACTGTTGTCGTATAAACTTCTACATAGGTTTGTTAGATGTGTGCTCACTCCATATTGTTTAAGGATTTCCCACAGCTTGTTTCTATCTACCCTATCAAATGCACACACTGGTTGAAAAAAAAAAAAAGAAATAAAGAGTCATGAAAGTAACAGAAGTCTATCAAGCTGTAACACAGCCGGTCTCCCTGGCTTAGGGCTTAGCGACTTTCTCTATAATCCTGTTTATCCATGTGAGCAAACGCGGCTGCGTGAGAATCGGTAGCGGTTCTCGCCACGCCCGTTACTTATGGGATATGTGCGCCGGCCACTCAGAAAGAAATTGCAAACTACAGAGCGTAATCTTGCCAAGAAATTAACAACAGCAGTAAAATGTTGGTGTTGACAGTGATGTCCTGTAATAGGATATGCGAAAAAAAAAGATTAACACAACTCAAAATAAAACACTGCAAATTAATTTTTTAAACTTGTGTAGACATGAAAAAATACAGTGAATAAAATAAAAATCACTTCACACACATGAACTGCAGAGGAGAAGAGCCTCCTCATTCACAATTATCTATGACAGCTAACCAAAGAAAAAGCAAAGGCAGAAAAACAAAACCAAAAAAGTACAATTGAACAACAAATTTAGGTACAAATAATGTTTGTTTCGAAGTAAAAATATTTTTAAAATAATAAGGTACGGAAGAAATAGTTATCAAAGTCCACAGACTCTGAGGGAAAAAAAACAATATACCAGCAAAAAGATGGAAACAATCTAAAATGTAAATAACTTTTAAAATAATAAAATGCACCATATGATCAATAACAACTATGAAAAATGACCCCAAAAAAGCAAAATTGAGCAATTTACAAATCCTATCTCAAACATAAACTCGTTAAACTTTAACAAAATAAAATGTTTTAAGTTTTCCTCTATCATTAGCCGGCTCTGTGGTGAAGGAGTTTGGACAAAGTAATCCCGCACACCGTGTTTGAAACACAGCTGCGGGCGATCTGGCAGCAGACTGCCTTGCTTTGGTTTTTATAAAAAAAGGGTATGAGTGCTGGTTGTTCAAAATGCAATGGCAAACTACTTAATGTAAACTTGCCAAGAAATCGCAAACTGTCAAAAAATTCTGGGGTTGACTGTGACCTCTTTGTAAGGATATGCAACTATCATTATAAATCATTTCTCAGCTTTACTCAGGCATATTTACACAATGCCTTGAATTTGCCAGACCCACTGGGAGTCACAACTATGAAAGTACAAGGCAGGTGTGCTCTTCCATATATAGATTCCATACCTTTAAAATCAACTTCTCCATTGCCATCTGTGTCAAATATATCTATGACTCTTTGAACAAGTGGGTTTTGATGCAACTCTGGCAAAGACATAAACTCATCAATGCTAAGTGCTCCTGAGTTGTCAAGATCCAACTTCCTAAAGCGTTTCCCCAGCCGTTTTATCTCATCCATGTCAACTGAAAATAGAAGAGATATGCAATATGTCATGAATACTAATCACAGCTGAACTGTAGGGAATGTAAAGTAGATACAGGAAATGTTGCTGTAATTTTTTTTTTTTTGCGCTCGCTCGCTTTGAACTCAAGCGTTGTCCATACATACTACATCTAGTAGATTCTGGACTGAATTTTGTGTGTGAATTAGCTTTCCCTATTAACAGTGTCCCTCGCCATCAGGCAAACCCACTCTAACTTCAGAGGTACTTGTAATTTACGTCCCCAAGTCAAGTTAACATTTTAGTCCAACTGTCCGTGGTAGGGGTTCAACCCTTACCTCAACATCAGCACACCAGGTGTTTAAGAACATGTGTTCTTATCCATTTGGCCATGCTGACCTCCTTGCTGTAATATGAATACATACATTCTAATACTAATCACCCCTCTGCCGTGCGTCCACCTTGACGAGGTAGAGGGGCTTGAGCGTTCCAATGACCCCAAGAGCTATGCCGACGGTAGCACAGCTACTGGTAGGGTCACCCATGTCGGACAGGTCAAGGGAGAGGGACCAGACGAAGTGACGCACAAACCTGCTGCCTTGTAGGTAGACTGGGGACAGTCAAAGGCTAGGGAAAGCATCCCGAACAAATGCTTGTCGAAATCGGATGTACTGAGCCACAGGCTTGACAAAGAAGTGCAACGTAACTTTATCATTTCATGATGCCACAGATGAAAGTTAATCGATATGGTGCTAATCCCGTGAAGTCCCATCAGGCGGTGATAGTGCCGGGCCCCCTGCCTCGAGGGGGTCCACCCATGACTACTGGTGGTCACCTTCCCCTGTGCTGTGGAGTCAAGGCACAGAGGAGTAGGTTAAGAGCTATTGACCAAACACCCCGGACACTCAACATACTACAATGGAATGCAGAAGGAGTTTATAACAAGAAAGCCTCCCTAACACAGCGTCTTCATAAAGATAGAATAGATGTGGCATGCATTCAAGAAACACACCTCAACGCCAATCGCACATTTTCAGTCGAGGGATATCAGGCCACACGTTTCGACCGCGAAGGACATAAAGGAGGAGTTGTAATACTTACACGAAATACAATACCTTGCAGCGAAGTATCTGTGATCTCTGACAACCAAACGGAAATTATAGGTGTTGATATAATGATAAAGGACGTGAAAATAAGAATTTACAATCTATACAGCCCGGCAGATAAGGATCTTACACTCTCAAACATGGAAATAACTGACACAAATTGCATTGTTGTCGGAGACTTTAATAGCCGTTCAGAAAGATGGGGATACCCAGATACTGACAAAAGAGGAGATGAAGTGGAGGACTGGGAAATAGACTCAAATCTCCATCTACTTAACAAAGCGGATGACACACCGAGCTTCTACTCCAGAAGATGGATTACCACTTCTACTCCAGACTTAGCTTTCTGCACAGGAGACATCCTCCACAAAATCGATCGCCATGTGCTGGACCAATTAGCAGGTAGTGACCACAGACCAATCAAGCTTGTAATAAATATGGAGTATGTTCCACAGGAGCAAAAGCCTTTGCCCCGTTGGAATTACAAACGAGCAGATTGGGACAGATTTGCCATACTAACAGACAAATATTGTGAAAACGTAAATACACGATATGGCAACATGAAGCAAATGGTGGAAAGTCTAAACAGAGCAATAATACAGGCAGCCACTGAGTCTATTCCAAGAGGAGCAAGGAAAAATTACAAACCATACTGGACTGAAGAACTACAATTTTTGGAGGACAAAGTTGAAGATGCTAGGAAGACCGCAGAGAGAGAACAAACAACTGAAGCGAACATCTCTCTCAAAGCCATCTCAGCAAAATATAAAAGAACAGTAAATCAAACAACAAGAGATTGTTGGAGGAAAAAAACAGAAAACCTGAATTTTGACAGGGATGGAAACAAACTATGGAAACTAGTGAAAGCCATGAACAATGAAGGACCTAGAAACAAACAAATAACAATTAAACAAGGAAATTCCTTGCTTACAGGAAAAAAGGCTGCAAATGCACTAATGGAACACTATGCCAGTGCAAACCACATTGATATTACAGCCGAACAGAAGAAAGCAATCAAAGATAAACAGATGCATCATACATATACAGAGACAGCAGCAGAATATATGATGGCAAATCTAACAATGGAAGAAATGGAACAGGCAATGAATACCCTAAAAAAGAAGACATCACCAGGAAAGGATGGAATCACAAATGAAATGCTAATAGGACTAGGCACTAAGGCAAAAAAGAAACTACTAGCAGTCCTAAATTACAGCTGGAAGAGGGGAATAGTCCCACAGGCATGGAAGGAAGCTATACTAATACCAGTCCCAAAGAAAGGAAAAGACCTGGAAGAACCAAATGGCTATCGACCTATCAGTCTTCTTAGCTGTGTAAGAAAATTAATGGAACGCATTATCAATGGCAGGCTAACATGGCATCTGGAAGAAAACCAACTCTTAACACCTCACCAAGCAGGATTCAGAAAGTACAGATCTACTGAAGATCAAATAACCTATATAGCTCAGGAAATAGAGGATGCCTTCCAAGAGAAAAAGCACACACTAGCAGTCTGGATAGATTTAGAAAAAGCATTTGATAAAGTATGGAAGGAAGGACTGAAAGTAAAACTGCAAAAAATGCATGTTTGCGGGAAAATGTACAAATGGATCAGCCACTACCTTGAGAACAGAACTGCCAGGACAAAAGTACAAGGACAAACCAGCAAAATGATGCTGTTGGAGCAAGGTGTCCCCCAAGGAGGAGTTCTTTCACCAACATTATTCCTAGCATATATAAACGACATCACGGAAAATTTTCCAGCCAGAGTACACACATCATCCTTTGCAGATGACCTAGCCATATGGACATCTGAAGAATATATTAGTACAGCTAACAGCAGAATACAGCAAGCCCTATTAGCGCTAGAGGACTGGTCAAAATCATGGCTAGTGAAGATAAGTGAGGAGAAAACAACATGCACAGTGTTCTCCCTCTCAACTAAAACTCAGCAACCTAAGCTGGTATTGAATGGAAAAATATTGCGCCATGAAGAAAATCCAAACTATCTAGGAGTCACCTTTGATCGTCGCCTGACATGGAAGACACAGGTTGAGAAAAATCGAACAAGAGCAAGGCAAAGAATGGCAATCATGAAAAAGCTTGCTGGTACAACATGGGGAGCAGATGAGAAAGTTCTCAAGAAGTTATATACTGGGCGGGTGAGGCCAGTACTGGAATATGGCATTGCAGCTTGGGCAACAGCAGCTAAGTCAAACTTTAACAAAATAAGTAGAGTCCAAAATCAAGGAATGCGAATCATAACTGGAAGCCTGAAGACAACGCCTATTAATGAATTAGAAAAGATCACTTGTTTACAACCAATGCAGGATAGAAGAGATAGCAGAGCCCAGCAACAAGCAGAAAAATTTAGAAGATTGACAGACCACCCTATGTACAACAGATTTAATGGTTTTGGAAAGGGAAGACTGAAGCGTAGCAACTTTGTAGAAACTGCAAAACGAAGGATTAGGTCAGATCCTATTCTTAACATATCAACAGTCAAGCCCATACACAATGCACACAAGTTCCCAGCTTGGAGACAGCAGCAACTGCCTGAGATGATAGAAAACATTCCTGGTATTGAGAAAAAGAACACTCAGCATGAAACCGAAAGAAGAGAAATAACCCTAAACTACATAAAAGAACATTACCCAAGCAGGAATTGGACCCATGCATATACAGATGGATCAGCCAAAAATTCAATAGAGAATGGAGGAGGAGGAATTCTCCTAAATTTAAAAAATGGAGCGAAAAAAACACATTCAATGGCAACTGGAAAATTTTCAAGTAACTTCAAGGCGGAGGTAGAGGCTCTGAAAACTGCAGCAGAAATGCTCCTGATGGAGGAAAATAAAGAGAAGCAAATAGCTATCTTCACAGATGCAAAGTCAGCTGTCTCAATACTGAAGAGCAATAACAGCACAGAACTAACTGACCTAAGAGCAGCACTCCATGGTCTATGCCAGAAATCCAAAAAAGTTGTAATACAGTGGATCTCATCACATTGCAGTATACCTGGAAACGAAGAGGCTGACAGACTGGCAAAAGAGGGCGGACGACTACCACAGCCTGACATAGACATAACCTATAATGAGGCAAAGAGGTTGATAAAAAGCACTTATAGAACCAAATGGGAATCAGAGCATCCAGGCCATCAGAAGGATGATGCATATTACAAACTCGACAGAAAAGAACAAGTAGCAATCTTCAGACTCCGCACAGGACACAACAGGCTGAAATACCACTTGTTCAATAAACTAAAGATAGGAGATACCGATGAATGTAATTGTAGAACTGGAAAAATGACAGCAAAACATTTGCTGCAGGATTGCCCAACGTATGCAGAACAGAGAAAGATATTTTGGCCCACACCTGCTTCATTTGAGGACAAGCTCTATGGAGATATCAACAAGCTAAAGTTGACCGCAGATTACTTTAACTATATACAGGTTGACATTTAAAGGTGCATGAAGACCCAGAGGCATGAAATGGAATATTGCTTGGATAGCAAATCCATTACGTGGAAAGTCCAAATCAAAAGCCCATTGTGTGGGCTTCATAAAAGGTGGAAAAGTGTCCTAGTGGCACGAAATGGAATATTGCTTGGATAGCAAATCCATTACGTGGAAAGTCCGAATCAAAAGCCCACTGTGTGGGCTTCATAAAAGGTGGAAAAGTGTCCTAGTGGCACAAAATGGAATATTGCTTGGATAGCAAATCCATTACGTGGAAAGTCTGAATCAAAAGCCCACTGTGTGGGCTTCATAAAAGGTGGAAAAGTGTCCTAGTGGCACGAAATGGAATATTGCTTGGCTAGCAAATCCATTACAAGGAAAGTCCGAATCGAAAGCTCACTGTGTGGATGTCATCTGCAGACTGCATACTTCTGGTTTCCGGAAGAACAGCCTATGGTGAACGGAAGGCCCAATATACGGAAGTGAGGTTAAGCAGCCATGTGCAGGACGTGACGATTCCTTGGGTGAGCCCAGTACCAGAGCGCTATGTATCGGCTCTGCAAGTATGGAAGCCTCCTTGGATGGCGGGGAATGCCCATGGTCTGCCCCTGCCTTCCCTTGAGGGCTGACCAGGATCTTTGGCTGTTCTATATGGACCAGCTGGGATGGGGGATAACACCACAACAGTGAGAGTCAAACGTCCTAAGAAACCCCCGGGAAGGTTAACCCGGTCAACAAATGCCCGCAGAAGTCGGATGTGTCGGCCTAACGGCGCAAGAACGCAGCTCTGCTGTAAACAGGCACAACGCAATCACATCCGAAAAAAAACTCCGGATGAACGAAGAAGAAGAAGAATACTAATCACAATGAAATCAATTGTCTAACAGATATTCTATTCCTCCTTTTACAGCTGATAAGCTCCATGCCAAACTCTACTCAAGTTTACATGTTAACATGAGCAAGCACGAGCGGGCATGTTAGCGTAGTTGATGGGGAGCTGCGGCGATAATGCCATGAGTGGTTTGACAAAGGTTCTTCTTCTTCTTCTTCGTTCATCCGGAGTTTTTTTTTCGGATGTGATTGCGTTGTGCCTGTTTACAGCAGAGCTGCGTTCTTGCGCCGTTAGGCCGACACATCCGACTTCTGCGGGCATTTGTTGACCGGGTTAACCTTCCCGGGGGTTTCTTAGGACGTTTGACTCTCACTGTTGTGGTGTTATCCCCCATCCCAGCTGGTCCATATAGAACAGCCAAAGATCCTGGTCAGCCCTCAAGGGAAGGCAGGGGCAGACCATGGGCATTCCCCGCCATCCAAGGAGGCTTCCATACTTGCAGAGCCGATACATAGCGCTCTGGTACTGGGCTCACCCAAGGAATCGTCACGTCCTGCACATGGCTGCTTAGCCTCACTTCCGTATATTGGGCCTTCCGTTCACCATAGGCTGTTCTTCCGGAAACCAGAAGTATGCAGTCTGCAGATGACATCCACACAGTGAGCTTTCGATTCGGACTTTCCATGTAATGGATTTGCTAGCCAAGCAATATTCCATTTCGTGCCACTAGGACACTTTTCCACCTTTTATGAAGCCCACACAGTGGGCTTTTGATTCAGACTTTCCACGTAATGGATTTGCTATCCAAGCAATATTCCATTTCGTGCCACTAGGACACTTTTCCACCTTTTATGAAGCCCACACAGTGGGCTTTTGATTCGGACTTTCCACGTAATGGATTTGCTATCCAAGCAATATTCCATTTCGTGCCACTAGGACACTTTTCCACCTTTTATGAAGCCCACACAATGGGCTTTTGATTTGGACTTTCCACGTAATGGATTTGCTATCCAAGCAATATTCCATTTCATGCCTCTGGGTCTTCATGCACCTTTAAATGTCAACCTGTATATAGTTAAAGTAATCTGCGGTCAACTTTAGCTTGTTGATATCTCCATAGAGCTTGTCCTCAAATGAAGCAGGTGTGGGCCAAAATATCTTTCTCTGTTCTGCATACGTTGGGCAATCCTGCAGCAAATGTTTTGCTGTCATTTTTCCAGTTCTACAATTACATTCATCGGTATCTCCTATCTTTAGTTTATTGAACAAGTGGTATTTCAGCCTGTTGTG
This sequence comes from Cepaea hortensis, assembly GCA_963921405.1. NCBI lineage: Eukaryota > Metazoa > Mollusca > Gastropoda > Stylommatophora > Helicidae > Cepaea > Cepaea hortensis. Next base: position 45,654,291 of record OY992881.1, read on the forward strand.
TCCTGTGCGGAGTCTGAAGATTGCTACTTGTTCTCTTCTGTCGAGTTTGTAATATGCATCATCCTTCTGATGGCCTGGATGCTCTGATTCCCATTTGGTTCTATAAGTGCTTTTTATCAACCTCTTTGCCTCATTATAGGTTATGTCTATGTCAGGCTGTGGTAGTCGTCCGCCCTCTTTTGCCAGTCTGTCAGCCTCTTCGTTTCCAGGTATACTGCAATGTGATGGGATCCACTGTATTACAACTTTTTTGGATTTCTGGCATAGACCATGGAGTGCTGCTCTTAGGTCAGTTAGTTCTGTGCTGTTATTGCTCTTCAGTATTGAGACAGCTGACTTTGCATCTGTGAAGATAGCTATTTGCTTCTCTTTATTTTTTTCCATCAGGAGCATTTCTGCTGCAGTTTTCAGAGCCTCTACCTCTGCTTTGAAGTTACTTGAAAATTTTCCAGTTGCCAGTGAATGTGTTTTTTTCGCTCCATTTTTTAAATTTAGGAGAATTCCTCCTCCTCCATTCTCTATTGAATTTTTGGCTGATCCATCTGTATATGCATGGGTCCAATTCCTGCTTGGGTAATGTTCTTTTATGTAGTTTAGGGTTATTTCTCTTCTTTCGGTTTCATGCTGAGTGTTCTTTTTCTCAATACCAGGAATGTTTTCTATCATCTCAGGCAGTTGCTGCTGTCTCCAAGCTGGGAACTTGTGTGCATTGTGTATGGGCTTGACTGTTGATATGTTAAGAATAGGATCTGACCTAATCCTTCGTTTTGCAGTTTCTACAAAGTTGCTACGCTTCAGTCTTCCCTTTCCAAAACCATTAAATCTGTTGTACATAGGGTGGTCTGTCAATCTTCTAAATTTTTCTGCTTGTTGCTGGGCTCTGCTATCTCTTCTATCCTGCATTGGTTGTAAACAAGTGATCTTTTCTAATTCATTAATAGGCGTTGTCTTCAGGCTTCCAGTTATGATTCGCATTCCTTGATTTTGGACTCTACTTATTTTGTTAAAGTTTGACTTAGCTGCTGTTGCCCAAGCTGCAATGCCATATTCCAGTACTGGCCTCACCCGCCCAGTATATAACTTCTTGAGAACTTTCTCATCTGCTCCCCATGTTGTACCAGCAAGCTTTTTCATGATTGCCATTCTTTGCCTTGCTCTTGTTCGATTTTTCTCAACCTGTGTCTTCCATGTCAGGCGACGATCAAAGGTGACTCCTAGATAGTTTGGATTTTCTTCATGGCGCAATATTTTTCCATTCAATACCAGCTTAGGTTGCTGAGTTTTAGTTGAGAGGGAGAACACTGTGCATGTTGTTTTCTCCTCACTTATCTTCACTAGCCATGATTTTGACCAGTCCTCTAGCGCTAATAGGGCTTGCTGTATTCTGCTGTTAGCTGTACTAATATATTCTTCAGATGTCCATATGGCTAGGTCATCTGCAAAGGATGATGTGTGTACTCTGGCTGGAAAATTTTCCGTGATGTCGTTTATATATGCTAGGAATAATGTTGGTGAAAGAACTCCTCCTTGGGGGACACCTTGCTCCAACAGCATCATTTTGCTGGTTTGTCCTTGTACTTTTGTCCTGGCAGTTCTGTTCTCAAGGTAGTGGCTGATCCATTTGTACATTTTCCCGCAAACATGCATTTTTTGCAGTTTTACTTTCAGTCCTTCCTTCCATACTTTATCAAATGCTTTTTCTAAATCTATCCAGACTGCTAGTGTGTGCTTTTTCTCTTGGAAGGCATCCTCTATTTCCTGAGCTATATAGGTTATTTGATCTTCAGTAGATCTGTACTTTCTGAATCCTGCTTGGTGAGGTGTTAAGAGTTGGTTTTCTTCCAGATGCCATGTTAGCCTGCCATTGATAATGCGTTCCATTAATTTTCTTACACAGCTAAGAAGACTGATAGGTCGATAGCCATTTGGTTCTTCCAGGTCTTTTCCTTTCTTTGGGACTGGTATTAGTATAGCTTCCTTCCATGCCTGTGGGACTATTCCCCTCTTCCAGCTGTAATTTAGGACTGCTAGTAGTTTCTTTTTTGCCTTAGTGCCTAGTCCTATTAGCATTTCATTTGTGATTCCATCCTTTCCTGGTGATGTCTTCTTTTTTAGGGTATTCATTGCCTGTTCCATTTCTTCCATTGTTAGATTTGCCATCATATATTCTGCTGCTGTCTCTGTATATGTATGATGCATCTGTTTATCTTTGATTGCTTTCTTCTGTTCGGCTGTAATATCAATGTGGTTTGCACTGGCATAGTGTTCCATTAGTGCATTTGCAGCCTTTTTTCCTGTAAGCAAGGAATTTCCTTGTTTAATTGTTATTTGTATGTTTCTAGGTCCTTCATTGTTCATGGCTTTCACTAGTTTCCATAGTTTGTTTCCATCCCTGTCAAAATTCAGGTTTTCTGTTTTTTTCCTCCAACAATCTCTTGTTGTTTGATTTACTGTTCTTTTATATTTTGCTGAGATGGCTTTGAGAGAGATGTTCGCTTCAGTTGTTTGTTCTCTCTCTGCGGTCTTCCTAGCATCTTCAACTTTGTCCTCCAAAAATTGTAGTTCTTCAGTCCAGTATGGTTTGTAATTTTTCCTTGCTCCTCTTGGAATAGACTCAGTGGCTGCCTGTATTATTGCTCTGTTTAGACTTTCCACCATTTGCTTCATGTTGCCATATCGTGTATTTACGTTTTCACAATATTTGTCTGTTAGTATGGTAAATCTGTCCCAATCTGCTCGTTTGTAATTCCAACGGGGCAAAGGCTTTTGCTCCTGTGGAACATACTCCATATTTATTACAAGCTTGATTGGTCTGTGGTCACTACCTGCTAATTGGTCCAGCACATGGCGATCGATTTTGTGGAGGATGTCTCCTGTGCAGAAAGCTAAGTCTGGAGTAGAAGTGGTAATCCATCTTCTGGAGTAGAAGCTCGGTGTGTCATCCGCTTTGCTAAGTAGATGGAGATTTGAGTCTATTTCCCAGTCCTCCACTTCATCTCCTCTTTTGTCAGTATCTGGGTATCCCCATCTTTCTGAACGGCTATTAAAGTCTCCGACAACAATGCAATTTGTGTCAGTTATTTCCATGTTTGAGAGTGTAAGATCCTTATCTGCCGGGCTATATAGATTATAAATTCTTATTTTCACGTCCTTTATCATTATATCAACACCTATAATTTCCGTTTGGTTGTCAGAGATCACAGATACTTCGCTGCAAGGTATTGTATTTCGTGTAAGTATTACAACTCCTCCTTTATGTCCTTCGCGGTCGAAACGTGTGGCCTGATATCCCTCGACTGAAAATGTGCGATTGGCGTTGAGGTGTGTCTCTTGAATGCATGCCACATCTATTCTATCTTTATGAAGACGCTGTGTTAGGGAGGCTTTCTTGTTATAAACTCCTTCTGCATTCCATTGTAGTATGTTGAGTGTCCGGGGTGTTTGGTCAATAGCTCTTAACCTACTCCTCTGTGCCTTGACTCCACAGCACAGGGGAAGGTGACCACCAGTAGTCATGGGTGGACCCCCTCGAGGCAGGGGGCCCGGCACTATCACCGCCTGATGGGACTTCACGGGATTAGCACCATATCGATTAACTTTCATCTGTGGCATCATGAAATGATAAAGTTACGTTGCACTTCTTTGTCAAGCCTGTGGCTCAGTACATCCGATTTCGACAAGCATTTGTTCGGGATGCTTTCCCTAGCCTTTGACTGTCCCCAGTCTCCCTACAAGGCAGCAGGTTTGTGCGTCACTTCGTCTGGTCCCTCTCCCTTGACCTGTCCGACATGGGTGACCCTACCAGTAGCTGTGCTACCGTCGGCATAGCTCTTGGGGTCATTGGAACGCTCAAGCCCCTCTACCTCGTCAAGGTGGACTCACGGCAGAGGGGTGACAAAGGTTCAATACCTGCATTCATCGTCTCGCTAAGTGAGGGAGAGACTAGCCCCCTATTTCTTTGTGCACTCTGGTCTATAAAATATGATGGCCCTATCACATCACAGACCCATGGCAGGTTCTGCTTCGGGACGATATGTTTTTATAGCACGCACATTCAACTTCACCTATTGTAATGTTCAAACTCACACTGGCTGACGATGCTTTCACTGCAAAATATTACTCCTTCCCTTTAAAAAACTCTACACCAACCTCTCAACTACCTAACAACAAAACAAGACATGATAGGAACATTATAGCCTTGTTTTACTTCAAACTCACGGTGGTCAAACCAAGGGTTCCCAAGCTGATAGTTGAATGTGCTATCAAAGTACACTGATTGTGCCCCTATCCAACAAATAGTGCTAAATATATACAAAAAAACCAATGCTACTTCCCCAACCTATACAAAAAATGCATTATCTGTATTTACAGATGCTTACAAATGCGCTATCTATATTATTTCCATATAGTCAACACATCTTTACCTACGAAATCCAAAATCACACTTAGACTTAAAACTTAAAACTTTCACAATTTTCAAAACTTTTTGGGAAGAAAAGGCAGTGAGGGAGGAAACAGGCCACACCCCCAACCGCATTATGCCGTGGTCTAGAATATGTCTTAAAGGTACTATCTGTCATCTTACCTATAAAGCATTTATTTCATACATGTAATTGTCACTGTAGCATAGTAACTAGGGCACTGAATTACCAGATATTAGTAGTCCCAGTTCAATTCTCAGCTCAGGAGGCGTTTTTCATTTACTATAGCCCTATGCGGTAAACCCAGATTTGTAAAATGGGTGCTAAAAGCTTCTCTGGGAAGGAAATGCAGTGGTGAAGTGAAATTATCCTCCTCACCTTATAATGTTGCATCTTATGTTGCATCACTTCATGCCAGCAAAGTAGCATCTGGCATAGGATTATGTGTGGCCTCGACACAATATATTATAATGCTACAAATGAAAACTGCAATCTCAGAGGCTATGGAAACTAAAACACATACTTACATGTGGAACACAGTTCCATGGGGAGGCTATTTTCGTTACCCTGAAAAACACACCAATACATACATGAGTACTACAGAAATACAAATGCAAGATTGACACAAAGTAACATCAAGAGTTCACAATGATTTCAAATGTGATATCCAGTAACATGTGTCACATAAATTACTAATATTTGAACTCTTGTTTATTCTTTCCTTTTCTAACCATGGTTAGAAAGGTACTTTAAGTCGTGTATACTCTTTCCTCTTCTAACCATGGTTAGAAATGTACTTTAAGTATTGTTTACTCTTTCTTCTTCTAACCATGGTTAGAAAGGTACTTTAAGTATTGTTTACTCTTTCTTCTAACCATGGTTAGAAATTTACTTTAAGTATTGTTTACTCTTTCCTCTTCTAACCATGGTTAGAAATGTACTTTAAGTATTGTTTACTCTTTCTTCTTCTAACCATGGTTAGAAAGGTACTCTAAGTATTGTTTACTCTTTCTTCTTCTAACCATGGTTAGAAATGTACTTTAAGTATTGTTTACTCTTTCTTCTTCTAACCATGGTTAGAAATGTACTTTAAGTATTGTATACTCTTTCTTCTTCTAACCATGGTTAGAAATGTACTTTAAGTATTGTTTACTCTTTCTTCTTCTAACCATGGTTAGAAATGTACTTTAAGTATTGTTTACTCTTTCTTCTTCTAACCATGGTTAGAAATGTACTTTAAGTATTGTTTACTCTTTCCTCTTCTAACCATGGTTAGAAAGGTACTTTAAGTCTTCTTTACTCTTTTCTCTTCTAAAATAAGGTTAATGAGGGTTAAAGGCAAGAAGATCAACTTCATTGTACCAGGTTCTATCCCATAAGGCTTAGTCTTATTTCCGCAGAGTGTCCTGCCAAAATCCCCGACACAAAACACAAACTTCATAGCTCCAGACACAAACAAACACAAACTCCCACATGAAGCAGAGAAGAGGGAGATCACAACACAGATGGATTCCGCATGTGATAGACAATTTATGTGACGTTCCACAAGTTCAAAAATATAACATTCTATAAAACAGCAATCTATTGAATTACTACTGTTTGGAATGCAATGTTTCTGTTGCAAGCTAACCATTCTTTTTTAGTTTTTCTATTTTAAAAAAAAGTCTGGGCAAAGAGGTAGATTCTGAATGTGTCTATTTGAACTTTGTCACATTTTACGTTCATTTGTCTTTGGTGTTAGCTCTATATCTGTCACTCCTATTTTTAGCTGTGATAAAGTATGGTCGTCTGCACCAGTTGACAGGGCACATGATAATGACCTGTTCATGAAAATTAACCACACTAGTGACTAGTAGATCAGTCAGTCCCAGACATCACAAGTCAAAACCAGATGTTAACAGATTACACAGTAACAACACTGTGGTAATTGGGCACATCTAGGTCCATAATATTCAAGAAGACGGTGGGTATAGAAGTTACCAAATAAAAACTACAATGCAATCATTCAATAATATGTAAGTAGATAACAAGAAAATCAGACAGACTGCAATTCCAACAGCAACTATTTAAGATAAATTAGCTTAAAAAATGTCATGTTTAATACTGATTTATTCAGAAAAGATTACTGACATAAACATGACACATGAATGTTCAGAAAAACAAATCAAAACGTACACAATCTCTGAATGCATTAAAGATAACAACAATAACAGTTTTCAAAACAAACATATGATGACAATGATATATGGACAGCCACAGTAACTATCTGCATGTACATATGCTTGTTTATATTCATGCCGTCGAAAAGTGTCTTGATCCCTTGCCGGTTCTCCTGCCTCATGCACCCTCACGCAAAAGATGTCTACAATGTCCTGTGTCCATCTCTGTGCTAATCAAGCCTGCTTCTCTTCCAAAACACAATGTCTTCCATCGCTATTCATTCCAAGCCACTATGTTTAGTACAGCCAAAGTATTTCAGTTTCTGAGACTTAATGCCAGTTTTCTTCAATGTTTAACTCTCGGAGAATGTCTGTATTTATCTTTTTCTTGGTCCACAGTTTTCTAAGAATTTTTCTGTAACATTTAAGTTCAAAAGCCCAGATTTCCTTCTCTAGTGATTGCGAAATGGTGCATGACCCATATCCCTATCTTACCACAGGAAAGATGCATGTTCTCAAAAATGTTAATTTAACTAGTGTGCCATTGTCCAAGACTACCCAAAATATGACATATCATCTAGGCAAACCTTTGGGCCTAGAGAAACAACAGTGGAAGATAAACTGTATGGACCACTGAGTGAACTAAACAAAAGACAGTGAAGTTCGTACAAGAGACATGCTGCAGATATAGACAAATTTCAAGCAAACGAAAGAAGAACATGTGTGCTAGTGTTGTGCTATAGGTTCTTAAATACCATTTAATCTCTGCATGGCTATACCCAGTCATCTAAGTATGTTTTCTTTTGAATATCCCCCCGTGTTGCTGATTATGGAGCCAAGATATTCAAAGCTTGCGACATTTTCAACTTCGTCATTATTTTTTGTAATTTTTAGTTAACATTTAGTTCTGTCTATGGACATTACTTTTTTAAAGTGTAATAAATTAACGAAATATTAAAGAACAGAATAAATAAAGGAATTAAACATATGACGTGTATTTAATAGATGAGCACAGAGTATGTTGACAGAAATTAATTGTACAAGTGTGACTGTGGCAAAATACATTTCATGCAACAACTGTGGTATATTTAGTTTTGGGTGATTCATTCATTAATTTTCCTATGAAAGTTTCTTAGTGGTTATTTTTTTATTTTTTTTTTTGGCGCTCGCTCGCTTTGAACAGAAGTGTAGTTCATACACACTACTTCTAGTAACACGGGGCTGAATTTTTGCGTGTGGATTAGCTTTCCCTATTACCAGTGTCCCTCGCCATCAGGCAAACCCACTCCAACTTCAGAGCTACTTGTAATTTACATCCACAAGTCAAGGACAAGAAGTCAACAATTTAGTCCAACTGACCAGTGTAGTGTTTGAACCCCCTACCTCCGCATCAGCACACCAGATGTTTAAGAATGTGAGCTTTTATCGATTTGACCATGCTGGACCTCAGTGATTATGTATTATACTATTTAAATATTGAGCACAACCCACTACTGGTAACGCTGATCGTATTCTGGTATGAACCTATCCACGTCAATATGGACGTCCACGTGGATAGGCCTTAGGTTCATACCAGAATACGATCAACGTTGCCATTAGTGGATTGTGCTCAATATTTAAATTTCAAATCCCGAAATAACCAAATAAATCTATTATACTATTATCTTTGTATCTGAACCACAATCTTCTGAGATGTTAAAATATAGCTGGGTCTCTACTATCATCTACATTAAAATTCCTTCAATTAAATGTAGCTGGGTCTTTACTATCATCCACATTAAAATTCCTTCAATTAAATGTCTCGAACTCATCATCAGCATCATGTGCCTTGCCAAATGGTGTAAGCATTCATGTCTCTCCACAGATCTCAGTCCTTGGTGTTTTAAATCAATTCTATCCTGCATGCCACCGTCTTAGACCATGCAATATCATTTCTCTTAGTGTGCCTCTTCTACTGCTGTTTCCAGTCGTGGTCATGTTTTCTAATGCCTCTCTTCTCATTATGTAACCAAACAACACTACCTCTTACTATTGTTTATAATGTTCTGTCATCATTAGCCTTTCCCAGGAAATCATTGTTAGTTACTCTGGCAGTCCAAGGTATTCACTTGCAGTTAGTTGTATATCTTTTACAGGATGTCACAATCAACCGCAGCGTTTTTGGCTGTTTGTGATTTCTTGGCAAGTAAACGTTCAGTAGTTTGCCATATTTTCTTAATGACTAGCACTCATACCATTGTATGAAAATCGGTGCAAGGCAGTCTGCTTCCAAATCGCACACTACTGTTTTGAACGAGGTATGTGAGCTTATGAATTGTGTTCATAACCCCTTCATCTTAGCGCCAGCTTCATGTGCAGTACAAGAACCAATTATTACATTATAAAACTAAGGTAAAACACATTATTGGGGGGGGGGGGGGGGGGGTGTAATCCAAATTTCCACTAGGTAATATCATCGTGGAGGAGTATATGCCTGGAAAGAGAGGAAGAGGAAGGCCAAAGAGAAGATGGGTGCAGGATGTGGCGGATGATCTCCAGATGGGTGTATCAGACATGGGACATCTTGCTTACGATCAAGAGGTTTTCCGCAAGGTTGTTATGGGAGCGAGGTTCTTCAAAGGACATATGAATGAATGAATGAATATCATTATATTCAAATGCTCTGCTGACTGGCATGGGCAAATATACTTCACATTTCGCAATCTCTTATGCAACATTTTATATGCTGTCACCTTTTTGTGCCATGAAAAAAGACTGCCAAGAATTTTCTATTCCAGTCATCTTTTCTTTCTTTCCATGAATACTTCTAGTTGTCATAAGATGTTCCAATTTTTCACAAGCTGGCCAAAATATGACAAGTGCCTCTTTCTGATGTTTGTGATTGATAACTTGTCCTTGTGACATTAAAAAAAGTTAGTTGCATGTCCTTTTTTAAGGAAGTCACTATCAACCCCAGTATTTTTTGCCCGTTTTATTTACTAGGCAAGTTTTACGTTCAGTAGTTTGCCATTACTTTCTTAATGACCAAAACTCATCTCATTGAAATCAACACATCTTTGTGTCCTAGTCTCTTTCGAAAAACTTGTATTTATTGCTGTAAATCATACTTCTGAACAAACTGGATCTAGCCAACAGTCATTGGGTATATCACCCAATGACGAGTCTCATGTAAAACTTCACCCTCAAACATACATTTGAAATGAATATCCTGCCTCCGTTGCTGTCATGTATAAAATAGGTAAACTATACTATCTTGAATCCATCTATATTGTAAACTTCCCTTCATAATTATTTAAATTATCTTTCATTTTCGTAGGCTTGCATTTCTTTTTACAAGTCAAAAATGTTATTATTCTCATTTGTCTGTAACCAATCTTCTTCAATATTGAGCTCTTGTTGGTTAGATCTGTTTTAATCTTCTTCAATACTGAGTTCTTGTTTGCTCTTTTTGTCCAAGGAATTTTTAATAATAATAATTAATATTCTGTTCTTTGATTTCCTTGGCTGCTGCTGCTAGTTTTCTAAGCACCTTAGGTCTATTAAATGAAAAAAAAAAAAAAATTGTGTTGCGTATCCCTTACGGGACGTTGCAGTCAACACCAGCATTTTCAGCTGCTGTTGATGTACTAGGCAAGTGTTACGTTCAGTAGTTTGCCATTGCTTTCTGAACGACCGGCCTCTATACCTTTTTCGAAAAAACCAGCACCGCCGTGTTTCGAACCCGGGTATACGGGCTCACAAACCGCGTTCGCAAGCCCTTCAGCCACAGAGACCGGTATTAAATGAAAGCTACTTATAAAATAAAATATTATATAGTTGAGGGTAGTCTGAAGTCTGCCATAGCTTTCAACTTTCACTAGCTATATGAGTGAAGAAATGTAAAAATGTAACCTATGTGCTGTACATGCAGCGACACAGTAAGACAAGACACAAACAAGTAAGTGGGTAGCGGGGAACACATTCAATTCATTAAAGTCAGTAAAATATTACAAAACATTCATAAAATTATTAAAATGGGCAGCAGGACGACGGCTGTTCGGCTGCCCAGGCCAGGGAATCGTTTAAGGCGTATCTCATTAGAAATGGCATTATCTGTACGACAACACACAAACACATTCAGTAAAGAAATGAATGTTCAACAAATATCCAACCATGGTGAATTGTTGCAATTATGACTGCACACTCTCCTGTTGTTGACGATCCCTACACAGTCGAATGTCGACTTCCTTTTGCTGCGTCATACGGGTCTCTGGGAGGCATTGTTAAAATCTGCCCGACATTCATGCACTGTTTTATACATTGTTATCAACGAAACAAAACAAAGTAAATCCTCATGGCACTCGTTTATGGCAATAATGAGAATTAAATTAACATGCATTGATTTACACCCATAGAAGACAGCGGGAATAAGTAGAAATAACGAAGTAGAAGTAGCGATTGCTAGACAAAATGTAAATGGAAGCTATAGGCTATAGGTGGACTAGGATTCGAGCTCGTACACTCTAGATTAGTGGTTCTCAACCATTTTTGGCCCATGCCCCCCTTTACCATTTGTTCAGAACGTCATCCCCCCCCCCCTTCGAATTTCCTCCCTACAAATCCCCCCACCCTTACACATGATACATACAAATTGAAGCTAAATAATAACACATACGAGAACAAGTCTAGACATCTACATAAAACGTGATTTGCGGGTCTACTTGCGTTATACAACGAATTTCATTAAGGCGAGACATAGGCTACAGAACCGTAAAATTTAGAGGGAAAAACAATATCAAGCAACTGGTCCTTGTATTAATGCGATCTTGAAATAATCTTAATTCCCCCCTTGGAAGCCCTAAAATTCCCCCTCCCCCTGGGAGGGGGGGGGGGGGTTCGACACCGGTTGAGAACCGTTGCTCTAGATAGAGAAGATAGTCAAACGGGTTCAGCTGCTGTGGGATGCGGACGACCAATGAACCCAGCTCACACCCTGGGCGGACTCACAGGGGTAGGACGAGTAAATGACTCAAGGGATGAGTTTAATTCTGCAACTTCGGACAGACTGCAAGAGCATAAAGCCAATCGGGGTGTAGCTACAAAAGAAACAGAGCAAAGAAAGTAGAGGAAGACATAAAATACACAGAGAAAATAATTAGAGACATGAAATAAAAAGTCGCTTAAAAGTCGACAGGGTCGACTTCATTGCACCGGCTTTTATCCCATATGGCTCAGTCTCTTTCCGCAGCGCCGAAAGCGTCGCACAAAGCACGAACTCCATAGCTCCAGCGACGACCCTCAAATGTCTCCGAAAAAATGCACTCGTGAACCGAAGGATGCGCCGGTTTCGAACCCACAACCTTAGGAGCCCGAGTCAGACGGCTTGACTACTTCGCCACAGAGACTGAATAATTAACATAGGAAAGACATGATGCGAGCTGCAGGATAACAAAGGATTAAACGGCCTAGCGCGTGCCTAGCGTGAATTTTTGAGGACCTAAGCTCAAGTAGGGGATAACAGGCAGAAAAAAAAGTAGACCATATGTCAATCTCCAATATCTCCAACCGAGATGCAGCAACGGGCAACGGTTTCAGATGGCACAGACAACCTGCTTTCTTTTGGGAGGAAATAAGTTAGAATCTACCTTTATGTGATGTGTATGCTTGTCACTAAGTTTTGATTAGGTTTGTATGGCGTTAAGTGTAATTGTAGGTCGTAATGTCGTCGTTGAACAATTTTTTTTTCAAATCACAAGTTACTTTCTTTCCCAAACTTTCTGCTTTCCACAACTAACTTCACGAATACAATCTAGATATATTTCAACAATCCACAACTATGATGACACATCCCTTACATCAAGATGACATTCAGTAAGGACATAGACATCATGTTTACAAGATGGCGACAAGGTCAAAATGGCGACAAGTTACTTAATCACTGATGTTTTACACGTTTACAAGTTCAAACAATCTAAGCGGACGAGCCCCCACGTTCACACATGTCAGGATCTTAAACCTGGCTCGTTGGACCTAACATATGTGAGACAAGTACAAGTACAAAATGATTGGACTTGACACACAATGACACTGAGTTCAATGGATTTATTTACAAGTCACATGCAATACGATCTAGTTTGGCATGTGATGATCATTACTATACATATACAATACATCAGTACACTTACAGACAAAACCCACAGCTTCACAGTCTATCTCACAAGATATACAAGATACACTCGACTTTCGGGCACAGAACTACACGAAGCCTTTCTCAACCCACACGTCCTGTCATGTCCGAGTTCCCAAGCCGTCTGCCGGTTTCCCCGCACAGCGCTTGCCCTGTGGATTGGCTTCACGAGGACTGCGTGCGTCTTGCTTTGTCCTTGCCTGACCGCTGACTATCACGTCAGCCAGCAACCTGTGGGCAGGTAACTGGTACTCGCCTGGCGGGCGTAACGATGTTACTGCATCCCGGTTGGAGATTATTCGCCTGGCGGGCGTAACGATGTTACTGCATCTCGGTTGGAGATATTGGAGATTATGACACATATACCCAATATGGTTCTTGGCGTTATAAGGAGTCCTTTGTTTTGCGTAATTATTTAGTTGATACGTGTGCTAAAACAGCAGGAGATAAAGTATAAGGGATTGATCATGCCCATTTCACTGCGGTCCTTTTAAATAGAGAAAATTAATTTACTTCCAGTATTTGATAATAGTTAGTTAGTTAGTTAGTCGACAGATTATCCTCATTGCACATCGAACCATTCAGTCCATAAGTGCTCGGATCCCCTCCTCAGCAAATCCCGCAACGTGTAGCGGCTAACGACTACTAATCTTTGCCAGTCGAGACCGCTCCAGAGGCAGCAACCATTCTCTTCGGATCGACCCCTCCTCTATCCTCTTGATCATGTTCATTGAGTCGCTGAGGAAACAAGCCCTAGTGAATGTCTGTGTCTCGAGCCATGTTATTGCTTTACTTACTGCCATGACTTCCATGGTCAGGCTACTTGTGGTTTCAGTGAAAGCACCAGAGTCCTCCTTCACAATTCTCCCTCCGGCCCGAGCTGTAAAGGCCCATGAACTTCTCACATGTCGGACGACCGACCAATCTGTGTAGATGACCGCGTCACCGTCTAGCGAGTTCTCGAAAATCAACGCGTGTACTTCAGCCTCAGCAGCAGCCGGATTTTCTTGTCTGCATTTTCTATCTAGTTGGATGCAAACTGAAAAGGATGTGCAGAAGTCTGTTGGCACTTGCATCCACTCCTCGCCAGGTTCTAAGTCCTCAAGTGAACACACCTGTTGAAGAATGTCTTCGGCTTGACCCATCCACGACCGTCCTCTTTTTAACGTGCTGCCCTTCACCTTCCTAATTTCACTATGCAGTGGATGTTGTGTGTTTGCGTTAATTCTGAGGTAGGCGGGTGCCCTGCAACCTTGTATTCTCTCTTCAATGGTTGGAAAATCAAGAAGGCAGCGCATCGCCCTGCATGCTGTATCTCTTGTACATCCAAGAATAATGCGCATAGCTTCATTCTGTATCCTTTCCATCCTTTCTATCTGCTTATGGCTGAGAGTCAGGATTACCATTGCATACTCCAAAACAGACATGACCAGCCCCTCGTACAGAAGACATAGATGGCGCTGCTCACAGTTTGCTGCCGCCATCACCCGCATCGCTGCCAAACCCAGCTTGGCCTTTGTTATCACCTGGTCTATGTGCACATTATAAGCAAAGCTTCGGTCAAACCGTATCCCCAGGTAATTCATTGCCTGCGTTCTTTCCACCGTCTCTGAACACAGCATTACAGTTGGTGTTGGAGTGTTGACAATATGATTATTCAAAGAGAACCAAGTCACTGTTGCCTTTGTTGGGTTGACCATTGCCCCAGCTTCATCACACCAAGTACTTATGCGATTGAGTTCGGTTTGTAGTTCCACAGCAACCTCCTCTCTATCCTTACCCTGACGATACACTAAAACATCATCGGCATATGACAATGTCCTGCCAGGTCCAGTGATCTGCTCACTGGTGATTCTCACTGTGTAGGCGTTGAACAGTACCGGAGATAATGGTGATCCCTGTGGTAGGCCAGGATATATTGTTGTTGGTTTCGAAGTCCAACTGCCACATCTAAAAACTACTTTCTGTTGGAAGAGGGCTGCAGCGATCCAACTAAGGAGGAATGGACTCACGTTTAGTTTGAGAAGCTGAAACATTAAAAAATCCAGTGGTACTCTGTTGTATGCGTCCTCAAGATCAATCGCTGCAGCAACGGTTTCAGTGCCTGAGTGGAAACCTTCATTGACATCCTGGGCAAAGACTGCTGCATTGATCCAGGTTTCTCTTTTTGGACGGTACCCACCCAGGGTGTGTGGGAAAACACCTTGCCTCTCTAGTTGGCTTGATATTTTCCTGGCAATTACCTTCTCCAGCAGCTTGCCCTTTGAAAATAATGAAGGACCGCCAATTTTGAAGATGGAGGTTCGAAATGTTCGAAACGTATGAAAACTGTCAAGACCCCGGTTCAGATAACATCACAACAGAAATGATTACAGCTTTAGAAGAATATGGAATAGATCAAGTCACCAGACTGCTGAACATATTATATGATACCGGAGATATACCTTCTGAATTATGTGATTCTGTATTTATTGCAATCCCAAAGAAATCAGGAGCCTTGGAATGTGATCAACATAGAACAATTAGTATAATGAGTCATATCACGAAGATTTTGCTACGAATCATCATGCAAAGAGTGAGGAAGAAAATACAATCTGAAATAGGGGAAGAACAATGTAGGTTTGTAGAAGGAAAGAGTACAGTAAATGCTGTGTATATGCTGCGAACAGTTATTGAACTTTCTATAGAAGTAAACATAGATGGACATTTTTGCTTTATTGACTACACAAAGGCATTCGATAGAGTAAGACATGTCAACATTGTAGAGATGCTTGCAGATCTACAAATTGATGGGAAAGACATCAGACTTATAAAAAACATATATTCAATTCAATTCAACTTTATTTTAAAAGGGTTACAAATTGGGCACGCAGGCCCGTCTTACATTCAGCCTTTCCAATCACTCATCTTTCATTCATCAATAGTGCATGATACATTCACATTGGAAATTACATTGTCAAATGAATGTTGTAAACATAAACGATGCATATTGCAATGTTATGAAACACACCCCTCACCCACCCACACATCCACCTCCTACCCACATACACACTCCACCCACCCACACACACCCCCACCCAAACACCCACCAACCCACCCTTCCCTATTAACACACTTCCCCCACACACACATCTCCCCACAAACACACCCATCCCCCAGCCCACACACACCCACCCATATCCACACGCCTCCGCACCCACATACACACCCCACCAGTCAACACACTCCGCAACCACCCACCCACATACACATTCCCCACCCACCAACCCACACAACCCCCACCCACCAACAACCACACACTTCCTACAATCCACCCAAACACCCCCACCCACACCCACACACATACTCACCCAGACACATATCCTAGCTACCACACATACTTTCAACCAACACACATCCCCCACACATCTCCCCACCCACCCATACATCCCCCACCTACCGGCACATCCCTCACTCACACCCGCATCCCCCACCCACACATACATCCCCCACACACACACATCTTCCTACCCACACATACATCCCCGACCCATACACAAATCCCCCATCCACCCATCCCCCAATACCCACACTCATCCCCTACACACACTCCCTCTACACATACATCCGCTACACACACATCCCCTGTACACATACGTCCCCCACACACACACTTCCTCACATCTAGACACAGACATTATGCCTCACATAATCACTTAAACTAGTATGAACAAACTCCCACATTTTACACACACACACTTACACTGACGACTGTCGTGAGCATTCTCACAAAAATTGTAAAAAATTTGAGAAAAAAAATTGTACATATACATTGTTTAACGTAAAAGAAAAGAGTGATGCAATTCAACTCTCTCTCTCTCTCTCTCTCTCTCTCTCTCTCTCTCTCTCTCTCTCTCTCTCTCTCTCTCTCTCTCTTCTTAATACTCTCTCTCTCTCTTTTCTTACATTCTCTCTCTCTCACACACACACGCACACACACACTCACTCTCTCTCACTCACTCTCACTAACTCTCTCACTCACTCTACAGTAATGTACATGTGTTCATATTAAACATGATGCAATCAAGTGGCATTCAAAATAATAACATGAAAAATGAGAATACACACAAAATATGGAATAGCATGTTACATGACATGCGTGCGCTCAGTTATCTCCCTTTTTATTTTTCACAGACAGACAGACAGACAGACAGACACACACACGCACGCACGCACGCACGCACGCACACACACACACACACACACACACACACACACACACACTCTCTCTCTCTCTCTCTCACTCATTCTTTCTCTCTCTCTCTCTCTCTCTCTCTCTCTCTCTCTCACTAACTCTCTCACTCACTCTACTCTCTATTTTGGAAACAACAAGCTGCCATAAAGATTGGTAATGAAGTGGGACAATATCAGCCTATTAATAGAGATGTGAGACAAGGATGTATAATGTCTCCAGATCTTTTTTCCCTATACAGTGAAAATATTTTCAGAAATGTAGAAGATATAAATGAAATCATCATTGGAGGACAAAACATCAATAACATTAGATATGCAGATGATATAGTATTGATTGCAGACAATGAGCAAGGTCTGTCACAATTAGTAGATGAGGTTGTTGCACATAGTGAACAACTGGGGTTAGAGTTAAATTGTAAAAAGATGCAGGTTATGGTCGTCACTAGGAAGAAAGAAATGCCACAATGTAGTATACAAGTAAATGGGAATATTCTTCAACAAGTGAATCGGTACAATTTTATCGGAACAGTCTGATGGGAGATGCCTTGAAGAGATTAGAACAAGAATCGCCATGGCGAAAGTAGCCTTTAGCAAGATGAAAAACATACTGACGAATAAAAAGATGTCAATTGAAACGAGAAAAAGAGTGTTGAGGGGCTACATAGAACCTGTACTTTTGTATGGATGTGGAACTTGGACAATGAGTAGTCAAGCTGAAAAACATCTGAAGGCTGTAGAAATGTGGTTTCTGAGGAGAATCAAAGAATACCATGGATAGACAGAAAAACCAATGAAGGAAAGACATGAAAATCGTAAATTGATCAGAGAAATTAGACGTAGACAGTCAACATTTTTTGGACATGTTATGAGAAGAAATGAATTGGAGAACTTGGTGACAACTGACAAGATCGAAGGGAAGAGACCAAGAGGAAGACCGAGAAGTAAATACCTGGATGGCTTGGCCACATGGCTTGGCCGAGACAGGAACACTAAGTTGATCCATGACTCTGGTGATCGATTGAAATGGCCCACCCTTTCCGGCATGGCACATGATGGATGGATTTGAGGCACACGTTGGCGATGCTGGATAAATTAAAGTCTTAAGACAATATAAAGTCAGTGTACATAAAGGTTCAAAATCAGGCACATACTTCTTCTTCTGCTGCGTTCATCCGAAGAGTGTGTTTTTTTTTTTATTCAGACGTGATTGTGTTGTGACTTTTACAGCAGAGCTGCGCTCTTGCGCCGTTAGGCCGATATTTCCGACTTTTGCGGGCATTTGTTGACCGGGTTAACCTTCCCGGGTGGCACATACATTATATACTTGTTTGCTAAGATTGCAACGATTACATAATGTAACAAACTGGATATATTACACCGGTTTCTGAATTATTTTTCCGTGGTCTTCGTTACTTGGTAATGATATAGATCATTATTCTTACAGTCTTATACAATTTGAGTGACGGGGTTAGGTATGTCCCCATTCAAAGGAGAAATAAGGCACCCCCTTTCCTTTAATATCCTTCGGGACATCTTTGGCAGCTTGGGTACCAGTTTATTTCCCTCCACTCCCAAACAAGTTAATGTGAAACCATGTAAGCATGTGGTAGATTAAGCTTGAAAGCTGACAATGTGTATGTGTCGGTGATGGTCTCAGGTTTGCAACTGTAAGTAGAGGATTTCTATATAGAGAAAATGGATTCAGTCACAGAACAGTATGGTCACTGTCAAGAAGAAAAACAATGACAGACAAAGGAAAGATTCATTGGTGAGGCCTTTGGTCAAGAGGAAGATATGTACGCTGAAGTAGCGTGTGCCACATGGAATGCTACTAGCAAATTGGATGACGGCGTTCTTCCCGACTATCTAGCTAAAGAAGGACCCTGTATCAAACTTAATAGAAAACTTAAACTAGGAGCAAGGAATTTGAAAACCGTGAATGGGAAACACACACGCACGCACACACACACACACACACACACACACACACGCGCGCGCGCGCGCAGGCACGCACGCACGCAGACAGACAGACAGACAGACGCACACACACACACACACAAACACACACACTCACACAAAATTACCAGCAAAGTAGAAGAAACATTTAAAATTGAAATACTAGAAATCTGTAAGAATATATGTAGTGGACGATGATATTGTAATACACAGAATGGATTCATGTTTATATATTCTGGTGAGAAAATGATAACAACAGACGTTATAAATTCTAGGAATACTCGCGAAAATATGGTCAATATCGAAATTAAACAAGAAATAAAATAGTTACATAAAAACTTCCCAGATGATTACTCAAGGATAGATAAGAAATTGAAAATTTTCAAGTCTGCCATGCTTGACACTCTTTCGTGGGACCAAAAAAGTAGGACTAAAGATTAAGAGTCGCTTGATGGAACAATGAAGTTAAATATAGTATATCCAGAAATATACCAAAAATATGACACATCTAGTCAAGCTTTCTGGCGTAGTGAAACACCAGTGGAGAATAAACTCTATGGGCCACTGAGAGGACTAGAAAAGATAGTGAAATGTTATACAAGAAACAACATTGCAGATATATACAATAAATGTCAAGCGAACGAACGAAAGAAGAAGAGGAAGAAGAAGAAGAAATCTTGCTCGATGTGGATTCGAACCCAGGACCACTGAACCGACTTGCAAGTGTCTAGTAACATCATTAACGCGGCTCCCAAGTGTTACAGTTACTCTTCATTATTGCATGTTCAAGAAACATGGGCAATGAATAAGCGACCTGAACGACAAACTTAAGCTTCAGAAATGTTGTTGGTTATATGGTGTTTGTCCACCAAGAATGATGATGATCATTCATTTCATCCAGTGGGGTTGACAGTTTGGAGCCGTCAGTTCTAAAATGGCTGGTAAGGCTTATTTTGGCTCGAAATGTTCTTAGATAATGTGAGCAAAGAATGATTGACGTTCATTCATGCAGAAGGATCTCCTTCTGTGGCATGTTTGTCCAGTCTTTTTTCTTCACAACTCTTGCAGTCCTGTTGACTTTACAAGTGACTACACCCTTGCATGATGATGATCTCTTGAGTTTCGGTCTTAGGCAGTAGTCTCACAGGTGTCGTGATGAATCCTAAAAGCTTTTAGTGATATTTTCAGTGTTTTTACAGCGTTTCATGTGGCCGCCTGGAGAGCGTTTACTACAGCACAGCTCATCATAACAAATTCGTTTAGGTAGCCTGTGATGTGGCATGCGAGTCAAGTGACCAGCCGATCCTATCTGATTCTTCATTAGTGGTTATATACACGGGTAGAGAGAATATCATTTAAAAAACAAAAGATTTATTATACAATATTGTCACTCATCATCATGATGTATCTATAGTAGGTTGCCAGATCTTGTAACTGAGAAACTCGGGCGTTTCTCTTAGAATCAAAGATGCTACACAAATTAATAATATTGTCATACATCATCATCATGTGTCCTGCAAACTGGCGTAGGCGTTCAAGTCTCTCTATAGATCTCTGTTGCTGGTTTTGCTGATTAAGTCTCTTGAACATTGTTTGCCTCTCTTTCGTATAATTGTATATAATGTTCAATTGCCATTAGACTCGTTCATGCAATCACTGTTATTTATTATGACGCTCACAGGTATCAGCAACATTCGTTTCAGGAACCACTCTTCGTTGCTTCCAATGTTTTTCTAATTTGATCATTCACTTTCCATGATTTAGTATCATACAGCAAATCAGGTTATACATTATATTTAAGTGCTCTTTTTATGACAGTTAGTTAGTGATACTAGTGACTTATTGAATAAAATAATTTACATTTTCTGGAATGCAGCTTTTGCTTGACACATTCTGCTCTTAATCGCTGTCACAAGTTAAACATTTCTACCAACAGAAAACCAAGAAATATTTCATTTTAATCAAATATTTCAGTTGACAGGAAAGAAAAACGGGGAGAAAGGCGCCCCGATAGCATTTTTCGGGACAGTGAATTATTTCATTAAAACCATGACTGTCTTGGAATACCGTGATTATATGTTGTATTTTGTGAATGTATTTGTTTGCTGATGAAGGCTAGTCGCCGCAACATTCTATGTTTTCCGTAATTGTGTTCTGTAAAGCTGCATTACTTTGTGTTATTGCACATTGTTTATTTTCCTAGAGTACCGGGACTTCTGACAACCCCAGCCTAAACAGAACGGTGGAAGGGAAGAGCGCAAGAGGAAGACGGCGTTAGAAATGGGTGACAACTTTGGCGAACTGGCTCAGGTGTCAGCTTGCCCAATGTCAGGGGGGCCCTGTTTGTCCCCCGATGAAGTGGATCCCCTTAAACATTAGGCAGTATGATAAACATGTCAATGACTTTTAGTTAACATAGTGTTAGCCAGTGGTTCTCAGCCGGTGGGGAATTCCCCCCCCCCCAGGGAAGAGGGAATTTTAGAGTTTCCAGGGGGGGGGGGAAATCAAGATTATTTCAAGATCGCATTAATACAAGAACCAGTTACTTGATATTGTCCCCCCCCCCCCCCTAAATTTTACGGTTCTGTACTTCTCGCCCTAATGAAATTCGTTTTATAACGTAAGTAGACCCACAGATCACTTTTTATGTAGATCTCTAGACTTGTTCTAGTATGTGTTATTAAATTTATCTTCAATTTTTATGTATACTCTGTAAGGCTGGGTGGGGGAGGGGTGGGGGATTTATATGGAGGAAATTCGAAAGGGGAGGAATGACGTTCTGAACATATGGTAAATGGGGGGATGGACCAAAAAAGGTTGAGAACCACTGTGTTAGACCCAGCTACTGCTGGCCAACATCAATTGATAGACTGGAAAAAGGTTATGAGAGGGAACCTAGGAACCTAGGTTGTTGGAGGCTTACAGCCGACAGGCTGCCACCGGCACCTTCAGCATGAGATCTCTTCATTGGCTACTGGAGAAGGGGACGGAGCACTTGTTGTAATGTACCAAGTGCAGTGGTGTTGATTCTTGATTCTTCTCTTCTTCTTCTTCTTCTTCTTCTTCTTCTTCTTCTTCTTCTTCTTCTTCTTCTTCTTCTTCTTCTTCTTCTTCTTCTTCTTCTTCTTCTGCGTTCATCCGGAGTTTTTTTTTTCCGGATGTGATTGCGTTGTGCCTGTTTACAGCCTCTTGCGCCATTAGGCCGACACATCCGACTTCTGCAGGCATTTGTTGATCGGGGTAACCTTCCCGGGATTCTTGATTTAATATAACCAACATTTAATGCAAAGATGGAAACTTGATTGATTAATAAGCACGCATGATACGAACTAATATAATGCTACGGAAGGAAGCCAGTGTGTTACAAGGCTGCTCCAGCTACACACTAGTGTTATTATCTTCTTCTTCTTTGCGTTCATCCGGAGTGTTTTTTCAGATGTGATTGCGGTGTGTCTGGTTAGGCACCCTTGGGTCGAAACCCTTAGGCCAACACATTCGACTTTTAGCGTGCATTTTTGACCAGGTTAGCATTCCTGGGAGACTCTCACTTTTGTGGTACTGTCCACCTCCCAGCTGGTCAAGTTGGAACAGTCGAAGACTGCACGGCCATCCCTCAAATGAAGGCAGGGACAGTCCATAGCATTTTCCGCCATCCTGGGTGGCTTCCATAATTGCAGAGCCGACACATAACGCTCTGGTGCTGGGCTCACCGAGGGAATCGTCACGTCCTGCTCATGGCTGCTTTAATTCCTCACTTTAATATATTGGGCATTTCGTTCGCCCCGGGCCGTTCCCGCACAAACCAGACAGGTCTGCAAACAGTATCCACTCAGCGAGTTTTCGGACATGTGCTTGTCGTTGCCCCCGTCAGAGCTGTTCCAGGCACGATAGACATTCGGAGAACTACCTAGTCAGAGATGTTCCGAACAAGAGCGGCATTCGGAAACTAGGTAGTCAGAGCTGTTCCTAGCACGAGACATTCGGACGAGACATTTCACTCTGACGTAAATGCGTAGTGCCAATTTTTAGTTTGCCACCCGTAGGACGGCACTTCCGGCTTCGGCGGGCATTTTTTCAATGAGGTTAGCCTTCCTCGGGTTTCGAGGCACGTTAGACTTATTGTTGTGATGTCGCCCACATCTCAGCTGGTCAAGATAGAACGATCAACGACATCGCGGTCGACCCTCAAGGGAAGGCAGGGGCAGACCATGGGCATTCCCTCGCTATCCAAGGAGGCTTCCATAATTGCAGAGCCGGCACAGATTGCTCTGAGACTGGGCTCACCCGAGGAGTTGCCACGTCCTGCTCATGGCTGCTTTAGTTCCTCACTTCCATGTGTTGGGCAGCTCGCTTGCCACTGGTCGCTCAAGCACACAACAGGAGCGGTCAGACTGCGGGCGACATCCACTCGGTAAGCTTTTGCTTTTGACTTCGGACCACGCAATGGATTCGCTAGCCGTGCGTTCCATTTCGTGTTATTGAGACGTTTTTTCATTTATTTTCTACACTCTCTACGAGTTAGATACAGACAGTTTTCGTAACCATTTCATTCGACTGAGGCATTTTCTGCATTTTAGTACTCGCTCACGGGGTAGGCTACATGTGCTGCCGGCTCAGCACCTTACCTCCGTGCAGGCAGTGAACGTGAAACGGCCAGGCTCTCTCATCCGGGAATCCCTCATATTCCCCAGCTGAGAGCCTTCGAACAAGTATTAGAACTGAGCATGTAGCGTGCTCAGTATCTCATCTCTATGTCTCGGTAGGTGGGTATCTGCCCGGCTCTCACATCCGAGGGTTTGTGGCTTAGAGACGTTCAGCCTAAATCCTCGACAGAGAGCCTTAGGGTATTGTCCGGACCAAGAATTTCTGCCTTTGTGCGCCTGATTTAAACTCTTGACTGCTATCCTCAGTCTACCTGCAGAGCAGCAGGTTGTGTCTCTCTTAGTCTGGCCCCTATCCCATAAGCTTTCCGATATGTAGTTTTCATCCATCGGCAAGCAGATGAGGTCAATGGGACACGCAAGCTCCCCCACCATGGCAAGGTGGAGACACATCGGGGGAGATATTATTATCAACACACCTGAACCAAGAACTTTGGAATTTTGAAGACTAGTGTTAGATATTTTCGTAGCACTTTAGATTCGCACCCGTGGGTTAGTGGCAGAGAAGGTAGTCTCACTTCCCAACATGCAGTGTTTGAAATAAGATGCAGGCTATTTGAAATCAAATATTTGTTTGAGCGTCGGCCGCCTCCGTAGCGAATGCGATACCGACGCGATTCGTAATAGGCTACCGTATACCCGGGTTCGAAACACAGCGGTGCTGGTTTTGTCGAAAAAGGTATTGGTGGCGGTCGTTCAGAAAGCAATGGCAAATTACTGAATGTAAAACCATGAATCATGAACAGCCATAATGCTGGGGCTGACTGCTACGTCCTGTGAAGGACATGCAACTAAATTTGAGCGTTGGCAGATCAGAAAGCAATAACAAACAATTGAAAATAAATTTGCATTAAAAAAATCACTAACACTCAACCTTGACTTGGGGATGTAAGTTACAAGTATTAAGTATCTGTGACGCCGGAGTGGGTTCGTCTGATGGCAAGGACACTATTAATAGGGAAAAGCTAATCCTCACACAAAATTAGCAATACTATATAAGTAGTGTGGATGGATTCCGCTTGAGTTCAAAGTGAGCGAGCGCAAAAAAAAACAACCTAACACCCAAATTATACTGGGGTTGATTGCGGCGTCCTGTAAAGGACATTTAACTAACTTGTATTTATTGTTTTTAGGTTCCAAGGAGTTTCCGACCAATCTTGTTATTAATATTATGGATTAGGTCTCAGTGCAATGCAGAAGTTAACATAACGGTCAGATTCAAGATTTGTTTCCCCGTCAGAGCGAGAATATAGGCCTACTGTACAAAGTAAGTCAAATAATATGAGTGACTGTTACTGAGTTACATATATCTTGAAATGTATGCTACAACCCCTTTCTTAAAGAGATACCATTGTAAGCCTGAACTGAACTGTCCCAGTTTGAATCCAACAGTCTGTCCGTCGACTGCTAGCTATGCTATGCTGTGCATCTTGTACTGTACTATTGCCGCCGATGGTGAAATACCTGATTTGCTCTATTTAAAAAGAAAGCTCTTGCGGTTTCCCCTCACTCACTGTTCACACACAGCTACGTGTTTCTCGGGTGCAGATTTGCTACCCAGGTAAGTAATGTGTATTAAACGATATACATGAAAGATGCAATAATATGTTATAATATAACTTTATAATTTTATTATAACCATTTCAGCTTGGCGATTATATATTAATAACAGCACACGTATTAATATTATTCACTGCTGCCTAGCTGGTTCGAGGTCCCGTTGGCGTTACTGATGTTCTTTGTGACGACGCTCACTAACAAGAAGGACGACTTCTCTGAAGTTTCACAATTGCACATCGAAAAATATCCAGGCTTGATAACAAGGGCTACGATATAATAATTATAATATAAAAGGCAAGCTCTTCTTCTTTTCCTCCTTCTCACGATAATTATTTATTGCTTTTAGTTTTTACAATTACAATTTTAAAATAATAAAATTACCCGGGCATTTATTTCAAGTGTATGGCGTCAAGCGTCCTTGCACCATCCACCATGTTCAAGTATCAAGTCTGACTGTGCATAACTAGAGTAAGGACTTTGAAGACCTACAACAATGATTGTGCATAACTAGAGCAAGGACTTTGAGGACCTGCAACAATGATTGTGCATAACTAGAGCAAGGGCTTTGAGAGGACCTACACAATGATTGAGATTGTGCATAACTAGAGCAAGGACTTAAAGAATGATTGTGCACAACTAGAGCAAGGACTTTGAGGACCTACAACAATGATTGTGCATAACTAGAGCACGGACTTTGAGGACCTACACAAGTCAAATCATGAAATGTGCAGTCATTTAAGACCTGAATAACGACAAAATGTGACCTTAAATGTTCATATATGACCTTAACATCTCCAACAACAGCAAATTGGATTTTTATTTATAATTCAGGCTGGTTAATATTAATTGTCAAATTAAAATTGAAATATCAAGGTGTTACCCTAACTTGACCTCATTTACACTACAGCATTTTCGGCACTCTTCCGAATAACGGTTGTAAATTATTTATTGTAAAAAGTATCCCTTACAGGGCCTCTGCCATGAGTTTAGTTATGAGGACAACAACTTCGCTAACAGTTGTTGGTTGTAACAACTGGTCACGATAAGGATCGCCGAGAGGGAGACGGTAAAGATTGAAAGAGCCAATAGAATCACGAGCTGACGCCACGTGATGTGTTAGGCGAGCGATTAGCAGGGATTGTAGAATGGAGTCTGCCAGGAAGCACAGCCAGGTACATATCGTAGAACGTACAAAACCAGCGTTCCAATATGAAGATGTGGACAGAAATTTGACTATGCTGAGAACCCAACGATTGAACAACAGGGGAAAACCGACATAGTTACTGAGATCAGGTGTACCGCAAGCAGGATGGTCAGGTTAATACACCAGGTTGTTTATCACGCTACTGCACAGAGAGTGAGGCTAGCCGTGTAGCTGAGCAGGCTGAGGGCTTGTAGTGAACGAGTACTGCAAGTTGTAAGTAGGATTTGCTAGAGTTGAACTTGTTGCTATATGAACTTGTGAAGAAAATGTATTCGGCATGTTTTACACATGGAAAGCTATAGTGGTTTGGTGTATTCTGGTACACGTTTAAGCTTAGAGTTTGCCAGTGTAGCTACAGCATACCCCTACCAGCACATTGGCAGCCTCATTAGTTGATGTTGTTGATCACTTCCGGTTCAAAGTGACGTGGACTGCTAGACCGATCAATGGGTGCAATAAATGTTTCCTGGGCCCAGAGGGCCCTGACTGTCGTCGGACTGTATATCTTATTTCCACATATAGCTGATAGGTATACACTCTGACGACTGTGAGGGTCCTCCGGGCCCAAAAACATTTATTGCATCCATCAATCGGTCTAGCAGTCCACGTCTCACTGAACCTGAAGTGATCGACAACACATTCAATGCTTGTTCCGATATGTACAATTTTTTCACAAAAAACATGCTTTCGAACAGTATTTACAACTTTTGTGCCACAATTTCCACATGTAACTGTGAAATATTAATGGTACGTTATTCCATATTCTCAGTTCTATATTTTAGTTCGTAGTGTTTAATATTTTTTTTATTATATCACCTAATGAGGCCCTGTAAGGGATGCTTTTTACACTTAATAATTTAGGACCGTTATTCGGAAGAGTGCCGCATTTTCTTCTCCTGCCTTTTATCTCCCAGTAGAACATGAACTCTCAACCAGTTCACGCCAAACCCTCTGTAGACTTATTTAAGATTATTTGGATTTTGCAGCTTAAGTTTTCAATGGGACGAGGTAGCCAGTCTTATGCCAACCAACCTTGGTCACCTCTGATGACATGCATGGTAGGTTAGATTAGAGGCACTCTTCCGAACGACGGCCCCAAATTATTCAGCGTAAAAAGCAACCCTTACAGGGCCTCATTAGCTGATATAATAAAAAATACGAATTACGAACTAAAATATAGAACTGAGAAAATGGAAATACGTACCACTAATATTTCACAGTTATGTGTAGACATTGTGGCACTAGAGTTGTAAACACTGTCGGAAAACATGTTCTAAACTCTTGTATCGGTATATCCGTAGGGAAAAAAATTATACATATCAGAACGAGCATTGAATGTGTTGTAGATCACTTCCGGTTCAGTGTGTCACAGACTGTTAGACCGATCGATGGATACAGTAAATGTGTCTGGGCCCGGAGGGCCCTAACTGTCGTCAGTAGCACAAGATATGGATATACACTCCGACGACAGTGAGGGCCCTCCGGGCCCATAAACCTTTATTGTATCCATTGATCGGTCTAGCAGTCTGCCACACACTCAAATATCGATCGGTCTAGTGTCTAGCAGA
Organism: Cepaea hortensis; assembly: GCA_963921405.1. NCBI lineage: Eukaryota > Metazoa > Mollusca > Gastropoda > Stylommatophora > Helicidae > Cepaea > Cepaea hortensis. Next base: position 45,682,219 of record OY992881.1, read on the forward strand.
CGACGATACTCTCAAACGTAAGTGATTGACAACACATCGCCCCGGAAATGACCTTATGAGGCCCTATAAGGGATACATTTTACACTAAATAATTTGGGACCGTGGTTCGGAAGAGTGCCAGATTAGATATTTATTTTTCTTCTCTTATTTTCTCTGGTAACAAGTGACATGGTAGGTTACTTTAGTTTGAAGCTAAATTGTACAGACTATTTAATTAAGAAGCATTCAACAAAATATTTCATATGAATAGAAATGTAACTTTATTTACTGACAAGATAATTATTCCCATGCTGATTGGCTTTAAAAAAACATAAAATATAGATAAAGAGACCTAGTGTATCATGTTTAGTCATCGCTGTCATTCTCAGAATTACAGTAAACAATTACATACATTTTAAAGTTTTCAAACAAAAATAACCTCCTTTTGTCACAAACATGGTTTTATAATGGGGGAAAATTGCCTTTCAACATCATGGAATGGACTTGGTTCATATTTAAAAGACTTAAGTCATTACAGGCAGGTGTGTTAGTGTAATCACGACCGCAGTCAGTGTTCAGTGCCTGCGTTCATCATCTGCTAAGTGAGGGAAAGACTGGGCACCTATTCCTCAATGCATTCAGGCTTACAAAATGTGATAGTCCTAGCACTTCACAGAATCAGCAGGTTTCTGCCTCGGGACTTGTTTTTAAATTTGTGTGTTTCATAAAATGTCTGGATCTTCTTACTCAGTTTCCTGCTTACCATTAAGAATGTTACCAATCTTGCATATTGTTTAATATCCTTCAACACTTTGTGGTTTTTCAAATACATTGTGACCTTTCATGCAAAGGCTACATTTATCTCACTCACAAAGTGTTTCACTGGTTCAAGGCCTCGAAGTAGTTCTACACCTCTTGTTTCAAGTTGAGCAATTGTTGTTGCTAGAATACTGATGTTAGACTTCTTCTTCTTCTTCGTTCATCCGGAGTTTTTTTTTTGGATGTGATTGCGTTGTGCCTGTTTACAGCAGAGCTGCGTTCTTGCGCCGTTAGGCCGACACATCCGACTTCTGCGGGCATTTGTTGACCGGGTTAACATTCCCGGGGGTTTCTTAGGACGTTTGACTCTCACTGTTGTGGTGTTATCCCCAATCCCAGCTGGTCCATATAGAACAGCCAAAGATCCTGGTCAGCCCTCAAGGGAAGGCAGGGGCAGACCATGGGCATTCCCCGCCATCCAAGGAGGCTTCCATACTTGCAGAGCCGATACATAGCGCTCTGGTACTGGGCTCACCCAAGGAATCGTCACGTCCTGCACATGGCTGCTTAGCCTCACTTCCGTATATTGGGCCTTCCGTTCACCATAGGCTGTTCTTCCGGAAACCAGAAGTATGCAGTCTGCAGATGACATCCACACAGTGAGCTTTCGATTCGGACTTTCCATGTAATGGATTTGCTATCCAAGCAATATTCCATTTCGTGCCACTAGGACACTTTTCCACCTTTTATGAAGTCCACACAGTGGGCTTTAGATTCGGACTTTCCACGTAATGGATTTGCTATCCAAGCAATATTCCATTTCATGTCACTAGGACACTTTTCCACCTTTTATGAAGCCCACACAATGGGCTTTTGATTCGGACTTTCCACATAATGAATTTGCTATCCAAGCAATATTCCATTTCGTGCCACTAGGACACTTCCACCTTTTATGAAGCCCACACAGCGAGCTTTCGATTTGGACTTTCCACATAATGGATTTGCTATCCAAGCAATATTCCATTTCATGCCTCTGGGTCTTCATGCACCTTTAAATGTCAACCTGTATGTAGTTAAAGTAAGCTGCGGTCAACTTGAGCTTGTTGATATCTCCATAGAGCTTGTCCTCAAATGAAGCAGGTGTGGGCCAAAATATCTTTCTCTGTTCTGCATACGTTGGGCACTCCTGCAGCAAATGTTTTGCTGTCATTTTTCCAGTTCTACAATTACATTCATCGGTATCTCCTATCTTTAGTTTATTGAACAAGTGGTATTTCAGCCTGTTATGTCCTGTGCAGAGTCTGAAGATTGCTACTTGTTCTCATCGGTCGAGTTTGTAATATGCATCATCCTTCTGATGGCCTGGATGCTCTGATTCCCATTTGGTTGTTCTTCTTCTGCGATCATCCGGAGTTTTTTTTCCGGATGTGATTGCGTTGTGCCTGTTTACAGCAGAGCTGCGTTCTTGCGCCGTTAGGCCGACACATCCGACTTCTGCGGGCATTTGTTGACCAGGTTAACCTTCCCGGGGGTTTCTTAGGACGTTTGACTCTCACTGTTGTGGTGTTATCCCCCATCCCAGCTGGCCCATATAGAACAGCCAAAGATCCTGGTCAGCCCTCAAGGGAAGGCAGGGGCAGACCATGGGCATTCCCCGCCATCCAAGGAGGCTTCCATACTTGCAGAGCCGATACATAGCGCTCTGGTACTGGGCTCACCCAAGGAATCGTCACGTCCTGCACATGGCTGCTTAGCCTCACTTCCGTATATTGGGCCTTCCGTTCACCATAGGCTGTTCTTCCGGAAACCAGAAGTATGCAGTCTGCAGATGACATCCACACAGTGAGCTTTCGATTCGGACTTTCCATGTAATGGATTTGCTATCCAAGCAGTATTCCATTTCGTGCCACTAGGACACTTTTCCACCTTTTATGAAGCCCAAACAGTGGGCTTTTGATTCAGACTTTCCACGTAATGGATTTGCTATCCAAGCAATATTCCATTTCATGCCACTAGGACACTTTTCCACCTTTTATGAAGCCCACACAATGGGCTTTTGATTCGGACTTTCCACGTAATGGATTTGCTATCCAAGCAATATTCCATTTCGTGCCACTAGGACACTTTTCCACCTTTTATGAAGCCCACACAGCGAGCTTTCGATTTGGACTTTCCACATAATGGATTTGCTATCCAAGCAATATTCCATTTCATGCCTCTGGGTCTTCATGCACCTTTAAATGTCAACCTGTATGTAGTTAAAGTAAGCTGCGGTCAACTTGAGCTTGTTGATATCTCCATAGAGCTTGTCCTCAAATGAAGCAGGTGTGGGCCAAAATATCTTTCTCTGTTCTGCATACGTTGGGCAATCCTGCAGCAAATGTTTTGCTGTCATTTTTCCAGTTCTACAATTACATTCATCGGTATCTCCTATCTTTAGTTTATTGAACAAGTGGTATTTCAGCCTGTTATGTCCTGTGCGGAGTCTGAAGATTGCTACTTGTTCTCTTCTGTCGAGTTTGTAATATGCATCATCCTTCTGATGACCTGGATGCTCTGATTCCCATTTGGTTCTATAAGTGCTTTTTATCAACCTCTTTGCCTCATTATAGGTTATGTCTATGTCAGGCTGTGGTAGTCGTCCGCCCTCTTTTGCCAGTCTGTCAGCCTCTTCGTTTCCAGGTATACTGCAATGTGATGGGATCCACTGTATTACAACTTTTTTGGATTTCTGGCATAGACCATGGAGTGTTGCTCTTAGGTCAGCTAGTTCTGTGCTGTTATTGCTCTTCAGTATTGAGACAGCTGACTTTGCATCTGTGAAGATAGCTATTTGCTTCTCTTTATTTTCCTCCATCAGGAGCATTTCTGCTGCAGTTTTCAGAGCCTCTACCTCCGCTTTGAAGTTACTTGAAAATTTTCCAGTTGCCATTGAATGTGTTTTTTTCACTCCATTTTTTAAATTTAGCAGAATTCCTCCTCCTCCATTCTCTATTGAATTTTTGGCTGATCCATCTGTATATGCATGGGTCCAATTCCTGCTTGGGTAATGTTCTTTTATGTAGTTTAGGGTTATTTCTCTTCTTTCGGTTTCATGCTGAGTGTTCTTTTTCTCAATACCAGGAATGTTTTCTATCATCTCAGGCAGTTGCTGCTGTCTCCAAGCTGGGAACTTGTGTGCATTGTGTATGGGCTTGACTGTTGATATGTTAAGTATAGGATCTGCCCTAATCCTTCGTTTTGCAGTTTCTACAAAGTTGCTACGCTTCAGTCTTCCCTTTCCAAAACCATTAAGTCTGTTGTACATAGGGTGGTCTGTCAATCTTCTAAATTTTTCTGCTTGTTGCTGGGCTCTGCTATCTCTTCTATCCTGCATTGGTTGTAAACAAGTGATCTTTTCTAGTTCATTAATAGGCGTTGTCTTCAGGCTTCCAGTTATGATTCGCATTCCTTGGTTTTGGACTCTACTTATTTTGTTAAAGTTTGACTTAGCTGCTGTTGCCCAAGCTGCAATGCCATATTCCAGTACTGGCCTCACCCGTCCAGTATATAACTTCTTGAGAACTTTCTCATCTGCTCCCCACGTTGTACCAGCAAGCTTTTTCATGATTGCCATTCTCTGCCTTGCTCTTGTTCGATTTTTCTCAACCTGTGTCTTCCATGTCAGGCGACGATCAAAGGTGACTCCTAGATAGTTTGGATTTTCTTCATGGCGCAATATTTTTCCATTCAATACCAGCTTAGGTTGCTGAGTTTTATTTGAGAGGGAGAACACTGTGCATGTTGTTTTCTCCTCACTTATCTTCACTAGCCATGATTTTGACCAGTCCTCTAGCGCCAATAAGGCTTGCTGTATTCTGCTGTTAGCTGTACTAATATATTCTTCAGATGTCCATATGGCTAGGTCATCTGCAAAGGAGGATGTGTGTACTCTGGCTGGAAAATTTTCTGTGATGTCATTTATATATGCTAGGAATAATGTTGGTGAAAGAACTCCTCCTTGGGGGACACCTTGCTCCAGCAGCATCATTTTGCTTGTTTGTCCTTGTACTTTTGTCCTGGCAGTTCTGTTCTCAAGGTAGTGGCTGATCCATTTATACATTTTTCCACAAACATGCATGTTTTGCAGTTTTACTTTCAGTCCTTCCTTCCATACTTTATCAAATGCTTTTTCTAAATCTATCCAGACTGCTAGTGTGTGCTTTTTCTCTTGGAAGGCATCCTCTATTTCCTGAGCTATATAGGTTATTTGATCTTCAGTGGATCTGTATTTTCTGAATCCTGCTTGGTGTGGTGTTAAGAGTTTGTTTTCTTCCAGATGCCATGTTAGCCTGCCATTGATAATGCGTTCCATTAATTTTCCTACACAGCTAAGTAGACTGATAGGTCGATAGCCATTTGGTTCTTCCAGGTCTTTTCCTTTCTTTGGGACTGGTATTAGTATAGCTTCCTTCCATGCCTGTGGGACTATTCCTCTCTTCCAGCTGTTATTTAGGACTGCTAGTAGTTTCTTCTTTGCCTTGGTGCCTAGTCCTATTAGCATTTCATTTGTGATTCTATCCTTTCCTGGTGATTTCTTTTTTTTTAGGGTATTCATTGCCTGTTCCATTTCTTCCATTGTTAGATTTGCCATCATATAATCTGCTGCTGTCTCTGTATTTCTATGATGTATCTGTTTGTCTTTGATTGCTTTCTTCTGTTCGGTTGTAATATCAATGTGGTTTGCATTTGCATAGTGTTCCATTAGTGCATTTGCAGCCTTTTTTCCTGTAAGCAAGGCATTTCCTTGTTTAATTGTTATTTGTTTGTTTCTAGGTCCTTCATTGTTCATGGCTTTCACTAGTTTCCATAGTTTGTTTCCATCCCTGTCAAAATTAAGGTTTTCTGATTTTTCCCTCCAACAATCTCTTGTTGTTTGATTTACTGTTCTTTTATATTTTGCTGAGATGGCTTTGAGAGAGATGTTTGCTTCAATTGTTTGTTCGTTCTCTGCTGTCTTCCTGGCATCTTCAACTTTGTCCTCCAAACTTTGTAGTTCTTCAGTCCAGTATGGTTTGTAATTTTTCCTCGCTCCTCTTGGAATGGACTCAGTGGCTGCCTGTATTATCGCTCTGTTTAGACTTTCCACCATTTGCTTTATGTTGCCATATCGTGTATTTATGTTTTCACAATATTTGTCTGTTAGTATGGCAAATCTGTCCCAATCTGCTCGTTTGTAATTCCAGCGGGGCAGGGGCTTTTGCTCCTGTGGAACATACTCCATATTCATTTCAAGCTTGATTGGTCTGTGGTCACTACCTGCTAATTGGTCCAGCACATGGCGATCGATTTTGTGGAGGATGTCTCCTGTGCAGAAAGCTAAGTCTGGAGTAGAAGTGGTAAGCCATCTTCTGGAGTAGAAGCTCGGTGTGTCATCCGCTTTGTTGAGTAGATGGAGATTTGAGTCTATTTCCCAGTCCTCCAATTCATCTCCTCTTTTGTCAGTATCTGGGTATCCCCATCTTTCTGAACGGCTATTAAAGTCTCCAACAATAATGCAGTTTGTGTCAGTTATTTTCATGTTTGAGAGTGTAAGGTCCTTATCTGCTGGGCTATACAGATTGTAGATTCTTATTTTCACGTCCTTTATCATTATATCAACACCTATAATTTCCGTTTGGTTGTCAGAGATCACAGATACTTCGCTGCAAGATATTGTATTTCGTGTAAGTATTAGAACTCCTCCTTTGTGTCCTTCGCGGTCGAAACGTGTGGCCTGATATCCTATGACTGAGAATTTGTGATTGGCGTTGAGATGTGTCTCTTGAATGCATGCCACATCTATTCTATCTTTATGAAGACGCTGTGTTAGGGAGTCTTTCTTCTTGTAAACTCCTTCGGCATTCCACTGTAGTATGTTGAGTGTCCGGGGTATTTGGTCAATAGCTCTTAACCTACTCCTCTGTGCCTTGACTCCACAGCACAGGGGAAGGTGACCACCAGTAGTCATGGGTGGACCCCCTCGAGGCAGGGGGCCCGGCACTATCACCGCCTGATGGGACTTCACGGGATTAGCACCATATCGATTAATTTTGATTTGTGACATCATGAATTAAGTTACGTTGCACTGCTTTGTCAAGCCTGTGGCTCAGTACATCCGATTTCGACAAGCATTTATTCGGGATGCTTTCCCTAGCCTTTGACTGTCCCCAGTCTACCTACAAGGCAGCAGGTTTTACGTTGCACTGCTTTGTCAAGCCTGTGGCTCAGTACATCCGATTTTGACAAGCATTTATTCGGGATGCTTTCCCTAGCCTTTGACTGTCCCCAGTCTACCTACAAGGCAGCAGGTTTTACGTTGCACTGCTTTGTCAAGCCTGTGGCTCAGTACATCCGATTTCGACAAGCATTTATTCGGGATGCTTTCCCTAGCCTTTGACTGTCCCCAGTCTACCTACAAGGCAGCAGGTTTGTGTGTCTCTTCGTCTGGTCCCTCTCCCTTGACCTGTTCGACATGGGTGGCCCTACCAGTAGCTGTGCTACTGTCGGCATAGCTCTTGGGGTCATTGGGACGCACAAGCCCCTCTACCTCGTCACGGTGGACACACAGCAGAGGGGCTGATGTTAGACTTGATATAGGTGAGGTTTCCAAATTATTGTTTGAAAACGTAAACTTCACAACTTCAATCAAAGAAACCTCATCATCACTAAAACTAATGTCAGTCATCTACTGCCTTGCGGTGTAGGACAGGGGGGTCTTGAGCCTGGGGAATTAAGGCCGCCTGGCTAGTGCAATTGCCGGACGTTACTACTTTCTCAATTTCACTGTACTTGATACAGTAGTAAAATGCTTCTTGGAGTCAGATTTTCCCATGCGTGTAGAGGTTCTGCAGGCAGAGATACCAAGGGGACGATTTCTTTGAATATTTGCACTCATTGTAAAGCTTTTATGAATATTTTTTCTCATGAGAAATTAGCTTGCCCACATCATGATAGTTCCCACAAATCTCTACAACTTGCCTTATGCAATGCAAGTTAGGTGTATCATTGTTAGATACAGCATCCTCAGATCTTTGTCCATATATGTGGTCCTTCTTCTTAGTACCTCTTTTCAAAGGAGTGTGTCACACCTAGTTAATGCACCTCAAAGGTCTTTGAATCTGACTGGCATGCATTTGTGTAAAGGGTGCTTCCTCTAGAAAGATCCCGTCTAAGGTAATGAGCTTTATCTGCCCATAGGTAGGTTTTCATTCCTAACAATTTTGCCAGGGGTTGGACTCAGGACCTCCTGTTTGTCACTGTTATCTGAGAAGGCTTAGTATATGATCTCACTACCCAAGAGATCAGGGGGACATAGATATTAGATATAGTGGTTCTTGAAAATTGCACTGCCCGTAGCTGAGATCAAACCAGGTACTTTCTGAGCCTGAGGTGGACACAAACTGCTCAGCCATGGCTCCCTCTCACTATCATGTGCTACCATTCTTTCTTACCAGACATCTAACTTGCTGCTGTATAAATTGTAATTGCATGCTAATACTGCTTTTACCATGTTTAGTGTGAAGGCAAGCTGTAATGAATGGGTTCCACTTTTCAGATTAAGACTGGATTTCTATTTTTCAGATTAAGACTGGATTTGTTTTTCAGATTAAGACATGATTTCTGTTTTTCAGATTAAGACTTGAATTCTGTTTTTCAGATTAAGACAGGATTCCTGTATGTAGATGTTTGTGGGTGGGTGTGGATGGATTAATGTATCAGTGTGTATTATGAAGTTCCAAGTACACACCTTATCAGTCTCAGTTGAAAATTTTAGAAATGACACTCTACTTTTGTTTTAGTTACTACTGTAATTCTGTGAATTCTTGGCCCAGATTTCTATACCTGTTAAGTCTTACAGAACCCTTACTAATTGAAGGTTTTGCTACCGACAGTTCTAGTAGATTAAAACTACTACTGAAGTTGAAATTATCACTGCTTTGCTGCATTTTCTTTGTGTTGAAATGTTTTTCAGTTGTAGATAAAAAAGTCTTTGTATGTCAAGTGTTTCCTGTAGTGCTGTAGTATCTTGTAGTAAAATCATTTGCTGCAGAAGAAATTTAACCTCCAGATCTTTAGCATATTGTAATATTGACCATGAAATGCTCCTTTAGATACACTTTACAGATAACATTTTGACCTCCTTTTTTGTGCTTTGCACAGACATATTTAACCTTCAAACATTACTCTGGTTCTAAATAAAACATGTACATGAGAAAGCAGTACACTGTTACTGTGACATATAACTGTCATACTGCCTTGGACAGTAAAGTGTAGCAAGCATAGAGGTACAGCCTGACAGCACACCAGACAGTCATTACTTGTATTATTTGTATGATTTATATACCAGTGGTGTATGATGGGGGAAATAAAACTTGTAAGGTGACATGAAATTATTTAAGCTGTGATTATTGTTGGTCACTTATGTAGCTTTCAGCCTATCACGTGGAGAATATAGGTTCATGCTTCAGTGAAGTTCATGAGTGTTTGTTCTGCAGTGTTATCTTAGATGTCAGCTCACCACATGGCTTATAGTTGCTCATGATAATACGTAAAAGTGGGAGTCTCCGTGGTGAAGTGGTCAAGCCATCTGACTCGGGCTCCGAAAGTTGTGGGTTCGATTCCGGGCCACATCCTTCGGTTCATGAGTGCATTTTTTTCTTAGACTCCTGGAGGTCGTCACTGGAGCTATGGAGTTCATGCTTTGTGCGACACTTTCCGCACTTCGGAAAGATACTGAGCCATCCATCCATTATGTGCCATGCCGATAAGCGTAGGTGGTCATGTTCTGCCATCTCACTCGATCACCAGAGTCGTGGATCAGCTCTGTGTTCCTATCTCGACCATGCCATGTGACCAAGCCCTCCAGGTATTTACTTCTTGGTCTTCCCCATGGTCTCTTCCCTTCGATCTTGCCAGTTGTCACCAAGTTCTCCAAGTCATTTCTTCTCATAACATGCCCAAACAATTTTGACTGTCTATGTCTAATGACTCTAATCAGTTTACGATCTTCATTTGTTTCTTGAAGGACTTGTTCATTGGTTTTTCTGACTGTCCATGGTATTCTTTGCATTTTCCTCAGAAACCACATTTCCACAGCCATTATCTCTTTTTCAGCTTGACTGCTTATTGTCCACGCTTCACATCCATACAAAAGTATAGGTTCCATGTAGCACTTCAACACTTCTTTTCTCGGGTCAGTTATCTTTTTATTGGTCACTATGTTTTTCATCTTGCAAAAGGCTACCTTCGCCATGGCAATTCTTGAGCCTTACGGGATAAAAACCTGGTGCAATGAAGTCGACCCTGTTGACTTTTAAGAGACTTTTAAGCAACTTTAATACGTAAAATAAGGGGTCTTTTTACACATCTTGAGGTGCATTAGGCATATGGCACTAGATCCAAACTTTTGTAGATCAGTTGGAACTCAGAAGTAGCATAGTGTCAGTGGCTATGTGTGTTATGTCTTTCAGCCAAAAAAAAAAAAGATTCATCTATTCACTTCAAATGATACCTAATTCTGTAGTTTGCACCTGTGGAGATATATCAAATAAGCCAGCAGTATGTTGCCCAACCTGTAGCTTGTGTGTTCTTTGTTTGAGTTACGTAGTTTGTTGATTGGATGCATGTTACATAGTTTAATGTCAGTATTGTTTACTAGACTAAGGACATAAGCTGCACTTACTGATTATGTGGTTAATCTAATAACAAAATAATAGTTTCAGTGTTGTCTAAGTAAACTGTGGACATATAATTGTCAGATTGGCTCAGAGAATTGCTCAGCAAATGACAGTAAAGTGTAATAAGTGAAGAGGTACATCATGACAGCTCACCAGACAGTCATTACCTGTTTTCCAGGTCAACAACTGTTTCAGCCCTGTTTAGAAAGTTTAATAAGTACGGTATCAGAGAAGTGTGGACAAGTCTCAGATTGTGGGAACCAGGGAAGAAAGGTAATTTCTTTTTTACAATTATTATTTATGCTATATAGCAATTACAGTAAAATTACAATTGTGCTATATGAGCTATGATGATGGTATTGGGATTTGATCTCTATGAAACAACATCTCACTTGAAGTGCTGAGCTTATAATATAAAATAGTTATATTTAGCTGTGGTAACATAATGAATCATTAAATTTGCTTTATGTGCTTATGTTTCCTGTAAATTGTTAAGTAATTTAAATTCTAATAATATCCTAGAAAGACGTATTGAATGTAATCAATTGCATACATTTTTTAAAGTTATTATTTACATGGCCAAGACATCTTATGTGGTAACTGATAAAAATTTATGCTGAGTACTTAGTAACAGTTGTAAAGTTATTATTCTTTGTTTTTTAAAACATGTCTATATGTACAAGAATGGAAACTGAGTAGAAGCCACATCAGAATGTAAAATATTATGAGTGTACAGCATAATAAGCTGCAGTTGTATGCAAACTAGATCAACTTTGATCAATCAGAATTTGTAGGTTTTGGTGCGCATCTGATAGAAGAGTGGGACAAGATTGCATGATTTACCAAGTAATCTATGGTAAATCTTGGAAATGTACCAAGTGTAGGAGAAAGTTGGTTGCTGGTTTCTAGTTGTATTATATGGGAATTGGAAGATTATAATTTTCCTACATGAATTATGATAACGTGGGATTTGAATCTCATGATATCAATATCTCTCTCGCCGTACTGAGCTTATGTTCATTGGAATCAATTACTGACTAATTTGATCTCTGGCTAGAAGCCTGATTTTACATTTGTTTGTTATTGTTTTTGTTTTTTTCGTCATCTATATCTTTTATACTTGCAAATCAGTAGTGACAGAAATGTGAACATGTCTAAGATTGTGGGAACAAGTCTGGGAGAAAGTAATTTCTGTGTCACAATTTCTAACGAAACTGCATGACAATTACATTAAACTTACAATTGTGGTACATGAGCTATGATGACAATGTGGGATTTGATCTATATGAAATAATATCTCACTCGCCGTACTGAGCTTGTGTTCAATACAATAACACTATTATTGCTTATCTGTAGTATCATGAAAATAATTATTTTTGCTTCATATACTCATCATTTTGTCCATGAACTGTATTAACTAACTCATTATTTAAATTAGGGAAATATCCTTTTCAAGACAAAGTCGGAGTGGCTGATTGAATACATGTTTACATACATACATATCTGATAGAAGAGAATGGACAAGATTGCATGACCAAGTGTAGGAGAAAGTAGATTGCTTGTTTCTAGTTGTATTATATGGGAATTGGAAGAATATTATAATTTTCATGCATGAGTAATTATGACTGTAGGATTTGGATATTATGGTTCAAATATTTCATTTACCGTGCTGAGCTTCTGTTCATTGGAATTAATTACTGACTAATTGGATCTGGGGCTAGAAGCATCATTTCACTTTATTTGTTGATGTTATGAATCATTTCTTTTTCTGTTTGTGTTCTGTTATCAGACTTTGATTTTAATCTCAGAGATAAATATGGATGTTCTGAGCACAATGAAATCTCCCAAGTCTGTCTTGAATTCCCTTGTGTCACCAAATACTGTTGCTGCCACGAAACTATCACGCATAGAACGAAAAGAAAAGGTGTGTAATTGTGTCAAAATCTTATTTCATTTGAGAAACTGAAAGCTAATATTAAACTTGTAGTAGATGAGCTATGATGACAGCGTGGGATTTGATCTGTATGAAACATATTTCTCACTCGCCGTACTGAGCTTATATTTAGTGGAATAGCATACCTGTACAGTTTACTGTCGCTCACATTGAAAAACCAGTATTGTCTTTTCACATGTCACTCATTCTTCCTGTAAACTGTTATATCCGCAGTATTTCAATTTTGAAACATCCATGGTACAGTTTGTTGATGGCTTGAATGATGTTTAGTTTAATGTTAATATTGGGTACTAAACTAAGGACATCAGCTACAATTTCTATTGGCATCGTTAAGCTAATAACATTGTAGTTTCATTATTTTATAAGTAAATTGTTTACAAGTAATTGTCACATTGGCTCAGTGAATGCTCAGTAGAAGACATTAACATACATTTTAGAAAGTTTATTATTATATTCTTGATCACCAAGACACTGAAAACACTTTCTCTTGGTATAACTAATCTAAAACAACAAAAAGCGAAGGTGTTAAAACTAATGATGAGAAATTTGTATACATATATTTGTAAATTAGCAAGTTTCACTGAAACAGTTATAAGAGTATTCTTAAATTATATATTTGCATATGGCAACCACAAACTGAGAATGCCTGAGAAGAAGCCATATCAGAATGTAGTAAAATATAATGGATGTATAGCATACACACAAGAGCAGCTTTGATTAATACCAATCTTAAAGTCTGATCACACATCTGAAAGAAGAGTATAGACAAGATTGCATGACCAAGGGTAGGAGAAAGTTGGTTGCTGGTTTCTAGTTGTATTATATGGGAATTGGAAGTTTATAATTTTCCTACATGAGTTATGATGACAACGTGGGATTTGAATCTCATGATACAAATATCTCACTCGCCGTGCTGAGCTTATGTTTATTGGAATCAATTACTGACTAATTTCATCTGTGACTAGAAGCCTGATTTTACATTTGTTTGTTATTGTTTGTTTTTTTATTCGTCATCTATATCTTTTGTACTTGCAAATCAGTAGTGACAGGAATGTGGACATGTCTAAGATTGTGGGAACAAGTCTGGGAGAAAGTAATTTCTTTGACACAATTTCTAACGAAACTGCATGACAATTACATTAAACTTACAATTGTGGTACATGAGCTATGATGACAATGTGGGATTTGATCTATATGAAATAATATCTCACTCGCCGTACTGAGCTTGTATTCAATACAATAACACTAATATAGCTTAGCTGTAGTGACATACAAAATTATTTCTGTAGTATCATGAAAATAATTATTTTTGCTTCATATACTCTTCATTTTGTCCATGAAATGTATTAACTAACTCATTATTTAAATTAGTGAAATATCCTTTTCAAGACAAAGTCGGAGTGGTTGATTGAATACATGTTTACATACATACATATCTGATAGAAGAGAATGGACAAGATTGCATGACCAAGTGTAGGAGAAAGTAGATTGCTTGTTTCTAGTTGTATTATATGGGAATTGGAAGAATATTATAATTTTCATGCATGAGTAATTATGACTGTAGGATGTGGATATTATGGTTCAAATATTTCATTTACCGTGCTGAGGTTATGTTCATTGGAATTAATTACTGACTAATTGGATCTGGGGCTAGAAGCATCATTTCACTTTATTCGTTGATGTTGTGAATCATTTCTTTTTCTGTTTGTGTTCTGTTATCAGACTTTGATTTTAATCTCAGAGATGAATATGGATGTTCTGAGCACAATGAAATCTCCCAAGTCTGTCTTGAATTCCCTTGTGTCACCAAATACTGTTGCTGCCACGAAACTATCACGCATAGAACGGAAAGAAAAGGTGTGTAATTGTGTCAAAATCTTATTTCTTTTGAGAAACTGAAAGCTAATATTAAACTTGTAGTAGATGAGCTATGATGACAGCGTGGGATTTGATCTGTATGAAACATATTTCTCACTCGCTGTACTGAGCTTATATTTAGTGGACTAGCATACCTGTACAGAGTTTACTGTCGCTCACATAGAAAAACCAGTATTGTCTTTTCACGTCACTCATTCTTCCTGTAAACTGTTATATCCGCAGTATTTCAATTTTGAAACATCCATGGTACAGTTTGTTGATGGTTTGAATGATGTTTAGTTTAATGTTAATATTGGGTACTAAACTAAGGACATCAGCTACAATTTCTATTGGCATCGTTAAGCTAATAAAATAATAGTTTCATTGTTTTATAAGTAAATTGTTTACAAGTAATTGTCACATTGTTTCAGTGAATGCTCAGTAGAAGACATTAACGTGTAGCAATCTTCGTAGACGTACACCATGACAGCACACGGGCCAATTATTATCTATATTCCAGGTTAAAATCCACATCAAGCCTGTTGAAGTTTCATGTCAGCATTTACAGAAATGTGGACATGTCTAAGATTGTGGGAACAAGTCTGGGAGAAAGTAATTTCTTTGACACAATTTCTAACGAAACTGCATGACAATTACATTAAACTTACAATTGTGGTACATGAGCTATGATGACAATGTGGGATTTGATCTATATGAAATAATATCTCACTCGCCGTACTGAGCTTGTATTCAATACAATAACACTATTATTGCTTATCTGTAGTATCATGAAAATAATTATTTTTGCTTTATATACTTGTCATTTTGTCTATGAACTGTATTAACTAACTCATTATTTAAATTAGGAAAATATCCTTTTCAAGACTAAGTGGGATTGGCTAATTGAATACATGTTTACATACATACATATCCGATAGAAGAGTATGGACAAGATTGCACGGCCAAGTGTAGGAGAAAATCGATTGCTTGTTTCTAGTTGTATTATATGGGAATTGGAAGAATATTATAATTTTCATGCATGAGTAATTATGACTGTAGGATTTGAATATTATGGTTCAAAAATTTCATTTACCGTGCTGAGCTTATGTTCATTGGAATTAATTACTGACTAATTGGATCTGGGGCTAGAAGCATCATTTCACTTTATTAGTTGATGTTGTGAATCATTTCTTTTTCTGTTTGTGTTCTGTTATCAGACTTTGATTTTAATTTCAGAGATGAATATGGATGTTCTGAGCACAATGAAATCTCCCAAGTCTGTCTTGAATTCCCTTGTGTCACCAAATACTGTTGCTGCCACGAAACTATCATGCATAGAACAGAAAGAAAAGGTGTGTAATTGTGTCAAAATCTTATTTCTTTTGAGAAACTGAAAGCTAATATTAAACTTGTAGTAGATGAGCTATGATGACAGCGTGGGATTTGATCTGTATGAAACATATTTATCACTCGCCGTACTGAGCTTATATTTAGTGGAATAGCATACCTGTACAGAGTTTACTGTGCTCACATAGAAAAACCAGTATTGTCTTTTCGCATGTCACTCATTCTTCCTGTAAACTGTTATATCCGCAGTATTTCAATTTTGAAACATCCATGGTACACTTTGTTGATGGTTTGAATGATTTTCAGTTTAATGTTAATATTGGGTACTAAACTAAGGACATCAGCTACAGTTTCTATTGGCATCGTTAAGCTAATAACATAATAGTTTCATTGTTTTATAAATAAATTGTTTACAAGTAATTGTCACATTGGCTCAGTGAATGCTCAGTAGAAGACATTAACGTGTAGCAATCTTCATAGACGTACACCATGACAGCACACGGGACAATTATTATCTATATTCCAGGTTAAAATCCACATCAAGCCTGTTGAAGTTTCATGTCAGCAGTTACAGAAATGTGGACATGTCTTAAGATTGTGGGAACAAGTCTGGGAGAATGTAATTTCTCTGTCACAATTTCTAAAGAGACTGCATAGCAATTACTATTGTGGTACATGAGCTATGATGACATTGTGGGATTTGATCTATATGAAACAATATCTCACTCGCCGTACTGAGCTTGTTTTCAAAGCAATAACACTAATATAGCTTAGCTGTAGTGACATACAAAATTATTTTTGCTTGACATGTCATCTTCTCCATAAACTATTAACTCATTATTTAAATTCAGGAGATATCCTTTTAAAGAAAACGTGGAAGTGGTTAATTGGATACATTTTTGAAAGTTTATTAATATTATATACTTGATCACCAAGACACTGAAAACACTTTCTCTTGGTATAACTAATCTAAAACAACAAAAAGCGAAGGTGTTAAAACTAATGATGAGAAATTTGTATACATATATTTGTAAATTAGCAAGTTTCACTGAAACAGTTATAAGAGTATTCTTAAATTATATATTTGCATTTTACAACCACAAACTGAGAATGTCTGAGAAGAAGCCATATCAGAATGTAGTAAAATATAATGGATGTATAGCATACACACAAGAGCAGCTTTGATTAATACCAATCTTAAAGTCTGATCACACATCAGAAAGAAGAGAATAGACAAGATTGCATGACCAAGAGTAGGAGAAAGTTGGTTGCTGGTTTCTAGTTGTATTATATGAGAATTGGAAGTTTATAATTTTCCTACATGAGTTACGATGACAACGTGGGATTTGAATCTCATTATACAAATATCTCACTCGCGGTACTGAGCTTATGTTTATTGGAATCAATTACTGACTAATTTCATCTGTGGCTAGAAGCCTGATTTTACATTTGTTTGTTATTGTTTGTTTTTTCATCATCTATATCTTTTGTACTTGCAAATCAGTAGTGACAGAAATGTGGACATGTCTAAGATTGTGGGAACAAGTCTGGGAGAAAGTAATTTCTCTGACACAATTTCTAACGAAACTGCATGACAATTACATTAAACTTACAATTGTGGTACATGAGCTATGATGACAATGTGGGATTTGATCTATATGAAATAATATCTCACTCGCCGTACTGAGCTTGTATTCAATACAATAACACTATTATTGCTTATCTGTAGTATCATGAAAATAATTATTTTTGCTTCATATACTTGTCATTTTGTCTATGAACTGTATTAACTAACTCATTATTTAAATTAGGAAAATATCCTTTTCAAGACTAAGTGGGAGTGGCTAATTGAATACATGTTTACATACATACATATCCGATAGAAGAGTATGGACAAGATTGCATGGCCAAGTGTTGGAGAAAATCGATTGCTTGTTTCTAGTTGTATTATATGGAAATTGGAAGATTATAATAATTTTCATGCATGAGTAATTATGACTGTAGGATTTGAATATTATGGTTCAAATATTTCATTTACCGTGCATAGCTTATGTTCATTGGAATTAATTACTGACTAATTGGATCTGGGGCTAGAAGCATCATTTCACTTTATTAGTTGATGTTGTGAATCATTTCTTTTTCTGTTTGTGTTCTGTTATCAGACTTTGATTTTAATTTCAGAGATGAATATGGATGTTCTGAGCACAATGAAATCTCCCAAGTCTGTCTTGAATTCCCTTCTGTCACCAAATACTGTTGCTGCCACGAAACTATCATGCATAGAACAGAAAGAAAAGGTGTGTAATTGTGTCAAAATCTTATTTCTTTTGAGAAACTGAAAGCTAATATTAAACTTGTAGTAGATGAGCTATGATGACAGCGTGGGATTTGATCTGTATGAAACATATTTCTCACTCGCCGTACTGAGCTTATATTTAGTGGAATAACATACCTGTACAGAGTTTACTGTGCTCACATAGAAAAACCAGTATTGTCTTTTCACATGTCACTCATTCTTCCTGTAAACTGTTATATCCGCAGTATTTCAATTTTGAAACATCCATGGTACACTTTGATGATGGTTTGAATGATTTTCAGTTTAATGTTAATATTGGGTACTAAACTAAGGACATCAGCTACAGTTTCTATTGGCATCGTTAAGCTAATAACATAATAGTTTCATTGTTTTATAAATAAATTGTTTACAAGTAATTGTCACATTGGCTCAGTGAATGCTCAGTAGAAGACATTAACGTGTAGCAATCTTCATAGACGTACACCATGACAGCACACAGGACAATTATTATCTATATTCCAGGTTAAAATCCACATCAAGCCTGTTGAAGTTTCATGTCAGCAGTTACAGAAATGTGGACATGTCTTAAGATTGTGGGAACAAGTCTGGGAGAATGTAATTTCTCTGTCACAATTTCTAAAGAGACTGCATAGCAATTACTATTGTGGTACATGAGCTATGATGACATTGTGGGATTTGATCTATATGAAACAATATCTCACTCGCCGTACTGAGCTTGTTTTCAAAGCAATAACACTAATATAGCTTAGCTGTAGTGACATACACAATTATTTTTGCTTGACATGTCATTTTCTCCATAAACTATTAACTCACTCATTATTTAAATTCGGGAGATATCCTTTTAAAGAAAACGTGGAAGTGGTTAATTGGATACATTTTTGAAAGTTTATTAATATTATATACTTGATCACCAAGACACTGAAAACACTTTCTCTTGGTATAACTAATCTAAAACAACAAAAAGCGAAGGTGTTAAAACTAATGATGAGAAATTTGTATACATATATTTGTAAATTAGCAAGTTTCACTGAAACAGTTATAAGAGTATTCTTAAATTATATATTTGCATTTTACAACCACAAACTGAGAATGTCTGAGAAGAAGCCATATCAGAATGTAGTAAAATATAATGGATGTATAGCATACACACAAGAGCAGCTTTGATTAATACCAATCTTAAAGTCTGATCACACATCTGAAAGAAGAGTATAGACAAGATTGCATGACCAAGAGTAGGAGAAAGTTGGTTGCTGGTTTCTAGTTGTATTATATGAGAATTGGAAGTTTATAATTTTCCTACATGAGTTACGATGACAACGTGGGATTTGAATCTCATTATACAAATATCTCACTCGCCGTACTGAGCTTATGTTCATTGGAATCAATTACTGACTAATTTCATCTGTGGCTAGAAGCCTGATTTTACATTTGTTTGTTATTGTTTGTTTTTTCATCATCTATATCTTTTGTACTTGCAAATCAGTAGTGACAGAAATGTGGACATGTCTAAGATTGTGGGAACAAGTCTGGGAGAAAGTAATTTCTCTGACACAATTTCTAACGGAACTGCATGACAATTACATTAAACTTACAATTGTGGTACATGAGCTATGATGACAATGTGGGATTTGATCTATATGAAATAATATCTCACTCGCCGTACTGAGCTTGTATTCAATACAATAACACTATTATTGCTTATCTGTAGTATGAAAATAATTATTTTTGCTTCAAATACTTGTCATTTTGTCTATGAACTGTATTAACTAACTCATTATTTAAATTAGGAAAATATCCTTTTCAAGACTAAGTGGGATTGGCTAATTGAATACATGTTTACATACATACATATCCGATAGAAGAGTATGGACAAGATTGCATGGCCAAGTGTAGGAGAAAATCGATTGCTTGTTTCTAGTTGTATTATATGGGAATTGGAAGAATATTATAATTTTCATGCATGAGTAATTATGACTGTAGGATTTGAATATTATGGTTCAAATATTTCATTTACCGTGCTGAGCTTATGTTCATTGGAATTAATTACTGACTAATTGGATCTGGGGCTAGAAGCATCATTTCACTTTATTAGTTGATGTTGTGAATCATTTCTTTTTCTGTTTGTGTTCTGTTATCAGATTTTGATTTTAATTTCAGAGATGAATATGGATGTTCTGAGTACAATGAAATCTCCCAAGTCTGTCTTGAATTCCCTTCTGTCACCAAATACTGTTGCTGCCACGAAACTATCATGCATAGAACAGAAAGAAAAGGTGTGTAATTGTGTCAAAATCTTATTTCTTTTGAGAAACTGAAAGCTAATATTAAACTTGTAGTAGATGAGCTATGATGACAGCGTGGGATTTGATCTGTATGAAACATATTTCTCACTCGCCGTACTGAGCTTATATTTAGTGGAATAGCATACCTGTACAGAGTTTACTGTGCTCACATAGAAAAACCAGTATTGTCTTTTCGCATGTCACTCATTCTTCCTGTAAACTGTTATATCCGCAGTATTTCAATTTTGAAACATCCATGGTACACTTTGTTGATGGTTTGAATGATTTTCAGTTTAATGTTAATATTGGGTACTAAACTAAGGACATCAGCTACAGTTTCTATTGGCATCGTTAAGCTAATAACATAATAGTTTCATTGTTTTATAAATAAATTGTTTACAAGTAATTGTCACATTGGCTCAGTGAATGCTCAGTAGAAGACATTAACGTGTAGCAATCTTCATAGACGTACACCATGACAGCACACGGGACAATTATTATCTATATTCCAGGTTAAAATCCACATCAAGTCTGTTGAAGTTTCATGTCAGCAGTTACAGAAATGTGGACATGTCTTAAGATTGTGGGAACAAGTCTGGGAGAATGTAATTTCTCTGTCACAATTTCTAAAGAGACTGCATAGCAATTACTATTGTGGTACATGAGCTATGATGACATTGTGGGATTTGATCTATATGAAACAATATCTCACTCGCCGTACTGAGCTTGTTTTCAAAGCAATAACACTAATATAGCTTAGCTGTAGTGACATACAAAATTATTTTTGCTTGACATGTCATTTTCTCCATAAACTATTAACTCACTCATTATTTAACCCTTTAACAGGCATAGCGCCTGATAGCGTTCGATGCGTTAAACAGGCGTAGCGCCCAATCGCGTCTTTGATGACTAGTCATTTTAAAAATGCGATCTCTCGGTTTTCCGACACTTCCGATCGCTACTTTCACTTTCGCCGATAGCTTGACAACGTGGCCGCCATTTGTAAACGCGCTACAATGACTTTGAACAGACTTTAACGGACTTTTTTTGATAGTTTTCGGGATTTTTACGCTGTTTTTCAAAATGGATTTCGGCGATTCTTCAAGTGATAGCCGAGATTTCGCTCTGTTCAATTTAAATGACATTAAAGGGCACGAAGTTGATTATTAATCGGAGCTAGATATCAGTGCAAAGCGTTACTTTGCATTAGCAGTCGTGAGTCGGACTTTAAAGAAAGTGATTATGATTCTGAAAATGTGTTTGTAAATTACCGTATAGATGACGGAAAATCACAAACAACATGCCGTATTTCGTAAATATTTGTGTTCATATATGGATTACCGGCAACAATCACGTGAGTAACATATTCTGCATGCTTTTCCCTTCATTGTGTTGTTTATTTTACTAAAATCGGTTGACTAACACCTTATTTGTGATGTTTTTACTAACGCGACCCGAAATTTTACAGAACCTGAAAAAATCTTGCCCGTTCAGGGCTACAAAACGGACAAGCGTCTGCCCTGTAAAGGGTTAAATTCTGGAGATATCCTTTTAAAGAAAACGTGGAAGTGGTTAATTGGATACATTTTTGAAAGTTTATTAATATTATATACTTGATCACCAAGACACTGAAAACACTTTCTCTTGGTATAACTAATCTAAAACAACAAAAAGCGAAGGTGTTAAAACTAATGATGAGAAATTTGTATACATATATTTGTAAATTAGCAAGTTTCATTGAAACAGTTATAAGAGTATTCTTAAATTATATATTTGCATTTTACAACCACAAACTGAGAATGTCTGAGAAGAAGCCATATCAGAATGTAGTAAAATATAATGGATGTATAGCATACACACAAGAGCAGCTTTGATTAATACCAATCTTAAAGTCTGATCACACATCTGAAAGAAGAGTATAGACAAGATTGCATGACCAAGAGTAGGAGAAAGTTGGTTGCTGGTTTCTAGTTGTATTATATGAGAATTGGAAGTTTATAATTTTCCTACATGAGTTACGATGACAACGTGGGATTTGAATCTCATTATACAAATATCTCACTCGCGGTACTGAGCTTATGTTCATTGGAATCAATTACTGACTAATTTCATCTGTGGCTAGAAGCCTGATTTTACATTTGTTTGTTATTGTTTGTTTTTTCATCATCTATATCTTTTGTACTTGCAAATCAGTAGTGACAGAAATGTGGACATGTCTAAGATTGTGGGAACAAGTCTGGGAGAAAGTAATTTCTCTGACACAATTTCTAACGAAACTGCATGACAATTACATTAAACTTACAATTGTGGTACATGAGCTATGATGACAATGTGGGATTTGATCTATATGAAATAATATCTCACTCGCCGTACTGAGCTTGTATTCAATACAATAACACTATTATTGCTTATCTGTAGTATCATGAAAATAATTATTTTTGCTTCATATACTTGTCATTTTGTCTATGAACTGTATTAACTAACTCATTATTTAAATTAGGAAAATATCCTTTTCAAGACTAAGTGGGAGTGGCTAATTGAATACATGTTTACATACATACATATCCGATAGAAGAGTATGGACAAGATTGCATGGCCAAGTGTTGGAGAAAATCGATTGCTTGTTTCTAGTTGTATTATATGGAAATTGGAAGATTATAATAATTTTCATGCATGAGTAATTATGACTGTAGGATTTGAATATTATGGTTCAAATATTTCATTTACCGTGCATAGCTTATGTTCATTGGAATTAATTACTGACTAATTGGATCTGGGGCTAGAAGCATCATTTCACTTTATTAGTTGATGTTGTGAATCATTTCTTTTTCTGTTTGTGTTCTGTTATCAGACTTTGATTTTAATTTCAGAGATGAATATGGATGTTCTGAGCACAATGAAATCTCCCAAGTCTGTCTTGAATTCCCTTCTGTCACCAAATACTGTTGCTGCCACGAAACTATCATGCATAGAACAGAAAGAAAAGGTGTGTAATTGTGTCAAAATCTTATTTCTTTTGAGAAACTGAAAGCTAATATTAAACTTGTAGTAGATGAGCTATGATGACAGCGTGGGATTTGATCTGTATGAAACATATTTCTCACTCGCCGTACTGAGCTTATATTTAGTGGAATAACATACCTGTACAGAGTTTACTGTGCTCACATAGAAAAACCAGTATTGTCTTTTCACATGTCACTCATTCTTCCTGTAAACTGTTATATCCGCAGTATTTCAATTTTGAAACATCCATGGTACACTTTGATGATGGTTTGAATGATTTTCAGTTTAATGTTAATATTGGGTACTAAACTAAGGACATCAGCTACAGTTTCTATTGGCATCGTTAAGCTAATAACATAATAGTTTCATTGTTTTATAAATAAATTGTTTACAAGTAATTGTCACATTGGCTCAGTGAATGCTCAGTAGAAGACATTAACGTGTAGCAATCTTCATAGACGTACACCATGACAGCACACGGGACAATTATTATCTATATTCCAGGTTAAAATCCACATCAAGCCTGTTGAAGTTTCATGTCAGCAGTTACAGAAATGTGGACATGTCTTAAGATTGTGGGAACAAGTCTGGGAGAATGTAATATCTCTGTCACAATTTCTAAAGAGACTGCATAGCAATTACTATTGTGGTACATGAGCTATGATGACATTGTGGGATTTGATCTATATGAAACAATATCTCACTCGCCGTACTGAGCTTGTTTTCAAAGCAATAACACTAATATAGCTTAGCTGTAGTGACATACAAAATTATTTTTGCTTGACATGTCATTTTCTCCATAAACTATTAACTCACTCATTATTTAAATTCGGGAGATATCCTTTTAAAGAAAACGTGGAAGTGGTTAATTGGATACATTTTTGAAAGTTTATTAATATTATATACTTGATCACCAAGACACTGAAAACACTTTCTCTTGGTATAACTAATCTAAAACAACAAAAAGCGAAGGTGTTAAAACTAATGATGAGAAATTTGTATACATATATTTGTAAATTAGCAAGTTTCACTGAAACAGTTATAAGAGTATTCTTAAATTATATATTTGCATTTTACAACCACAAACTGAGAATGTCTGAGAAGAAGCCATATCAGAATGTAGTAAAATATAATGGATGTATAGCATACACACAAGAGCAGCTTTGATTAATACCAATCTTAAAGTCTGATCACACATCAGAAAGAAGAGTATAGACAAGATTGCATGACCAAGAGTAGGAGAAAGTTGGTTGCTGGTTTCTAGTTGTATTATATGAGAATTGGAAGTTTATAATTTTCCTACATGAGTTACGATGACAACGTGGGATTTGAATCTCATTATACAAATATCTCACTCGCCGTACTGAGCTTATGTTCATTGGAATCAATTACTGACTAATTTCATCTGTGGCTAGAAGCCTGATTTTACATTTGTTTGTTATTGTTTGTTTTTTCATCATCTATATCTTTTGTACTTGCAAATCAGTAGTGACAGAAATGTGGACATGTCTAAGATTGTGGGAACAAGTCTGGGAGAAAGTAATTTCTCTGACACAATTTCTAACGAAACTGCATGACAATTACATTAAACTTACAATTGTGGTACATGAGCTATGATGACAATGTGGGATTTGATCTATATGAAATAATATCTCACTCGCCGTACTGAGCTTGTATTCAATACAATAACACTATTATTGCTTATCTGTAGTATCATGAAAATAATTATTTTTGCTTCATATACTTGTCATTTTGTCTATGAACTGTATTAACTAACTCATTATTTAAATTAGGAAAATATCCTTTTCAAGACTAAGTGGGAGTGGCTAATTGAATACATGTTTACATACATACATATCCGATAGAAGAGTATGGACAAGATTGCATGGCCAAGTGTTGGAGAAAATCGATTGCTTGTTTCTAGTTGTATTATATGGAAATTGGAAGATTATAATAATTTTCATGCATGAGTAATTATGACTGTAGGATTTGAATATTATGGTTCAAATATTTCATTTACCGTGCATAGCTTATGTTCATTGGAATTAATTACTGACTAATTGGATCTGGGGCTAGAAGCATCATTTCACTTTATTTGTTGATGTTGTGAATCATTTCTTTTTCTGTTTGTGTTCTGTTATCAGACTTTGATTTTAATTTCAGAGATGAATATGGATGTTCTGAGCACAATGAAATCTCCCAAGTCTGTCTTGAATTCCCTTCTGTCACCAAATACTGTTGCTGCCACGAAACTATCATGCATAGAACAGAAAGAAAAGGTGTGTAATTGTGTCAAAATCTTATTTCTTTTGAGAAACTGAAAGCTAATATTAAGCTTGTAATAGATGAGCTATGATGACAGCGTGGGATTTGATCTGTATGAAACATATTTCTCACTCGCCGTACTGAGCTTATATTTAGTGGAATAGCATACCTGTACAGAGTTTACTGTCGCTCACATAGAAAAACCAGTATTGTCTTTTCACTTGTCACTCATTCTTCCTGTAAACTGTTATATCTGCAGTATTTCAATTTTGAAACATCCATGGTACAGTTTGTTGATGGTTTGAATGATTTTTAGTTTAATGTTAATATTGGGTACTAAACTAAGGACATCAGCTACAATTTCTATTGGCATCGTTAAGTTAATAACATAATAGTTTCATTGTTTTATAAGTAAATTGTTTACAAGTAATTGTCACATTGTTTCAGTGAATGCTCAGTAGAAGACATTAACGTGTAGCAATCTTCGTAGACGTACACCATGACAGCACACGGGACAATTATTATCTATATTCCAGGTTAAAATCCACATCAAGCCTGTTGAAGTTTCATGTCAGCATTTACAGAAATGTGGACATGTCTAAGATTGTGGGAACAAGTCTGGGAGAATGTAATTTCTCTGTCACAATTTCTAAAGAGACTGCATAGCAATTACTATTGTGGTACATGAGCTATGATGACATTGTGGGATTTGATCTATATGAAACAATATCTCACTCGCCGTACTGAGCTTGTTTTCAAAGCAATAACACTAATATAGCTTAGCTGTAGTGACATACAAAATTATTTTTGCTTGACATGTCATTTTCTCCATAAACTATTAACTCACTCATTATTTAAATTCGGGAGATATCCTTTTAAAGAAAACGTGGAAGTGGTTAATTGGATACATTTTTGAAAGTTTATTAATATTATATACTTGATCACCAAGACACTGAAAACACTTTCTCTTGGTATAACTAATCTAAAACAACAAAAAGCGAAGGTGTTAAAACTAATGATGAGAAATTTGTATACATATATTTGTAAATTAGCAAGTTTCACTGAAACAGTTATAAGAGTATTCTTAAATTATATATTTGCATTTTACAACCACAAACTGAGAATGTCTGAGAAGAAGCCATATCAGAATGTAGTAAAATATAATGGATGTATAGCATACACACAAGAGCAGCTTTGATTAATACCAATCTTAAAGTCTGATCACACATCTGAAAGAAGAGTATAGACAAGATTGCATGACCAAGAGTAGGAGAAAGTTGGTTGCTGGTTTCTAGTTGTATTATATGAGAATTGGAAGTTTATAATTTTCCTACATGAGTTACGATGACAACGTGGGATTTGAATCTCATTATACAAATATCTCACTCGCGGTACTGAGCTTATGTTCATTGGAATCAATTACTGACTAATTTCATCTGTGGCTAGAAGCCTGATTTTACATTTGTTTGTTATTGTTTGTTTTTTCATCATCTATATCTTTTGTACTTGCAAATCAGTAGTGACAGAAATGTGGACATGTCTAAGATTGTGGGAACAAGTCTGGGAGAAAGTAATTTCTCTGACACAATTTCTAACGAAACTGCATGACAATTACATTAAACTTACAATTGTGGTACATGAGCTATGATGACAATGTGGGATTTGATCTATATGAAATAATATCTCACTCGCCGTACTGAGCTTGTATTCAATACAATAACACTATTATTGCTTATCTGTAGTATCATGAAAATAATTATTTTTGCTTCATATACTTGTCATTTTGTCTATGAACTGTATTAACTAACTCATTATTTAAATTAGGAAAATATCCTTTTCAAGACTAAGTGGGAGTGGCTAATTGAATACATGTTTACATACATACATATCCGATAGAAGAGTATGGACAAGATTGCATGGCCAAGTGTTGGAGAAAATCGATTGCTTGTTTCTAGTTGTATTATATGGAAATTGGAAGATTATAATAATTTTCATGCATGAGTAATTATGACTGTAGGATTTGAATATTATGGTTCAAATATTTCATTTACCGTGCATAGCTTATGTTCATTGGAATTAATTACTGACTAATTGGATCTGGGGCTAGAAGCATCATTTCACTTTATTAGTTGATGTTGTGAATCATTTCTTTTTCTGTTTGTGTTCTGTTATCAGACTTTGATTTTAATTTCAGAGATGAATATGGATGTTCTGAGCACAATGAAATCTCCCAAGTCTGTCTTGAATTCCCTTCTGTCACCAAATACTGTTGCTGCCACGAAACTATCATGCATAGAACAGAAAGAAAAGGTGTGTAATTGTGTCAAAATCTTATTTCTTTTGAGAAACTGAAAGCTAATATTAAGCTTGTAATAGATGAGCTATGATGACAGCGTGGGATTTGATCTGTATGAAACATATTTCTCACTCGCCGTACTGAGCTTATATTTAGTGGAATAGCATACCTGTACAGAGTTTACTGTCGCTCACATAGAAAAACCAGTATTGTCTTTTCACATGTCACTCATTCTTCCTGTAAACTGTTATATCTGCAGTATTTCAATTTTGAAACATCCATGGTACAGTTTGTTGATGGTTTGAATGATGTTTAGTTTAATGTTAATATTGGGTACTAAACTAAGGACATCAGCTACAATTTCTATTGGCATCGTTAAGTTAATAACATAATAGTTTCATTGTTTTATAAGTAAATTGTTTACAAGTAATTGTCACATTGTTTCAGTGAATGCTCAGTAGAAGACATTAACGTGTAGCAATCTTCGTAGACGTACACCATGACAGCACACGGGACAATTATTATCTATATTCCAGGTTAAAATCCACATCAAGCCTGTTGAAGTTTCATGTCAGCATTTACAGAAATGTGGACATGTCTAAGATTGTGGGAACAAGTCTGGGAGAATGTAATTTCTCTGTCACAATTTCTAAAGAGACTGCATAGCAATTACTATTGTGGTACATGAGCTATGATGACATTGTGGGATTTGATCTATATGAAACAATATCTCACTCGCCGTACTGAGCTTGTTTTCAAAGCAATAACACTAATATAGCTTAGCTGTAGTGACATACAAAATTATTTTTGCTTGACATGTCATTTTCTCCATAAACTATTAACTCACTCATTATTTAAATTCGGGAGATATCCTTTTAAAGAAAACGTGGAAGTGGTTAATTGGATACATTTTTGAAAGTTTATTAATATTATATACTTGATCACCAAGACACTGAAAACACTTTCTCTTGGTATAACTAATCTAAAACAACAAAAAGCGAAGGTGTTAAAACTAATGATGAGAAATTTGTATACATATATTTGTAAATTAGCAAGTTTCACTGAAACAGTTATAAGAGTATTCTTAAATTATATATTTGCATTTTACAACCACAAACTGAGAATGTCTGAGAAGAAGCCATATCAGAATGTAGTAAAATATAATGGATGTATAGCATACACACAAGAGCAGCTTTGATTAATACCAATCTTAAAGTCTGATCACACATCTGAAAGAAGAGTATAGACAAGATTGCATGACCAAGAGTAGGAGAAAGTTGGTTGCTGGTTTCTAGTTGTATTATATGAGAATTGGAAGTTTATAATTTTCCTACATGAGTTACGATGACAACGTGGGATTTGAATCTCATTATACAAATATCTCACTCGCGGTACTGAGCTTATGTTCATTGGAATCAATTACTGACTAATTTCATCTGTGGCTAGAAGCCTGATTTTACATTTGTTTGTTATTGTTTGTTTTTTCATCATCTATATCTTTTGTACTTGCAAATCAGTAGTGACAGAAATGTGGACATGTCTAAGATTGTGGGAACAAGTCTGGGAGAAAGTAATTTCTCTGACACAATTTCTAACGAAACTGCATGACAATTACATTAAACTTACAATTGTGGTACATGAGCTATGATGACAATGTGGGATTTGATCTATATGAAATAATATCTCACTCGCCGTACTGAGCTTGTATTCAATACAATAACACTATTATTGCTTATCTGTAGTATCATGAAAATAATTATTTTTGCTTCATATACTTGTCATTTTGTCTATGAACTGTATTAACTAACTCATTATTTAAATTAGGAAAATATCCTTTTCAAGACTAAGTGGGAGTGGCTAATTGAATACATGTTTACATACATACATATCCGATAGAAGAGTATGGACAAGATTGCATGGCCAAGTGTTGGAGAAAATCGATTGCTTGTTTCTAGTTGTATTATATGGAAATTGGAAGATTATAATAATTTTCATGCATGAGTAATTATGACTGTAGGATTTGAATATTATGGTTCAAATATTTCATTTACCGTGCATAGCTTATGTTCATTGGAATTAATTACTGACTAATTGGATCTGGGGCTAGAAGCATCATTTCACTTTATTAGTTGATGTTGTGAATCATTTCTTTTTCTGTTTGTGTTCTGTTATCAGACTTTGATTTTAATTTCAGAGATGAATATGGATGTTCTGAGCACAATGAAATCTCCCAAGTCTGTCTTGAATTCCCTTCTGTCACCAAATACTGTTGCTGCCACGAAACTATCATGCATAGAACAGAAAGAAAAGGTGTGTAATTGTGTCAAAATCTTATTTCTTTTGAGAAACTGAAAGCTAATATTAAACTTGTAGTAGATGAGCTATGATGACAGCGTGGGATTTGATCTGTATGAAACATATTTCTCACTCGCCGTACTGAGCTTATATTTAGTGGAATAACATACCTGTACAGAGTTTACTGTGCTCACATAGAAAAACCAGTATTGTCTTTTCACATGTCACTCATTCTTCCTGTAAACTGTTATATCCGCAGTATTTCAATTTTGAAACATCCATGGTACACTTTGATGATGGTTTGAATGATTTTCAGTTTAATGTTAATATTGGGTACTAAACTAAGGACATCAGCTACAGTTTCTATTGGCATCGTTAAGCTAATAACATAATAGTTTCATTGTTTTATAAATAAATTGTTTACAAGTAATTGTCACATTGGCTCAGTGAATGCTCAGTAGAAGACATTAACGTGTAGCAATCTTCATAGACGTACACCATGACAGCACACGGGACAATTATTATCTATATTCCAGGTTAAAATCCACATCAAGCCTGTTGAAGTTTCATGTCAGCAGTTACAGAAATGTGGACATGTCTTAAGATTGTGGGAACAAGTCTGGGAGAATGTAATTTCTCTGTCACAATTTCTAAAGAGACTGCATAGCAATTACTATTGTGGTACATGAGCTATGATGACATTGTGGGATTTGATCTATATGAAACAATATCTCACTCGCCGTACTGAGCTTGTTTTCAAAGCAATAACACTAATATAGCTTAGCTGTAGTGACATACAAAATTATTTTTGCTTGACATGTCATTTTCTCCATAAACTATTAACTCACTCATTATTTAAATTCGGGAGATATCCTTTTAAAGAAAACGTGGAAGTGGTTAATTGGATACATTTTTGAAAGTTTATTAATATTATATACTTGATCACCAAGACACTGAAAACACTTTCTCTTGGTATAACTAATCTAAAACAACAAAAAGCGAAGGTGTTAAAACTAATGATGAGAAATTTGTATACATATATTTGTAAATTAGCAAGTTTCACTGAAACAGTTATAAGAGTATTCTTAAATTATATATTTGCATTTTACAACCACAAACTGAGAATGTCTGAGAAGAAGCCATATCAGAATGTAGTAAAATATAATGGATGTATAGCATACACACAAGAGCAGCTTTGATTAATACCAATCTTAAAGTCTGATCACACATCTGAAAGAAGAGTATAGACAAGATTGCATGACCAAGAGTAGGAGAAAGTTGGTTGCTGGTTTCTAGTTGTATTATATGAGAATTGGAAGTTTATAATTTTCCTACATGAGTTACGATGACAACGTGGGATTTGAATCTCATTATACAAATATCTCACTCGCGGTACTGAGCTTATGTTCATTGGAATCAATTACTGACTAATTTCATCTGTGGCTAGAAGCCTGATTTTACATTTGTTTGTTATTGTTTGTTTTTTCATCATCTATATCTTTTGTACTTGCAAATCAGTAGTGACAGAAATGTGGACATGTCTAAGATTGTGGGAACAAGTCTGGGAGAAAGTAATTTCTCTGACACAATTTCTAACGAAACTGCATGACAATTACATTAAACTTACAATTGTGGTACATGAGCTATGATGACAATGTGGGATTTGATCTATATGAAATAATATCTCACTCGCCGTACTGAGCTTGTATTCAATACAATAACACTATTATTGCTTATCTGTAGTATCATGAAAATAATTATTTTTGCTTCATATACTTGTCATTTTGTCTATGAACTGTATTAACTAACTCATTATTTAAATTAGGAAAATATCCTTTTCAAGACTAAGTGGGAGTGGCTAATTGAATACATGTTTACATACATACATATCCGATAGAAGAGTATGGACAAGATTGCATGGCCAAGTGTTGGAGAAAATCGATTGCTTGTTTCTAGTTGTATTATATGGAAATTGGAAGATTATAATAATTTTCATGCATGAGTAATTATGACTGTAGGATTTGAATATTATGGTTCAAATATTTCATTTACCGTGCATAGCTTATGTTCATTGGAATTAATTACTGACTAATTGGATCTGGGGCTAGAAGCATCATTTCACTTTATTAGTTGATGTTGTGAATCATTTCTTTTTCTGTTTGTGTTCTGTTATCAGACTTTGATTTTAATTTCAGAGATGAATATGGATGTTCTGAGCACAATGAAATCTCCCAAGTCTGTCTTGAATTCCCTTCTGTCACCAAATACTGTTGCTGCCACGAAACTATCATGCATAGAACAGAAAGAAAAGGTGTGTAATTGTGTCAAAATCTTATTTCTTTTGAGAAACTGAAAGCTAATATTAAACTTGTAGTAGATGAGCTATGATGACAGCGTGGGATTTGATCTGTATGAAACATATTTCTCACTCGCCGTACTGAGCTTATATTTAGTGGAATAACATACCTGTACAGAGTTTACTGTGCTCACATAGAAAAACCAGTATTGTCTTTTCACATGTCACTCATTCTTCCTGTAAACTGTTATATCCGCAGTATTTCAATTTTGAAACATCCATGGTACACTTTGATGATGGTTTGAATGATTTTCAGTTTAATGTTAATATTGGGTACTAAACTAAGGACATCAGCTACAGTTTCTATTGGCATCGTTAAGCTAATAACATAATAGTTTCATTGTTTTATAAATAAATTGTTTACAAGTAATTGTCACATTGGCTCAGTGAATGCTCAGTAGAAGACATTAACGTGTAGCAATCTTCATAGACGTACACCATGACAGCACACGGGACAATTATTATCTATATTCCAGGTTAAAATCCACATCAAGCCTGTTGAAGTTTCATGTCAGCAGTTACAGAAATGTGGACATGTCTTAAGATTGTGGGAACAAGTCTGGGAGAATGTAATTTCTCTGTCACAATTTCTAAAGAGACTGCATAGCAATTACTATTGTGGTACATGAGCTATGATGACATTGTGGGATTTGATCTATATGAAACAATATCTCACTCGCCGTACTGAGCTTGTTTTCAAAGCAATAACACTAATATAGCTTAGCTGTAGTGACATACAAAATTATTTTTGCTTGACATGTCATTTTCTCCATAAACTATTAACTCACTCATTATTTAAATTCGGGAGATATCCTTTTAAAGAAAACGTGGAAGTGGTTAATTGGATACATTTTTGAAAGTTTATTAATATTATATACTTGATCACCAAGACACTGAAAACACTTTCTCTTGGTATAACTAATCTAAAACAACAAAAAGCGAAGGTGTTAAAACTAATGATGAGAAATTTGTATACATATATTTGTAAATTAGCAAGTTTCACTGAAACAGTTATAAGAGTATTCTTAAATTATATATTTGCATTTTACAACCACAAACTGAGAATGTCTGAGAAGAAGCCATATCAGAATGTAGTAAAATATAATGGATGTATAGCATACACACAAGAGCAGCTTTGATTAATACCAATCTTAAAGTCTGATCACACATCAGAAAGAAGAGTATAGACAAGATTGCATGACCAAGAGTAGGAGAAAGTTGGTTGCTGGTTTCTAGTTGTATTATATGAGAATTGGAAGTTTATAATTTTCCTACATGAGTTACGATGACAACGTGGGATTTGAATCTCATTATACAAATATCTCACTCGCGGTACTGAGCTTATGTTCATTGGAATCAATTACTGACTAATTTCATCTGTGGCTAGAAGCCTGATTTTACATTTGTTTGTTATTGTTTGTTTTTTCATCATCTATATCTTTTGTACTTGCAAATCAGTAGTGACAGAAATGTGGACATGTCTAAGATTGTGGGAACAAGTCTGGGAGAAAGTAATTTCTCTGACACAATTTCTAACGGAACTGCA
Organism: Cepaea hortensis; assembly: GCA_963921405.1. Lineage (NCBI taxonomy): Eukaryota > Metazoa > Mollusca > Gastropoda > Stylommatophora > Helicidae > Cepaea > Cepaea hortensis. The sequence goes on from OY992881.1 coordinate 45,716,173, forward strand.
TGACAATTACATTAAACTTACAATTGTGGTACATGAGCTATGATGACAATGTGGGATTTGATCTATATGAAATAATATCTCACTCGCCGTACTGAGCTTGTATTCAATACAATAACACTATTATTGCTTATCTGTAGTATGAAAATAATTATTTTTGCTTCAAATACTTGTCATTTTGTCTATGAACTGTATTAACTAACTCATTATTTAAATTAGGAAAATATCCTTTTCAAGACTAAGTGGGATTGGCTAATTGAATACATGTTTACATACATACATATCCGATAGAAGAGTATGGACAAGATTGCATGGCCAAGTGTAGGAGAAAATCGATTGCTTGTTTCTAGTTGTATTATATGGAAATTGGAAGATTATAATAATTTTCATGCATGAGTAATTATGACTGTAGGATTTGAATATTATGGTTCAAATATTTCATTTACCGTGCATAGCTTATGTTCATTGGAATTAATTACTGACTAATTGGATCTGGGGCTAGAAGCATCATTTCACTTTATTTGTTGATGTTGTGAATCATTTCTTTTTCTGTTTGTGTTCTGTTATCAGACTTTGATTTTAATTTCAGAGATGAATATGGATGTTCTGAGCACAATGAAATCTCCCAAGTCTGTCTTGAATTCCCTTCTGTCACCAAATACTGTTGCTGCCACGAAACTATCATGCATAGAACAGAAAGAAAAGGTGTGTAATTGTGTCAAAATCTTATTTCTTTTGAGAAACTGAAAGCTAATATTAAGCTTGTAATAGATGAGCTATGATGACAGCGTGGGATTTGATCTGTATGAAACATATTTCTCACTCGCCGTACTGAGCTTATATTTAGTGGAATAGCATACCTGTACAGAGTTTATTGTTGCTCACATAGAAAAACCAGTATTGTCTTTTCACATGTCACTCATTCTTCCTGTAAACTGTTATATCTGCAGTATTTCAATTTTGAAACATCCATGGTACAGTTTGTTGATGGTTTGAATGATTTTTAGTTTAATGTTAATATTGGGTACTAAACTAAGGACATCAGCTACAATTTCTATTGGCATCGTTAAGTTAATAACATAATAGTTTCATTGTTTTATAAGTAAATTGTTTACAAGTAATTGTCACATTGTTTCAGTGAATGCTCAGTAGAAGACATTAACGTGTAGCAATCTTCGTAGACGTACACCATGACAGCACACGGGACAATTATTATCTATATTCCAGGTTAAAATCCACATCAAGCCTGTTGAAGTTTCATGTCAGCATTTACAGAAATGTGGACATGTCTAAGATTGTGGGAACAAGTCTGGGAGAATGTAATTTCTCTGTCACAATTTCTAAAGAGACTGCATAGCAATTACTATTGTGGTACATGAGCTATGATGACATTGTGGGATTTGATCTATATGAAACAATATCTCACTCGCCGTACTGAGCTTGTTTTCAAAGCAATAACACTAATATAGCTTAGCTGTAGTGACATACAAAATTATTTTTGCTTGATGTCATTTTCTCCATAAACTATTAACTCACTCATTATTTAAATTCGGGAGATATCCTTTTAAAGAAAACGTGGAAGTGGTTAATTGGATACATTTTTGAAAGTTTATTAATATTATATACTTGATCACCAAGACACTGAAAACACTTTCTCTTGGTATAACTAATCTAAAACAACAAAAAGCGAAGGTGTTAAAACTAATGATGAGAAATTTGTATACATATATTTGTAAATTAGCAAGTTTCACTGAAACAGTTATAAGAGTATTCTTAAATTATATATTTGCATTTTACAACCACAAACTGAGAATGTCTGAGAAGAAGCCATATCAGAATGTAGTAAAATATAATGGATGTATAGCATACACACAAGAGCAGCTTTGATTAATACCAATCTTAAAGTCTGATCACACATCTGAAAGAAGAGTATAGACAAGATTGCATGACCAAGAGTAGGAGAAAGTTGGTTGCTGGTTTCTAGTTGTATTATATGAGAATTGGAAGTTTATAATTTTCCTACATGAGTTACGATGACAACGTGGGATTTGAATCTCATTATACAAATATCTCACTCGCGGTACTGAGCTTATGTTCATTGGAATCAATTACTGACTAATTTCATCTGTGGCTAGAAGCCTGATTTTACATTTGTTTGTTATTGTTTGTTTTTTCATCATCTATATCTTTTGTACTTGCAAATCAGTAGTGACAGAAATGTGGACATGTCTAAGATTGTGGGAACAAGTCTGGGAGAAAGTAATTTCTCTGACACAATTTCTAACGGAACTGCATGACAATTACATTAAACTTACAATTGTGGTACATGAGCTATGATGACAATGTGGGATTTGATCTATATGAAATAATATCTCACTCGCCGTACTGAGCTTGTATTCAATACAATAACACTATTATTGCTTATCTGTAGTATGAAAATAATTATTTTTGCTTCAAATACTTGTCATTTTGTCTATGAACTGTATTAACTAACTCATTATTTAAATTAGGAAAATATCCTTTTCAAGACTAAGTGGGATTGGCTAATTGAATACATGTTTACATACATACATATCCGATAGAAGAGTATGGACAAGATTGCATGGCCAAGTGTAGGAGAAAATCGATTGCTTGTTTCTAGTTGTATTATATGGGAATTGGAAGAATATTATAATTTTCATGCATGAGTAATTATGACTGTAGGATTTGAATATTATGGTTCAAATATTTCATTTACCGTGCTGAGCTTATGTTCATTGGAATTAATTACTGACTAATTGGATCTGGGGCTAGAAGCATCATTTCACTTTATTAGTTGATGTTGTGAATCATTTCTTTTTCTGTTTGTGTTCTGTTATCAGATTTTGATTTTAATTTCAGAGATGAATATGGATGTTCTGAGTACAATGAAATCTCCCAAGTCTGTCTTGAATTCCCTTCTGTCACCAAATACTGTTGCTGCCACGAAACTATCATGCATAGAACAGAAAGAAAAGGTGTGTAATTGTGTCAAAATCTTATTTCTTTTGAGAAACTGAAAGCTAATATTAAACTTGTAGTAGATGAGCTATGATGACAGCGTGGGATTTGATCTGTATGAAACATATTTCTCACTCGCCGTACTGAGCTTATATTTAGTGGAATAGCATACCTGTACAGAGTTTACTGTGCTCACATAGAAAAACCAGTATTGTCTTTTCGCATGTCACTCATTCTTCCTGTAAACTGTTATATCCGCAGTATTTCAATTTTGAAACATCCATGGTACACTTTGTTGATGGTTTGAATGATTTTCAGTTTAATGTTAATATTGGGTACTAAACTAAGGACATCAGCTACAGTTTCTATTGGCATCGTTAAGCTAATAACATAATAGTTTCATTGTTTTATAAATAAATTGTTTACAAGTAATTGTCACATTGGCTCAGTGAATGCTCAGTAGAAGACATTAACGTGTAGCAATCTTCATAGACGTACACCATGACAGCACACGGGACAATTATTATCTATATTCCAGGTTAAAATCCACATCAAGCCTGTTGAAGTTTCATGTCAGCAGTTACAGAAATGTGGACATGTCTTAAGATTGTGGGAACAAGTCTGGGAGAATGTAATTTCTCTGTCACAATTTCTAAAGAGACTGCATAGCAATTACTATTGTGGTACATGAGCTATGATGACATTGTGGGATTTGATCTATATGAAACAATATCTCACTCGCCGTACTGAGCTTGTTTTCAAAGCAATAACACTAATATAGCTTAGCTGTAGTGACATACAAAATTATTTTTGCTTGACATGTCATTTTCTCCATAAACTATTAACTCACTCATTATTTAAATTCGGGAGATATCCTTTTAAAGAAAACGTGGAAGTGGTTAATTGGATACATTTTTGAAAGTTTATTAATATTATATACTTGATCACCAAGACACTGAAAACACTTTCTCTTGGTATAACTAATCTAAAACAACAAAAAGCGAAGGTGTTAAAACTAATGATGAGAAATTTGTATACATATATTTGTAAATTAGCAAGTTTCACTGAAACAGTTATAAGAGTATTCTTAAATTATATATTTGCATTTTACAACCACAAACTGAGAATGTCTGAGAAGAAGCCATATCAGAATGTAGTAAAATATAATGGATGTATAGCATACACACAAGAGCAGCTTTGATTAATACCAATCTTAAAGTCTGATCACACATCAGAAAGAAGAGTATAGACAAGATTGCATGACCAAGAGTAGGAGAAAGTTGGTTGCTGGTTTCTAGTTGTATTATATGAGAATTGGAAGTTTATAATTTTCCTACATGAGTTACGATGACAACGTGGGATTTGAATCTCATTATACAAATATCTCACTCGCGGTACTGAGCTTATGTTCATTGGAATCAATTACTGACTAATTTCATCTGTGGCTAGAAGCCTGATTTTACATTTGTTTGTTATTGTTTGTTTTTTCATCATCTATATCTTTTGTACTTGCAAATCAGTAGTGACAGAAATGTGGACATGTCTAAGATTGTGGGAACAAGTCTGGGAGAAAGTAATTTCTCTGACACAATTTCTAACGGAACTGCATGACAATTACATTAAACTTACAATTGTGGTACATGAGCTATGATGACAATGTGGGATTTGATCTATATGAAATAATATCTCACTCGCCGTACTGAGCTTGTATTCAATACAATAACACTATTATTGCTTATCTGTAGTATGAAAATAATTATTTTTGCTTCAAATACTTGTCATTTTGTCTATGAACTGTATTAACTAACTCATTATTTAAATTAGGAAAATATCCTTTTCAAGACTAAGTGGGATTGGCTAATTGAATACATGTTTACATACATACATATCCGATAGAAGAGTATGGACAAGATTGCATGGCCAAGTGTAGGAGAAAATCGATTGCTTGTTTCTAGTTGTATTATATGGGAATTGGAAGAATATTATAATTTTCATGCATGAGTAATTATGACTGTAGGATTTGAATATTATGGTTCAAATATTTCATTTACCGTGCTGAGCTTATGTTCATTGGAATTAATTACTGACTAATTGGATCTGGGGCTAGAAGCATCATTTCACTTTATTAGTTGATGTTGTGAATCATTTCTTTTTCTGTTTGTGTTCTGTTATCAGATTTTGATTTTAATTTCAGAGATGAATATGGATGTTCTGAGTACAATGAAATCTCCCAAGTCTGTCTTGAATTCCCTTCTGTCACCAAATACTGTTGCTGCCACGAAACTATCATGCATAGAACAGAAAGAAAAGGTGTGTAATTGTGTCAAAATCTTATTTCTTTTGAGAAACTGAAAGCTAATATTAAACTTGTAGTAGATGAGCTATGATGACAGCGTGGGATTTGATCTGTATGAAACATATTTCTCACTCGCCGTACTGAGCTTATATTTAGTGGAATAGCATACCTGTACAGAGTTTACTGTGCTCACATAGAAAAACCAGTATTGTCTTTTCGCATGTCACTCATTCTTCCTGTAAACTGTTATATCCGCAGTATTTCAATTTTGAAACATCCATGGTACACTTTGTTGATGGTTTGAATGATTTTCAGTTTAATGTTAATATTGGGTACTAAACTAAGGACATCAGCTACAGTTTCTATTGGCATCGTTAAGCTAATAACATAATAGTTTCATTGTTTTATAAATAAATTGTTTACAAGTAATTGTCACATTGGCTCAGTGAATGCTCAGTAGAAGACATTAACGTGTAGCAATCTTCATAGACGTACACCATGACAGCACACGAGACAATTATTATCTATATTCCAGGTTAAAATCCACATCAAGCCTGTTGAAGTTTCATGTCAGCAGTTACAGAAATGTGGACATGTCTTAAGATTGTGGGAACAAGTCTGGGAGAATGTAATTTCTCTGTCACAATTTCTAAAGAGACTGCATAGCAATTACTATTGTGGTACATGAGCTATGATGACATTGTGGGATTTGATCTATATGAAACAATATCTCACTCGCCGTACTGAGCTTGTTTTCAAAGCAATAACACTAATATAGCTTAGCTGTAGTGACATACAAAATTATTTTTGCTTGACATGTCATTTTCTCCATAAACTATTAACTCACTCATTATTTAAATTCGGGAGATATCCTTTTAAAGAAAACGTGGAAGTGGTTAATTGGATACATTTTTGAAAGTTTATTAATATTATATACTTGATCACCAAGACACTGAAAACACTTTCTCTTGGTATAACTAATCTAAAACAACAAAAAGCGAAGGTGTTAAAACTAATGATGAGAAATTTGTATACATATATTTGTAAATTAGCAAGTTTCACTGAAACAGTTATAAGAGTATTCTTAAATTATATATTTGCATTTTACAACCACAAACTGAGAATGTCTGAGAAGAAGCCATATCAGAATGTAGTAAAATATAATGGATGTATAGCATACACACAAGAGCAGCTTTGATTAATACCAATCTTAAAGTCTGATCACACATCTGAAAGAAGAGTATAGACAAGATTGCATGACCAAGAGTAGGAGAAAGTTGGTTGCTGGTTTCTAGTTGTATTATATGAGAATTGGAAGTTTATAATTTTCCTACATGAGTTACGATGACAACGTGGGATTTGAATCTCATTATACAAATATCTCACTCGCGGTACTGAGCTTATGTTCATTGGAATCAATTACTGACTAATTTCATCTGTGGCTAGAAGCCTGATTTTACATTTGTTTGTTATTGTTTGTTTTTTCATCATCTATATCTTTTGTACTTGCAAATCAGTAGTGACAGAAATGTGGACATGTCTAAGATTGTGGGAACAAGTCTGGGAGAAAGTAATTTCTCTGACACAATTTCTAACGAAACTGCATGACAATTACATTAAACTTACAATTGTGGTACATGAGCTATGATGACAATGTGGGATTTGATCTATATGAAATAATATCTCACTCGCCGTACTGAGCTTGTATTCAATACAATAACACTATTATTGCTTATCTGTAGTATCATGAAAATAATTATTTTTGCTTCATATACTTGTCATTTTGTCTATGAACTGTATTAACTAACTCATTATTTAAATTAGGAAAATATCCTTTTCAAGACTAAGTGGGAGTGGCTAATTGAATACATGTTTACATACATACATATCCGATAGAAGAGTATGGACAAGATTGCATGGCCAAGTGTTGGAGAAAATCGATTGCTTGTTTCTAGTTGTATTATATGGAAATTGGAAGATTATAATAATTTTCATGCATGAGTAATTATGACTGTAGGATTTGAATATTATGGTTCAAATATTTCATTTACCGTGCATAGCTTATGTTCATTGGAATTAATTACTGACTAATTGGATCTGGGGCTAGAAGCATCATTTCACTTTATTTGTTGATGTTGTGAATCATTTCTTTTTCTGTTTGTGTTCTGTTATCAGACTTTGATTTTAATTTCAGAGATGAATATGGATGTTCTGAGCACAATGAAATCTCCCAAGTCTGTCTTGAATTCCCTTCTGTCACCAAATACTGTTGCTGCCACGAAACTATCATGCATAGAACAGAAAGAAAAGGTGTGTAATTGTGTCAAAATCTTATTTCTTTTGAGAAACTGAAAGCTAATATTAAGCTTGTAATAGATGAGCTATGATGACAGCGTGGGATTTGATCTGTATGAAACATATTTCTCACTCGCCGTACTGAGCTTATATTTAGTGGAATAGCATACCTGTACAGAGTTTACTGTCGCTCACATAGAAAAACCAGTATTGTCTTTTCACATATCACTCATTCTTCCTGTAAACTGTTATATCTGCAGTATTTCAATTTTGAAACATCCATGGTACAGTTTGTTGATGGTTTGAATGATTTTTAGTTTAATGTTAATATTGGGTACTAAACTAAGGACATCAGCTACAATTTCTATTGGCATCGTTAAGTTAATAACATAATAGTTTCATTGTTTTATAAGTAAATTGTTTACAAGTAATTGTCACATTGTTTCAGTGAATGCTCAGTAGAAGACATTAACGTGTAGCAATCTTCGTAGACGTACACCATGACAGCACACAGGACAATTATTATCTATATTCCAGGTTAAAATCCACATCAAGCCTGTTGAAGTTTCATGTCAGCATTTACAGAAATGTGGACATGTCTAAGATTGTGGGAACAAGTCTGGGAGAATGTAATTTCTCTGTCACAATTTCTAAAGAGACTGCATAGCAATTACTATTGTGGTACATGAGCTATGATGACATTGTGGGATTTGATCTATATGAAACAATATCTCACTCGCCGTACTGAGCTTGTTTTCAAAGCAATAACACTAATATAGCTTAGCTGTAGTGACATACAAAATTATTTTTGCTTGACATGTCATTTTCTCCATAAACTATTAACTCACTCATTATTTAAATTCGGGAGATATCCTTTTAAAGAAAACGTGGAAGTGGTTAATTGGATACATTTTTGAAAGTTTATTAATATTATATACTTGATCACCAAGACACTGAAAACACTTTCTCTTGGTATAACTAATCTAAAACAACAAAAAGCGAAGGTGTTAAAACTAATGATGAGAAATTTGTATACATATATTTGTAAATTAGCAAGTTTCACTGAAACAGTTATAAGAGTATTCTTAAATTATATATTTGCATTTTACAACCACAAACTGAGAATGTCTGAGAAGAAGCCATATCAGAATGTAGTAAAATATAATGGATGTATAGCATACACACAAGAGCAGCTTTGATTAATACCAATCTTAAAGTCTGATCACACATCTGAAAGAAGAGTATAGACAAGATTGCATGACCAAGAGTAGGAGAAAGTTGGTTGCTGGTTTCTAGTTGTATTATATGAGAATTGGAAGTTTATAATTTTCCTACATGAGTTACGATGACAACGTGGGATTTGAATCTCATTATACAAATATCTCACTCGCGGTACTGAGCTTATGTTCATTGGAATCAATTACTGACTAATTTCATCTGTGGCTAGAAGCCTGATTTTACATTTGTTTGTTATTGTTTGTTTTTTCATCATCTATATCTTTTGTACTTGCAAATCAGTAGTGACAGAAATGTGGACATGTCTAAGATTGTGGGAACAAGTCTGGGAGAAAGTAATTTCTCTGACACAATTTCTAACGGAACTGCATGACAATTACATTAAACTTACAATTGTGGTACATGAGCTATGATGACAATGTGGGATTTGATCTATATGAAATAATATCTCACTCGCCGTACTGAGCTTGTATTCAATACAATAACACTATTATTGCTTATCTGTAGTATGAAAATAATTATTTTTGCTTCAAATACTTGTCATTTTGTCTATGAACTGTATTAACTAACTCATTATTTAAATTAGGAAAATATCCTTTTCAAGACTAAGTGGGATTGGCTAATTGAATACATGTTTACATACATACATATCCGATAGAAGAGTATGGACAAGATTGCATGGCCAAGTGTAGGAGAAAATCGATTGCTTGTTTCTAGTTGTATTATATGGAAATTGGAAGATTATAATAATTTTCATGCATGAGTAATTATGACTGTAGGATTTGAATATTATGGTTCAAATATTTCATTTACCGTGCATAGCTTATGTTCATTGGAATTAATTACTGACTAATTGGATCTGGGGCTAGAAGCATCATTTCACTTTATTTGTTGATGTTGTGAATCATTTCTTTTTCTGTTTGTGTTCTGTTATCAGACTTTGATTTTAATTTCAGAGATGAATATGGATGTTCTGAGCACAATGAAATCTCCCAAGTCTGTCTTGAATTCCCTTCTGTCACCAAATACTGTTGCTGCCACGAAACTATCATGCATAGAACAGAAAGAAAAGGTGTGTAATTGTGTCAAAATCTTATTTCTTTTGAGAAACTGAAAGCTAATATTAAGCTTGTAATAGATGAGCTATGATGACAGCGTGGGATTTGATCTGTATGAAACATATTTCTCACTCGCCGTACTGAGCTTATATTTAGTGGAATAGCATACCTGTACAGAGTTTACTGTCGCTCACATAGAAAAACCAGTATTGTCTTTTCACATGTCACTCATTCTTCCTGTAAACTGTTATATCTGCAGTATTTCAATTTTGAAACATCCATGGTACAGTTTGTTGATGGTTTGAATGATTTTTAGTTTAATGTTAATATTGGGTACTAAACTAAGGACATCAGCTACAATTTCTATTGGCATCGTTAAGTTAATAACATAATAGTTTCATTGTTTTATAAGTAAATTGTTTACAAGTAATTGTCACATTGTTTCAGTGAATGCTCAGTAGAAGACATTAACGTGTAGCAATCTTCGTAGACATACACCATGACAGCACACGGGACAATTATTATCTATATTCCAGGTTAAAATCCACATCAAGCCTGTTGAAGTTTCATGTCAGCATTTACAGAAATGTGGACATGTCTAAGATTGTGGGAACAAGTCTGGGAGAATGTAATTTCTCTGTCACAATTTCTAAAGAGACTGCATAGCAATTACTATTGTGGTACATGAGCTATGATGACATTGTGGGATTTGATCTATATGAAACAATATCTCACTCGCCGTACTGAGCTTGTTTTCAAAGCAATAACACTAATATAGCTTAGCTGTAGTGACATACAAAATTATTTTTGCTTGACATGTCATTTTCTCCATAAACTATTAACTCACTCATTATTTAAATTCGGGAGATATCCTTTTAAAGAAAACGTGGAAGTGGTTAATTGGATACATTTTTGAAAGTTTATTAATATTATATACTTGATCACCAAGACACTGAAAACACTTTCTCTTGGTATAACTAATCTAAAACAACAAAAAGCGAAGGTGTTAAAACTAATGATGAGAAATTTGTATACATATATTTGTAAATTAGCAAGTTTCACTGAAACAGTTATAAGAGTATTCTTAAATTATATATTTGCATTTTACAACCACAAACTGAGAATGTCTGAGAAGAAGCCATATCAGAATGTAGTAAAATATAATGGATGTATAGCATACACACAAGAGCAGCTTTGATTAATACCAATCTTAAAGTCTGATCACACATCTGAAAGAAGAGTATAGACAAGATTGCATGACCAAGAGTAGGAGAAAGTTGGTTGCTGGTTTCTAGTTGTATTATATGAGAATTGGAAGTTTATAATTTTCCTACATGAGTTACGATGACAACGTGGGATTTGAATCTCATTATACAAATATCTCACTCGCGGTACTGAGCTTATGTTCATTGGAATCAATTACTGACTAATTTCATCTGTGGCTAGAAGCCTGATTTTACATTTGTTTGTTATTGTTTGTTTTTTCATCATCTATATCTTTTGTACTTGCAAATCAGTAGTGACAGAAATGTGGACATGTCTAAGATTGTGGGAACAAGTCTGGGAGAAAGTAATTTCTCTGACACAATTTCTAACGAAACTGCATGACAATTACATTAAACTTACAATTGTGGTACATGAGCTATGATGACAATGTGGGATTTGATCTATATGAAATAATATCTCACTCGCCGTACTGAGCTTGTATTCAATACAATAACACTATTATTGCTTATCTGTAGTATCATGAAAATAATTATTTTTGCTTCATATACTTGTCATTTTGTCTATGAACTGTATTAACTAACTCATTATTTAAATTAGGAAAATATCCTTTTCAAGACTAAGTGGGAGTGGCTAATTGAATACATGTTTACATACATACATATCCGATAGAAGAGTATGGACAAGATTGCATGGCCAAGTGTTGGAGAAAATCGATTGCTTGTTTCTAGTTGTATTATATGGAAATTGGAAGATTATAATAATTTTCATGCATGAGTAATTATGACTGTAGGATTTGAATATTATGGTTCAAATATTTCATTTACCGTGCATAGCTTATGTTCATTGGAATTAATTACTGACTAATTGGATCTGGGGCTAGAAGCATCATTTCACTTTATTAGTTGATGTTGTGAATCATTTCTTTTTCTGTTTGTGTTCTGTTATCAGACTTTGATTTTAATTTCAGAGATGAATATGGATGTTCTGAGCACAATGAAATCTCCCAAGTCTGTCTTGAATTCCCTTCTGTCACCAAATACTGTTGCTGCCACGAAACTATCATGCATAGAACAGAAAGAAAAGGTGTGTAATTGTGTCAAAATCTTATTTCTTTTGAGAAACTGAAAGCTAATATTAAACTTGTAGTAGATGAGCTATGATGACAGCGTGGGATTTGATCTGTATGAAACATATTTCTCACTCGCCGTACTGAGCTTATATTTAGTGGAATAACATACCTGTACAGAGTTTACTGTGCTCACATAGAAAAACCAGTATTGTCTTTTCACATGTCACTCATTCTTCCTGTAAACTATTATATCCGCAGTATTTCAATTTTGAAACATCCATGGTACACTTTGATGATGGTTTGAATGATTTTCAGTTTAATGTTAATATTGGGTACTAAACTAAGGACATCAGCTACAGTTTCTATTGGCATCGTTAAGCTAATAACATAATAGTTTCATTGTTTTATAAATAAATTGTTTACAAGTAATTGTCACATTGGCTCAGTGAATGCTCAGTAGAAGACATTAACGTGTAGCAATCTTCATAGACGTACACCATGACAGCACACGGGACAATTATTATCTATATTCCAGGTTAAAATCCACATCAAGCCTGTTGAAGTTTCATGTCAGCAGTTACAGAAATGTGGACATGTCTTAAGATTGTGGGAACAAGTCTGGGAGAATGTAATTTCTCTGTCACAATTTCTAAAGAGACTGCATAGCAATTACTATTGTGGTACATGAGCTATGATGACATTGTGGGATTTGATCTATATGAAACAATATCTCACTCGCCGTACTGAGCTTGTTTTCAAAGCAATAACACTAATATAGCTTAGCTGTAGTGACATACAAAATTATTTTTGCTTGACATGTCATTTTCTCCATAAACTATTAACTCACTCATTATTTAAATTCGGGAGATATCCTTTTAAAGAAAACGTGGAAGTGGTTAATTGGATACATTTTTGAAAGTTTATTAATATTATATACTTGATCACCAAGACACTGAAAACACTTTCTCTTGGTATAACTAATCTAAAACAACAAAAAGCGAAGGTGTTAAAACTAATGATGAGAAATTTGTATACATATATTTGTAAATTAGCAAGTTTCACTGAAACAGTTATAAGAGTATTCTTAAATTATATATTTGCATTTTACAACCACAAACTGAGAATGTCTGAGAAGAAGCCATATCAGAATGTAGTAAAATATAATGGATGTATAGCATACACACAAGAGCAGCTTTGATTAATACCAATCTTAAAGTCTGATCACACATCTGAAAGAAGAGTATAGACAAGATTGCATGACCAAGAGTAGGAGAAAGTTGGTTGCTGGTTTCTAGTTGTATTATATGAGAATTGGAAGTTTATAATTTTCCTACATGAGTTACGATGACAACGTGGGATTTGAATCTCATTATACAAATATCTCACTCGCGGTACTGAGCTTATGTTCATTGGAATCAATTACTGACTAATTTCATCTGTGGCTAGAAGCCTGATTTTACATTTGTTTGTTATTGTTTGTTTTTTCATCATCTATATCTTTTGTACTTGCAAATCAGTAGTGACAGAAATGTGGACATGTCTAAGATTGTGGGAACAAGTCTGGGAGAAAGTAATTTCTCTGACACAATTTCTAACGAAACTGCATGACAATTACATTAAACTTACAATTGTGGTACATGAGCTATGATGACAATGTGGGATTTGATCTATATGAAATAATATCTCACTCGCCGTACTGAGCTTGTATTCAATACAATAACACTATTATTGCTTATCTGTAGTATCATGAAAATAATTATTTTTGCTTCATATACTTGTCATTTTGTCTATGAACTGTATTAACTAACTCATTATTTAAATTAGGAAAATATCCTTTTCAAGACTAAGTGGGAGTGGCTAATTGAATACATGTTTACATACATACATATCCGATAGAAGAGTATGGACAAGATTGCATGGCCAAGTGTTGGAGAAAATCGATTGCTTGTTTCTAGTTGTATTATATGGAAATTGGAAGATTATAATAATTTTCATGCATGAGTAATTATGACTGTAGGATTTGAATATTATGGTTCAAATATTTCATTTACCGTGCATAGCTTATGTTCATTGGAATTAATTACTGACTAATTGGATCTGGGGCTAGAAGCATCATTTCACTTTATTAGTTGATGTTGTGAATCATTTCTTTTTCTGTTTGTGTTCTGTTATCAGACTTTGATTTTAATTTCAGAGATGAATATGGATGTTCTGAGCACAATGAAATCTCCCAAGTCTGTCTTGAATTCCCTTCTGTCACCAAATACTGTTGCTGCCACGAAACTATCATGCATAGAACAGAAAGAAAAGGTGTGTAATTGTGTCAAAATCTTATTTCTTTTGAGAAACTGAAAGCTAATATTAAACTTGTAGTAGATGAGCTATGATGACAGCGTGGGATTTGATCTGTATGAAACATATTTCTCACTCGCCGTACTGAGCTTATATTTAGTGGAATAACATACCTGTACAGAGTTTACTGTGCTCACATAGAAAAACCAGTATTGTCTTTTCACATGTCACTCATTCTTCCTGTAAACTATTATATCCGCAGTATTTCAATTTTGAAACATCCATGGTACACTTTGATGATGGTTTGAATGATTTTCAGTTTAATGTTAATATTGGGTACTAAACTAAGGACATCAGCTACAGTTTCTATTGGCATCGTTAAGCTAATAACATAATAGTTTCATTGTTTTATAAATAAATTGTTTACAAGTAATTGTCACATTGGCTCAGTGAATGCTCAGTAGAAGACATTAACGTGTAGCAATCTTCATAGACGTACACCATGACAGCACACGGGACAATTATTATCTATATTCCAGGTTAAAATCCACATCAAGCCTGTTGAAGTTTCATGTCAGCAGTTACAGAAATGTGGACATGTCTTAAGATTGTGGGAACAAGTCTGGGAGAATGTAATTTCTCTGTCACAATTTCTAAAGAGACTGCATAGCAATTACTATTGTGGTACATGAGCTATGATGACATTGTGGGATTTGATCTATATGAAACAATATCTCACTCGCCGTACTGAGCTTGTTTTCAAAGCAATAACACTAATATAGCTTAGCTGTAGTGACATACAAAATTATTTTTGCTTGACATGTCATTTTCTCCATAAACTATTAACTCACTCATTATTTAAATTCGGGAGATATCCTTTTAAAGAAAACGTGGAAGTGGTTAATTGGATACATTTTTGAAAGTTTATTAATATTATATACTTGATCACCAAGACACTGAAAACACTTTCTCTTGGTATAACTAATCTAAAACAACAAAAAGCGAAGGTGTTAAAACTAATGATGAGAAATTTGTATACATATATTTGTAAATTAGCAAGTTTCACTGAAACAGTTATAAGAGTATTCTTAAATTATATATTTGCATTTTACAACCACAAACTGAGAATGTCTGAGAAGAAGCCATATCAGAATGTAGTAAAATATAATGGATGTATAGCATACACACAAGAGCAGCTTTGATTAATACCAATCTTAAAGTCTGATCACACATCAGAAAGAAGAGTATAGACAAGATTGCATGACCAAGAGTAGGAGAAAGTTGGTTGCTGGTTTCTAGTTGTATTATATGAGAATTGGAAGTTTATAATTTTCCTACATGAGTTACGATGACAACGTGGGATTTGAATCTCATTATACAAATATCTCACTCGCGGTACTGAGCTTATGTTCATTGGAATCAATTACTGACTAATTTCATCTGTGGCTAGAAGCCTGATTTTACATTTGTTTGTTATTGTTTGTTTTTTCATCATCTATATCTTTTGTACTTGCAAATCAGTAGTGACAGAAATGTGGACATGTCTAAGATTGTGGGAACAAGTCTGGGAGAAAGTAATTTCTCTGACACAATTTCTAACGGAACTGCATGACAATTACATTAAACTTACAATTGTGGTACATGAGCTATGATGACAATGTGGGATTTGATCTATATGAAATAATATCTCACTCGCCGTACTGAGCTTGTATTCAATACAATAACACTATTATTGCTTATCTGTAGTATGAAAATAATTATTTTTGCTTCAAATACTTGTCATTTTGTCTATGAACTGTATTAACTAACTCATTATTTAAATTAGGAAAATATCCTTTTCAAGACTAAGTGGGATTGGCTAATTGAATACATGTTTACATACATACATATCCGATAGAAGAGTATGGACAAGATTGCATGGCCAAGTGTAGGAGAAAATCGATTGCTTGTTTCTAGTTGTATTATATGGGAATTGGAAGAATATTATAATTTTCATGCATGAGTAATTATGACTGTAGGATTTGAATATTATGGTTCAAATATTTCATTTACCGTGCTGAGCTTATGTTCATTGGAATTAATTACTGACTAATTGGATCTGGGGCTAGAAGCATCATTTCACTTTATTAGTTGATGTTGTGAATCATTTCTTTTTCTGTTTGTGTTCTGTTATCAGATTTTGATTTTAATTTCAGAGATGAATATGGATGTTCTGAGTACAATGAAATCTCCCAAGTCTGTCTTGAATTCCCTTCTGTCACCAAATACTGTTGCTGCCACGAAACTATCATGCATAGAACAGAAAGAAAAGGTGTGTAATTGTGTCAAAATCTTATTTCTTTTGAGAAACTGAAAGCTAATATTAAACTTGTAGTAGATGAGCTATGATGACAGCGTGGGATTTGATCTGTATGAAACATATTTCTCACTCGCCGTACTGAGCTTATATTTAGTGGAATAGCATACCTGTACAGAGTTTACTGTGCTCACATAGAAAAACCAGTATTGTCTTTTCGCATGTCACTCATTCTTCCTGTAAACTGTTATATCCGCAGTATTTCAATTTTGAAACATCCATGGTACACTTTGTTGATGGTTTGAATGATTTTCAGTTTAATGTTAATATTGGGTACTAAACTAAGGACATCAGCTACAGTTTCTATTGGCATCGTTAAGCTAATAACATAATAGTTTCATTGTTTTATAAATAAATTGTTTACAAGTAATTGTCACATTGGCTCAGTGAATGCTCAGTAGAAGACATTAACGTGTAGCAATCTTCATAGACGTACACCATGACAGCACACGGGACAATTATTATCTATATTCCAGGTTAAAATCCACATCAAGCCTGTTGAAGTTTCATGTCAGCAGTTACAGAAATGTGGACATGTCTTAAGATTGTGGGAACAAGTCTGGGAGAATGTAATTTCTCTGTCACAATTTCTAAAGAGACTGCATAGCAATTACTATTGTGGTACATGAGCTATGATGACATTGTGGGATTTGATCTATATGAAACAATATCTCACTCGCCGTACTGAGCTTGTTTTCAAAGCAATAACACTAATATAGCTTAGCTGTAGTGACATACAAAATTATTTTTGCTTGACATGTCATTTTCTCCATAAACTATTAACTCACTCATTATTTAAATTCGGGAGATATCCTTTTAAAGAAAACGTGGAAGTGGTTAATTGGATACATTTTTGAAAGTTTATTAATATTATATACTTGATCACCAAGACACTGAAAACACTTTCTCTTGGTATAACTAATCTAAAACAACAAAAAGCGAAGGTGTTAAAACTAATGATGAGAAATTTGTATACATATATTTGTAAATTAGCAAGTTTCACTGAAACAGTTATAAGAGTATTCTTAAATTATATATTTGCATTTTACAACCACAAACTGAGAATGTCTGAGAAGAAGCCATATCAGAATGTAGTAAAATATAATGGATGTATAGCATACACACAAGAGCAGCTTTGATTAATACCAATCTTAAAGTCTGATCACACATCAGAAAGAAGAGTATAGACAAGATTGCATGACCAAGAGTAGGAGAAAGTTGGTTGCTGGTTTCTAGTTGTATTATATGAGAATTGGAAGTTTATAATTTTCCTACATGAGTTACGATGACAACGTGGGATTTGAATCTCATTATACAAATATCTCACTCGCGGTACTGAGCTTATGTTCATTGGAATCAATTACTGACTAATTTCATCTGTGGCTAGAAGCCTGATTTTACATTTGTTTGTTATTGTTTGTTTTTTCATCATCTATATCTTTTGTACTTGCAAATCAGTAGTGACAGAAATGTGGACATGTCTAAGATTGTGGGAACAAGTCTGGGAGAAAGTAATTTCTCTGACACAATTTCTAACGGAACTGCATGACAATTACATTAAACTTACAATTGTGGTACATGAGCTATGATGACAATGTGGGATTTGATCTATATGAAATAATATCTCACTCGCCGTACTGAGCTTGTATTCAATACAATAACACTATTATTGCTTATCTGTAGTATGAAAATAATTATTTTTGCTTCAAATACTTGTCATTTTGTCTATGAACTGTATTAACTAACTCATTATTTAAATTAGGAAAATATCCTTTTCAAGACTAAGTGGGATTGGCTAATTGAATACATGTTTACATACATACATATCCGATAGAAGAGTATGGACAAGATTGCATGGCCAAGTGTAGGAGAAAATCGATTGCTTGTTTCTAGTTGTATTATATGGGAATTGGAAGAATATTATAATTTTCATGCATGAGTAATTATGACTGTAGGATTTGAATATTATGGTTCAAATATTTCATTTACCGTGCTGAGCTTATGTTCATTGGAATTAATTACTGACTAATTGGATCTGGGGCTAGAAGCATCATTTCACTTTATTAGTTGATGTTGTGAATCATTTCTTTTTCTGTTTGTGTTCTGTTATCAGATTTTGATTTTAATTTCAGAGATGAATATGGATGTTCTGAGTACAATGAAATCTCCCAAGTCTGTCTTGAATTCCCTTCTGTCACCAAATACTGTTGCTGCCACGAAACTATCATGCATAGAACAGAAAGAAAAGGTGTGTAATTGTGTCAAAATCTTATTTCTTTTGAGAAACTGAAAGCTAATATTAAACTTGTAGTAGATGAGCTATGATGACAGCGTGGGATTTGATCTGTATGAAACATATTTCTCACTCGCCGTACTGAGCTTATATTTAGTGGAATAGCATACCTGTACAGAGTTTACTGTGCTCACATAGAAAAACCAGTATTGTCTTTTCGCATGTCACTCATTCTTCCTGTAAACTGTTATATCCGCAGTATTTCAATTTTGAAACATCCATGGTACACTTTGTTGATGGTTTGAATGATTTTCAGTTTAATGTTAATATTGGGTACTAAACTAAGGACATCAGCTACAGTTTCTATTGGCATCGTTAAGCTAATAACATAATAGTTTCATTGTTTTATAAATAAATTGTTTACAAGTAATTGTCACATTGGCTCAGTGAATGCTCAGTAGAAGACATTAACGTGTAGCAATCTTCATAGACGTACACCATGACAGCACACGGGACAATTATTATCTATATTCCAGGTTAAAATCCACATCAAGCCTGTTGAAGTTTCATGTCAGCAGTTACAGAAATGTGGACATGTCTTAAGATTGTGGGAACAAGTCTGGGAGAATGTAATTTCTCTGTCACAATTTCTAAAGAGACTGCATAGCAATTACTATTGTGGTACATGAGCTATGATGACATTGTGGGATTTGATCTATATGAAACAATATCTCACTCGCCGTACTGAGCTTGTTTTCAAAGCAATAACACTAATATAGCTTAGCTGTAGTGACATACAAAATTATTTTTGCTTGACATGTCATTTTCTCCATAAACTATTAACTCACTCATTATTTAAATTCGGGAGATATCCTTTTAAAGAAAACGTGGAAGTGGTTAATTGGATACATTTTTGAAAGTTTATTAATATTATATACTTGATCACCAAGACACTGAAAACACTTTCTCTTGGTATAACTAATCTAAAACAACAAAAAGCGAAGGTGTTAAAACTAATGATGAGAAATTTGTATACATATATTTGTAAATTAGCAAGTTTCACTGAAACAGTTATAAGAGTATTCTTAAATTATATATTTGCATTTTACAACCACAAACTGAGAATGTCTGAGAAGAAGCCATATCAGAATGTAGTAAAATATAATGGATGTATAGCATACACACAAGAGCAGCTTTGATTAATACCAATCTTAAAGTCTGATCACACATCAGAAAGAAGAGTATAGACAAGATTGCATGACCAAGAGTAGGAGAAAGTTGGTTGCTGGTTTCTAGTTGTATTATATGAGAATTGGAAGTTTATAATTTTCCTACATGAGTTACGATGACAACGTGGGATTTGAATCTCATTATACAAATATCTCACTCGCGGTACTGAGCTTATGTTCATTGGAATCAATTACTGACTAATTTCATCTGTGGCTAGAAGCCTGATTTTACATTTGTTTGTTATTGTTTGTTTTTTCATCATCTATATCTTTTGTACTTGCAAATCAGTAGTGACAGAAATGTGGACATGTCTAAGATTGTGGGAACAAGTCTGGGAGAAAGTAATTTCTCTGACACAATTTCTAACGAAACTGCATGACAATTACATTAAACTTACAATTGTGGTACATGAGCTATGATGACAATGTGGGATTTGATCTATATGAAATAATATCTCACTCGCCGTACTGAGCTTGTATTCAATACAATAACACTATTATTGCTTATCTGTAGTATCATGAAAATAATTATTTTTGCTTCATATACTTGTCATTTTGTCTATGAACTGTATTAACTAACTCATTATTTAAATTAGGAAAATATCCTTTTCAAGACTAAGTGGGAGTGGCTAATTGAATACATGTTTACATACATACATATCCGATAGAAGAGTATGGACAAGATTGCATGGCCAAGTGTTGGAGAAAATCGATTGCTTGTTTCTAGTTGTATTATATGGAAATTGGAAGATTATAATAATTTTCATGCATGAGTAATTATGACTGTAGGATTTGAATATTATGGTTCAAATATTTCATTTACCGTGCATAGCTTATGTTCATTGGAATTAATTACTGACTAATTGGATCTGGGGCTAGAAGCATCATTTCACTTTATTAGTTGATGTTGTGAATCATTTCTTTTTCTGTTTGTGTTCTGTTATCAGACTTTGATTTTAATTTCAGAGATGAATATGGATGTTCTGAGCACAATGAAATCTCCCAAGTCTGTCTTGAATTCCCTTCTGTCACCAAATACTGTTGCTGCCACGAAACTATCATGCATAGAACAGAAAGAAAAGGTGTGTAATTGTGTCAAAATCTTATTTCTTTTGAGAAACTGAAAGCTAATATTAAACTTGTAGTAGATGAGCTATGATGACAGCGTGGGATTTGATCTGTATGAAACATATTTCTCACTCGCCGTACTGAGCTTATATTTAGTGGAATAACATACCTGTACAGAGTTTACTGTGCTCACATAGAAAAACCAGTATTGTCTTTTCACATGTCACTCATTCTTCCTGTAAACTATTATATCCGCAGTATTTCAATTTTGAAACATCCGTGGTACACTTTGATGATGGTTTGAATGATTTTCAGTTTAATGTTAATATTGGGTACTAAACTAAGGACATCAGCTACAGTTTCTATTGGCATCGTTAAGCTAATAACATAATAGTTTCATTGTTTTATAAATAAATTGTTTACAAGTAATTGTCACATTGGCTCAGTGAATGCTCAGTAGAAGACATTAACGTGTAGCAATCTTCATAGACGTACACCATGACAGCACACGGGACAATTATTATCTATATTCCAGGTTAAAATCCACATCAAGCCTGTTGAAGTTTCATGTCAGCAGTTACAGAAATGTGGACATGTCTTAAGATTGTGGGAACAAGTCTGGGAGAATGTAATTTCTCTGTCACAATTTCTAAAGAGACTGCATAGCAATTACTATTGTGGTACATGAGCTATGATGACATTGTGGGATTTGATCTATATGAAACAATATCTCACTCGCCGTACTGAGCTTGTTTTCAAAGCAATAACACTAATATAGCTTAGCTGTAGTGACATACAAAATTATTTTTGCTTGACATGTCATTTTCTCCATAAACTATTAACTCACTCATTATTTAAATTCGGGAGATATCCTTTTAAAGAAAACGTGGAAGTGGTTAATTGGATACATTTTTGAAAGTTTATTAATATTATATACTTGATCACCAAGACACTGAAAACACTTTCTCTTGGTATAACTAATCTAAAACAACAAAAAGCGAAGGTGTTAAAACTAATGATGAGAAATTTGTATACATATATTTGTAAATTAGCAAGTTTCACTGAAACAGTTATAAGAGTATTCTTAAATTATATATTTGCATTTTACAACCACAAACTGAGAATGTCTGAGAAGAAGCCATATCAGAATGTAGTAAAATATAATGGATGTATAGCATACACACAAGAGCAGCTTTGATTAATACCAATCTTAAAGTCTGATCACACATCAGAAAGAAGAGTATAGACAAGATTGCATGACCAAGAGTAGGAGAAAGTTGGTTGCTGGTTTCTAGTTGTATTATATGAGAATTGGAAGTTTATAATTTTCCTACATGAGTTACGATGACAACGTGGGATTTGAATCTCATTATACAAATATCTCACTCGCGGTACTGAGCTTATGTTCATTGGAATCAATTACTGACTAATTTCATCTGTGGCTAGAAGCCTGATTTTACATTTGTTTGTTATTGTTTGTTTTTTCATCATCTATATCTTTTGTACTTGCAAATCAGTAGTGACAGAAATGTGGACATGTCTAAGATTGTGGGAACAAGTCTGGGAGAAAGTAATTTCTCTGACACAATTTCTAACGGAACTGCATGACAATTACATTAAACTTACAATTGTGGTACATGAGCTATGATGACAATGTGGGATTTGATCTATATGAAATAATATCTCACTCGCCGTACTGAGCTTGTATTCAATACAATAACACTATTATTGCTTATCTGTAGTATGAAAATAATTATTTTTGCTTCAAATACTTGTCATTTTGTCTATGAACTGTATTAACTAACTCATTATTTAAATTAGGAAAATATCCTTTTCAAGACTAAGTGGGATTGGCTAATTGAATACATGTTTACATACATACATATCCGATAGAAGAGTATGGACAAGATTGCATGGCCAAGTGTAGGAGAAAATCGATTGCTTGTTTCTAGTTGTATTATATGGGAATTGGAAGAATATTATAATTTTCATGCATGAGTAATTATGACTGTAGGATTTGAATATTATGGTTCAAATATTTCATTTACCGTGCTGAGCTTATGTTCATTGGAATTAATTACTGACTAATTGGATCTGGGGCTAGAAGCATCATTTCACTTTATTAGTTGATGTTGTGAATCATTTCTTTTTCTGTTTGTGTTCTGTTATCAGATTTTGATTTTAATTTCAGAGATGAATATGGATGTTCTGAGTACAATGAAATCTCCCAAGTCTGTCTTGAATTCCCTTCTGTCACCAAATACTGTTGCTGCCACGAAACTATCATGCATAGAACAGAAAGAAAAGGTGTGTAATTGTGTCAAAATCTTATTTCTTTTGAGAAACTGAAAGCTAATATTAAACTTGTAGTAGATGAGCTATGATGACAGCGTGGGATTTGATCTGTATGAAACATATTTCTCACTCGCCGTACTGAGCTTATATTTAGTGGAATAGCATACCTGTACAGAGTTTACTGTGCTCACATAGAAAAACCAGTATTGTCTTTTCGCATGTCACTCATTCTTCCTGTAAACTGTTATATCCGCAGTATTTCAATTTTGAAACATCCATGGTACACTTTGTTGATGGTTTGAATGATTTTCAGTTTAATGTTAATATTGGGTACTAAACTAAGGACATCAGCTACAGTTTCTATTGGCATCGTTAAGCTAATAACATAATAGTTTCATTGTTTTATAAATAAATTGTTTACAAGTAATTGTCACATTGGCTCAGTGAATGCTCAGTAGAAGACATTAACGTGTAGCAATCTTCATAGACGTACACCATGACAGCACACGGGACAATTATTATCTATATTCCAGGTTAAAATCCACATCAAGCCTGTTGAAGTTTCATGTCAGCAGTTACAGAAATGTGGACATGTCTTAAGATTGTGGGAACAAGTCTGGGAGAATGTAATTTCTCTGTCACAATTTCTAAAGAGACTGCATAGCAATTACTATTGTGGTACATGAGCTATGATGACATTGTGGGATTTGATCTATATGAAACAATATCTCACTCGCCGTACTGAGCTTGTTTTCAAAGCAATAACACTAATATAGCTTAGCTGTAGTGACATACAAAATTATTTTTGCTTGACATGTCATTTTCTCCATAAACTATTAACTCACTCATTATTTAAATTCGGGAGATATCCTTTTAAAGAAAACGTGGAAGTGGTTAATTGGATACATTTTTGAAAGTTTATTAATATTATATACTTGATCACCAAGACACTGAAAACACTTTCTCTTGGTATAACTAATCTAAAACAACAAAAAGCGAAGGTGTTAAAACTAATGATGAGAAATTTGTATACATATATTTGTAAATTAGCAAGTTTCACTGAAACAGTTATAAGAGTATTCTTAAATTATATATTTGCATTTTACAACCACAAACTGAGAATGTCTGAGAAGAAGCCATATCAGAATGTAGTAAAATATAATGGATGTATAGCATACACACAAGAGCAGCTTTGATTAATACCAATCTTAAAGTCTGATCACACATCAGAAAGAAGAGTATAGACAAGATTGCATGACCAAGAGTAGGAGAAAGTTGGTTGCTGGTTTCTAGTTGTATTATATGAGAATTGGAAGTTTATAATTTTCCTACATGAGTTACGATGACAACGTGGGATTTGAATCTCATTATACAAATATCTCACTCGCGGTACTGAGCTTATGTTCATTGGAATCAATTACTGACTAATTTCATCTGTGGCTAGAAGCCTGATTTTACATTTGTTTGTTATTGTTTGTTTTTTCATCATCTATATCTTTTGTACTTGCAAATCAGTAGTGACAGAAATGTGGACATGTCTAAGATTGTGGGAACAAGTCTGGGAGAAAGTAATTTCTCTGACACAATTTCTAACGGAACTGCATGACAATTACATTAAACTTACAATTGTGGTACATGAGCTATGATGACAATGTGGGATTTGATCTATATGAAATAATATCTCACTCGCCGTACTGAGCTTGTATTCAATACAATAACACTATTATTGCTTATCTGTAGTATGAAAATAATTATTTTTGCTTCAAATACTTGTCATTTTGTCTATGAACTGTATTAACTAACTCATTATTTAAATTAGGAAAATATCCTTTTCAAGACTAAGTGGGATTGGCTAATTGAATACATGTTTACATACATACATATCCGATAGAAGAGTATGGACAAGATTGCATGGCCAAGTGTAGGAGAAAATCGATTGCTTGTTTCTAGTTGTATTATATGGGAATTGGAAGAATATTATAATTTTCATGCATGAGTAATTATGACTGTAGGATTTGAATATTATGGTTCAAATATTTCATTTACCGTGCTGAGCTTATGTTCATTGGAATTAATTACTGACTAATTGGATCTGGGGCTAGAAGCATCATTTCACTTTATTAGTTGATGTTGTGAATCATTTCTTTTTCTGTTTGTGTTCTGTTATCAGATTTTGATTTTAATTTCAGAGATGAATATGGATGTTCTGAGTACAATGAAATCTCCCAAGTCTGTCTTGAATTCCCTTCTGTCACCAAATACTGTTGCTGCCACGAAACTATCATGCATAGAACAGAAAGAAAAGGTGTGTAATTGTGTCAAAATCTTATTTCTTTTGAGAAACTGAAAGCTAATATTAAACTTGTAGTAGATGAGCTATGATGACAGCGTGGGATTTGATCTGTATGAAACATATTTCTCACTCGCCGTACTGAGCTTATATTTAGTGGAATAGCATACCTGTACAGAGTTTACTGTGCTCACATAGAAAAACCAGTATTGTCTTTTCGCATGTCACTCATTCTTCCTGTAAACTGTTATATCCGCAGTATTTCAATTTTGAAACATCCATGGTACACTTTGTTGATGGTTTGAATGATTTTCAGTTTAATGTTAATATTGGGTACTAAACTAAGGACATCAGCTACAGTTTCTATTGGCATCGTTAAGCTAATAACATAATAGTTTCATTGTTTTATAAATAAATTGTTTACAAGTAATTGTCACATTGGCTCAGTGAATGCTCAGTAGAAGACATTAACGTGTAGCAATCTTCATAGACGTACACCATGACAGCACACGGGACAATTATTATCTATATTCCAGGTTAAAATCCACATCAAGCCTGTTGAAGTTTCATGTCAGCAGTTACAGAAATGTGGACATGTCTTAAGATTGTGGGAACAAGTCTGGGAGAATGTAATTTCTCTGTCACAATTTCTAAAGAGACTGCATAGCAATTACTATTGTGGTACATGAGCTATGATGACATTGTGGGATTTGATCTATATGAAACAATATCTCACTCGCCGTACTGAGCTTGTTTTCAAAGCAATAACACTAATATAGCTTAGCTGTAGTGACATACAAAATTATTTTTGCTTGACATGTCATTTTCTCCATAAACTATTAACTCACTCATTATTTAAATTCGGGAGATATCCTTTTAAAGAAAACGTGGAAGTGGTTAATTGGATACATTTTTGAAAGTTTATTAATATTATATACTTGATCACCAAGACACTGAAAACACTTTCTCTTGGTATAACTAATCTAAAACAACAAAAAGCGAAGGTGTTAAAACTAATGATGAGAAATTTGTATACATATATTTGTAAATTAGCAAGTTTCACTGAAACAGTTATAAGAGTATTCTTAAATTATATATTTGCATTTTACAACCACAAACTGAGAATGTCTGAGAAGAAGCCATATCAGAATGTAGTAAAATATAATGGATGTATAGCATACACACAAGAGCAGCTTTGATTAATACCAATCTTAAAGTCTGATCACACATCAGAAAGAAGAGTATAGACAAGATTGCATGACCAAGAGTAGGAGAAAGTTGGTTGCTGGTTTCTAGTTGTATTATATGAGAATTGGAAGTTTATAATTTTCCTACATGAGTTACGATGACAACGTGGGATTTGAATCTCATTATACAAATATCTCACTCGCGGTACTGAGCTTATGTTCATTGGAATCAATTACTGACTAATTTCATCTGTGGCTAGAAGCCTGATTTTACATTTGTTTGTTATTGTTTGTTTTTTCATCATCTATATCTTTTGTACTTGCAAATCAGTAGTGACAGAAATGTGGACATGTCTAAGATTGTGGGAACAAGTCTGGGAGAAAGTAATTTCTCTGACACAATTTCTAACGAAACTGCATGACAATTACATTAAACTTACAATTGTGGTACATGAGCTATGATGACAATGTGGGATTTGATCTATATGAAATAATATCTCACTCGCCGTACTGAGCTTGTATTCAATACAATAACACTATTATTGCTTATCTGTAGTATCATGAAAATAATTATTTTTGCTTCATATACTTGTCATTTTGTCTATGAACTGTATTAACTAACTCATTATTTAAATTAGGAAAATATCCTTTTCAAGACTAAGTGGGAGTGGCTAATTGAATACATGTTTACATACATACATATCCGATAGAAGAGTATGGACAAGATTGCATGGCCAAGTGTTGGAGAAAATCGATTGCTTGTTTCTAGTTGTATTATATGGAAATTGGAAGATTATAATAATTTTCATGCATGAGTAATTATGACTGTAGGATTTGAATATTATGGTTCAAATATTTCATTTACCGTGCATTGCTTATGTTCATTGGAATTAATTACTGACTAATTGGATCTGGGGCTAGAAGCATCATTTCACTTTATTTGTTGATGTTGTGAATCATTTCTTTTTCTGTTTGTGTTCTGTTATCAGACTTTGATTTTAATTTCAGAGATGAATATGGATGTTCTGAGCACAATGAAATCTCCCAAGTCTGTCTTGAATTCCCTTCTGTCACCAAATACTGTTGCTGCCACGAAACTATCATGCATAGAACAGAAAGAAAAGGTGTGTAATTGTGTCAAAATCTTATTTCTTTTGAGAAACTGAAAGCTAATATTAAGCTTGTAATAGATGAGCTATGATGACAGCGTGGGATTTGATCTGTATGAAACATATTTCTCACTCGCCGTACTGAGCTTATATTTAGTGGAATAGCATACCTGTACAGAGTTTACTGTCGCTCACATAGAAAAACCAGTATTGTCTTTTCACATGTCACTCATTCTTCCTGTAAACTGTTATATCTGCAGTATTTCAATTTTGAAACATCCATGGTACAGTTTGTTGATGGTTTGAATGATTTTTAGTTTAATGTTAATATTGGGTACTAAACTAAGGACATCAGCTACAATTTCTATTGGCATCGTTAAGTTAATAACATAATAGTTTCATTGTTTTATAAGTAAATTGTTTACAAGTAATTGTCACATTGTTTCAGTGAATGCTCAGTAGAAGACATTAACGTGTAGCAATCTTCGTAGACGTACACCATGACAGCACACGGGACAATTATTATCTATATTCCAGGTTAAAATCCACATCAAGCCTGTTGAAGTTTCATGTCAGCATTTACAGAAATGTGGACATGTCTAAGATTGTGGGAACAAGTCTGGGAGAATGTAATTTCTCTGTCACAATTTCTAAAGAGACTGCATAGCAATTACTATTGTGGTACATGAGCTATGATGACATTGTGGGATTTGATCTATATGAAACAATATCTCACTCGCCGTACTGAGCTTGTTTTCAAAGCAATAACACTAATATAGCTTAGCTGTAGTGACATACAAAATTATTTTTGCTTGACATGTCATTTTCTCCATAAACTATTAACTCACTCATTATTTAAATTCGGGAGATATCCTTTTAAAGAAAACGTGGAAGTGGTTAATTGGATACATTTTTGAAAGTTTATTAATATTATATACTTGATCACCAAGACACTGAAAACACTTTCTCTTGGTATAACTAATCTAAAACAACAAAAAGCGAAGGTGTTAAAACTAATGATGAGAAATTTGTATACATATATTTGTAAATTAGCAAGTTTCACTGAAACAGTTATAAGAGTATTCTTAAATTATATATTTGCATTTTACAACCACAAACTGAGAATGTCTGAGAAGAAGCCATATCAGAATGTAGTAAAATATAATGGATGTATAGCATACACACAAGAGCAGCTTTGATTAATACCAATCTTAAAGTCTGATCACACATCAGAAAGAAGAGTATAGACAAGATTGCATGACCAAGAGTAGGAGAAAGTTGGTTGCTGGTTTCTAGTTGTATTATATGAGAATTGGAAGTTTATAATTTTCCTACATGAGTTACGATGACAACGTGGGATTTGAATCTCATTATACAAATATCTCACTCGCGGTACTGAGCTTATGTTCATTGGAATCAATTACTGACTAATTTCATCTGTGGCTAGAAGCCTGATTTTACATTTGTTTGTTATTGTTTGTTTTTTCATCATCTATATCTTTTGTACTTGCAAATCAGTAGTGACAGAAATGTGGACATGTCTAAGATTGTGGGAACAAGTCTGGGAGAAAGTAATTTCTCTGACACAATTTCTAACGAAACTGCATGACAATTACATTAAACTTACAATTGTGGTACATGAGCTATGATGACAATGTGGGATTTGATCTATATGAAATAATATCTCACTCGCCGTACTGAGCTTGTATTCAATACAATAACACTATTATTGCTTATCTGTAGTATCATGAAAATAATTATTTTTGCTTCATATACTTGTCATTTTGTCTATGAACTGTATTAACTAACTCATTATTTAAATTAGGAAAATATCCTTTTCAAGACTAAGTGGGAGTGGCTAATTGAATACATGTTTACATACATACATATCCGATAGAAGAGTATGGACAAGATTGCATGGCCAAGTGTTGGAGAAAATCGATTGCTTGTTTCTAGTTGTATTATATGGAAATTGGAAGATTATAATAATTTTCATGCATGAGTAATTATGACTGTAGGATTTGAATATTATGGTTCAAATATTTCATTTACCGTGCATAGCTTATGTTCATTGGAATTAATTACTGACTAATTGGATCTGGGGCTAGAAGCATCATTTCACTTTATTAGTTGATGTTGTGAATCATTTCTTTTTCTGTTTGTGTTCTGTTATCAGACTTTGATTTTAATTTCAGAGATGAATATGGATGTTCTGAGCACAATGAAATCTCCCAAGTCTGTCTTGAATTCCCTTCTGTCACCAAATACTGTTGCTGCCACGAAACTATCATGCATAGAACAGAAAGAAAAGGTGTGTAATTGTGTCAAAATCTTATTTCTTTTGAGAAACTGAAAGCTAATATTAAACTTGTAGTAGATGAGCTATGATGACAGCGTGGGATTTGATCTGTATGAAACATATTTCTCACTCGCCGTACTGAGCTTATATTTAGTGGAATAACATACCTGTACAGAGTTTACTGTGCTCACATAGAAAAACCAGTATTGTCTTTTCACATGTCACTCATTCTTCCTGTAAACTATTATATCCGCAGTATTTCAATTTTGAAACATCCGTGGTACACTTTGATGATGGTTTGAATGATTTTCAGTTTAATGTTAATATTGGGTACTAAACTAAGGACATCAGCTACAGTTTCTATTGGCATCGTTAAGCTAATAACATAATAGTTTCATTGTTTTATAAATAAATTGTTTACAAGTAATTGTCACATTGGCTCAGTGAATGCTCAGTAGAAGACATTAACGTGTAGCAATCTTCATAGACGTACACCATGACAGCACACGGGACAATTATTATCTATATTCCAGGTTAAAATCCACATCAAGCCTGTTGAAGTTTCATGTCAGCAGTTACAGAAATGTGGACATGTCTTAAGATTGTGGGAACAAGTCTGGGAGAATGTAATTTCTCTGTCACAATTTCTAAAGAGACTGCATAGCAATTACTATTGTGGTACATGAGCTATGATGACATTGTGGGATTTGATCTATATGAAACAATATCTCACTCGCCGTACTGAGCTTGTTTTCAAAGCAATAACACTAATATAGCTTAGCTGTAGTGACATACAAAATTATTTTTGCTTGACATGTCATTTTCTCCATAAACTATTAACTCACTCATTATTTAAATTCGGGAGATATCCTTTTAAAGAAAACGTGGAAGTGGTTAATTGGATACATTTTTGAAAGTTTATTAATATTATATACTTGATCACCAAGACACTGAAAACACTTTCTCTTGGTATAACTAATCTAAAACAACAAAAAGCGAAGGTGTTAAAACTAATGATGAGAAATTTGTATACATATATTTGTAAATTAGCAAGTTTCACTGAAACAGTTATAAGAGTATTCTTAAATTATATATTTGCATTTTACAACCACAAACTGAGAATGTCTGAGAAGAAGCCATATCAGAATGTAGTAAAATATAATGGATGTATAGCATACACACAAGAGCAGCTTTGATTAATACCAATCTTAAAGTCTGATCACACATCAGAAAGAAGAGTATAGACAAGATTGCATGACCAAGAGTAGGAGAAAGTTGGTTGCTGGTTTCTAGTTGTATTATATGAGAATTGGAAGTTTATAATTTTCCTACATGAGTTACGATGACAACGTGGGATTTGAATCTCATTATACAAATATCTCACTCGCGGTACTGAGCTTATGTTCATTGGAATCAATTACTGACTAAT
Organism: Cepaea hortensis; assembly: GCA_963921405.1. Lineage (NCBI taxonomy): Eukaryota > Metazoa > Mollusca > Gastropoda > Stylommatophora > Helicidae > Cepaea > Cepaea hortensis. Next base: position 45,748,117 of record OY992881.1, read on the forward strand.
TTCATCTGTGGCTAGAAGCCTGATTTTACATTTGTTTGTTATTGTTTGTTTTTTCATCATCTATATCTTTTGTACTTGCAAATCAGTAGTGACAGAAATGTGGACATGTCTAAGATTGTGGGAACAAGTCTGGGAGAAAGTAATTTCTCTGACACAATTTCTAACGGAACTGCATGACAATTACATTAAACTTACAATTGTGGTACATGAGCTATGATGACAATGTGGGATTTGATCTATATGAAATAATATCTCACTCGCCGTACTGAGCTTGTATTCAATACAATAACACTATTATTGCTTATCTGTAGTATGAAAATAATTATTTTTGCTTCAAATACTTGTCATTTTGTCTATGAACTGTATTAACTAACTCATTATTTAAATTAGGAAAATATCCTTTTCAAGACTAAGTGGGATTGGCTAATTGAATACATGTTTACATACATACATATCCGATAGAAGAGTATGGACAAGATTGCATGGCCAAGTGTAGGAGAAAATCGATTGCTTGTTTCTAGTTGTATTATATGGGAATTGGAAGAATATTATAATTTTCATGCATGAGTAATTATGACTGTAGGATTTGAATATTATGGTTCAAATATTTCATTTACCGTGCTGAGCTTATGTTCATTGGAATTAATTACTGACTAATTGGATCTGGGGCTAGAAGCATCATTTCACTTTATTAGTTGATGTTGTGAATCATTTCTTTTTCTGTTTGTGTTCTGTTATCAGATTTTGATTTTAATTTCAGAGATGAATATGGATGTTCTGAGTACAATGAAATCTCCCAAGTCTGTCTTGAATTCCCTTCTGTCACCAAATACTGTTGCTGCCACGAAACTATCATGCATAGAACAGAAAGAAAAGGTGTGTAATTGTGTCAAAATCTTATTTCTTTTGAGAAACTGAAAGCTAATATTAAACTTGTAGTAGATGAGCTATGATGACAGCGTGGGATTTGATCTGTATGAAACATATTTCTCACTCGCCGTACTGAGCTTATATTTAGTGGAATAGCATACCTGTACAGAGTTTACTGTGCTCACATAGAAAAACCAGTATTGTCTTTTCGCATGTCACTCATTCTTCCTGTAAACTGTTATATCCGCAGTATTTCAATTTTGAAACATCCATGGTACACTTTGTTGATGGTTTGAATGATTTTCAGTTTAATGTTAATATTGGGTACTAAACTAAGGACATCAGCTACAGTTTCTATTGGCATCGTTAAGCTAATAACATAATAGTTTCATTGTTTTATAAATAAATTGTTTACAAGTAATTGTCACATTGGCTCAGTGAATGCTCAGTAGAAGACATTAACGTGTAGCAATCTTCATAGACGTACACCATGACAGCACACGGGACAATTATTATCTATATTCCAGGTTAAAATCCACATCAAGCCTGTTGAAGTTTCATGTCAGCAGTTACAGAAATGTGGACATGTCTTAAGATTGTGGGAACAAGTCTGGGAGAATGTAATTTCTCTGTCACAATTTCTAAAGAGACTGCATAGCAATTACTATTGTGGTACATGAGCTATGATGACATTGTGGGATTTGATCTATATGAAACAATATCTCACTCGCCGTACTGAGCTTGTTTTCAAAGCAATAACACTAATATAGCTTAGCTGTAGTGACATACAAAATTATTTTTGCTTGACATGTCATTTTCTCCATAAACTATTAACTCACTCATTATTTAAATTCGGGAGATATCCTTTTAAAGAAAACGTGGAAGTGGTTAATTGGATACATTTTTGAAAGTTTATTAATATTATATACTTGATCACCAAGACACTGAAAACACTTTCTCTTGGTATAACTAATCTAAAACAACAAAAAGCGAAGGTGTTAAAACTAATGATGAGAAATTTGTATACATATATTTGTAAATTAGCAAGTTTCACTGAAACAGTTATAAGAGTATTCTTAAATTATATATTTGCATTTTACAACCACAAACTGAGAATGTCTGAGAAGAAGCCATATCAGAATGTAGTAAAATATAATGGATGTATAGCATACACACAAGAGCAGCTTTGATTAATACCAATCTTAAAGTCTGATCACACATCAGAAAGAAGAGTATAGACAAGATTGCATGACCAAGAGTAGGAGAAAGTTGGTTGCTGGTTTCTAGTTGTATTATATGAGAATTGGAAGTTTATAATTTTCCTACATGAGTTACGATGACAACGTGGGATTTGAATCTCATTATACAAATATCTCACTCGCGGTACTGAGCTTATGTTCATTGGAATCAATTACTGACTAATTTCATCTGTGGCTAGAAGCCTGATTTTACATTTGTTTGTTATTGTTTGTTTTTTCATCATCTATATCTTTTGTACTTGCAAATCAGTAGTGACAGAAATGTGGACATGTCTAAGATTGTGGGAACAAGTCTGGGAGAAAGTAATTTCTCTGACACAATTTCTAACGGAACTGCATGACAATTACATTAAACTTACAATTGTGGTACATGAGCTATGATGACAATGTGGGATTTGATCTATATGAAATAATATCTCACTCGCCGTACTGAGCTTGTATTCAATACAATAACACTATTATTGCTTATCTGTAGTATGAAAATAATTATTTTTGCTTCAAATACTTGTCATTTTGTCTATGAACTGTATTAACTAACTCATTATTTAAATTAGGAAAATATCCTTTTCAAGACTAAGTGGGATTGGCTAATTGAATACATGTTTACATACATACATATCCGATAGAAGAGTATGGACAAGATTGCATGGCCAAGTGTAGGAGAAAATCGATTGCTTGTTTCTAGTTGTATTATATGGGAATTGGAAGAATATTATAATTTTCATGCATGAGTAATTATGACTGTAGGATTTGAATATTATGGTTCAAATATTTCATTTACCGTGCTGAGCTTATGTTCATTGGAATTAATTACTGACTAATTGGATCTGGGGCTAGAAGCATCATTTCACTTTATTAGTTGATGTTGTGAATCATTTCTTTTTCTGTTTGTGTTCTGTTATCAGATTTTGATTTTAATTTCAGAGATGAATATGGATGTTCTGAGTACAATGAAATCTCCCAAGTCTGTCTTGAATTCCCTTCTGTCACCAAATACTGTTGCTGCCACGAAACTATCATGCATAGAACAGAAAGAAAAGGTGTGTAATTGTGTCAAAATCTTATTTCTTTTGAGAAACTGAAAGCTAATATTAAACTTGTAGTAGATGAGCTATGATGACAGCGTGGGATTTGATCTGTATGAAACATATTTCTCACTCGCCGTACTGAGCTTATATTTAGTGGAATAGCATACCTGTACAGAGTTTACTGTGCTCACATAGAAAAACCAGTATTGTCTTTTCGCATGTCACTCATTCTTCCTGTAAACTGTTATATCCGCAGTATTTCAATTTTGAAACATCCATGGTACACTTTGTTGATGGTTTGAATGATTTTCAGTTTAATGTTAATATTGGGTACTAAACTAAGGACATCAGCTACAGTTTCTATTGGCATCGTTAAGCTAATAACATAATAGTTTCATTGTTTTATAAATAAATTGTTTACAAGTAATTGTCACATTGGCTCAGTGAATGCTCAGTAGAAGACATTAACGTGTAGCAATCTTCATAGACGTACACCATGACAGCACACGGGACAATTATTATCTATATTCCAGGTTAAAATCCACATCAAGCCTGTTGAAGTTTCATGTCAGCAGTTACAGAAATGTGGACATGTCTTAAGATTGTGGGAACAAGTCTGGGAGAATGTAATTTCTCTGTCACAATTTCTAAAGAGACTGCATAGCAATTACTATTGTGGTACATGAGCTATGATGACATTGTGGGATTTGATCTATATGAAACAATATCTCACTCGCCGTACTGAGCTTGTTTTCAAAGCAATAACACTAATATAGCTTAGCTGTAGTGACATACAAAATTATTTTTGCTTGACATGTCATTTTCTCCATAAACTATTAACTCACTCATTATTTAAATTCGGGAGATATCCTTTTAAAGAAAACGTGGAAGTGGTTAATTGGATACATTTTTGAAAGTTTATTAATATTATATACTTGATCACCAAGACACTGAAAACACTTTCTCTTGGTATAACTAATCTAAAACAACAAAAAGCGAAGGTGTTAAAACTAATGATGAGAAATTTGTATACATATATTTGTAAATTAGCAAGTTTCACTGAAACAGTTATAAGAGTATTCTTAAATTATATATTTGCATTTTACAACCACAAACTGAGAATGTCTGAGAAGAAGCCATATCAGAATGTAGTAAAATATAATGGATGTATAGCATACACACAAGAGCAGCTTTGATTAATACCAATCTTAAAGTCTGATCACACATCAGAAAGAAGAGTATAGACAAGATTGCATGACCAAGAGTAGGAGAAAGTTGGTTGCTGGTTTCTAGTTGTATTATATGAGAATTGGAAGTTTATAATTTTCCTACATGAGTTACGATGACAACGTGGGATTTGAATCTCATTATACAAATATCTCACTCGCGGTACTGAGCTTATGTTCATTGGAATCAATTACTGACTAATTTCATCTGTGGCTAGAAGCCTGATTTTACATTTGTTTGTTATTGTTTGTTTTTTCATCATCTATATCTTTTGTACTTGCAAATCAGTAGTGACAGAAATGTGGACATGTCTAAGATTGTGGGAACAAGTCTGGGAGAAAGTAATTTCTCTGACACAATTTCTAACGAAACTGCATGACAATTACATTAAACTTACAATTGTGGTACATGAGCTATGATGACAATGTGGGATTTGATCTATATGAAATAATATCTCACTCGCCGTACTGAGCTTGTATTCAATACAATAACACTATTATTGCTTATCTGTAGTATCATGAAAATAATTATTTTTGCTTCATATACTTGTCATTTTGTCTATGAACTGTATTAACTAACTCATTATTTAAATTAGGAAAATATCCTTTTCAAGACTAAGTGGGAGTGGCTAATTGAATACATGTTTACATACATACATATCCGATAGAAGAGTATGGACAAGATTGCATGGCCAAGTGTTGGAGAAAATCGATTGCTTGTTTCTAGTTGTATTATATGGAAATTGGAAGATTATAATAATTTTCATGCATGAGTAATTATGACTGTAGGATTTGAATATTATGGTTCAAATATTTCATTTACCGTGCATTGCTTATGTTCATTGGAATTAATTACTGACTAATTGGATCTGGGGCTAGAAGCATCATTTCACTTTATTTGTTGATGTTGTGAATCATTTCTTTTTCTGTTTGTGTTCTGTTATCAGACTTTGATTTTAATTTCAGAGATGAATATGGATGTTCTGAGCACAATGAAATCTCCCAAGTCTGTCTTGAATTCCCTTCTGTCACCAAATACTGTTGCTGCCACGAAACTATCATGCATAGAACAGAAAGAAAAGGTGTGTAATTGTGTCAAAATCTTATTTCTTTTGAGAAACTGAAAGCTAATATTAAGCTTGTAATAGATGAGCTATGATGACAGCGTGGGATTTGATCTGTATGAAACATATTTCTCACTCGCCGTACTGAGCTTATATTTAGTGGAATAGCATACCTGTACAGAGTTTACTGTCGCTCACATAGAAAAACCAGTATTGTCTTTTCACATGTCACTCATTCTTCCTGTAAACTGTTATATCTGCAGTATTTCAATTTTGAAACATCCATGGTACAGTTTGTTGATGGTTTGAATGATTTTTAGTTTAATGTTAATATTGGGTACTAAACTAAGGACATCAGCTACAATTTCTATTGGCATCGTTAAGTTAATAACATAATAGTTTCATTGTTTTATAAGTAAATTGTTTACAAGTAATTGTCACATTGTTTCAGTGAATGCTCAGTAGAAGACATTAACGTGTAGCAATCTTCGTAGACGTACACCATGACAGCACACGGGACAATTATTATCTATATTCCAGGTTAAAATCCACATCAAGCCTGTTGAAGTTTCATGTCAGCATTTACAGAAATGTGGACATGTCTAAGATTGTGGGAACAAGTCTGGGAGAATGTAATTTCTCTGTCACAATTTCTAAAGAGACTGCATAGCAATTACTATTGTGGTACATGAGCTATGATGACATTGTGGGATTTGATCTATATGAAACAATATCTCACTCGCCGTACTGAGCTTGTTTTCAAAGCAATAACACTAATATAGCTTAGCTGTAGTGACATACAAAATTATTTTTGCTTGACATGTCATTTTCTCCATAAACTATTAACTCACTCATTATTTAAATTCGGGAGATATCCTTTTAAAGAAAACGTGGAAGTGGTTAATTGGATACATTTTTGAAAGTTTATTAATATTATATACTTGATCACCAAGACACTGAAAACACTTTCTCTTGGTATAACTAATCTAAAACAACAAAAAGCGAAGGTGTTAAAACTAATGATGAGAAATTTGTATACATATATTTGTAAATTAGCAAGTTTCACTGAAACAGTTATAAGAGTATTCTTAAATTATATATTTGCATTTTACAACCACAAACTGAGAATGTCTGAGAAGAAGCCATATCAGAATGTAGTAAAATATAATGGATGTATAGCATACACACAAGAGCAGCTTTGATTAATACCAATCTTAAAGTCTGATCACACATCTGAAAGAAGAGTATAGACAAGATTGCATGACCAAGAGTAGGAGAAAGTTGGTTGCTGGTTTCTAGTTGTATTATATGAGAATTGGAAGTTTATAATTTTCCTACATGAGTTACGATGACAACGTGGGATTTGAATCTCATTATACAAATATCTCACTCGCGGTACTGAGCTTATGTTCATTGGAATCAATTACTGACTAATTTCATCTGTGGCTAGAAGCCTGATTTTACATTTGTTTGTTATTGTTTGTTTTTTCATCATCTATATCTTTTGTACTTGCAAATCAGTAGTGACAGAAATGTGGACATGTCTAAGATTGTGGGAACAAGTCTGGGAGAAAGTAATTTCTCTGACACAATTTCTAACGAAACTGCATGACAATTACATTAAACTTACAATTGTGGTACATGAGCTATGATGACAATGTGGGATTTGATCTATATGAAATAATATCTCACTCGCCGTACTGAGCTTGTATTCAATACAATAACACTATTATTGCTTATCTGTAGTATCATGAAAATAATTATTTTTGCTTCATATACTTGTCATTTTGTCTATGAACTGTATTAACTAACTCATTATTTAAATTAGGAAAATATCCTTTTCAAGACTAAGTGGGAGTGGCTAATTGAATACATGTTTACATACATACATATCCGATAGAAGAGTATGGACAAGATTGCATGGCCAAGTGTTGGAGAAAATCGATTGCTTGTTTCTAGTTGTATTATATGGAAATTGGAAGATTATAATAATTTTCATGCATGAGTAATTATGACTGTAGGATTTGAATATTATGGTTCAAATATTTCATTTACCGTGCATAGCTTATGTTAATTGGAATTAATTACTGACTAATTGGATCTGGGGCTAGAAGCATCATTTCACTTTATTAGTTGATGTTGTGAATCATTTCTTTTTCTGTTTGTGTTCTGTTATCAGACTTTGATTTTAATTTCAGAGATGAATATGGATGTTCTGAGCACAATGAAATCTCCCAAGTCTGTCTTGAATTCCCTTCTGTCACCAAATACTGTTGCTGCCACGAAACTATCATGCATAGAACAGAAAGAAAAGGTGTGTAATTGTGTCAAAATCTTATTTCTTTTGAGAAACTGAAAGCTAATATTAAACTTGTAGTAGATGAGCTATGATGACAGCGTGGGATTTGATCTGTATGAAACATATTTCTCACTCGCCGTACTGAGCTTATATTTAGTGGAATAACATACCTGTACAGAGTTTACTGTGCTCACATAGAAAAACCAGTATTGTCTTTTCACATGTCACTCATTCTTCCTGTAAACTGTTATATCCGCAGTATTTCAATTTTGAAACATCCATGGTACACTTTGATGATGGTTTGAATGATTTTCAGTTTAATGTTAATATTGGGTACTAAACTAAGGACATCAGCTACAGTTTCTATTGGCATCGTTAAGCTAATAACATAATAGTTTCATTGTTTTATAAATAAATTGTTTACAAGTAATTGTCACATTGGCTCAGTGAATGCTCAGTAGAAGACATTAACGTGTAGCAATCTTCATAGACGTACACCATGACAGCACACGGGACAATTATTATCTATATTCCAGGTTAAAATCCACATCAAGCCTGTTGAAGTTTCATGTCAGCAGTTACAGAAATGTGGACATGTCTTAAGATTGTGGGAACAAGTCTGGGAGAATGTAATTTCTCTGTCACAATTTCTAAAGAGACTGCATAGCAATTACTATTGTGGTACATGAGCTATGATGACATTGTGGGATTTGATCTATATGAAACAATATCTCACTCGCCGTACTGAGCTTGTTTTCAAAGCAATAACACTAATATAGCTTAGCTGTAGTGACATACAAAATTATTTTTGCTTGACATGTCATTTTCTCCATAAACTATTAACTCACTCATTATTTAAATTCGGGAGATATCCTTTTAAAGAAAACGTGGAAGTGGTTAATTGGATACATTTTTGAAAGTTTATTAATATTATATACTTGATCACCAAGACACTGAAAACACTTTCTCTTGGTATAACTAATCTAAAACAACAAAAAGCGAAGGTGTTAAAACTAATGATGAGAAATTTGTATACATATATTTGTAAATTAGCAAGTTTCACTGAAACAGTTATAAGAGTATTCTTAAATTATATATTTGCATTTTACAACCACAAACTGAGAATGTCTGAGAAGAAGCCATATCAGAATGTAGTAAAATATAATGGATGTATAGCATACACACAAGAGCAGCTTTGATTAATACCAATCTTAAAGTCTGATCACACATCAGAAAGAAGAGTATAGACAAGATTGCATGACCAAGAGTAGGAGAAAGTTGGTTGCTGGTTTCTAGTTGTATTATATGAGAATTGGAAGTTTATAATTTTCCTACATGAGTTACGATGACAACGTGGGATTTGAATCTCATTATACAAATATCTCACTCGCGGTACTGAGCTTATGTTCATTGGAATCAATTACTGACTAATTTCATCTGTGGCTAGAAGCCTGATTTTACATTTGTTTGTTATTGTTTGTTTTTTCATCATCTATATCTTTTGTACTTGCAAATCAGTAGTGACAGAAATGTGGACATGTCTAAGATTGTGGGAACAAGTCTGGGAGAAAGTAATTTCTCTGACACAATTTCTAACGAAACTGCATGACAATTACATTAAACTTACAATTGTGGTACATGAGCTATGATGACAATGTGGGATTTGATCTATATGAAATAATATCTCACTCGCCGTACTGAGCTTGTATTCAATACAATAACACTATTATTGCTTATCTGTAGTATCATGAAAATAATTATTTTTGCTTCATATACTTGTCATTTTGTCTATGAACTGTATTAACTAACTCATTATTTAAATTAGGAAAATATCCTTTTCAAGACTAAGTGGGAGTGGCTAATTGAATACATGTTTACATACATACATATCCGATAGAAGAGTATGGACAAGATTGCATGGCCAAGTGTTGGAGAAAATCGATTGCTTGTTTCTAGTTGTATTATATGGAAATTGGAAGATTATAATAATTTTCATGCATGAGTAATTATGACTGTAGGATTTGAATATTATGGTTCAAATATTTCATTTACCGTGCATAGCTTATGTTCATTGGAATTAATTACTGACTAATTGGATCTGGGGCTAGAAGCATCATTTCACTTTATTTGTTGATGTTGTGAATCATTTCTTTTTCTGTTTGTGTTCTGTTATCAGACTTTGATTTTAATTTCAGAGATGAATATGGATGTTCTGAGCACAATGAAATCTCCCAAGTCTGTCTTGAATTCCCTTCTGTCACCAAATACTGTTGCTGCCACGAAACTATCATGCATAGAACAGAAAGAAAAGGTGTGTAATTGTGTCAAAATCTTATTTCTTTTGAGAAACTGAAAGCTAATATTAAGCTTGTAATAGATGAGCTATGATGACAGCGTGGGATTTGATCTGTATGAAACATATTTCTCACTCGCCGTACTGAGCTTATATTTAGTGGAATAGCATACCTGTACAGAGTTTACTGTCGCTCACATAGAAAAACCAGTATTGTCTTTTCACATGTCACTCATTCTTCCTGTAAACTGTTATATCTGCAGTATTTCAATTTTGAAACATCCATGGTACAGTTTGTTGATGGTTTGAATGATTTTTAGTTTAATGTTAATATTGGGTACTAAACTAAGGACATCAGCTACAATTTCTATTGGCATCGTTAAGTTAATAACATAATAGTTTCATTGTTTTATAAGTAAATTGTTTACAAGTAATTGTCACATTGTTTCAGTGAATGCTCAGTAGAAGACATTAATGTGTAGCAATCTTCGTAGACGTACACCATGACAGCACACGGGACAATTATTATCTATATTCCAGGTTAAAATCCACATCAAGCCTGTTGAAGTTTCATGTCAGCATTTACAGAAATGTGGACATGTCTAAGATTGTGGGAACAAGTCTGGGAGAATGTAATTTCTCTGTCACAATTTCTAAAGAGACTGCATAGCAATTACTATTGTGGTACATGAGCTATGATGACATTGTGGGATTTGATCTATATGAAACAATATCTCACTCGCCGTACTGAGCTTGTTTTCAAAGCAATAACACTAATATAGCTTAGCTGTAGTGACATACAAAATTATTTTTGCTTGACGTCATTTTCTCCATAAACTATTAACTCACTCATTATTTAAATTCGGGAGATATCCTTTTAAAGAAAACGTGGAAGTGGTTAATTGGATACATTTTTTAAAGTTTATTAATATTATATACTTGATCACCAAGACACTGAAAACACTTTCTCTTGGTATAACTAATCTAAAACAACAAAAAGCGAAGGTGTTAAAACTAATGATGAGAAATTTGTATACATATATTTGTAAATTAGCAAGTTTCACTGAAACAGTTATAAGAGTATTCTTAAATTATATATTTGCATTTTACAACCACAAACTGAGAATGTCTGAGAAGAAGCCATATCAGAATGTAGTAAAATATAATGGATGTATAGCATACACACAAGAGCAGCTTTGATTAATACCAATCTTAAAGTTTGATCACACATCAGAAAGAAGAGTATAGACAAGATTGCATGACCAAGAGTAGGAGAAAGTTGGTTGCTGGTTTCTAGTTGTATTATATGAGAATTGGAAGTTTATAATTTTCCTACATGAGTTACGATGACAACGTGGGATTTGAATCTCATTATACAAATATCTCACTCGCGGTACTGAGCTTATGTTCATTGGAATCAATTACTGACTAATTTCATCTTTGGCTAGAAGCCTGATTTTACATTTGTTTGTTATTGTTTGTTTTTTCATCATCTATATCTTTTGTACTTGCAAATCAGTAGTGACAGAAATGTGGACATGTCTAAGATTGTGGGAACAAGTCTGGGAGAAAGTAATTTCTCTGACACAATTTCTAACGGAACTGCATGACAATTACATTAAACTTACAATTGTGGTACATGAGCTATGATGACAATGTGGGATTTGATCTATATGAAATAATATCTCACTCGCCGTACTGAGCTTGTATTCAATACAATAACACTATTATTGCTTATCTGTAGTATCATGAAAATAATTATTTTTGCTTCATATACTTGTCATTTTGTCTATGAACTGTATTAACTAACTCATTATTTAAATTAGGAAAATATCCTTTTCAAGACTAAGTGGGAGTGGCTAATTGAATACATGTTTACATACATACATATCCGATAGAAGAGTATGGACAAGATTGCATGGCCAAGTGTTGGAGAAAATCGATTGCTTGTTTCTAGTTGTATTATATGGAAATTGGAAGATTATAATAATTTTCATGCATGAGTAATTATGACTGTAGGATTTGAATATTATGGTTCAAATATTTCATTTACCGTGCATAGCTTATGTTCATTGGAATTAATTACTGACTAATTGGATCTGGGGCTAGAAGCATCATTTCACTTTATTAGTTGATGTTGTGAATCATTTCTTTTTCTGTTTGTGTTCTGTTATCAGACTTTGATTTTAATTTCAGAGATGAATATGGATGTTCTGAGCACAATGAAATCTCCCAAGTCTGTCTTGAATTCCCTTCTGTCACCAAATACTGTTGCTGCCACGAAACTATCATGCATAGAACAGAAAGAAAAGGTGTGTAATTGTGTCTAAATCTTATTTCTTTTGAAAAACTGAAAGCTAATATTAAACTTGTAGTAGATGAGCTATGATGACAGCGTGGGATTTGATCTGTATGAAACATATTTCTCACTCGCCGTACTGAGCTTATATTTAGTGGAATAACATACCTGTACAGAGTTTACTGTGCTCACATAGAAAAACCAGTATTGTCTTTTCACATGTCACTCATTCTTCCTGTAAACTGTTATATCCGCAGTATTTCAATTTTGAAACATCCATGGTACACTTTGATGATGGTTTGAATGATTTTCAGTTTAATGTTAATATTGGGTACTAAACTAAGGACATCAGCTACAGTTTCTATTGGCATCGTTAAGCTAATAACATAATAGTTTCATTGTTTTATAAATAAATTGTTTACAAGTAATTGTCACATTGGCTCAGTGAATGCTCAGTAGAAGACATTAACGTGTAGCAATCTTCATAGACGTACACCATGACAGCACACGGGACAATTATTATCTATATTCCAGGTTAAAATCCACATCAAGCCTGTTGAAGTTTCATGTCAGCAGTTACAGAAATGTGGACATGTCTTAAGATTGTGGGAACAAGTCTGGGAGAATGTAATTTCTCTGTCACAATTTCTAAAGAGACTGCATAGCAATTACTATTGTGGTACATGAGCTATGATGACATTGTGGGATTTGATCTATATGAAACAATATCTCACTCGCCGTACTGAGCTTGTTTTCAAAGCAATAACACTAATATAGCTTAGCTGTAGTGACATACAAAATTATTTTTGCTTGACATGTCATTTTCTCCATAAACTATTAACTCACTCATTATTTAAATTCGGGAGATATCCTTTTAAAGAAAACGTGGAAGTGGTTAATTGGATACATTTTTGAAAGTTTATTAATATTATATACTTGATCACCAAGACACTGAAAACACTTTCTCTTGGTATAACTAATCTAAAACAACAAAAAGCGAAGGTGTTAAAACTAATGATGAGAAATTTGTATACATATATTTGTAAATTAGCAAGTTTCACTGAAACAGTTATAAGAGTATTCTTAAATTATATATTTGCATTTTACAACCACAAACTGAGAATGTCTGAGAAGAAGCCATATCAGAATGTAGTAAAATATAATGGATGTATAGCATACACACAAGAGCAGCTTTGATTAATACCAATCTTAAAGTCTGATCACACATCAGAAAGAAGAGTATAGACAAGATTGCATGACCAAGAGTAGGAGAAAGTTGGTTGCTGGTTTCTAGTTGTATTATATGAGAATTGGAAGTTTATAATTTTCCTACATGAGTTACGATGACAACGTGGGATTTGAATCTCATTATACAAATATCTCACTCGCGGTACTGAGCTTATGTTCATTGGAATCAATTACTAATTTCATCTGTGGCTAGAAGCCTGATTTTACATTTGTTTGTTATTGTTTGTTTTTTCATCATCTATATCTTTTGTACTTGCAAATCAGTAGTGACAGAAATGTGGACATGTCTAAGATTGTGGGAACAAGTCTGGGAGAAAGTAATTTCTCTGACACAATTTCTAACGAAACTGCATGACAATTACATTAAACTTACAATTGTGGTACATGAGCTATGATGACAATGTGGGATTTGATCTATATGAAATAATATCTCACTCGCCGTACTGAGCTTGTATTCAATACAATAACACTATTATTGCTTATCTGTAGTATCATGAAAATAATTATTTTTGCTTCATATACTTGTCATTTTGTCTATGAACTGTATTAACTAACTCATTATTTAAATTAGGAAAATATCCTTTTCAAGACTAAGTGGGAGTGGCTAATTGAATACATGTTTACATACATACATATCCGATAGAAGAGTATGGACAAGATTGCATGGCCAAGTGTTGGAGAAAATCGATTGCTTGTTTCTAGTTGTATTATATGGAAATTGGAAGATTATAATAATTTTCATGCATGAGTAATTATGACTGTAGGATTTGAATATTATGGTTCACATATTTCATTTACCGTGCATAGCTTATGTTCATTGGAATTAATTACTGACTAATTGGATCTGGGGCTAGAAGCATCATTTCACTTTATTTGTTGATGTTGTGAATCATTTCTTTTTCTGTTTGTGTTCTGTTATCAGACTTTGATTTTAATTTCAGAGATGAATATGGATGTTCTGAGCGCAATGAAATCTCCCAAGTCTGTCTTGAATTCCCTTCTGTCACCAAATACTGTTGCTGCCACGAAACTATCATGCATAGAACAGAAAGAAAAGGTGTGTAATTGTGTCAAAATCTTATTTCTTTTGAGAAACTGAAAGCTAATATTAAGCTTGTAGTAGATGAGCTATGATGACAGCGTGGGATTTGATCTGTATGAAACATATTTCTCACTCGCTGTACTGAGCTTATATTTAGTGGAATAGCATACCTGTACAGAGTTTACTGTCGCTCACATAGAAAAACCAGTATTGTCTTTTCACATGTCACTCATTCTTCCTGTAAACTGTTATCTCTGCAGTATTTCAATTTTGAAACATCCATGGTACAGTTTGTTGATGGTTTGAATGATTTTTAGTTTAATGTTAATATTGGGTACTAAACTAAGGACATCAGCTACAATTTCTATTGGCATCGTTAAGTTAATATAATAGTTTCATTGTTTTATAAGTAAATTGTTTACAAGTAATTGTCACATTGTTTCAGTGAATGCTCAGTAGAAGACATTAACGTGTAGCAATCTTCATAGACGTACACCATGACAGCACACGGGACAAGTATTATCTATATTCCAGGTTAAAATCCACATCAAGCCTGTTGAAGTTTCATGTCAGCATTTACAGAAATGTGGACATGTCTAAGATTGTGGGAACAAGTCTGGGAGAATGTAATTTCTCTGTCACAATTTCTAAAGAGACTGCATAGCAATTACTATTGTGGTACATGAGCTATGATGACATTGTGGGATTTGATCTATATGAAACAATATCTCACTCGCCGTACTGAGCTTGTTTTCAAAGCAATAACACTAATATAGCTTAGCTGTAGTGACATACAAAATTATTTTTGCTTGACATGTCATTTTCTCCATAAACTATTAACTCACTCATTATTTAAATTCGGGAGAAATCCTTTTAAAGAAAACGTGGAAGTGGTTAATTGGATACATTTTTGAAAGTTTATTAATATTATATACTTGATCACCAAGACACTGAAAACACTTTCTCTTGGTATAACTAATCTAAAACAACAAAAAGCGAAGGTGTTAAAACTAATGATGAGAAATTTGTATACATATATTTGTAAATTAGCAAGTTTCACTGAAACAGTTATAAGAGTATTCTTAAATTATATATTTGCATTTTACAACCACAAACTGAGAATGTCTGAGAAGAAGCCATATCAGAATGTAGTAAAATATAATGGATGTATAGCATACACACAAGAGCAGCTTTGATTAATACCAATCTTAAAGTCTGATCACACATCAGAAAGAAGAGTATAGACAAGATTGCATGACCAAGAGTAGGAGAAAGTTGGTTGCTGGTTTCTAGTTGTATTATATGAGAATTGGAAGTTTATAATTTTCCTACATGAGTTACGATGACAACGTGGGATTTGAATCTCATTATACAAATATCTCACTCGCGGTACTGAGCTTATGTTTATTGGAATCAATTACTGACTAATTTCATCTGTGGCTAGAAGCCTGATTTTACATTTGTTTGTTATTGTTTGTTTTTTCATCATCTATATCTTTTGTACTTGCAAATCAGTAGTGACAGAAATGTGGACATGTCTAAGATTGTGGGAACAAGTCTGGGAGAAAGTAATTTCTCTGACACAATTTCTAACGAAACTGCATGACAATTACATTAAACTTACAATTGTGGTACATGAGCTATGATGACATTGTGGGATTTGATCTATATGAAACAATATCTCACTCGCCGTACTGAGCTTGTTTTCAAAGCAATAACACTAATATAGCTTAGCTGTAGTGACATACAAAATAATTTTTGCTTGACATGTCATTTTCTCCATAAACTATTAACTCACTCATTATTTAAATTCGGGAGAAATCCTTTTAAAGAAAACGTGGAAGTGGTTAATTGGATACATTTTTGAAAGTTTATTAATATTATATACTTGATCACCAAGACACTGAAAACACTTTCTCTTGGTATAACTAATCTAAAACAACAAAAAGCGAAGGTGTTAAAACTAATGATGAGAAATTTGTATACATATATTTGTAAATTAGCAAGTTTCACTGAAACAGTTATAAGAGTATTCTTAAATTATATATTTGCATTTTACAACCACAAACTGAGAATGTCTGAGAAGAAGCCATATCAGAATGTAGTAAAATATAATGGATGTATAGCATACACACAAGAGCAGCTTTGATTAATACCAATCTTAAAGTCTGATCACACATCAGAAAGAAGAGTATAGACAAGATTGCATGACCAAGAGTAGGAGAAAGTTGGTTGCTGGTTTCTAGTTGTATTATATGAGAATTGGAAGTTTATAATTTTCCTACATGAGTTACGATGACAACGTGGGATTTGAATCTCATTATACAAATATCTCACTCGCGGTACTGAGCTTATGTTTATTGGAATCAATTACTGACTAATTTCATCTGTGGCTAGAAGCCTGATTTTACATTTGTTTGTTATTGTTTGTTTTTTCATCATCTATATCTTTTGTACTTGCAAATCAGTAGTGACAGAAATGTGGACATGTCTAAGATTGTGGGAACAAGTCTGGGAGAAAGTAATTTCTCTGACACAATTTCTAACGAAACTGCATGACAATTACATTAAACTTACAATTGTGGTACATGAGCTATGATGACAATGTGGGATTTGATCTATATGAAATAATATCTCACTCGCCGTACTGAGCTTGTATTCAATACAATAACACTATTATTGCTTATCTGTAGTATCATGAAAATAATTATTTTTGCTTCATATACTTGTCATTTTGTCTATGAACTGTATTAACTAACTCATTATTTAAATTAGGAAAATATCCTTTTCAAGACTAAGTGGGAGTGGCTAATTGAATACATGTTTACATACATACATATCCGATAGAAGAGTATGGACAAGATTGCATGGCCAAGTGTTGGAGAAAATCGATTGCTTGTTTCTAGTTGTATTATATGGAAATTGGAAGATTATAATAATTTTCATGCATGAGTAATTATGACTGTAGGATTTGAATATTATGGTTCAAATATTTCATTTACCGTGCATAGCTTATGTTCATTGGAATTAATTACTGACTAATTGGATCTGGGGCTAGAAGCATCATTTCACTTTATTAGTTGATGTTGTGAATCATTTCTTTTTCTGTTTGTGTTCTGTTATCAGACTTTGATTTTAATTTCAGAGATGAATATGGATGTTCTGAGCACAATGAAATCTCCCAAGTCTGTCTTGAATTCCCTTCTGTCACCAAATACTGTTGCTGCCACGAAACTATCATGCATAGAACAGAAAGAAAAGGTGTGTAATTGTGTCAAAATCTTATTTCTTTTGAAAAACTGAAAGCTAATATTAAACTTGTAGTAGATGAGCTATGATGACAGCGTGGGATTTGATCTGTATGAAACATATTTCTCACTCGCCGTACTGAGCTTATATTTAGTGGAATAACATACCTGTACAGAGTTTACTGTGCTCACATAGAAAAACCAGTATTGTCTTTTCACATGTCACTCATTCTTCCTGTAAACTGTTATCTCTGCAGTATTTCAATTTTGAAACATCCATGGTACAGTTTGTTGATGGTTTGAATGATTTTTAGTTTAATGTTAATATTGGGTACTAAACTAAGGACATCAGCTACAATTTCTATTGGCATCGTTAAGTTAATATAATAGTTTCATTGTTTTATAAGTAAATTGTTTACAAGTAATTGTCACATTGTTTCAGTGAATGCTCAGTAGAAGACATTAACGTGTAGCAATCTTCATAGACGTACACCATGACAGCACACGGGACAAGTATTATCTATATTCCAGGTTAAAATCCACATCAAGCCTGTTGAAGTTTCATGTCAGCATTTACAGAAATGTGGACATGTCTAAGATTGTGGGAACAAGTCTGGGAGAATGTAATTTCTCTGTCACAATTTCTAAAGAGACTGCATAGCAATTACTATTGTGGTACATGAGCTATGATGACATTGTGGGATTTGATCTATATGAAACAATATCTCACTCGCCGTACTGAGCTTGTTTTCAAAGCAATAACACTAATATAGCTTAGCTGTAGTGACATACAAAATAATTTTTGCTTGACATGTCATTTTCTCCATAAACTATTAACTCACTCATTATTTAAATTCGGGAGAAATCCTTTTAAAGAAAACGTGGAAGTGGTTAATTGGATACATTTTTGAAAGTTTATTAATATTATATACTTGATCACCAAGACACTGAAAACACTTTCTCTTGGTATAACTAATCTAAAACAACAAAAAGCGAAGGTGTTAAAACTAATGATGAGAAATTTGTATACATATATTTGTAAATTAGCAAGTTTCACTGAAACAGTTATAAGAGTATTCTTAAATTATATATTTGCATTTTACAACCACAAACTGAGAATGTCTGAGAAGAAGCCATATCAGAATGTAGTAAAATATAATGGATGTATAGCATACACACAAGAGCAGCTTTGATTAATACCAATCTTAAAGTCTGATCACACATCAGAAAGAAGAGTATAGACAAGATTGCATGACCAAGAGTAGGAGAAAGTTGGTTGCTGGTTTCTAGTTGTTTTATATGAGAATTGGAAGTTTATAATTTTCCTACATGAGTTACGATGACAACGTGGGATTTGAATCTCATTATACAAATATCTCACTCGCGGTACTGAGCTTATGTTCATTGGAATCAATTACTGACTAATTTCATCTGTGGCTAGAAGCCTGATTTTACATTTGTTTGTTATTGTTTGTTTTTTCATCATCTATATCTTTTGTACTTGCAAATCAGTAGTGACAGAAATGTGGACATGTCTAAGATTGTGGGAACAAGTCTGGGAGAAAGTAATTTCTCTGACACAATTTCTAACGAAACTGCATGACAATTACATTAAACTTACAATTGTGGTACATGAGCTATGATGACAATGTGGGATTTGATCTATATGAAATAATATCTCACTCGCCGTACTGAGCTTGTATTCAATACAATAACACTATTATTGCTTATCTGTAGTATCATGAAAATAATTATTTTTGCTTCATATACTTGTCATTTTGTCTATGAACTGTATTAACTAACTCATTATTTAAATTAGGAAAATATCCTTTTCAAGACTAAGTGGGAGTGGCTAATTGAATACATGTTTACATACATACATATCCGATAGAAGAGTATGGACAAGATTGCATGGCCAAGTGTTGGAGAAAATCGATTGCTTGTTTCTAGTTGTATTATATGGAAATTGGAAGATTATAATAATTTTCATGCATGAGTAATTATGACTGTAGGATTTGAATATTATGGTTCAAATATTTCATTTACCGTGCATAGCTTATGTTCATTGGAATTAATTACTGACTAATTGGATCTGGGGCTAGAAGCATCATTTCACTTTATTTGTTGATGTTGTGAATCATTTCTTTTTCTGTTTGTGTTCTGTTATCAGACTTTGATTTTAATTTCAGAGATGAATATGGATGTTCTGAGCACAATGAAATCTCCCAAGTCTGTCTTGAATTCCCTTCTGTCACCAAATACTGTTGCTGCCACGAAACTATCATGCATAGAACAGAAAGAAAAGGTGTGTAATTGTGTCAAAATCTTATTTCTTTTGAGAAACTGAAAGCTAATATTAAGCTTGTAATAGATGAGCTATGATGACAGCGTGGGATTTGATCTGTATGAAACATATTTCTCACTCGCCGTACTGAGCTTATATTTAGTGGAATAGCATACCTGTACAGAGTTTACTGTCGCTCACATAGAAAAACCAGTATTGTCTTTTCACATGTCACTCATTCTTCCTGTAAACTGTTATATCTGCAGTATTTCAATTTTGAAACATCCATGGTACAGTTTGTTGATGGTTTGAATGATTTTTAGTTTAATGTTAATATTGGGTACTAAACTAAGGACATCAGCTACAATTTCTATTGGCATCGTTAAGTTAATAACATAATAGTTTCATTGTTTTATAAGTAAATTGTTTACAAGTAATTGTCACATTGTTTCAGTGAATGCTCAGTAGAAGACATTAATGTGTAGCAATCTTCGTAGACGTACACCATGACAGCACACGGGACAATTATTATCTATATTCCAGGTTAAAATCCACATCAAGCCTGTTGAAGTTTCATGTCAGCATTTACAGAAATGTGGACATGTCTAAGATTGTGGGAACAAGTCTGGGAGAATGTAATTTCTCTGTCACAATTTCTAAAGAGACTGCATAGCAATTACTATTGTGGTACATGAGCTATGATGACATTGTGGGATTTGATCTATATGAAACAATATCTCACTCGCCGTACTGAGCTTGTTTTCAAAGCAATAACACTAATATAGCTTAGCTGTAGTGACATACAAAATTATTTTTGCTTGACGTCATTTTCTCCATAAACTATTAACTCACTCATTATTTAAATTCGGGAGATATCCTTTTAAAGAAAACGTGGAAGTGGTTAATTGGATACATTTTTGAAAGTTTATTAATATTATATACTTGATCACCAAGACACTGAAAACACTTTCTCTTGGTATAACTAATCTAAAACAACAAAAAGCGAAGGTGTTAAAACTAATGATGAGAAATTTGTATACATATATTTGTAAATTAGCAAGTTTCACTGAAACAGTTATAAGAGTATTCTTAAATTATATATTTGCATTTTACAACCACAAACTGAGAATGTCTGAGAAGAAGCCATATCAGAATGTAGTAAAATATAATGGATGTATAGCATACACACAAGAGCAGCTTTGATTAATACCAATCTTAAAGTCTGATCACACATCAGAAAGAAGAGTATAGACAAGATTGCATGACCAAGAGTAGGAGAAAGTTGGTTGCTGGTTTCTAGTTGTATTATATGAGAATTGGAAGTTTATAATTTTCCTACATGAGTTACGATGACAACGTGGGATTTGAATCTCATTATACAAATATCTCACTCGCGGTACTGAGCTTATGTTCATTGGAATCAATTACTGACTAATTTCATCTTTGGCTAGAAGCCTGATTTTACATTTGTTTGTTATTGTTTGTTTTTTCATCATCTATATCTTTTGTACTTGCAAATCAGTAGTGACAGAAATGTGGACATGTCTAAGATTGTGGGAACAAGTCTGGGAGAAAGTAATTTCTCTGACACAATTTCTAACGGAACTGCATGACAATTACATTAAACTTACAATTGTGGTACATGAGCTATGATGACAATGTGGGATTTGATCTATATGAAATAATATCTCACTCGCCGTACTGAGCTTGTATTCAATACAATAACACTATTATTGCTTATCTGTAGTATCATGAAAATAATTATTTTTGCTTCATATACTTGTCATTTTGTCTATGAACTGTATTAACTAACTCATTATTTAAATTAGGAAAATATCCTTTTCAAGACTAAGTGGGAGTGGCTAATTGAATACATGTTTACATACATACATATCCGATAGAAGAGTATGGACAAGATTGCATGGCCAAGTGTTGGAGAAAATCGATTGCTTGTTTCTAGTTGTATTATATGGAAATTGGAAGATTATAATAATTTTCATGCATGAGTAATTATGACTGTAGGATTTGAATATTATGGTTCAAATATTTCATTTACCGTGCATAGCTTATGTTCATTGGAATTAATTACTGACTAATTGGATCTGGGGCTAGAAGCATCATTTCACTTTATTAGTTGATGTTGTGAATCATTTCTTTTTCTGTTTGTGTTCTGTTATCAGACTTTGATTTTAATTTCAGAGATGAATATGGATGTTCTGAGCACAATGAAATCTCCCAAGTCTGTCTTGAATTCCCTTCTGTCACCAAATACTGTTGCTGCCACGAAACTATCATGCATAGAACAGAAAGAAAAGGTGTGTAATTGTGTCTAAATCTTATTTCTTTTGAAAAACTGAAAGCTAATATTAAACTTGTAGTAGATGAGCTATGATGACAGCGTGGGATTTGATCTGTATGAAACATATTTCTCACTCGCCGTACTGAGCTTATATTTAGTGGAATAACATACCTGTACAGAGTTTACTGTGCTCACATAGAAAAACCAGTATTGTCTTTTCACATGTCACTCATTCTTCCTGTAAACTGTTATATCCGCAGTATTTCAATTTTGAAACATCCATGGTACACTTTGATGATGGTTTGAATGATTTTCAGTTTAATGTTAATATTGGGTACTAAACTAAGGACATCAGCTACAGTTTCTATTGGCATCGTTAAGCTAATAACATAATAGTTTCATTGTTTTATAAATAAATTGTTTACAAGTAATTGTCACATTGGCTCAGTGAATGCTCAGTAGAAGACATTAACGTGTAGCAATCTTCATAGACGTACACCATGACAGCACACGGGACAATTATTATCTATATTCCAGGTTAAAATCCACATCAAGCCTGTTGAAGTTTCATGTCAGCAGTTACAGAAATGTGGACATGTCTTAAGATTGTGGGAACAAGTCTGGGAGAATGTAATTTCTCTGTCACAATTTCTAAAGAGACTGCATAGCAATTACTATTGTGGTACATGAGCTATGATGACATTGTGGGATTTGATCTATATGAAACAATATCTCACTCGCCGTACTGAGCTTGTTTTCAAAGCAATAACACTAATATAGCTTAGCTGTAGTGACATACAAAATTATTTTTGCTTGACATGTCATTTTCTCCATAAACTATTAACTCACTCATTATTTAAATTCGGGAGATATCCTTTTAAAGAAAACGTGGAAGTGGTTAATTGGATACATTTTTGAAAGTTTATTAATATTATATACTTGATCACCAAGACACTGAAAACACTTTCTCTTGGTATAACTAATCTAAAACAACAAAAAGCGAAGGTGTTAAAACTAATGATGAGAAATTTGTATACATATATTTGTAAATTAGCAAGTTTCACTGAAACAGTTATAAGAGTATTCTTAAATTATATATTTGCATTTTACAACCACAAACTGAGAATGTCTGAGAAGAAGCCATATCAGAATGTAGTAAAATATAATGGATGTATAGCATACACACAAGAGCAGCTTTGATTAATACCAATCTTAAAGTCTGATCACACATCAGAAAGAAGAGTATAGACAAGATTGCATGACCAAGAGTAGGAGAAAGTTGGTTGCTGGTTTCTAGTTGTATTATATGAGAATTGGAAGTTTATAATTTTCCTACATGAGTTACGATGACAACGTGGGATTTGAATCTCATTATACAAATATCTCACTCGCGGTACTGAGCTTATGTTCATTGGAATCAATTACTAATTTCATCTGTGGCTAGAAGCCTGATTTTACATTTGTTTGTTATTGTTTGTTTTTTCATCATCTATATCTTTTGTACTTGCAAATCAGTAGTGACAGAAATGTGGACATGTCTAAGATTGTGGGAACAAGTCTGGGAGAAAGTAATTTCTCTGACACAATTTCTAACGAAACTGCATGACAATTACATTAAACTTACAATTGTGGTACATGAGCTATGATGACAATGTGGGATTTGATCTATATGAAATAATATCTCACTCGCCGTACTGAGCTTGTATTCAATACAATAACACTATTATTGCTTATCTGTAGTATCATGAAAATAATTATTTTTGCTTCATATACTTGTCATTTTGTCTATGAACTGTATTAACTAACTCATTATTTAAATTAGGAAAATATCCTTTTCAAGACTAAGTGGGAGTGGCTAATTGAATACATGTTTACATACATACATATCCGATAGAAGAGTATGGACAAGATTGCATGGCCAAGTGTTGGAGAAAATCGATTGCTTGTTTCTAGTTGTATTATATGGAAATTGGAAGATTATAATAATTTTCATGCATGAGTAATTATGACTGTAGGATTTGAATATTATGGTTCACATATTTCATTTACCGTGCATAGCTTATGTTCATTGGAATTAATTACTGACTAATTGGATCTGGGGCTAGAAGCATCATTTCACTTTATTTGTTGATGTTGTGAATCATTTCTTTTTCTGTTTGTGTTCTGTTATCAGACTTTGATTTTAATTTCAGAGATGAATATGGATGTTCTGAGCGCAATGAAATCTCCCAAGTCTGTCTTGAATTCCCTTCTGTCACCAAATACTGTTGCTGCCACGAAACTATCATGCATAGAACAGAAAGAAAAGGTGTGTAATTGTGTCAAAATCTTATTTCTTTTGAGAAACTGAAAGCTAATATTAAGCTTGTAGTAGATGAGCTATGATGACAGCGTGGGATTTGATCTGTATGAAACATATTTCTCACTCGCTGTACTGAGCTTATATTTAGTGGAATAGCATACCTGTACAGAGTTTACTGTCGCTCACATAGAAAAACCAGTATTGTCTTTTCACATGTCACTCATTCTTCCTGTAAACTGTTATCTCTGCAGTATTTCAATTTTGAAACATCCATGGTACAGTTTGTTGATGGTTTGAATGATTTTTAGTTTAATGTTAATATTGGGTACTAAACTAAGGACATCAGCTACAATTTCTATTGGCATCGTTAAGTTAATATAATAGTTTCATTGTTTTATAAGTAAATTGTTTACAAGTAATTGTCACATTGTTTCAGTGAATGCTCAGTAGAAGACATTAACGTGTAGCAATCTTCATAGACGTACACCATGACAGCACACGGGACAAGTATTATCTATATTCCAGGTTAAAATCCACATCAAGCCTGTTGAAGTTTCATGTCAGCATTTACAGAAATGTGGACATGTCTAAGATTGTGGGAACAAGTCTGGGAGAATGTAATTTCTCTGTCACAATTTCTAAAGAGACTGCATAGCAATTACTATTGTGGTACATGAGCTATGATGACATTGTGGGATTTGATCTATATGAAACAATATCTCACTCGCCGTACTGAGCTTGTTTTCAAAGCAATAACACTAATATAGCTTAGCTGTAGTGACATACAAAATTATTTTTGCTTGACATGTCATTTTCTCCATAAACTATTAACTCACTCATTATTTAAATTCGGGAGAAATCCTTTTAAAGAAAACGTGGAAGTGGTTAATTGGATACATTTTTGAAAGTTTATTAATATTATATACTTGATCACCAAGACACTGAAAACACTTTCTCTTGGTATAACTAATCTAAAACAACAAAAAGCGAAGGTGTTAAAACTAATGATGAGAAATTTGTATACATATATTTGTAAATTAGCAAGTTTCACTGAAACAGTTATAAGAGTATTCTTAAATTATATATTTGCATTTTACAACCACAAACTGAGAATGTCTGAGAAGAAGCCATATCAGAATGTAGTAAAATATAATGGATGTATAGCATACACACAAGAGCAGCTTTGATTAATACCAATCTTAAAGTCTGATCACACATCAGAAAGAAGAGTATAGACAAGATTGCATGACCAAGAGTAGGAGAAAGTTGGTTGCTGGTTTCTAGTTGTATTATATGAGAATTGGAAGTTTATAATTTTCCTACATGAATTACGATGACAACGTGGGATTTGAATCTCATTATACAAATATCTCACTCGCGGTACTGAGCTTATGTTTATTGGAATCAATTACTGACTAATTTCATCTGTGGCTAGAAGCCTGATTTTACATTTGTTTGTTATTGTTTGTTTTTTCATCATCTATATCTTTTGTACTTGCAAATCAGTAGTGACAGAAATGTGGACATGTCTAAGATTGTGGGAACAAGTCTGGGAGAAAGTAATTTCTCTGACACAATTTCTAACGAAACTGCATGACAATTACATTAAACTTACAATTGTGGTACATGAGCTATGATGACATTGTGGGATTTGATCTATATGAAACAATATCTCACTCGCCGTACTGAGCTTGTTTTCAAAGCAATAACACTAATATAGCTTAGCTGTAGTGACATACAAAATAATTTTTGCTTGACATGTCATTTTCTCCATAAACTATTAACTCACTCATTATTTAAATTCGGGAGAAATCCTTTTAAAGAAAACGTGGAAGTGGTTAATTGGATACATTTTTGAAAGTTTATTAATATTATATACTTGATCACCAAGACACTGAAAACACTTTCTCTTGGTATAACTAATCTAAAACAACAAAAAGCGAAGGTGTTAAAACTAATGATGAGAAATTTGTATACATATATTTGTAAATTAGCAAGTTTCACTGAAACAGTTATAAGAGTATTCTTAAATTATATATTTGCATTTTACAACCACAAACTGAGAATGTCTGAGAAGAAGCCATATCAGAATGTAGTAAAATATAATGGATGTATAGCATACACACAAGAGCAGCTTTGATTAATACCAATCTTAAAGTCTGATCACACATCAGAAAGAAGAGTATAGACAAGATTGCATGACCAAGAGTAGGAGAAAGTTGGTTGCTGGTTTCTAGTTGTATTATATGAGAATTGGAAGTTTATAATTTTCCTACATGAGTTACGATGACAACGTGGGATTTGAATCTCATTATACAAATATCTCACTCGCGGTACTGAGCTTATGTTTATTGGAATCAATTACTGACTAATTTCATCTGTGGCTAGAAGCCTGATTTTACATTTGTTTGTTATTGTTTGTTTTTTCATCATCTATATCTTTTGTACTTGCAAATCAGTAGTGACAGAAATGTGGACATGTCTAAGATTGTGGGAACAAGTCTGGGAGAAAGTAATTTCTCTGACACAATTTCTAACGAAACTGCATGACAATTACATTAAACTTACAATTGTGGTACATGAGCTATGATGACAATGTGGGATTTGATCTATATGAAATAATATCTCACTCGCCGTACTGAGCTTGTATTCAATACAATAACACTATTATTGCTTATCTGTAGTATCATGAAAATAATTATTTTTGCTTCATATACTTGTCATTTTGTCTATGAACTGTATTAACTAACTCATTATTTAAATTAGGAAAATATCCTTTTCAAGACTAAGTGGGAGTGGCTAATTGAATACATGTTTACATACATACATATCCGATAGAAGAGTATGGACAAGATTGCATGGCCAAGTGTTGGAGAAAATCGATTGCTTGTTTCTAGTTGTATTATATGGAAATTGGAAGATTATAATAATTTTCATGCATGAGTAATTATGACTGTAGGATTTGAATATTATGGTTCAAATATTTCATTTACCGTGCATAGCTTATGTTCATTGGAATTAATTACTGACTAATTGGATCTGGGGCTAGAAGCATCATTTCACTTTATTAGTTGATGTTGTGAATCATTTCTTTTTCTGTTTGTGTTCTGTTATCAGACTTTGATTTTAATTTCAGAGATGAATATGGATGTTCTGAGCACAATGAAATCTCCCAAGTCTGTCTTGAATTCCCTTCTGTCACCAAATACTGTTGCTGCCACGAAACTATCATGCATAGAACAGAAAGAAAAGGTGTGTAATTGTGTCAAAATCTTATTTCTTTTGAAAAACTGAAAGCTAATATTAAACTTGTAGTAGATGAGCTATGATGACAGCGTGGGATTTGATCTGTATGAAACATATTTCTCACTCGCCGTACTGAGCTTATATTTAGTGGAATAACATACCTGTACAGAGTTTACTGTGCTCACATAGAAAAACCAGTATTGTCTTTTCACATGTCACTCATTCTTCCTGTAAACTGTTATCTCTGCAGTATTTCAATTTTGAAACATCCATGGTACAGTTTGTTGATGGTTTGAATGATTTTTAGTTTAATGTTAATATTGGGTACTAAACTAAGGACATCAGCTACAATTTCTATTGGCATCGTTAAGTTAATATAATAGTTTCATTGTTTTATAAGTAAATTGTTTACAAGTAATTGTCACATTGTTTCAGTGAATGCTCAGTAGAAGACATTAACGTGTAGCAATCTTCATAGACGTACACCATGACAGCACACGGGACAAGTATTATCTATATTCCAGGTTAAAATCCACATCAAGCCTGTTGAAGTTTCATGTCAGCATTTACAGAAATGTGGACATGTCTAAGATTGTGGGAACAAGTCTGGGAGAATGTAATTTCTCTGTCACAATTTCTAAAGAGACTGCATAGCAATTACTATTGTGGTACATGAGCTATGATGACATTGTGGGATTTGATCTATATGAAACAATATCTCACTCGCCGTACTGAGCTTGTTTTCAAAGCAATAACACTAATATAGCTTAGCTGTAGTGACATACAAAATAATTTTTGCTTGACATGTCATTTTCTCCATAAACTATTAACTCACTCATTATTTAAATTCGGGAGAAATCCTTTTAAAGAAAACGTGGAAGTGGTTAATTGGATACATTTTTGAAAGTTTATTAATATTATATACTTGATCACCAAGACACTGAAAACACTTTCTCTTGGTATAACTAATCTAAAACAACAAAAAGCGAAGGTGTTAAAACTAATGATGAGAAATTTGTATACATATATTTGTAAATTAGCAAGTTTCACTGAAACAGTTATAAGAGTATTCTTAAATTATATATTTGCATTTTACAACCACAAACTGAGAATGTCTGAGAAGAAGCCATATCAGAATGTAGTAAAATATAATGGATGTATAGCATACACACAAGAGCAGCTTTGATTAATACCAATCTTAAAGTCTGATCACACATCAGAAAGAAGAGTATAGACAAGATTGCATGACCAAGAGTAGGAGAAAGTTGGTTGCTGGTTTCTAGTTGTATTATATGAGAATTGGAAGTTTATAATTTTCCTACATGAATTACGATGACAACGTGGGATTTGAATCTCATTATACAAATATCTCACTCGCGGTACTGAGCTTATGTTTATTGGAATCAATTACTGACTAATTTCATCTGTGGCTAGAAGCCTGATTTTACATTTGTTTGTTATTGTTTGTTTTTTCATCATCTATATCTTTTGTACTTGCAAATCAGTAGTGACAGAAATGTGGACATGTCTAAGATTGTGGGAACAAGTCTGGGAGAAAGTAATTTCTCTGACACAATTTCTAACGAAACTGCATGACAATTACATTAAACTTACAATTGTGGTACATGAGCTATGATGACATTGTGGGATTTGATCTATATGAAACAATATCTCACTCGCCGTACTGAGCTTGTTTTCAAAGCAATAACACTAATATAGCTTAGCTGTAGTGACATACAAAATAATTTTTGCTTGACATGTCATTTTCTCCATAAACTATTAACTCACTCATTATTTAAATTCGGGAGAAATCCTTTTAAAGAAAACGTGGAAGTGGTTAATTGGATACATTTTTGAAAGTTTATTAATATTATATACTTGATCACCAAGACACTGAAAACACTTTCTCTTGGTATAACTAATCTAAAACAACAAAAAGCGAAGGTGTTAAAACTAATGATGAGAAATTTGTATACATATATTTGTAAATTAGCAAGTTTCACTGAAACAGTTATAAGAGTATTCTTAAATTATATATTTGCATTTTACAACCACAAACTGAGAATGTCTGAGAAGAAGCCATATCAGAATGTAGTAAAATATAATGGATGTATAGCATACACACAAGAGCAGCTTTGATTAATACCAATCTTAAAGTCTGATCACACATCAGAAAGAAGAGTATAGACAAGATTGCATGACCAAGAGTAGGAGAAAGTTGGTTGCTGGTTTCTAGTTGTATTATATGAGAATTGGAAGTTTATAATTTTCCTACATGAGTTACGATGACAACGTGGGATTTGAATCTCATTATACAAATATCTCACTCGCGGTACTGAGCTTATGTTTATTGGAATCAATTACTGACTAATTTCATCTGTGGCTAGAAGCCTGATTTTACATTTGTTT
Organism: Cepaea hortensis; assembly: GCA_963921405.1. Lineage (NCBI taxonomy): Eukaryota > Metazoa > Mollusca > Gastropoda > Stylommatophora > Helicidae > Cepaea > Cepaea hortensis. The sequence continues at coordinate 45,778,533 of OY992881.1, forward strand.
GTTATTGTTTGTTTTTTCATCATCTATATCTTTTGTACTTGCAAATCAGTAGTGACAGAAATGTGGACATGTCTAAGATTGTGGGAACAAGTCTGGGAGAAAGTAATTTCTCTGACACAATTTCTAACGAAACTGCATGACAATTACATTAAACTTACAATTGTGGTACATGAGCTATGATGACAATGTGGGATTTGATCTATATGAAATAATATCTCACTCGCCGTACTGAGCTTGTATTCAATACAATAACACTATTATTGCTTATCTGTAGTATCATGAAAATAATTATTTTTGCTTCATATACTTGTCATTTTGTCTATGAACTGTATTAACTAACTCATTATTTAAATTAGGAAAATATCCTTTTCAAGACTAAGTGGGAGTGGCTAATTGAATACATGTTTACATACATACATATCCGATAGAAGAGTATGGACAAGATTGCATGGCCAAGTGTTGGAGAAAATCGATTGCTTGTTTCTAGTTGTATTATATGGAAATTGGAAGATTATAATAATTTTCATGCATGAGTAATTATGACTGTAGGATTTGAATATTATGGTTCAAATATTTCATTTACCGTGCATAGCTTATGTTCATTGGAATTAATTACTGACTAATTGGATCTGGGGCTAGAAGCATCATTTCACTTTATTAGTTGATGTTGTGAATCATTTCTTTTTCTGTTTGTGTTCTGTTATCAGACTTTGATTTTAATTTCAGAGATGAATATGGATGTTCTGAGCACAATGAAATCTCCCAAGTCTGTCTTGAATTCCCTTCTGTCACCAAATACTGTTGCTGCCACGAAACTATCATGCATAGAACAGAAAGAAAAGGTGTGTAATTGTGTCAAAATCTTATTTCTTTTGAAAAACTGAAAGCTAATATTAAACTTGTAGTAGATGAGCTATGATGACAGCGTGGGATTTGATCTGTATGAAACATATTTCTCACTCGCCGTACTGAGCTTATATTTAGTGGAATAACATACCTGTACAGAGTTTACTGTGCTCACATAGAAAAACCAGTATTGTCTTTTCACATGTCACTCATTCTTCCTGTAAACTGTTATCTCTGCAGTATTTCAATTTTGAAACATCCATGGTACAGTTTGTTGATGGTTTGAATGATTTTTAGTTTAATGTTAATATTGGGTACTAAACTAAGGACATCAGCTACAATTTCTATTGGCATCGTTAAGTTAATATAATAGTTTCATTGTTTTATAAGTAAATTGTTTACAAGTAATTGTCACATTGTTTCAGTGAATGCTCAGTAGAAGACATTAACGTGTAGCAATCTTCATAGACGTACACCATGACAGCACACGGGACAAGTATTATCTATATTCCAGGTTAAAATCCACATCAAGCCTGTTGAAGTTTCATGTCAGCATTTACAGAAATGTGGACATGTCTAAGATTGTGGGAACAAGTCTGGGAGAATGTAATTTCTCTGTCACAATTTCTAAAGAGACTGCATAGCAATTACTATTGTGGTACATGAGCTATGATGACATTGTGGGATTTGATCTATATGAAACAATATCTCACTCGCCGTACTGAGCTTGTTTTCAAAGCAATAACACTAATATAGCTTAGCTGTAGTGACATACAAAATAATTTTTGCTTGACATGTCATTTTCTCCATAAACTATTAACTCACTCATTATTTAAATTCGGGAGAAATCCTTTTAAAGAAAACGTGGAAGTGGTTAATTGGATACATTTTTGAAAGTTTATTAATATTATATACTTGATCACCAAGACACTGAAAACACTTTCTCTTGGTATAACTAATCTAAAACAACAAAAAGCGAAGGTGTTAAAACTAATGATGAGAAATTTGTATACATATATTTGTAAATTAGCAAGTTTCACTGAAACAGTTATAAGAGTATTCTTAAATTATATATTTGCATTTTACAACCACAAACTGAGAATGTCTGAGAAGAAGCCATATCAGAATGTAGTAAAATATAATGGATGTATAGCATACACACAAGAGCAGCTTTGATTAATACCAATCTTAAAGTCTGATCACACATCTGAAAGAAGAGTATAGACAAGATTGCATGACCAAGAGTAGGAGAAAGTTGGTTGCTGGTTTCTAGTTGTATTATATGAGAATTGGAAGTTTATAATTTTCCTACATGAGTTACGATGACAACGTGGGATTTGAATCTCATTATACAAATATCTCACTCGCGGTACTGAGCTTATGTTCATTGGAATCAATTACTGACTAATTTCATCTGTGGCTAGAAGCCTGATTTTACATTTGTTTGTTATTGTTTGTTTTTTCATCATCTATATCTTTTGTACTTGCAAATCAGTAGTGACAGAAATGTGGACATGTCTAAGATTGTGGGAACAAGTCTGGGAGAAAGTAATTTCTCTGACACAATTTCTAACGAAACTGCATGACAATTACATTAAACTTACAATTGTGGTACATGAGCTATGATGACAATGTGGGATTTGATCTATATGAAATAATATCTCACTCGCCGTACTGAGCTTGTATTCAATACAATAACACTATTATTGCTTATCTGTAGTATCATGAAAATAATTATTTTTGCTTCATATACTTGTCATTTTGTCTATGAACTGTATTAACTAACTCATTATTTAAATTAGGAAAATATCCTTTTCAAGACTAAGTGGGAGTAGCTAATTGAATACATGTTTACATACATACATATCCGATAGAAGAGTATGGACAAGATTGCATGGCCAAGTGTTGGAGAAAATCGATTGCTTGTTTCTAGTTGTATTATATGGAAATTGGAAGATTATAATAATTTTCATGCATGAGTAATTATGACTGTAGGATTTGAATATTATGGTTCAAATATTTCATTTACCGTGCATAGCTTATGTTCATTGGAATTAATTACTGACTAATTGGATCTGGGGCTAGAAGCATCATTTCACTTTATTAGTTGATGTTGTGAATCATTTCTTTTTCTGTTTGTGTTCTGTTATCAGACTTTGATTTTAATTTCAGAGATGAATATGGATGTTCTGAGCACAATGAAATCTCCCAAGTCTGTCTTGAATTCCCTTCTGTCACCAAATACTGTTGCTGCCACGAAACTATCATGCATAGAACAGAAAGAAAAGGTGTGTAATTGTGTCAAAATCTTATTTCTTTTGAGAAACTGAAAGCTAATATTAAACTTGTAGTAGATGAGCTATGATGACAGCGTGGGATTTGATCTGTATGAAACATATTTCTCACTCGCCGTACTGAGCTTATATTTAGTGGAATAACATACCTGTACAGAGTTTACTGTGCTCACATAGAAAAACCAGTATTGTCTTTTCACATGTCACTCATTCTTCCTGTAAACTGTTATATCCGCAGTATTTCAATTTTGAAACATCCATGGTACACTTTGATGATGGTTTGAATGATTTTCAGTTTAATGTTAATATTGGGTACTAAACTAAGGACATCAGCTACAGTTTCTATTGGCATCGTTAAGCTAATAACATAATAGTTTCATTGTTTTATAAATAAATTGTTTACAAGTAATTGTCACATTGGCTCAGTGAATGCTCAGTAGAAGACATTAACGTGTAGCAATCTTCATAGACGTACACCATGACAGCACACGGGACAATTATTATCTATATTCCAGGTTAAAATCCACATCAAGCCTGTTGAAGTTTCATGTCAGCAGTTACAGAAATGTGGACATGTCTTAAGATTGTGGGAACAAGTCTGGGAGAATGTAATTTCTCTGTCACAATTTCTAAAGAGACTGCATAGCAATTACTATTGTGGTACATGAGCTATGATGACATTGTGGGATTTGATCTATATGAAACAATATCTCACTCGCCGTACTGAGCTTGTTTTCAAAGCAATAACACTAATATAGCTTAGCTGTAGTGACATACAAAATTATTTTTGCTTGACATGTCATTTTCTCCATAAACTATTAACTCACTCATTATTTAAATTCGGGAGATATCCTTTTAAAGAAAACGTGGAAGTGGTTAATTGGATACATTTTTGAAAGTTTATTAATATTATATACTTGATCACCAAGACACTGAAAACACTTTCTCTTGGTATAACTAATCTAAAACAACAAAAAGCGAAGGTGTTAAAACTAATGATGAGAAATTTGTATACATATATTTGTAAATTAGCAAGTTTCACTGAAACAGTTATAAGAGTATTCTTAAATTATATATTTGCATTTTACAACCACAAACTGAGAATGTCTGAGAAGAAGCCATATCAGAATGTAGTAAAATATAATGGATGTATAGCATACACACAAGAGCAGCTTTGATTAATACCAATCTTAAAGTCTGATCACACATCAGAAAGAAGAGTATAGACAAGATTGCATGACCAAGAGTAGGAGAAAGTTGGTTGCTGGTTTCTAGTTGTATTATATGAGAATTGGAAGTTTATAATTTTCCTACATGAGTTACGATGACAACGTGGGATTTGAATCTCATTATACAAATATCTCACTCGCGGTACTGAGCTTATGTTCATTGGAATCAATTACTGACTAATTTCATCTGTGGCTAGAAGCCTGATTTTACATTTGTTTGTTATTGTTTGTTTTTTCATCATCTATATCTTTTGTACTTGCAAATCAGTAGTGACAGAAATGTGGACATGTCTAAGATTGTGGGAACAAGTCTGGGAGAAAGTAATTTCTCTGACACAATTTCTAACGGAACTGCATGACAATTACATTAAACTTACAATTGTGGTACATGAGCTATGATGACAATGTGGGATTTGATCTATATGAAATAATATCTCACTCGCCGTACTGAGCTTGTATTCAATACAATAACACTATTATTGCTTATCTGTAGTATGAAAATAATTATTTTTGCTTCAAATACTTGTCATTTTGTCTATGAACTGTATTAACTAACTCATTATTTAAATTAGGAAAATATCCTTTTCAAGACTAAGTGGGATTGGCTAATTGAATACATGTTTACATACATACATATCCGATAGAAGAGTATGGACAAGATTGCATGGCCAAGTGTAGGAGAAAATCGATTGCTTGTTTCTAGTTGTATTATATGGAAATTGGAAGATTATAATAATTTTCATGCATGAGTAATTATGACTGTAGGATTTGAATATTATGGTTCAAATATTTCATTTACCGTGCATAACTTATGTTCATTGGAATTAATTACTGACTAATTGGATCTGGGGCTAGAAGCATCATTTCACTTTATTTGTTGATGTTGTGAATCATTTCTTTTTCTGTATGTGTTCTGTTATCAGACTTTGATTTTAATTTCAGAGATGAATATGGATGTTCTGAGCACAATGAAATCTCCCAAGTCTGTCTTGAATTCCCTTCTGTCACCAAATACTGTTGCTGCCACGAAACTATCATGCATAGAACAGAAAGAAAAGGTGTGTAATTGTGTCAAAATCTTATTTCTTTTGAGAAACTGAAAGCTAATATTAAGCTTGTAATAGATGAGCTATGATGACAGCGTGGGATTTGATCTGTATGAAACATATTTCTCACTCGCCGTACTGAGCTTATATTTAGTGGAATAGCATACCTGTACAGAGTTTATTGTCGCTCACATAGAAAAACCAGTATTGTCTTTTCACATGTCACTCATTCTTCCTGTAAACTGTTATATCTGCAGTATTTCAATTTTGAAACATCCATGGTACAGTTTGTTGATGGTTTGAATGATTTTTAGTTTAATGTTAATATTGGGTACTAAACTAAGGACATCAGCTACAATTTCTATTGGCATCGTTAAGTTAATAACATAATAGTTTCATTGTTTTATAAGTAAATTGTTTACAAGTAATTGTCACATTGTTTCAGTGAATGCTCAGTAGAAGACATTAACGTGTAGCAATCTTCGTAGACGTACACCATGACAGCACACGGGACAATTATTATCTATATTCCAGGTTAAAATCCACATCAAGCCTGTTGAAGTTTCATGTCAGCATTTACAGAAATGTGGACATGTCTAAGATTGTGGGAACAAGTCTGGGAGAATGTAATTTCTCTGTCACAATTTCTAAAGAGACTGCATAGCAATTACTATTGTGGTACATGAGCTATGATGACATTGTGGGATTTGATCTATATGAAACAATATCTCACTCGCCGTACTGAGCTTGTTTTCAAAGCAATAACACTAATATAGCTTAGCTGTAGTGACATACAAAATTATTTTTGCTTGACGTCATTTTCTCCATAAACTATTAACTCACTCATTATTTAAATTCGGGAGATATCCTTTTAAAGAAAACGTGGAAGTGGTTAATTGGATACATTTTTGAAAGTTTATTAATATTATATACTTGATCACCAAGACACTGAAAACACTTTCTCTTGGTATAACTAATCTAAAACAACAAAAAGCGAAGGTGTTAAAACTAATGATGAGAAATTTGTATACATATATTTGTAAATTAGCAAGTTTCACTGAAACAGTTATAAGAGTATTCTTAAATTATATATTTGCATTTTACAACCACAAACTGAGAATGTCTGAGAAGAAGCCATATCAGAATGTAGTAAAATATAATGGATGTATAGCATACACACAAGAGCAGCTTTGATTAATACCAATCTTAAAGTCTGATCACACATCTGAAAGAAGAGTATAGACAAGATTGCATGACCAAGAGTAGGAGAAAGTTGGTTGCTGGTTTCTAGTTGTATTATATGAGAATTGGAAGTTTATAATTTTCCTACATGAGTTACGATGACAACGTGGGATTTGAATCTCATTATACAAATATCTCACTCGCGGTACTGAGCTTATGTTCATTGGAATCAATTACTGACTAATTTCATCTGTGGCTAGAAGCCTGATTTTACATTTGTTTGTTATTGTTTGTTTTTTCATCATCTATATCTTTTGTACTTGCAAATCAGTAGTGACAGAAATGTGGACATGTCTAAGATTGTGGGAACAAGTCTGGGAGAAAGTAATTTCTCTGACACAATTTCTAACGGAACTGCATGACAATTACATTAAACTTACAATTGTGGTACATGAGCTATGATGACAATGTGGGATTTGATCTATATGAAATAATATCTCACTCGCCGTACTGAGCTTGTATTCAATACAATAACACTATTATTGCTTATCTGTAGTATGAAAATAATTATTTTTGCTTCAAATACTTGTCATTTTGTCTATGAACTGTATTAACTAACTCATTATTTAAATTAGGAAAATATCCTTTTCAAGACTAAGTGGGATTGGCTAATTGAATACATGTTTACATACATACATATCCGATAGAAGAGTATGGACAAGATTGCATGGCCAAGTGTAGGAGAAAATCGATTGCTTGTTTCTAGTTGTATTATATGGGAATTGGAAGAATATTATAATTTTCATGCATGAGTAATTATGACTGTAGGATTTGAATATTATGGTTCAAATATTTCATTTACCGTGCTGAGCTTATGTTCATTGGAATTAATTACTGACTAATTGGATCTGGGGCTAGAAGCATCATTTCACTTTATTAGTTGATGTTGTGAATCATTTCTTTTTCTGTTTGTGTTCTGTTATCAGATTTTGATTTTAATTTCAGAGATGAATATGGATGTTCTGAGTACAATGAAATCTCCCAAGTCTGTCTTGAATTCCCTTCTGTCACCAAATACTGTTGCTGCCACGAAACTATCATGCATAGAACAGAAAGAAAAGGTGTGTAATTGTGTCAAAATCTTATTTCTTTTGAGAAACTGAAAGCTAATATTAAACTTGTAGTAGATGAGCTATGATGACAGCGTGGGATTTGATCTGTATGAAACATATTTCTCACTCGCCGTACTGAGCTTATATTTAGTGGAATAGCATACCTGTACAGAGTTTACTGTGCTCACATAGAAAAACCAGTATTGTCTTTTCGCATGTCACTCATTCTTCCTGTAAACTGTTATATCCGCAGTATTTCAATTTTGAAACATCCATGGTACACTTTGTTGATGGTTTGAATGATTTTCAGTTTAATGTTAATATTGGGTACTAAACTAAGGACATCAGCTACAGTTTCTATTGGCATCGTTAAGCTAATAACATAATAGTTTCATTGTTTTATAAATAAATTGTTTACAAGTAATTGTCACATTGGCTCAGTGAATGCTCAGTAGAAGACATTAACGTGTAGCAATCTTCATAGACGTACACCATGACAGCACACGGGACAATTATTATCTATATTCCAGGTTAAAATCCACATCAAGCCTGTTGAAGTTTCATGTCAGCAGTTACAGAAATGTGGACATGTCTTAAGATTGTGGGAACAAGTCTGGGAGAATGTAATTTCTCTGTCACAATTTCTAAAGAGACTGCATAGCAATTACTATTGTGGTACATGAGCTATGATGACATTGTGGGATTTGATCTATATGAAACAATATCTCACTCGCCGTACTGAGCTTGTTTTCAAAGCAATAACACTAATATAGCTTAGCTGTAGTGACATACAAAATTATTTTTGCTTGACATGTCATTTTCTCCATAAACTATTAACTCACTCATTATTTAAATTCGGGAGATATCCTTTTAAAGAAAACGTGGAAGTGGTTAATTGGATACATTTTTGAAAGTTTATTAATATTATATACTTGATCACCAAGACACTGAAAACACTTTCTCTTGGTATAACTAATCTAAAACAACAAAAAGCGAAGGTGTTAAAACTAATGATGAGAAATTTGTATACATATATTTGTAAATTAGCAAGTTTCACTGAAACAGTTATAAGAGTATTCTTAAATTATATATTTGCATTTTACAACCACAAACTGAGAATGTCTGAGAAGAAGCCATATCAGAATGTAGTAAAATATAATGGATGTATAGCATACACACAAGAGCAGCTTTGATTAATACCAATCTTAAAGTCTGATCACACATCAGAAAGAAGAGTATAGACAAGATTGCATGACCAAGAGTAGGAGAAAGTTGGTTGCTGGTTTCTAGTTGTATTATATGAGAATTGGAAGTTTATAATTTTCCTACATGAGTTACGATGACAACGTGGGATTTGAATCTCATTATACAAATATCTCACTCGCGGTACTGAGCTTATGTTCATTGGAATCAATTACTGACTAATTTCATCTGTGGCTAGAAGCCTGATTTTACATTTGTTTGTTATTGTTTGTTTTTTCATCATCTATATCTTTTGTACTTGCAAATCAGTAGTGACAGAAATGTGGACATGTCTAAGATTGTGGGAACAAGTCTGGGAGAAAGTAATTTCTCTGACACAATTTCTAACGAAACTGCATGACAATTACATTAAACTTACAATTGTGGTACATGAGCTATGATGACAATGTGGGATTTGATCTATATGAAATAATATCTCACTCGCCGTACTGAGCTTGTATTCAATACAATAACACTATTATTGCTTATCTGTAGTATGAAAATAATTATTTTTGCTTCAAATACTTGTCATTTTGTCTATGAACTGTATTAACTAACTCATTATTTAAATTAGGAAAATATCCTTTTCAAGACTAAGTGGGATTGGCTAATTGAATACATGTTTACATACATACATATCCGATAGAAGAGTATGGACAAGATTGCATGGCCAAGTGTAGGAGAAAATCGATTGCTTGTTTCTAGTTGTATTATATGGAAATTGGAAGATTATAATAATTTTCATGCATGAGTAATTATGACTGTAGGATTTGAATATTATGGTTCAAATATTTCATTTACCGTGCATAGCTTATGTTCATTGGAATTAATTACTGACTAATTGGATCTGGGGCTAGAAGCATCATTTCACTTTATTAGTTGATGTTGTGAATCATTTCTTTTTCTGTTTGTGTTCTGTTATCAGACTTTGATTTTAATTTCAGAGATGAATATGGATGTTCTGAGCACAATGAAATCTCCCAAGTCTGTCTTGAATTCCCTTCTGTCACCAAATACTGTTGCTGCCACGAAACTATCATGCATAGAACAGAAAGAAAAGGTGTGTAATTGTGTCAAAATCTTATTTCTTTTGAGAAACTGAAAGCTAATATTAAACTTGTAGTAGATGAGCTATGATGACAGCGTGGGATTTGATCTGTATGAAACATATTTCTCACTCGCCGTACTGAGCTTATATTTAGTGGAATAGCATACCTGTACAGAGTTTACTGTGCTCACATAGAAAAGCCAGTATTGTCTTTTCACATGTCACTCATTCTTCCTGTAAACTGTTATATCTGCAGTATTTCAATTTTGAAACATCCATGGTACAGTTTGTTGATGGTTTGAATGCTTTTTAGTTTAATGTTAATATTGGGTACTAAACTAAGGACATCAGCTACAATTTCTATTGGCATCGTTAAGTTAATAACATAATAGTTTCATTGTTTTATAAGTAAATTGTTTACAAGTAATTGTCACATTGTTTCAGTGAATGCTCAGTAGAAGACATTAACGTGTAGCAATCTTCGTAGACGTACACCATGACAGCACACGGGACAATTATTATCTATATTCCAGGTTAAAATCCACATCAAGCCTGTTGAAGTTTCATGTCAGCAGTTACAGAAATGTGGACATGTCTTAAGATTGTGGGAACAAGTCTGGGAGAATGTAATTTCTCTGTCACAATTTCTAAAGAGACTGCATAGCAATTACTATTGTGGTACATGAGCTATGATGACATTGTGGGATTTGATCTATATGAAACAATATCTCACTCGCCGTACTGAGCTTGTTTTCAAAGCAATAACACTAATATAGCTTAGCTGTAGTGACATACAAAATTATTTTTGCTTGACATGTCATTTTCTCCATAAACTATTAACTCACTCATTATTTAAATTCGGGAGATATCCTTTTAAAGAAAACGTGGAAGTGGTTAATTGGATACATTTTTGAAAGTTTATTAATATTATATACTTGATCACCAAGACACTGAAAACACTTTCTCTTGGTATAACTAATCTAAAACAACAAAAAGCGAAGGTGTTAAAACTAATGATGAGAAATTTGTATACATATATTTGTAAATTAGCAAGTTTCACTGAAACAGTTATAAGAGTATTCTTAAATTATATATTTGCATTTTACAACCACAAACTGAGAATGTCTGAGAAGAAGCCATATCAGAATGTAGTAAAATATAATGGATGTATAGCATACACACAAGAGCAGCTTTGATTAATACCAATCTTAAAGTCTGATCACACATCAGAAAGAAGAGTATAGACAAGATTGCATGACCAAGAGTAGGAGAAAGTTGGTTGCTGGTTTCTAGTTGTATTATATGAGAATTGGAAGTTTATAATTTTCCTACATGAGTTACGATGACAACGTGGGATTTGAATCTCATTATACAAATATCTCACTCGCGGTACTGAGCTTATGTTCATTGGAATCAATTACTGACTAATTTCATCTGTGGCTAGAAGCCTGATTTTACATTTGTTTGTTATTGTTTGTTTTTTCATCATCTATATCTTTTGTACTTGCAAATCAGTAGTGACAGAAATGTGGACATGTCTAAGATTGTGGGAACAAGTCTGGGAGAAAGTAATTTCTCTGACACAATTTCTAACGGAACTGCATGACAATTACATTAAACTTACAATTGTGGTACATGAGCTATGATGACAATGTGGGATTTGATCTATATGAAATAATATCTCACTCGCCGTACTGAGCTTGTATTCAATACAATAACACTATTATTGCTTATCTGTAGTATGAAAATAATTATTTTTGCTTCAAATACTTGTCATTTTGTCTATGAACTGTATTAACTAACTCATTATTTAAATTAGGAAAATATCCTTTTCAAGACTAAGTGGGATTGGCTAATTGAATACATGTTTACATACATACATATCCGATAGAAGAGTATGGACAAGATTGCATGGCCAAGTGTAGGAGAAAATCGATTGCTTGTTTCTAGTTGTATTATATGGAAATTGGAAGATTATAATAATTTTCATGCATGAGTAATTATGACTGTAGGATTTGAATATTATGGTTCAAATATTTCATTTACCGTGCATAACTTATGTTCATTGGAATTAATTACTGACTAATTGGATCTGGGGCTAGAAGCATCATTTCACTTTATTTGTTGATGTTGTGAATCATTTCTTTTTCTGTATGTGTTCTGTTATCAGACTTTGATTTTAATTTCAGAGATGAATATGGATGTTCTGAGCACAATGAAATCTCCCAAGTCTGTCTTGAATTCCCTTCTGTCACCAAATACTGTTGCTGCCACGAAACTATCATGCATAGAACAGAAAGAAAAGGTGTGTAATTGTGTCAAAATCTTATTTCTTTTGAGAAACTGAAAGCTAATATTAAGCTTGTAATAGATGAGCTATGATGACAGCGTGGGATTTGATCTGTATGAAACATATTTCTCACTCGCCGTACTGAGCTTATATTTAGTGGAATAGCATACCTGTACAGAGTTTATTGTCGCTCACATAGAAAAACCAGTATTGTCTTTTCACATGTCACTCATTCTTCCTGTAAACTGTTATATCTGCAGTATTTCAATTTTGAAACATCCATGGTACAGTTTGTTGATGGTTTGAATGATTTTTAGTTTAATGTTAATATTGGGTACTAAACTAAGGACATCAGCTACAATTTCTATTGGCATCGTTAAGTTAATAACATAATAGTTTCATTGTTTTATAAGTAAATTGTTTACAAGTAATTGTCACATTGTTTCAGTGAATGCTCAGTAGAAGACATTAACGTGTAGCAATCTTCGTAGACGTACACCATGACAGCACACGGGACAATTATTATCTATATTCCAGGTTAAAATCCACATCAAGCCTGTTGAAGTTTCATGTCAGCATTTACAGAAATGTGGACATGTCTAAGATTGTGGGAACAAGTCTGGGAGAATGTAATTTCTCTGTCACAATTTCTAAAGAGACTGCATAGCAATTACTATTGTGGTACATGAGCTATGATGACATTGTGGGATTTGATCTATATGAAACAATATCTCACTCGCCGTACTGAGCTTGTTTTCAAAGCAATAACACTAATATAGCTTAGCTGTAGTGACATACAAAATTATTTTTGCTTGACGTCATTTTCTCCATAAACTATTAACTCACTCATTATTTAAATTCGGGAGATATCCTTTTAAAGAAAACGTGGAAGTGGTTAATTGGATACATTTTTGAAAGTTTATTAATATTATATACTTGATCACCAAGACACTGAAAACACTTTCTCTTGGTATAACTAATCTAAAACAACAAAAAGCGAAGGTGTTAAAACTAATGATGAGAAATTTGTATACATATATTTGTAAATTAGCAAGTTTCACTGAAACAGTTATAAGAGTATTCTTAAATTATATATTTGCATTTTACAACCACAAACTGAGAATGTCTGAGAAGAAGCCATATCAGAATGTAGTAAAATATAATGGATGTATAGCATACACACAAGAGCAGCTTTGATTAATACCAATCTTAAAGTCTGATCACACATCTGAAAGAAGAGTATAGACAAGATTGCATGACCAAGAGTAGGAGAAAGTTGGTTGCTGGTTTCTAGTTGTATTATATGAGAATTGGAAGTTTATAATTTTCCTACATGAGTTACGATGACAACGTGGGATTTGAATCTCATTATACAAATATCTCACTCGCGGTACTGAGCTTATGTTCATTGGAATCAATTACTGACTAATTTCATCTGTGGCTAGAAGCCTGATTTTACATTTGTTTGTTATTGTTTGTTTTTTCATCATCTATATCTTTTGTACTTGCAAATCAGTAGTGACAGAAATGTGGACATGTCTAAGATTGTGGGAACAAGTCTGGGAGAAAGTAATTTCTCTGACACAATTTCTAACGGAACTGCATGACAATTACATTAAACTTACAATTGTGGTACATGAGCTATGATGACAATGTGGGATTTGATCTATATGAAATAATATCTCACTCGCCGTACTGAGCTTGTATTCAATACAATAACACTATTATTGCTTATCTGTAGTATGAAAATAATTATTTTTGCTTCAAATACTTGTCATTTTGTCTATGAACTGTATTAACTAACTCATTATTTAAATTAGGAAAATATCCTTTTCAAGACTAAGTGGGATTGGCTAATTGAATACATGTTTACATACATACATATCCGATAGAAGAGTATGGACAAGATTGCATGGCCAAGTGTAGGAGAAAATCGATTGCTTGTTTCTAGTTGTATTATATGGGAATTGGAAGAATATTATAATTTTCATGCATGAGTAATTATGACTGTAGGATTTGAATATTATGGTTCAAATATTTCATTTACCGTGCTGAGCTTATGTTCATTGGAATTAATTACTGACTAATTGGATCTGGGGCTAGAAGCATCATTTCACTTTATTAGTTGATGTTGTGAATCATTTCTTTTTCTGTTTGTGTTCTGTTATCAGATTTTGATTTTAATTTCAGAGATGAATATGGATGTTCTGAGTACAATGAAATCTCCCAAGTCTGTCTTGAATTCCCTTCTGTCACCAAATACTGTTGCTGCCACGAAACTATCATGCATAGAACAGAAAGAAAAGGTGTGTAATTGTGTCAAAATCTTATTTCTTTTGAGAAACTGAAAGCTAATATTAAACTTGTAGTAGATGAGCTATGATGACAGCGTGGGATTTGATCTGTATGAAACATATTTCTCACTCGCCGTACTGAGCTTATATTTAGTGGAATAGCATACCTGTACAGAGTTTACTGTGCTCACATAGAAAAACCAGTATTGTCTTTTCGCATGTCACTCATTCTTCCTGTAAACTGTTATATCCGCAGTATTTCAATTTTGAAACATCCATGGTACACTTTGTTGATGGTTTGAATGATTTTCAGTTTAATGTTAATATTGGGTACTAAACTAAGGACATCAGCTACAGTTTCTATTGGCATCGTTAAGCTAATAACATAATAGTTTCATTGTTTTATAAATAAATTGTTTACAAGTAATTGTCACATTGGCTCAGTGAATGCTCAGTAGAAGACATTAACGTGTAGCAATCTTCATAGACGTACACCATGACAGCACACGGGACAATTATTATCTATATTCCAGGTTAAAATCCACATCAAGCCTGTTGAAGTTTCATGTCAGCAGTTACAGAAATGTGGACATGTCTTAAGATTGTGGGAACAAGTCTGGGAGAATGTAATTTCTCTGTCACAATTTCTAAAGAGACTGCATAGCAATTACTATTGTGGTACATGAGCTATGATGACATTGTGGGATTTGATCTATATGAAACAATATCTCACTCGCCGTACTGAGCTTGTTTTCAAAGCAATAACACTAATATAGCTTAGCTGTAGTGACATACAAAATTATTTTTGCTTGACATGTCATTTTCTCCATAAACTATTAACTCACTCATTATTTAAATTCGGGAGATATCCTTTTAAAGAAAACGTGGAAGTGGTTAATTGGATACATTTTTGAAAGTTTATTAATATTATATACTTGATCACCAAGACACTGAAAACACTTTCTCTTGGTATAACTAATCTAAAACAACAAAAAGCGAAGGTGTTAAAACTAATGATGAGAAATTTGTATACATATATTTGTAAATTAGCAAGTTTCACTGAAACAGTTATAAGAGTATTCTTAAATTATATATTTGCATTTTACAACCACAAACTGAGAATGTCTGAGAAGAAGCCATATCAGAATGTAGTAAAATATAATGGATGTATAGCATACACACAAGAGCAGCTTTGATTAATACCAATCTTAAAGTCTGATCACACATCAGAAAGAAGAGTATAGACAAGATTGCATGACCAAGAGTAGGAGAAAGTTGGTTGCTGGTTTCTAGTTGTATTATATGAGAATTGGAAGTTTATAATTTTCCTACATGAGTTACGATGACAACGTGGGATTTGAATCTCATTATACAAATATCTCACTCGCGGTACTGAGCTTATGTTCATTGGAATCAATTACTGACTAATTTCATCTGTGGCTAGAAGCCTGATTTTACATTTGTTTGTTATTGTTTGTTTTTTCATCATCTATATCTTTTGTACTTGCAAATCAGTAGTGACAGAAATGTGGACATGTCTAAGATTGTGGGAACAAGTCTGGGAGAAAGTAATTTCTCTGACACAATTTCTAACGAAACTGCATGACAATTACATTAAACTTACAATTGTGGTACATGAGCTATGATGACAATGTGGGATTTGATCTATATGAAATAATATCTCACTCGCCGTACTGAGCTTGTATTCAATACAATAACACTATTATTGCTTATCTGTAGTATGAAAATAATTATTTTTGCTTCAAATACTTGTCATTTTGTCTATGAACTGTATTAACTAACTCATTATTTAAATTAGGAAAATATCCTTTTCAAGACTAAGTGGGATTGGCTAATTGAATACATGTTTACATACATACATATCCGATAGAAGAGTATGGACAAGATTGCATGGCCAAGTGTAGGAGAAAATCGATTGCTTGTTTCTAGTTGTATTATATGGAAATTGGAAGATTATAATAATTTTCATGCATGAGTAATTATGACTGTAGGATTTGAATATTATGGTTCAAATATTTCATTTACCGTGCATAGCTTATGTTCATTGGAATTAATTACTGACTAATTGGATCTGGGGCTAGAAGCATCATTTCACTTTATTAGTTGATGTTGTGAATCATTTCTTTTTCTGTTTGTGTTCTGTTATCAGACTTTGATTTTAATTTCAGAGATGAATATGGATGTTCTGAGCACAATGAAATCTCCCAAGTCTGTCTTGAATTCCCTTCTGTCACCAAATACTGTTGCTGCCACGAAACTATCATGCATAGAACAGAAAGAAAAGGTGTGTAATTGTGTCAAAATCTTATTTCTTTTGAGAAACTGAAAGCTAATATTAAACTTGTAGTAGATGAGCTATGATGACAGCGTGGGATTTGATCTGTATGAAACATATTTCTCACTCGCCGTACTGAGCTTATATTTAGTGGAATAGCATACCTGTACAGAGTTTACTGTGCTCACATAGAAAAGCCAGTATTGTCTTTTCACATGTCACTCATTCTTCCTGTAAACTGTTATATCTGCAGTATTTCAATTTTGAAACATCCATGGTACAGTTTGTTGATGGTTTGAATGCTTTTTAGTTTAATGTTAATATTGGGTACTAAACTAAGGACATCAGCTACAATTTCTATTGGCATCGTTAAGTTAATAACATAATAGTTTCATTGTTTTATAAGTAAATTGTTTACAAGTAATTGTCACATTGTTTCAGTGAATGCTCAGTAGAAGACATTAACGTGTAGCAATCTTCGTAGACGTACACCATGACAGCACACGGGACAATTATTATCTATATTCCAGGTTAAAATCCACATCAAGCCTGTTGAAGTTTCATGTCAGCAGTTACAGAAATGTGGACATGTCTTAAGATTGTGGGAACAAGTCTGGGAGAATGTAATTTCTCTGTCACAATTTCTAAAGAGACTGCATAGCAATTACTATTGTGGTACATGAGCTATGATGACATTGTGGGATTTGATCTATATGAAACAATATCTCACTCGCCGTACTGAGCTTGTTTTCAAAGCAATAACACTAATATAGCTTAGCTGTAGTGACATACAAAATTATTTTTGCTTGACATGTCATTTTCTCCATAAACTATTAACTCACTCATTATTTAAATTCGGGAGATATCCTTTTAAAGAAAACGTGGAAGTGGTTAATTGGATACATTTTTGAAAGTTTATTAATATTATATACTTGATCACCAAGACACTGAAAACACTTTCTCTTGGTATAACTAATCTAAAACAACAAAAAGCGAAGGTGTTAAAACTAATGATGAGAAATTTGTATACATATATTTGTAAATTAGCAAGTTTCACTGAAACAGTTATAAGAGTATTCTTAAATTATATATTTGCATTTTACAACCACAAACTGAGAATGTCTGAGAAGAAGCCATATCAGAATGTAGTAAAATATAATGGATGTATAGCATACACACAAGAGCAGCTTTGATTAATACCAATCTTAAAGTCTGATCACACATCAGAAAGAAGAGTATAGACAAGATTGCATGACCAAGAGTAGGAGAAAGTTGGTTGCTGGTTTCTAGTTGTATTATATGAGAATTGGAAGTTTATAATTTTCCTACATGAGTTACGATGACAACGTGGGATTTGAATCTCATTATACAAATATCTCACTCGCGGTACTGAGCTTATGTTCATTGGAATCAATTACTGACTAATTTCATCTGTGGCTAGAAGCCTGATTTTACATTTGTTTGTTATTGTTTGTTTTTTCATCATCTATATCTTTTGTACTTGCAAATCAGTAGTGACAGAAATGTGGACATGTCTAAGATTGTGGGAACAAGTCTGGGAGAAAGTAATTTCTCTGACACAATTTCTAACGGAACTGCATGACAATTACATTAAACTTACAATTGTGGTACATGAGCTATGATGACAATGTGGGATTTGATCTATATGAAATAATATCTCACTCGCCGTACTGAGCTTGTATTCAATACAATAACACTATTATTGCTTATCTGTAGTATGAAAATAATTATTTTTGCTTCAAATACTTGTCATTTTGTCTATGAACTGTATTAACTAACTCATTATTTAAATTAGGAAAATATCCTTTTCAAGACTAAGTGGGATTGGCTAATTGAATACATGTTTACATACATACATATCCGATAGAAGAGTATGGACAAGATTGCATGGCCAAGTGTAGGAGAAAATCGATTGCTTGTTTCTAGTTGTATTATATGGGAATTGGAAGAATATTATAATTTTCATGCATGAGTAATTATGACTGTAGGATTTGAATATTATGGTTCAAATATTTCATTTACCGTGCTGAGCTTATGTTCATTGGAATTAATTACTGACTAATTGGATCTGGGGCTAGAAGCATCATTTCACTTTATTAGTTGATGTTGTGAATCATTTCTTTTTCTGTTTGTGTTCTGTTATCAGATTTTGATTTTAATTTCAGAGATGAATATGGATGTTCTGAGTACAATGAAATCTCCCAAGTCTGTCTTGAATTCCCTTCTGTCACCAAATACTGTTGCTGCCACGAAACTATCATGCATAGAACAGAAAGAAAAGGTGTGTAATTGTGTCAAAATCTTATTTCTTTTGAGAAACTGAAAGCTAATATTAAACTTGTAGTAGATGAGCTATGATGACAGCGTGGGATTTGATCTGTATGAAACATATTTCTCACTCGCCGTACTGAGCTTATATTTAGTGGAATAGCATACCTGTACAGAGTTTACTGTGCTCACATAGAAAAACCAGTATTGTCTTTTCGCATGTCACTCATTCTTCCTGTAAACTGTTATATCCGCAGTATTTCAATTTTGAAACATCCATGGTACACTTTGTTGATGGTTTGAATGATTTTCAGTTTAATGTTAATATTGGGTACTAAACTAAGGACATCAGGTACAGTTTCTATTGGCATCGTTAAGCTAATAACATAATAGTTTCATTGTTTTATAAATAAATTGTTTACAAGTAATTGTCACATTGGCTCAGTGAATGCTCAGTAGAAGACATTAACGTGTAGCAATCTTCATAGACGTACACCATGACAGCACACGAGACAATTATTATCTATATTCCAGGTTAAAATCCACATCAAGCCTGTTGAAGTTTCATGTCAGCAGTTACAGAAATGTGGACATGTCTTAAGATTGTGGGAACAAGTCTGGGAGAATGTAATTTCTCTGTCACAATTTCTAAAGAGACTGCATAGCAATTACTATTGTGGTACATGAGCTATGATGACATTGTGGGATTTGATCTATATGAAACAATATCTCACTCGCCGTACTGAGCTTGTTTTCAAAGCAATAACACTAATATAGCTTAGCTGTAGTGACATACAAAATTATTTTTGCTTGACATGTCATTTTCTCCATAAACTATTAACTCACTCATTATTTAAATTCGGGAGATATCCTTTTAAAGAAAACGTGGAAGTGGTTAATTGGATACATTTTTGAAAGTTTATTAATATTATATACTTGATCACCAAGACACTGAAAACACTTTCTCTTGGTATAACTAATCTAAAACAACAAAAAGCGAAGGTGTTAAAACTAATGATGAGAAATTTGTATACATATATTTGTAAATTAGCAAGTTTCACTGAAACAGTTATAAGAGTATTCTTAAATTATATATTTGCATTTTACAACCACAAACTGAGAATGTCTGAGAAGAAGCCATATCAGAATGTAGTAAAATATAATGGATGTATAGCATACACACAAGAGCAGCTTTGATTAATACCAATCTTAAAGTCTGATCACACATCTGAAAGAAGAGTATAGACAAGATTGCATGACCAAGAGTAGGAGAAAGTTGGTTGCTGGTTTCTAGTTGTATTATATGAGAATTGGAAGTTTATAATTTTCCTACATGAGTTACGATGACAACGTGGGATTTGAATCTCATTATACAAATATCTCACTCGCGGTACTGAGCTTATGTTCATTGGAATCAATTACTGACTAATTTCATCTGTGGCTAGAAGCCTGATTTTACATTTGTTTGTTATTGTTTGTTTTTTCATCATCTATATCTTTTGTACTTGCAAATCAGTAGTGACAGAAATGTGGACATGTCTAAGATTGTGGGAACAAGTCTGGGAGAAAGTAATTTCTCTGACACAATTTCTAACGAAACTGCATGACAATTACATTAAACTTACAATTGTGGTACATGAGCTATGATGACAATGTGGGATTTGATCTATATGAAATAATATCTCACTCGCCGTACTGAGCTTGTATTCAATACAATAACACTATTATTGCTTATCTGTAGTATCATGAAAATAATTATTTTTGCTTCATATACTTGTCATTTTGTCTATGAACTGTATTAACTAACTCATTATTTAAATTAGGAAAATATCCTTTTCAAGACTAAGTGGGAGTGGCTAATTGAATACATGTTTACATACATACATATCCGATAGAAGAGTATGGACAAGATTGCATGGCCAAGTGTTGGAGAAAATCGATTGCTTGTTTCTAGTTGTATTATATGGAAATTGGAAGATTATAATAATTTTCATGCATGAGTAATTATGACTGTAGGATTTGAATATTATGGTTCAAATATTTCATTTACCGTGCATAGCTTATGTTCATTGGAATTAATTACTGACTAATTGGATCTGGGGCTAGAAGCATCATTTCACTTTATTTGTTGATGTTGTGAATCATTTCTTTTTCTGTTTGTGTTCTGTTATCAGACTTTGATTTTAATTTCAGAGATGAATATGGATGTTCTGAGCACAATGAAATCTCCCAAGTCTGTCTTGAATTCCCTTCTGTCACCAAATACTGTTGCTGCCACGAAACTATCATGCATAGAACAGAAAGAAAAGGTGTGTAATTGTGTCAAAATCTTATTTCTTTTGAGAAACTGAAAGCTAATATTAAGCTTGTAATAGATGAGCTATGATGACAGCGTGGGATTTGATCTGTATGAAACATATTTCTCACTCGCCGTACTGAGCTTATATTTAGTGGAATAGCATACCTGTACAGAGTTTACTGTCGCTCACATAGAAAAACCAGTATTGTCTTTTCACATGTCACTCATTCTTCCTGTAAACTGTTATATCTGCAGTATTTCAATTTTGAAACATCCATGGTACAGTTTGTTGATGGTTTGAATGATTTTTAGTTTAATGTTAATATTGGGTACTAAACTAAGGACATCAGCTACAATTTCTATTGGCATCGTTAAGTTAATAACATAATAGTTTCATTGTTTTATAAGTAAATTGTTTACAAGTAATTGTCACATTGTTTCAGTGAATGCTCAGTAGAAGACATTAACGTGTAGCAATCTTCGTAGACGTACACCATGACAGCACACGGGACAATTATTATCTATATTCCAGGTTAAAATCCACATCAAGCCTGTTGAAGTTTCATGTCAGCATTTACAGAAATGTGGACATGTCTAAGATTGTGGGAACAAGTCTGGGAGAATGTAATTTCTCTGTCACAATTTCTAAAGAGACTGCATAGCAATTACTATTGTGGTACATGAGCTATGATGACATTGTGGGATTTGATCTATATGAAACAATATCTCACTCGCCGTACTGAGCTTGTTTTCAAAGCAATAACACTAATATAGCTTAGCTGTAGTGACATACAAAATTATTTTTGCTTGACATGTCATTTTCTCCATAAACTATTAACTCACTCATTATTTAAATTCGGGAGATATCCTTTTAAAGAAAACGTGGAAGTGGTTAATTGGATACATTTTTGAAAGTTTATTAATATTATATACTTGATCACCAAGACACTGAAAACACTTTCTCTTGGTATAACTAATCTAAAACAACAAAAAGCGAAGGTGTTAAAACTAATGATGAGAAATTTGTATACATATATTTGTAAATTAGCAAGTTTCACTGAAACAGTTATAAGAGTATTCTTAAATTATATATTTGCATTTTACAACCACAAACTGAGAATGTCTGAGAAGAAGCCATATCAGAATGTAGTAAAATATAATGGATGTATAGCATACACACAAGAGCAGCTTTGATTAATACCAATCTTAAAGTCTGATCACACATCTGAAAGAAGAGTATAGACAAGATTGCATGACCAAGAGTAGGAGAAAGTTGGTTGCTGGTTTCTAGTTGTATTATATGAGAATTGGAAGTTTATAATTTTCCTACATGAGTTACGATGACAACGTGGGATTTGAATCTCATTATACAAATATCTCACTCGCGGTACTGAGCTTATGTTCATTGGAATCAATTACTGACTAATTTCATCTGTGGCTAGAAGCCTGATTTTACATTTGTTTGTTATTGTTTGTTTTTTCATCATCTATATCTTTTGTACTTGCAAATCAGTAGTGACAGAAATGTGGACATGTCTAAGATTGTGGGAACAAGTCTGGGAGAAAGTAATTTCTCTGACACAATTTCTAACGAAACTGCATGACAATTACATTAAACTTACAATTGTGGTACATGAGCTATGATGACAATGTGGGATTTGATCTATATGAAATAATATCTCACTCGCCGTACTGAGCTTGTATTCAATACAATAACACTATTATTGCTTATCTGTAGTATCATGAAAATAATTATTTTTGCTTCATATACTTGTCATTTTGTCTATGAACTGTATTAACTAACTCATTATTTAAATTAGGAAAATATCCTTTTCAAGACTAAGTGGGAGTGGCTAATTGAATACATGTTTACATACATACATATCCGATAGAAGAGTATGGACAAGATTGCATGGCCAAGTGTTGGAGAAAATCGATTGCTTGTTTCTAGTTGTATTATATGGAAATTGGAAGATTATAATAATTTTCATGCATGAGTAATTATGACTGTAGGATTTGAATATTATGGTTCAAATATTTCATTTACCGTGCATAGCTTATGTTCATTGGAATTAATTACTGACTAATTGGATCTGGGGCTAGAAGCATCATTTCACTTTATTAGTTGATGTTGTGAATCATTTCTTTTTCTGTTTGTGTTCTGTTATCAGACTTTGATTTTAATTTCAGAGATGAATATGGATGTTCTGAGCACAATGAAATCTCCCAAGTCTGTCTTGAATTCCCTTCTGTCACCAAATACTGTTGCTGCCACGAAACTATCATGCATAGAACAGAAAGAAAAGGTGTGTAATTGTGTCAAAATCTTATTTCTTTTGAGAAACTGAAAGCTAATATTAAACTTGTAGTAGATGAGCTATGATGACAGCGTGGGATTTGATCTGTATGAAACATATTTCTCACTCGCCGTACTGAGCTTATATTTAGTGGAATAACATACCTGTACAGAGTTTACTGTGCTCACATAGAAAAACCAGTATTGTCTTTTCACATGTCACTCATTCTTCCTGTAAACTGTTATATCCGCAGTATTTCAATTTTGAAACATCCATGGTACACTTTGATGATGGTTTGAATGATTTTCAGTTTAATGTTAATATTGGGTACTAAACTAAGGACATCAGCTACAGTTTCTATTGGCATCGTTAAGCTAATAACATAATAGTTTCATTGTTTTATAAATAAATTGTTTACAAGTAATTGTCACATTGGCTCAGTGAATGCTCAGTAGAAGACATTAACGTGTAGCAATCTTCATAGACGTACACCATGACAGCACACGGGACAATTATTATCTATATTCCAGGTTAAAATCCACATCAAGCCTGTTGAAGTTTCATGTCAGCAGTTACAGAAATGTGGACATGTCTTAAGATTGTGGGAACAAGTCTGGGAGAATGTAATTTCTCTGTCACAATTTCTAAAGAGACTGCATAGCAATTACTATTGTGGTACATGAGCTATGATGACATTGTGGGATTTGATCTATATGAAACAATATCTCACTCGCCGTACTGAGCTTGTTTTCAAAGCAATAACACTAATATAGCTTAGCTGTAGTGACATACAAAATTATTTTTGCTTGACATGTCATTTTCTCCATAAACTATTAACTCACTCATTATTTAAATTCGGGAGATATCCTTTTAAAGAAAACGTGGAAGTGGTTAATTGGATACATTTTTGAAAGTTTATTAATATTATATACTTGATCACCAAGACACTGAAAACACTTTCTCTTGGTATAACTAATCTAAAACAACAAAAAGCGAAGGTGTTAAAACTAATGATGAGAAATTTGTATACATATATTTGTAAATTAGCAAGTTTCACTGAAACAGTTATAAGAGTATTCTTAAATTATATATTTGCATTTTACAACCACAAACTGAGAATGTCTGAGAAGAAGCCATATCAGAATGTAGTAAAATATAATGGATGTATAGCATACACACAAGAGCAGCTTTGATTAATACCAATCTTAAAGTCTGATCACACATCAGAAAGAAGAGTATAGACAAGATTGCATGACCAAGAGTAGGAGAAAGTTGGTTGCTGGTTTCTAGTTGTATTATATGAGAATTGGAAGTTTATAATTTTCCTACATGAGTTACGATGACAACGTGGGATTTGAATCTCATTATACAAATATCTCACTCGCGGTACTGAGCTTATGTTCATTGGAATCAATTACTGACTAATTTCATCTGTGGCTAGAAGCCTGATTTTACATTTGTTTGTTATTGTTTGTTTTTTCATCATCTATATCTTTTGTACTTGCAAATCAGTAGTGACAGAAATGTGGACATGTCTAAGATTGTGGGAACAAGTCTGGGAGAAAGTAATTTCTCTGACACAATTTCTAACGGAACTGCATGACAATTACATTAAACTTACAATTGTGGTACATGAGCTATGATGACAATGTGGGATTTGATCTATATGAAATAATATCTCACTCGCCGTACTGAGCTTGTATTCAATACAATAACACTATTATTGCTTATCTGTAGTATGAAAATAATTATTTTTGCTTCAAATACTTGTCATTTTGTCTATGAACTGTATTAACTAACTCATTATTTAAATTAGGAAAATATCCTTTTCAAGACTAAGTGGGATTGGCTAATTGAATACATGTTTACATACATACATATCCGATAGAAGAGTATGGACAAGATTGCATGGCCAAGTGTAGGAGAAAATCGATTGCTTGTTTCTAGTTGTATTATATGGGAATTGGAAGAATATTATAATTTTCATGCATGAGTAATTATGACTGTAGGATTTGAATATTATGGTTCAAATATTTCATTTACCGTGCTGAGCTTATGTTCATTGGAATTAATTACTGACTAATTGGATCTGGGGCTAGAAGCATCATTTCACTTTATTAGTTGATGTTGTGAATCATTTCTTTTTCTGTTTGTGTTCTGTTATCAGATTTTGATTTTAATTTCAGAGATGAATATGGATGTTCTGAGTACAATGAAATCTCCCAAGTCTGTCTTGAATTCCCTTCTGTCACCAAATACTGTTGCTGCCACGAAACTATCATGCATAGAACAGAAAGAAAAGGTGTGTAATTGTGTCAAAATCTTATTTCTTTTGAGAAACTGAAAGCTAATATTAAACTTGTAGTAGATGAGCTATGATGACAGCGTGGGATTTGATCTGTATGAAACATATTTCTCACTCGCCGTACTGAGCTTATATTTAGTGGAATAGCATACCTGTACAGAGTTTACTGTCGCTCACATAGAAAAACCAGTATTGTCTTTTCACATGTCACTCATTCTTCCTGTAAACTGTTATATCTGCAGTATTTCAATTTTGAAACATCCATGGTACAGTTTGTTGATGGTTTGAATGATTTTTAGTTTAATGTTAATATTGGGTACTAAACTAAGGACATCAGCTACAATTTCTATTGGCATCGTTAAGTTAATAACATAATAGTTTCATTGTTTTATAAGTAAATTGTTTACAAGTAATTGTCACATTGTTTCAGTGAATGCTCAGTAGAAGACATTAACGTGTAGCAATCTTCGTAGACGTACACCATGACAGCACACGGGACAATTATTATCTATATTCCAGGTTAAAATCCACATCAAGCCTGTTGAAGTTTCATGTCAGCATTTACAGAAATGTGGACATGTCTAAGATTGTGGGAACAAGTCTGGGAGAATGTAATTTCTCTGTCACAATTTCTAAAGAGACTGCATAGCAATTACTATTGTGGTACATGAGCTATGATGACATTGTGGGATTTGATCTATATGAAACAATATCTCACTCGCCGTACTGAG
Source organism: Cepaea hortensis (assembly GCA_963921405.1). Classification (NCBI taxonomy): domain Eukaryota; kingdom Metazoa; phylum Mollusca; class Gastropoda; order Stylommatophora; family Helicidae; genus Cepaea; species Cepaea hortensis. The sequence goes on from OY992881.1 coordinate 45,805,333, forward strand.
CTTGTTTTCAAAGCAATAACACTAATATAGCTTAGCTGTAGTGACATACAAAATTATTTTTGCTTGACATGTCATTTTCTCCATAAACTATTAACTCACTCATTATTTAAATTCGGGAGATATCCTTTTAAAGAAAACGTGGAAGTGGTTAATTGGATACATTTTTGAAAGTTTATTAATATTATATACTTGATCACCAAGACACTGAAAACACTTTCTCTTGGTATAACTAATCTAAAACAACAAAAAGCGAAGGTGTTAAAACTAATGATGAGAAATTTGTATACATATATTTGTAAATTAGCAAGTTTCACTGAAACAGTTATAAGAGTATTCTTAAATTATATATTTGCATTTTACAACCACAAACTGAGAATGTCTGAGAAGAAGCCATATCAGAATGTAGTAAAATATAATGGATGTATAGCATACACACAAGAGCAGCTTTGATTAATACCAATCTTAAAGTCTGATCACACATCTGAAAGAAGAGTATAGACAAGATTGCATGACCAAGAGTAGGAGAAAGTTGGTTGCTGGTTTCTAGTTGTATTATATGAGAATTGGAAGTTTATAATTTTCCTACATGAGTTACGATGACAACGTGGGATTTGAATCTCATTATACAAATATCTCACTCGCGGTACTGAGCTTATGTTCATTGGAATCAATTACTGACTAATTTCATCTGTGGCTAGAAGCCTGATTTTACATTTGTTTGTTATTGTTTGTTTTTTCATCATCTATATCTTTTGTACTTGCAAATCAGTAGTGACAGAAATGTGGACATGTCTAAGATTGTGGGAACAAGTCTGGGAGAAAGTAATTTCTCTGACACAATTTCTAACGAAACTGCATGACAATTACATTAAACTTACAATTGTGGTACATGAGCTATGATGACAATGTGGGATTTGATCTATATGAAATAATATCTCACTCGCCGTACTGAGCTTGTATTCAATACAATAACACTATTATTGCTTATCTGTAGTATCATGAAAATAATTATTTTTGCTTCATATACTTGTCATTTTGTCTATGAACTGTATTAACTAACTCATTATTTAAATTAGGAAAATATCCTTTTCAAGACTAAGTGGGAGTGGCTAATTGAATACATGTTTACATACATACATATCCGATAGAAGAGTATGGACAAGATTGCATGGCCAAGTGTTGGAGAAAATCGATTGCTTGTTTCTAGTTGTATTATATGGAAATTGGAAGATTATAATAATTTTCATGCATGAGTAATTATGACTGTAGGATTTGAATATTATGGTTCAAATATTTCATTTACCGTGCATAGCTTATGTTCATTGGAATTAATTACTGACTAATTGGATCTGGGGCTAGAAGCATCATTTCACTTTATTAGTTGATGTTGTGAATCATTTCTTTTTCTGTTTGTGTTCTGTTATCAGACTTTGATTTTAATTTCAGAGATGAATATGGATGTTCTGAGCACAATGAAATCTCCCAAGTCTGTCTTGAATTCCCTTCTGTCACCAAATACTGTTGCTGCCACGAAACTATCATGCATAGAACAGAAAGAAAAGGTGTGTAATTGTGTCAAAATCTTATTTCTTTTGAGAAACTGAAAGCTAATATTAAACTTGTAGTAGATGAGCTATGATGACAGCGTGGGATTTGATCTGTATGAAACATATTTCTCACTCGCCGTACTGAGCTTATATTTAGTGGAATAACATACCTGTACAGAGTTTACTGTGCTCACATAGAAAAACCAGTATTGTCTTTTCACATGTCACTCATTCTTCCTGTAAACTGTTATATCCGCAGTATTTCAATTTTGAAACATCCATGGTACACTTTGATGATGGTTTGAATGATTTTCAGTTTAATGTTAATATTGGGTACTAAACTAAGGACATCAGCTACAGTTTCTATTGGCATCGTTAAGCTAATAACATAATAGTTTCATTGTTTTATAAATAAATTGTTTACAAGTAATTGTCACATTGGCTCAGTGAATGCTCAGTAGAAGACATTAACGTGTAGCAATCTTCATAGACGTACACCATGACAGCACACGGGACAATTATTATCTATATTCCAGGTTAAAATCCACATCAAGCCTGTTGAAGTTTCATGTCAGCAGTTACAGAAATGTGGACATGTCTTAAGATTGTGGGAACAAGTCTGGGAGAATGTAATTTCTCTGTCACAATTTCTAAAGAGACTGCATAGCAATTACTATTGTGGTACATGAGCTATGATGACATTGTGGGATTTGATCTATATGAAACAATATCTCACTCGCCGTACTGAGCTTGTATTCCATACAATAACACTATTATTGCTTATCTGTAGTATCATGAAAATAATTATTTTTGCTTCATATACTTGTCATTTTGTCTATGAACTGTATTAACTAACTCATTATTTAAATTAGGAAAATATCCTTTTCAAGACTAAGTGGGAGTGGCTAATTGAATACATGTTTACATACATACATATCCGATAGAAGAGTATGGACAAGATTGCATGGCCAAGTGTTGGAGAAAATCGATTGCTTGTTTCTAGTTGTATTATATGGAAATTGGAAGATTATAATAATTTTCATGCATGAGTAATTATGACTGTAGGATTTGAATATTATGGTTCAAATATTTCATTTACCGTGCATAGCTTATGTTCATTGGAATTAATTACTGACTAATTGGATCTGGGGCTAGAAGCATCATTTCACTTTATTTGTTGATGTTGTGAATCATTTCTTTTTCTGTTTGTGTTCTGTTATCAGACTTTGATTTTAATTTCAGAGATGAATATGGATGTTCTGAGCACAATGAAATCTCCCAAGTCTGTCTTGAATTCCCTTCTGTCACCAAATACTGTTGCTGCCACGAAACTATCATGCATAGAACAGAAAGAAAAGGTGTGTAATTGTGTCAAAATCTTATTTCTTTTGAGAAACTGAAAGCTAATATTAAGCTTGTAATAGATGAGCTATGATGACAGCGTGGGATTTGATCTGTATGAAACATATTTCTCACTCGCCGTACTGAGCTTATATTTAGTGGAATAGCATACCTGTACAGAGTTTACTGTCGCTCACATAGAAAAACCAGTATTGTCTTTTCACATGTCACTCATTCTTCCTGTAAACTGTTATATCTGCAGTATTTCAATTTTGAAACATCCATGGTACAGTTTGTTGATGGTTTGAATGATTTTTAGTTTAATGTTAATATTGGGTACTAAACTAAGGACATCAGCTACAATTTCTATTGGCATCGTTAAGTTAATAACATAATAGTTTCATTGTTTTATAAGTAAATTGTTTACAAGTAATTGTCACATTGTTTCAGTGAATGCTCAGTAGAAGACATTAATGTGTAGCAATCTTCGTAGACGTACACCATGACAGCACACGGGACAATTATTATCTATATTCCAGGTTAAAATCCACATCAAGCCTGTTGAAGTTTCATGTCAGCATTTACAGAAATGTGGACATGTCTAAGATTGTGGGAACAAGTCTGGGAGAATGTAATTTCTCTGTCACAATTTCTAAAGAGACTGCATAGCAATTACTATTGTGGTACATGAGCTATGATGACATTGTGGGATTTGATCTATATGAAACAATATCTCACTCGCCGTACTGAGCTTGTTTTCAAAGCAATAACACTAATATAGCTTAGCTGTAGTGACATACAAAATTATTTTTGCTTGACGTCATTTTCTCCATAAACTATTAACTCACTCATTATTTAAATTCGGGAGATATCCTTTTAAAGAAAACGTGGAAGTGGTTAATTGGATACATTTTTGAAAGTTTATTAATATTATATACTTGATCACCAAGACACTGAAAACACTTTCTCTTGGTATAACTAATCTAAAACAACAAAAAGCGAAGGTGTTAAAACTAATGATGAGAAATTTGTATACATATATTTGTAAATTAGCAAGTTTCACTGAAACAGTTATAAGAGTATTCTTAAATTATATATTTGCATTTTACAACCACAAACTGAGAATGTCTGAGAAGAAGCCATATCAGAATGTAGTAAAATATAATGGATGTATAGCATACACACAAGAGCAGCTTTGATTAATACCAATCTTAAAGTCTGATCACACATCAGAAAGAAGAGTATAGACAAGATTGCATGACCAAGAGTAGGAGAAAGTTGGTTGCTGGTTTCTAGTTGTATTATATGAGAATTGGAAGTTTATAATTTTCCTACATGAGTTACGATGACAACGTGGGATTTGAATCTCATTATACAAATATCTCACTCGCGGTACTGAGCTTATGTTCATTGGAATCAATTACTGACTAATTTCATCTGTGGCTAGAAGCCTGATTTTACATTTGTTTGTTATTGTTTGTTTTTTCATCATCTATATCTTTTGTACTTGCAAATCAGTAGTGACAGAAATGTGGACATGTCTAAGATTGTGGGAACAAGTCTGGGAGAAAGTAATTTCTCTGACACAATTTCTAACGAAACTGCATGACAATTACATTAAACTTACAATTGTGGTACATGAGCTATGATGACAATGTGGGATTTGATCTATATGAAATAATATCTCACTCGCCGTACTGAGCTTGTATTCAATACAATAACACTATTATTGCTTATCTGTAGTATCATGAAAATAATTATTTTTGCTTCATATACTTGTCATTTTGTCTATGAACTGTATTAACTAACTCATTATTTAAATTAGGAAAATATCCTTTTCAAGACTAAGTGGGAGTGGCTAATTGAATACATGTTTACATACATACATATCCGATAGAAGAGTATGGACAAGATTGCATGGCCAAGTGTTGGAGAAAATCGATTGCTTGTTTCTAGTTGTATTATATGGAAATTGGAAGATTATAATAATTTTCATGCATGAGTAATTATGACTGTAGGATTTGAATATTATGGTTCAAATATTTCATTTACCGTGCATAGCTTATGTTCATTGGAATTAATTACTGACTAATTGGATCTGGGGCTAGAAGCATCATTTCACTTTATTAGTTGATGTTGTGAATCATTTCTTTTTCTGTTTGTGTTCTGTTATCAGACTTTGATTTTAATTTCAGAGATGAATATGGATGTTCTGAGCACAATGAAATCTCCCAAGTCTGTCTTGAATTCCCTTCTGTCACCAAATACTGTTGCTGCCACGAAACTATCATGCATAGAACAGAAAGAAAAGGTGTGTAATTGTGTCAAAATCTTATTTCTTTTGAGAAACTGAAAGCTAATATTAAACTTGTAGTAGATGAGCTATGATGACAGCGTGGGATTTGATCTGTATGAAACATATTTCTCACTCGCCGTACTGAGCTTATATTTAGTGGAATAACATACCTGTACAGAGTTTACTGTGCTCACATAGAAAAACCAGTATTGTCTTTTCACATGTCACTCATTCTTCCTGTAAACTGTTATATCCGCAGTATTTCAATTTTGAAACATCCATGGTACACTTTGATGATGGTTTGAATGATTTTCAGTTTAATGTTAATATTGGGTACTAAACTAAGGACATCAGCTACAGTTTCTATTGGCATCGTTAAGCTAATAACATAATAGTTTCATTGTTTTATAAATAAATTGTTTACAAGTAATTGTCACATTGGCTCAGTGAATGCTCAGTAGAAGACATTAACGTGTAGCAATCTTCATAGACGTACACCATGACAGCACACGGGACAATTATTATCTATATTCCAGGTTAAAATCCACATCAAGCCTGTTGAAGTTTCATGTCAGCAGTTACAGAAATGTGGACATGTCTTAAGATTGTGGGAACAAGTCTGGGAGAATGTAATTTCTCTGTCACAATTTCTAAAGAGACTGCATAGCAATTACTATTGTGGTACATGAGCTATGATGACATTGTGGGATTTGATCTATATGAAACAATATCTCACTCGCCGTACTGAGCTTGTATTCAATACAATAACACTATTATTGCTTATCTGTAGTATCATGAAAATAATTATTTTTGCTTCATATACTTGTCATTTTGTCTATGAACTGTATTAACTAACTCATTATTTAAATTAGGAAAATATCCTTTTCAAGACTAAGTGGGAGTGGCTAATTGAATACATGTTTACATACATACATATCCGATAGAAGAGTATGGACAAGATTGCATGGCCAAGTGTTGGAGAAAATCGATTGCTTGTTTCTAGTTGTATTATATGGAAATTGGAAGATTATAATAATTTTCATGCATGAGTAATTATGACTGTAGGATTTGAATATTATGGTTCAAATATTTCATTTACCGTGCATAGCTTATGTTCATTGGAATTAATTACTGACTAATTGGATCTGGGGCTAGAAGCATCATTTCACTTTATTTGTTGATGTTGTGAATCATTTCTTTTTCTGTTTGTGTTCTGTTATCAGACTTTGATTTTAATTTCAGAGATGAATATGGATGTTCTGAGCACAATGAAATCTCCCAAGTCTGTCTTGAATTCCCTTCTGTCACCAAATACTGTTGCTGCCACGAAACTATCATGCATAGAACAGAAAGAAAAGGTGTGTAATTGTGTCAAAATCTTATTTCTTTTGAGAAACTGAAAGCTAATATTAAGCTTGTAATAGATGAGCTATGATGACAGCGTGGGATTTGATCTGTATGAAACATATTTCTCACTCGCCGTACTGAGCTTATATTTAGTGGAATAGCATACCTGTACAGAGTTTACTGTCGCTCACATAGAAAAACCAGTATTGTCTTTTCACATGTCACTCATTCTTCCTGTAAACTGTTATATCTGCAGTATTTCAATTTTGAAACATCCATGGTACAGTTTGTTGATGGTTTGAATGATTTTTAGTTTAATGTTAATATTGGGTACTAAACTAAGGACATCAGCTACAATTTCTATTGGCATCGTTAAGTTAATAACATAATAGTTTCATTGTTTTATAAGTAAATTGTTTACAAGTAATTGTCACATTGTTTCAGTGAATGCTCAGTAGAAGACATTAATGTGTAGCAATCTTCGTAGACGTACACCATGACAGCACACGGGACAATTATTATCTATATTCCAGGTTAAAATCCACATCAAGCCTGTTGAAGTTTCATGTCAGCATTTACAGAAATGTGGACATGTCTAAGATTGTGGGAACAAGTCTGGGAGAATGTAATTTCTCTGTCACAATTTCTAAAGAGACTGCATAGCAATTACTATTGTGGTACATGAGCTATGATGACATTGTGGGATTTGATCTATATGAAACAATATCTCACTCGCCGTACTGAGCTTGTTTTCAAAGCAATAACACTAATATAGCTTAGCTGTAGTGACATACAAAATTATTTTTGCTTGACGTCATTTTCTCCATAAACTATTAACTCACTCATTATTTAAATTCGGGAGATATCCTTTTAAAGAAAACGTGGAAGTGGTTAATTGGATACATTTTTGAAAGTTTATTAATATTATATACTTGATCACCAAGACACTGAAAACACTTTCTCTTGGTATAACTAATCTAAAACAACAAAAAGCGAAGGTGTTAAAACTAATGATGAGAAATTTGTATACATATATTTGTAAATTAGCAAGTTTCACTGAAACAGTTATAAGAGTATTCTTAAATTATATATTTGCATTTTACAACCACAAACTGAGAATGTCTGAGAAGAAGCCATATCAGAATGTAGTAAAATATAATGGATGTATAGCATACACACAAGAGCAGCTTTGATTAATACCAATCTTAAAGTCTGATCACACATCAGAAAGAAGAGTATAGACAAGATTGCATGACCAAGAGTAGGAGAAAGTTGGTTGCTGGTTTCTAGTTGTATTATATGAGAATTGGAAGTTTATAATTTTCCTACATGAGTTACGATGACAACGTGGGATTTGAATCTCATTATACAAATATCTCACTCGCGGTACTGAGCTTATGTTCATTGGAATCAATTACTGACTAATTTCATCTTTGGCTAGAAGCCTGATTTTACATTTGTTTGTTATTGTTTGTTTTTTCATCATCTATATCTTTTGTACTTGCAAATCAGTAGTGACAGAAATGTGGACATGTCTAAGATTGTGGGAACAAGTCTGGGAGAAAGTAATTTCTCTGACACAATTTCTAACGGAACTGCATGACAATTACATTAAACTTACAATTGTGGTACATGAGCTATGATGACAATGTGGGATTTGATCTATATGAAATAATATCTCACTCGCCGTACTGAGCTTGTATTCAATACAATAACACTATTATTGCTTATCTGTAGTATCATGAAAATAATTATTTTTGCTTCATATACTTGTCATTTTGTCTATGAACTGTATTAACTAACTCATTATTTAAATTAGGAAAATATCCTTTTCAAGACTAAGTGGGAGTGGCTAATTGAATACATGTTTACATACATACATATCCGATAGAAGAGTATGGACAAGATTGCATGGCCAAGTGTTGGAGAAAATCGATTGCTTGTTTCTAGTTGTATTATATGGAAATTGGAAGATTATAATAATTTTCATGCATGAGTAATTATGACTGTAGGATTTGAATATTATGGTTCAAATATTTCATTTACCGTGCATAGCTTATGTTCATTGGAATTAATTACTGACTAATTGGATCTGGGGCTAGAAGCATCATTTCACTTTATTAGTTGATGTTGTGAATCATTTCTTTTTCTGTTTGTGTTCTGTTATCAGACTTTGATTTTAATTTCAGAGATGAATATGGATGTTCTGAGCACAATGAAATCTCCCAAGTCTGTCTTGAATTCCCTTCTGTCACCAAATACTGTTGCTGCCACGAAACTATCATGCATAGAACAGAAAGAAAAGGTGTGTAATTGTGTCTAAATCTTATTTCTTTTGAAAAACTGAAAGCTAATATTAAACTTGTAGTAGATGAGCTATGATGACAGCGTGGGATTTGATCTGTATGAAACATATTTCTCACTCGCCGTACTGAGCTTATATTTAGTGGAATAACATACCTGTACAGAGTTTACTGTGCTCACATAGAAAAACCAGTATTGTCTTTTCACATGTCACTCATTCTTCCTGTAAACTGTTATATCCGCAGTATTTCAATTTTGAAACATCCATGGTACACTTTGATGATGGTTTGAATGATTTTCAGTTTAATGTTAATATTGGGTACTAAACTAAGGACATCAGCTACAGTTTCTATTGGCATCGTTAAGCTAATAACATAATAGTTTCATTGTTTTATAAATAAATTGTTTACAAGTAATTGTCACATTGGCTCAGTGAATGCTCAGTAGAAGACATTAACGTGTAGCAATCTTCATAGACGTACACCATGACAGCACACGGGACAATTATTATCTATATTCCAGGTTAAAATCCACATCAAGCCTGTTGAAGTTTCATGTCAGCAGTTACAGAAATGTGGACATGTCTTAAGATTGTGGGAACAAGTCTGGGAGAATGTAATTTCTCTGTCACAATTTCTAAAGAGACTGCATAGCAATTACTATTGTGGTACATGAGCTATGATGACATTGTGGGATTTGATCTATATGAAACAATATCTCACTCGCCGTACTGAGCTTGTTTTCAAAGCAATAACACTAATATAGCTTAGCTGTAGTGACATACAAAATTATTTTTGCTTGACATGTCATTTTCTCCATAAACTATTAACTCACTCATTATTTAAATTCGGGAGATATCCTTTTAAAGAAAACGTGGAAGTGGTTAATTGGATACATTTTTGAAAGTTTATTAATATTATATACTTGATCACCAAGACACTGAAAACACTTTCTCTTGGTATAACTAATCTAAAACAACAAAAAGCGAAGGTGTTAAAACTAATGATGAGAAATTTGTATACATATATTTGTAAATTAGCAAGTTTCACTGAAACAGTTATAAGAGTATTCTTAAATTATATATTTGCATTTTACAACCACAAACTGAGAATGTCTGAGAAGAAGCCATATCAGAATGTAGTAAAATATAATGGATGTATAGCATACACACAAGAGCAGCTTTGATTAATACCAATCTTAAAGTCTGATCACACATCAGAAAGAAGAGTATAGACAAGATTGCATGACCAAGAGTAGGAGAAAGTTGGTTGCTGGTTTCTAGTTGTATTATATGAGAATTGGAAGTTTATAATTTTCCTACATGAGTTACGATGACAACGTGGGATTTGAATCTCATTATACAAATATCTCACTCGCGGTACTGAGCTTATGTTCATTGGAATCAATTACTAATTTCATCTGTGGCTAGAAGCCTGATTTTACATTTGTTTGTTATTGTTTGTTTTTTCATCATCTATATCTTTTGTACTTGCAAATCAGTAGTGACAGAAATGTGGACATGTCTAAGATTGTGGGAACAAGTCTGGGAGAAAGTAATTTCTCTGACACAATTTCTAACGAAACTGCATGACAATTACATTAAACTTACAATTGTGGTACATGAGCTATGATGACAATGTGGGATTTGATCTATATGAAATAATATCTCACTCGCCGTACTGAGCTTGTATTCAATACAATAACACTATTATTGCTTATCTGTAGTATCATGAAAATAATTATTTTTGCTTCATATACTTGTCATTTTGTCTATGAACTGTATTAACTAACTCATTATTTAAATTAGGAAAATATCCTTTTCAAGACTAAGTGGGAGTGGCTAATTGAATACATGTTTACATACATACATATCCGATAGAAGAGTATGGACAAGATTGCATGGCCAAGTGTTGGAGAAAATCGATTGCTTGTTTCTAGTTGTATTATATGGAAATTGGAAGATTATAATAATTTTCATGCATGAGTAATTATGACTGTAGGATTTGAATATTATGGTTCACATATTTCATTTACCGTGCATAGCTTATGTTCATTGGAATTAATTACTGACTAATTGGATCTGGGGCTAGAAGCATCATTTCACTTTATTTGTTGATGTTGTGAATCATTTCTTTTTCTGTTTGTGTTCTGTTATCAGACTTTGATTTTAATTTCAGAGATGAATATGGATGTTCTGAGCGCAATGAAATCTCCCAAGTCTGTCTTGAATTCCCTTCTGTCACCAAATACTGTTGCTGCCACGAAACTATCATGCATAGAACAGAAAGAAAAGGTGTGTAATTGTGTCAAAATCTTATTTCTTTTGAGAAACTGAAAGCTAATATTAAGCTTGTAGTAGATGAGCTATGATGACAGCGTGGGATTTGATCTGTATGAAACATATTTCTCACTCGCTGTACTGAGCTTATATTTAGTGGAATAGCATACCTGTACAGAGTTTACTGTCGCTCACATAGAAAAACCAGTATTGTCTTTTCACATGTCACTCATTCTTCCTGTAAACTGTTATCTCTGCAGTATTTCAATTTTGAAACATCCATGGTACAGTTTGTTGATGGTTTGAATGATTTTTAGTTTAATGTTAATATTGGGTACTAAACTAAGGACATCAGCTACAATTTCTATTGGCATCGTTAAGTTAATATAATAGTTTCATTGTTTTATAAGTAAATTGTTTACAAGTAATTGTCACATTGTTTCAGTGAATGCTCAGTAGAAGACATTAACGTGTAGCAATCTTCATAGACGTACACCATGACAGCACACGGGACAAGTATTATCTATATTCCAGGTTAAAATCCACATCAAGCCTGTTGAAGTTTCATGTCAGCATTTACAGAAATGTGGACATGTCTAAGATTGTGGGAACAAGTCTGGGAGAATGTAATTTCTCTGTCACAATTTCTAAAGAGACTGCATAGCAATTACTATTGTGGTACATGAGCTATGATGACATTGTGGGATTTGATCTATATGAAACAATATCTCACTCGCCGTACTGAGCTTGTTTTCAAAGCAATAACACTAATATAGCTTAGCTGTAGTGACATACAAAATTATTTTTGCTTGACATGTCATTTTCTCCATAAACTATTAACTCACTCATTATTTAAATTCGGGAGAAATCCTTTTAAAGAAAACGTGGAAGTGGTTAATTGGATACATTTTTGAAAGTTTATTAATATTATATACTTGATCACCAAGACACTGAAAACACTTTCTCTTGGTATAACTAATCTAAAACAACAAAAAGCGAAGGTGTTAAAACTAATGATGAGAAATTTGTATACATATATTTGTAAATTAGCAAGTTTCACTGAAACAGTTATAAGAGTATTCTTAAATTATATATTTGCATTTTACAACCACAAACTGAGAATGTCTGAGAAGAAGCCATATCAGAATGTAGTAAAATATAATGGATGTATAGCATACACACAAGAGCAGCTTTGATTAATACCAATCTTAAAGTCTGATCACACATCAGAAAGAAGAGTATAGACAAGATTGCATGACCAAGAGTAGGAGAAAGTTGGTTGCTGGTTTCTAGTTGTATTATATGAGAATTGGAAGTTTATAATTTTCCTACATGAGTTACGATGACAACGTGGGATTTGAATCTCATTATACAAATATCTCACTCGCGGTACTGAGCTTATGTTTATTGGAATCAATTACTGACTAATTTCATCTGTGGCTAGAAGCCTGATTTTACATTTGTTTGTTATTGTTTGTTTTTTCATCATCTATATCTTTTGTACTTGCAAATCAGTAGTGACAGAAATGTGGACATGTCTAAGATTGTGGGAACAAGTCTGGGAGAAAGTAATTTCTCTGACACAATTTCTAACGAAACTGCATGACAATTACATTAAACTTACAATTGTGGTACATGAGCTATGATGACATTGTGGGATTTGATCTATATGAAACAATATCTCACTCGCCGTACTGAGCTTGTTTTCAAAGCAATAACACTAATATAGCTTAGCTGTAGTGACATACAAAATAATTTTTGCTTGACATGTCATTTTCTCCATAAACTATTAACTCACTCATTATTTAAATTCGGGAGAAATCCTTTTAAAGAAAACGTGGAAGTGGTTAATTGGATACATTTTTGAAAGTTTATTAATATTATATACTTGATCACCAAGACACTGAAAACACTTTCTCTTGGTATAACTAATCTAAAACAACAAAAAGCGAAGGTGTTAAAACTAATGATGAGAAATTTGTATACATATATTTGTAAATTAGCAAGTTTCACTGAAACAGTTATAAGAGTATTCTTAAATTATATATTTGCATTTTACAACCACAAACTGAGAATGTCTGAGAAGAAGCCATATCAGAATGTAGTAAAATATAATGGATGTATAGCATACACACAAGAGCAGCTTTGATTAATACCAATCTTAAAGTCTGATCACACATCAGAAAGAAGAGTATAGACAAGATTGCATGACCAAGAGTAGGAGAAAGTTGGTTGCTGGTTTCTAGTTGTATTATATGAGAATTGGAAGTTTATAATTTTCCTACATGAGTTACGATGACAACGTGGGATTTGAATCTCATTATACAAATATCTCACTCGCGGTACTGAGCTTATGTTTATTGGAATCAATTACTGACTAATTTCATCTGTGGCTAGAAGCCTGATTTTACATTTGTTTGTTATTGTTTGTTTTTTCATCATCTATATCTTTTGTACTTGCAAATCAGTAGTGACAGAAATGTGGACATGTCTAAGATTGTGGGAACAAGTCTGGGAGAAAGTAATTTCTCTGACACAATTTCTAACGAAACTGCATGACAATTACATTAAACTTACAATTGTGGTACATGAGCTATGATGACAATGTGGGATTTGATCTATATGAAATAATATCTCACTCGCCGTACTGAGCTTGTATTCAATACAATAACACTATTATTGCTTATCTGTAGTATCATGAAAATAATTATTTTTGCTTCATATACTTGTCATTTTGTCTATGAACTGTATTAACTAACTCATTATTTAAATTAGGAAAATATCCTTTTCAAGACTAAGTGGGAGTGGCTAATTGAATACATGTTTACATACATACATATCCGATAGAAGAGTATGGACAAGATTGCATGGCCAAGTGTTGGAGAAAATCGATTGCTTGTTTCTAGTTGTATTATATGGAAATTGGAAGATTATAATAATTTTCATGCATGAGTAATTATGACTGTAGGATTTGAATATTATGGTTCAAATATTTCATTTACCGTGCATAGCTTATGTTCATTGGAATTAATTACTGACTAATTGGATCTGGGGCTAGAAGCATCATTTCACTTTATTAGTTGATGTTGTGAATCATTTCTTTTTCTGTTTGTGTTCTGTTATCAGACTTTGATTTTAATTTCAGAGATGAATATGGATGTTCTGAGCACAATGAAATCTCCCAAGTCTGTCTTGAATTCCCTTCTGTCACCAAATACTGTTGCTGCCACGAAACTATCATGCATAGAACAGAAAGAAAAGGTGTGTAATTGTGTCAAAATCTTATTTCTTTTGAAAAACTGAAAGCTAATATTAAACTTGTAGTAGATGAGCTATGATGACAGCGTGGGATTTGATCTGTATGAAACATATTTCTCACTCGCCGTACTGAGCTTATATTTAGTGGAATAACATACCTGTACAGAGTTTACTGTGCTCACATAGAAAAACCAGTATTGTCTTTTCACATGTCACTCATTCTTCCTGTAAACTGTTATCTCTGCAGTATTTCAATTTTGAAACATCCATGGTACAGTTTGTTGATGGTTTGAATGATTTTTAGTTTAATGTTAATATTGGGTACTAAACTAAGGACATCAGCTACAATTTCTATTGGCATCGTTAAGTTAATATAATAGTTTCATTGTTTTATAAGTAAATTGTTTACAAGTAATTGTCACATTGTTTCAGTGAATGCTCAGTAGAAGACATTAACGTGTAGCAATCTTCATAGACGTACACCATGACAGCACACGGGACAAGTATTATCTATATTCCACGTTAAAATCCACATCAAGCCTGTTGAAGTTTCATGTCAGCATTTACAGAAATGTGGACATGTCTAAGATTGTGGGAACAAGTCTGGGAGAATGTAATTTCTCTGTCACAATTTCTAAAGAGACTGCATAGCAATTACTATTGTGGTACATGAGCTATGATGACATTGTGGGATTTGATCTATATGAAACAATATCTCACTCGCCGTACTGAGCTTGTTTTCAAAGCAATAACACTAATATAGCTTAGCTGTAGTGACATACAAAATAATTTTTGCTTGACATGTCATTTTCTCCATAAACTATTAACTCACTCATTATTTAAATTCGGGAGAAATCCTTTTAAAGAAAACGTGGAAGTGGTTAATTGGATACATTTTTGAAAGTTTATTAATATTATATACTTGATCACCAAGACACTGAAAACACTTTCTCTTGGTATAACTAATCTAAAACAACAAAAAGCGAAGGTGTTAAAACTAATGATGAGAAATTTGTATACATATATTTGTAAATTAGCAAGTTTCACTGAAACAGTTATAAGAGTATTCTTAAATTATATATTTGCATTTTACAACCACAAACTGAGAATGTCTGAGAAGAAGCCATATCAGAATGTAGTAAAATATAATGGATGTATAGCATACACACAAGAGCAGCTTTGATTAATACCAATCTTAAAGTCTGATCACACATCAGAAAGAAGAGTATAGACAAGATTGCATGACCAAGAGTAGGAGAAAGTTGGTTGCTGGTTTCTAGTTGTATTATATGAGAATTGGAAGTTTATAATTTTCCTACATGAGTTACGATGACAACGTGGGATTTGAATCTCATTATACAAATATCTCACTCGCGGTACTGAGCTTATGTTTATTGGAATCAATTACTGACTAATTTCATCTGTGGCTAGAAGCCTGATTTTACATTTGTTTGTTATTGTTTGTTTTTTCATCATCTATATCTTTTGTACTTGCAAATCAGTAGTGACAGAAATGTGGACATGTCTAAGATTGTGGGAACAAGTCTGGGAGAAAGTAATTTCTCTGACACAATTTCTAACGAAACTGCATGACAATTACATTAAACTTACAATTGTGGTACATGAGCTATGATGACAATGTGGGATTTGATCTATATGAAATAATATCTCACTCGCCGTACTGAGCTTGTATTCAATACAATAACACTATTATTGCTTATCTGTAGTATCATGAAAATAATTATTTTTGCTTCATATACTTGTCATTTTGTCTATGAACTGTATTAACTAACTCATTATTTAAATTAGGAAAATATCCTTTTCAAGACTAAGTGGGAGTGGCTAATTGAATACATGTTTACATACATACATATCCGATAGAAGAGTATGGACAAGATTGCATGGCCAAGTGTTGGAGAAAATCGATTGCTTGTTTCTAGTTGTATTATATGGAAATTGGAAGATTATAATAATTTTCATGCATGAGTAATTATGACTGTAGGATTTGAATATTATGGTTCAAATATTTCATTTATCGTGCATAGCTTATGTTCATTGGAATTAATTACTGACTAATTGGATCTGGGGCTAGAAGCATCATTTCACTTTATTTGTTGATGTTGTGAATCATTTCTTTTTCTGTTTGTGTTCTGTTATCAGACTTTGATTTTAATTTCAGAGATGAATATGGATGTTCTGAGCGCAATGAAATCTCCCAAGTCTGTCTTGAATTCCCTTCTGTCACCAAATACTGTTGCTGCCACGAAACTATCATGCATAGAACAGAAAGAAAAGGTGTGTAATTGTGTCAAAATCTTATTTCTTTTGAAAAACTGAAAGCTAATATTAAGCTTGTAGTAGATGAGCTATGATGACAGCGTGGGATTTGATCTGTATGAAACATATTTCTCACTCGCCGTACTGAGCTTATATTTAGTGGAATAGCATACCTGTACAGAGTTTACTGTCGCTCACATAGAAAAACCAGTATTGTCTTTTCACATGTCACTCATTCTTCCTGTAAACTGTTATCTCTGCAGTATTTCAATTTTGAAACATCCATGGTACAGTTTGTTGATGGTTTGAATGATTTTTAGTTTAATGTTAATATTGGGTACTAAACTAAGGACATCAGCTACAATTTCTATTGGCATCGTTAAGTTAATATAATAGTTTCATTGTTTTATAAGTAAATTGTTTACAAGTAATTGTCACATTGTTTCAGTGAATGCTCAGTAGAAGACATTAACGTGTAGCAATCTTCATATACGTACACCATGACAGCACACGGGACAAGTATTATCTATATTCCAGGTTAAAATCCACATCAAGCCTGTTGAAGTTTCATGTCAGCATTTACAGAAATGTGGACATGTCTAAGATTGTGGGAACAAGTCTGGGAGAATGTAATTTCTCTGTCACAATTTCTAAAGAGACTGCATAGCAATTACTATTGTGGTACATGAGCTATGATGACATTGTGGGATTTGATCTATATGAAACAATATCTCACTCGCCGTACTGAGCTTGTTTTCAAAGCAATAACACTAATATAGCTTAGCTGTAGTGACATACAAAATTATTTTTGCTTGACATGTCATTTTCTCCATAAACTATTAACTCACTCATTATTTAAATTCGGGAGAAATCCTTTTAAAGAAAACGTGGAAGTGGTTAATTGGATACATTTTTGAAAGTTTATTAATATTATATACTTGATCACCAAGACACTGAAAACACTTTCTCTTGGTATAACTAATCTAAAACAACAAAAAGCGAAGGTGTTAAAACTAATGATGAGAAATTTGTATACATATATTTGTAAATTAGCAAGTTTCACTGAAACAGTTATAAGAGTATTCTTAAATTATATATTTGCATTTTACAACCACAAACTGAGAATGTCTGAGAAGAAGCCATATCAGAATGTAGTAAAATATAATGGATGTATAGCATACACACAAGAGCAGCTTTGATTAATACCAATCTTAAAGTCTGATCACACATCTGAAAGAAGAGTATAGACAAGATTGCATGACCAAGAGTAGGAGAAAGTTGGTTGCTGGTTTCTAGTTGTATTATATGAGAATTGGAAGTTTATAATTTTCCTACATGAGTTACGATGACAACGTGGGATTTGAATCTCATGATACAAATATCTCACTCGCGGTACTGAGCTTATGTTCATTGGAATCAATTACTGACTAATTTCATCTGTGGCTAGAAGCCTGATTTTACATTTGTTTGTTATTGTTTGTTTTTTCATCATCTATATCTTTTGTACTTGCAAATCAGTAGTGACAGAAATGTGGACATGTCTAAGATTGTGGGAACAAGTCTGGGAGAAAGTAATTTCTCTGACACAATTTCTAACGGAACTGCATGACAATTACATTAAACTTACAATTGTGGTACATGAGCTATGATGACAATGTGGGATTTGATCTATATGAAATAATATCTCACTCGCCGTACTGAGCTTATATTCAATACAATAACACTATTATTGCTTATCTGTAGTATCATGAAAATAATTATTTTTGCTTCATATACTTGTCATTTTGTCCATGAACTGTATTAACTAACTCATTGTTTAAATTAGGAAAATATCCTTTTCAAGACTAAGTGGGATTGGCTAATTGAATACATGTTTATATACATACTTATCCGATAGAAGAGTATGGACAAGATTGCATGGCCAAGTGTAGGAGAAAATCGATTGCTTGTTTCTAGTTGTATTATATGGGAATTGGAAGAATATTATAATTTTCATGCATGAGTAATTATGACTGTAGGATTTGAATATTATGGTTCAAATATTTCATTTACCGTGCTGAGCTTATGTTCATTGGAATTAATTACTGACTAATTGGATCTGGGGCTAGAAGCATCATTTCACTTTATTTGTTGATGTTGTGAATCATTTCTTTTTCTGTTTGTGTTCTGTTATCAGACTTTGATTTTAATTTCAGAGATGAATATGGATGTTCTGAGCGCAATGAAATCTCCCAAGTCTGTCTTGAATTCCCTTCTGTCACCAAATACTGTTGCTGCCACGAAACTATCATGCATAGAACAGAAAGAAAAGGTGTGTAATTGTGTCAAAATCTTATTTCTTTTGAGAAACTGAAAGCTAATATTAAGCTTGTAGTAGATGAGCTATGATGACAGCGTGGGATTTGATCTGTATGAAACATATTTATCACTCGCCGTACTGAGCTTATATTTAGTGGAATAGCATACCTGTACAGAGTTTACTGTCGCTCACATAGAAAAACCAGTATTGTCTTTTCACATGTCACTCATTCTTCCTGTAAACTGTTATATCTGCAGTATTTCAATTTTGAAACATCCATGATACAGTTTGTTGATGGTTTGAATGATTTTTAGTTTAATGTTAATATTGGGTACTAAACTAAGGACATCAGCTACAATTTCTATTGGCATCGTTAAGTTAATAACATAATAGTTTCATTGTTTTATAAGTAAATTGTTTACAAGTAATTGTCACATTGTTTCAGTGAATGCTCAGTAGAAGACATTAATGTGTAGCAATCTTCGTAGACGTACACCATGACAGCACACGGGGCAATTATTATCTATATTCCAGGTTAAAATCCACATCAAGCCTGTTGAAGTTTCATGTCAGCATTTACAGAAATGTGGACATGTCTAAGATTGTGGGAACAAGTCTGGGAGAATGTAATTTCTCTGTCACAATTTCTAAAGAGACTGCATAGCAATTACTATTGTGGTACATGAGCTATGATGACATTGTGGGATTTGATCTATATGAAACAATATCTCACTCGCCGTACTGAGCTTGTTTTCAAAGCAATAACACTAATATAGCTTAGCTGTAGTGACATACAAAATTATTTTTGCTTGACGTCATTTTCTCCATAAACTATTAACTCACTCATTATTTAAATTCGGGAGATATCCTTTTAAAGAAAACGTGGAAGTGGTTAATTGGATACATTTTTGAAAGTTTATTAATATTATATACTTGATCACCAAGACACTGAAAACACTTTCTCTTGGTATAACTAATCTAAAACAACAAAAAGCGAAGGTGTTAAAACTAATGATGAGAAATTTGTATACATATATTTGTAAATTAGCAAGTTTCACTGAAACAGTTATAAGAGTATTCTTAAATTATATATTTGCATTTTACAACCACAAACTGAGAATGTCTGAGAAGAAGCCATATCAGAATGTAGTAAAATATAATGGATGTATAGCATACACACAAGAGCAGCTTTGATTAATACCAATCTTAAAGTCTGATCACACATCTGAAAGAAGAGTATAGACAAGATTGCATGACCAAGAGTAGGAGAAAGTTGGTTGCTGGTTTCTAGTTGTATTATATGAGAATTGGAAGTTTATAATTTTCCTACATGAGTTACGATGACAACGTGGGATTTGAATCTCATGATACAAATATCTCACTCGCGGTACTGAGCTTATGTTCATTGGAATCAATTACTGACTAATTTCATCTGTGGCTAGAAGCCTGATTTTACATTTGTTTGTTATTGTTTGTTTTTTCATCATCTATATCTTTTGTACTTGCAAATCAGTAGTGACAGAAATGTGGACATGTCTAAGATTGTGGGAACAAGTCTGGGAGAAAGTAATTTCTCTGACACAATTTCTAACGGAACTGCATGACAATTACATTAAACTTACAATTGTGGTACATGAGCTATGATGACAATGTGGGATTTGATCTATATGAAATAATATCTCACTCGCCGTACTGAGCTTATATTCAATACAATAACACTATTATTGCTTATCTGTAGTATCATGAAAATAATTATTTTTGCTTCATATACTTGTCATTTTGTCCATGAACTGTATTAACTAACTCATTGTTTAAATTAGGAAAATATCCTTTTCAAGACTAAGTGGGATTGGCTAATTGAATACATGTTTATATACATACTTATCCGATAGAAGAGTATGGACAAGATTGCATGGCCAAGTGTAGGAGAAAATCGATTGCTTGTTTCTAGTTGTATTATATGGGAATTGGAAGAATATTATAATTTTCATGCATGAGTAATTATGACTGTAGGATTTGAATATTATGGTTCAAATATTTCATTTACCGTGCTGAGCTTATGTTCATTGGAATTAATTACTGACTAATTGGATCTGGGGCTAGAAGCATCATTTCACTTTATTTGTTGATGTTGTGAATCATTTCTTTTTCTGTTTGTGTTCTGTTATCAGACTTTGATTTTAATTTCAGAGATGAATATGGATGTTCTGAGCGCAATGAAATCTCCCAAGTCTGTCTTGAATTCCCTTCTGTCACCAAATACTGTTGCTGCCACGAAACTATCATGCATAGAACAGAAAGAAAAGGTGTGTAATTGTGTCAAAATCTTATTTCTTTTGAGAAACTGAAAGCTAATATTAAGCTTGTAGTAGATGAGCTATGATGACAGCGTGGGATTTGATCTGTATGAAACATATTTATCACTCGCCGTACTGAGCTTATATTTAGTGGAATAGCATACCTGTACAGAGTTTACTGTCGCTCACATAGAAAAACCAGTATTGTCTTTTCACATGTCACTCATTCTTCCTGTAAACTGTTATATCTGCAGTATTTCAATTTTGAAACATCCATGATACAGTTTGTTGATGGTTTGAATGATTTTTAGTTTAATGTTAATATTGGGTACTAAACTAAGGACATCAGCTACAATTTCTATTGGCATCGTTAAGTTAATAACATAATAGTTTCATTGTTTTATAAGTAAATTGTTTACAAGTAATTGTCACATTGTTTCAGTGAATGCTCAGTAGAAGACATTAATGTGTAGCAATCTTCGTAGACGTACACCATGACAGCACACGGGGCAATTATTATCTATATTCCAGGTTAAAATCCACATCAAGCCTGTTGAAGTTTCATGTCAGCATTTACAGAAATGTGGACATGTCTAAGATTGTGGGAACAAGTCTGGGAGAATGTAATTTCTCTGTCACAATTTCTAAAGAGACTGCATAGCAATTACTATTGTGGTACATGAGCTATGATGACATTGTGGGATTTGATCTATATGAAACAATATCTCACTCGCCGTACTGAGCTTGTTTTCAAAGCAATAACACTAATATAGCTTAGCTGTAGTGACATACAAAATTATTTTTGCTTGACGTCATTTTCTCCATAAACTATTAACTCACTCATTATTTAAATTCGGGAGATATCCTTTTAAAGAAAACGTGGAAGTGGTTAATTGGATACATTTTTGAAAGTTTATTAATATTATATACTTGATCACCAAGACACTGAAAACACTTTCTCTTGGTATAACTAATCTAAAACAACAAAAAGCGAAGGTGTTAAAACTAATGATGAGAAATTTGTATACATATATTTGTAAATTAGCAAGTTTCACTGAAACAGTTATAAGAGTATTCTTAAATTATATATTTGCATTTTACAACCACAAACTGAGAATGTCTGAGAAGAAGCCATATCAGAATGTAGTAAAATATAATGGATGTATAGCATACACACAAGAGCAGCTTTGATTAATACCAATCTTAAAGTCTGATCACACATCTGAAAGAAGAGTATAGACAAGATTGCATGACCAAGAGTAGGAGAAAGTTGGTTGCTGGTTTCTAGTTGTATTATATGAGAATTGGAAGTTTATAATTTTCCTACATGAGTTATGATGACAACGTGGGATTTGAATCTCATGATACAAATATCTCACTCGCGGTACTGAGCTTATGTTCATTGGAATCAATTACTGACTAATTTCATCTGTGGCTAGAAGCCTGATTTTACATTTGTTTGTTATTGTTTGTTTTTTCATCATCTATATCTTTTGTACTTGCAAATCAGTAGTGACAGAAATGTGGACATGTCTAAGATTGTGGGAACAAGTCTGGGAGAAAGTAATTTCTCTGACACAATTTCTAACGAAACTGCATGACAATTACATTAAACTTACCATTGTGGTACATGAGCTATGATGACAATGTGGGATTTGATCTATATGAAATAATATCTCACTCGCCGTACTGAGCTTGTATTCAATACAATAACACTATTATTGCTTATCTGTAGTATCATGAAAATAATTATTTTTGCTTCATATACTTGTCATTTTGTCTATGAACTGTATTAACTAACTCATTATTTAAATTAGGAAAATATCCTTTTCAAGACTAAGTGGGAGTGGCTAATTGAATACATGTTTACATACATACATATCCGATAGAAGAGTATGGACAAGATTGCATGGCCAAGTGTTGGAGAAAATCGATTGCTTGTTTCTAGTTGTATTATATGGAAATTGGAAGATTATAATAATTTTCATGCATGAGTAATTATGACTGTAGGATTTGAATATTATGGTTCAAATATTTCATTTACCGTGCATAGCTTATGTTCATTGGAATTAATTACTGACTAATTGGATCTGGGGCTAGAAGCATCATTTCACTTTATTTGTTGATGTTGTGAATCATTTCTTTTTCTGTTTGTGTTCTGTTATCAGACTTTGATTTTAATTTCAGAGATGAATATGGATGTTCTGAGCGCAATGAAATCTCCCAAGTCTGTCTTGAATTCCCTTCTGTCACCAAATACTGTTGCTGCCACGAAACTATCATGCATAGAACAGAAAGAAAAGGTGTGTAATTGTGTCAAAATCTTATTTCTTTTGAGAAACTGAAAGCTAATATTAAGCTTGTAGTAGATGAGCTATGATGACAGCGTGGGATTTGATCTGTATGAAACATATTTCTCACTCGCCGTACTGAGCTTATATTTAGTGGAATAGCATACCTGTACAGAGTTTACTGTCGCTCACATAGAAAAACCAGTATTGTCTTTTCACATGTCACTCATTCTTCCTGTAAACTGTTATCTCTGCAGTATTTCAATTTTGAAACATCCATGGTACAGTTTGTTGATGGTTTGAATGATTTTTAGTTTAATGTTAATATTGGGTACTAAACTAAGGACATCAGCTACAATTTCTATTGGCATCGTTAAGTTAATATAATAGTTTCATTGTTTTATAAGTAAATTGTTTACAAGTAATTGTCACATTGTTTCAGTGAATGCTCAGTAGAAGACATTAACGTGTAGCAATCTTCATAGACGTACACCATGACAGCACACGGGACAAGTATTATCTATATTCCAGGTTAAAATCCACATCAAGCCTGTTGAAGTTTCATGTCAGCATTTACAGAAATGTGGACATGTCTAAGATTGTGGGAACAAGTCTGGGAGAATGTAATTTCTCTGTCACAATTTCTAAAGAGACTGCATAGCAATTACTATTGTGGTACATGAGCTATGATGACATTGTGGGATTTGATCTATATGAAACAATATCTCACTCGCCGTACTGAGCTTGTTTTCAAAGCATTAACACTAATATAGCTTAGCTGTAGTGACATACAAAATTATTTTTGCTTGACATGTCATTTTCTCCATAAACTATTAACTCACTCATTATTTAAATTCGGGAGAAATCCTTTTAAAGAAAACGTGGAAGTGGTTAATTGGATACATTTTTGAAAGTTTATTAATATTATATACTTGATCACCAAGACACTGAAAACACTTTCTCTTGGTATAACTAATCTAAAACAACAAAAAGCGAAGGTGTTAAAACTAATGATGAGAAATTTGTATACATATATTTGTAAATTAGCAAGTTTCACTGAAACAGTTATAAGAGTATTCTTAAATTATATATTTGCATTTTACAACCACAAACTGAGAATGTCTGAGAAGAAGCCATATCAGAATGTAGTAAAATATAATGGATGTATAGCATACACACAAGAGCAGCTTTGATTAATACCAATCTTAAAGTCTGATCACACATCAGAAAGAAGAGTATAGACAAGATTGCATGACCAAGAGTAGGAGAAAGTTGGTTGCTGGTTTCTAGTTGTATTATATGAGAATTGGAAGTTTATAATTTTCCTACATGAGTTACGATGACAACGTGGGATTTGAATCTCATGATACAAATATCTCACTCGCCGTACTGAGCTTATGTTCATTGGAATCAATTACTGACTAATTTCATCTGTGGCTAGAAGCCTGATTTTACATTTGTTTGTTATTGTTTGTTTTTTCATCATCTATATCTTTTGTACTTGCAAATCAGTAGTGACAGAAATGTGGACATGTCTAAGATTGTGGGAACAAGTCTGGGAGAAAGTAATTTCTCTGACACAATTTCTAACGAAACTGCATGACAATTACATTAAACTTACAATTGTGGTACATGAGCTATGATGACAATGTGGGATTTGATCTATATGAAATAATATCTCACTCGCCGTACTGAGCTTGTATTCAATACAATAACACTATTATTGCTTATCTGTAGTATCATGAAAATACTTATTTTTGCTTCATATACTTGTCATTTTGTCCGTGAACTGTATTAACTAACTCATTATTTAAATTAGGAAAATATCCTTTTCAAGACTAAGTGGGAGTGGCTAATTGAATACATGTTTACATACATACATATCCGATAGAAGAGTATGGACAAGATTGCATGGCCAAGTGTAGGAGAAAATCGATTGCTTGTTTCTAGTTGTATTATATGGGAATTGGAAGAATATTATAATTTTCATGCATGAGTAATTATGACTGTAGGATTTGAATATTATGGTTCAAATATTTCATTTACCGTGCTGAGCTTATGTTCATTGGAATTAATTACTGACTAATTGGATCTGGGGCTAGAAGCATCATTTCACTTTATTTGTTGATGTTGTGAATCATTTCTTTTTCTGTTTGTGTTCTGTTATCAGACTTTGATTTTAATTTCAGAGATGAATATGGATGTTCTGAGCGCAATGAAATCTCCCAAGTTTGTCTTGAATTCCCTTCTGTCACCAAATACTGTTGCTGCCACGAAACTATCATGCATAGAACAGAAAGAAAAGGTGTGTAATTGTGTCAAAATCTTATTTCTTTTGAGAAACTGAAAGCTAATATTAAACTTGTAGTAGATGAGCTATGATGACAGCGTGGGATTTGATCTGTATGAAACATATTTCTCACTCGCCGTACTGAGCTTATATTTAGTGGAATAGCATACCTGTACAGAGTTTACTGTGCTCACATAGAAAAACCAGTATTGTCTTTTCACATGTCACTCATTCTTCCTGTAAACTGTTATATCCGCAGTATTTCAATTTTGAAACATCCATGATACAGTTTGTTGATGGTTTGAATGATGTTTAGTTTATTGTTAATATTGGGTACTAAACTAAGGACATCAGCTACAATTTCTATTGGCATCGTTAAGCTAATATTAGTTTCATTGTTTTATAAATAAATTGTTTACAAGTAATTGTCACATTGGCTCAGTGAATGCTCAGTAGAAGACATTAACGTGTAGCAATCTTCATAGACGTACACCATGACAGCACACGGGACAATTATTATCTATATTCCAGGTTAAAATCCACATCAAGCCTGTTGAAGTTTCATGTCAGCAGTTACAGAAATGTGGACATACATGTCTTAAGATTGTGGGAACAAGTCTGGGAGAATATAATTTCTCTGTCACAATTTCTAAAGAGACTGCATAGCAATTACTATTGTGGTACATGAGCTATGATTACATTGTGGGATTTGATCTATATGAAACAATATCTCACTCGCCGTACTGAGCTTGTATTCAGAGCAATAATACTAATATAGCTTAGCTAACTAAGCAGACTTCAAGTCCTAGGAGATCAAGTCTACCCCGAATCACAGTGTGGCTTTCGACAGAACCGGTCTACCACTGATATGATATTCTCATTGCGACAAATGCAAGAAAAATGCCGTGAACAGAATCAACCACTGTTTATTGCCTTCATCGACCTCACAAAGGCATTTGATTTGGTCAGCCGTGAGGGTCTGTTCAAGGCACTAAAGAAGATTGGCTGCCCACCAACTCTTCTGTCCATTGTGGAATCGTTCCACACAGGCATGAAGGGTATAATCAAGTTTGATGGTGCAACTTCTGAAGAATTTGAAATCAAGAGTGGAGGAATTTGAAATCAAGAGTGGAGTTAAGCAAGGTTGTGTACTAGCTCCCACCCTCTTTGGAATATACTTTTCACTTCTACTGAAATATGCATTTCGTGATCAGGATGGTGGTATATACATTCACTCACGCTCAGATGGCGGCCTCTACAATGCTCAGAGATTGAAGGCTAAGACCAAAATTAGGAGGGTACTGATCAGAGAGTTGCTTTTTGCAGATGATGCTGCAGTTACGACCCACTCTGAGGAAGAATTGCAATGTCTACTATCTGCATTCTCCAATGCTTGTTCTGAATTTGGTTTAACAATCAGCAAAAAGAAGACACAGATTATGTCACAAGGTGCACATGGGGTACCATCAATCTTTATTGACGACGCCGAACTAGAGATAGTAGACCATTTTACATATCTAGGATCGGTGGTAAATAGCAAATTATCCCTAGATCAGGAAATCAACATCCGGATTGGTAAGGCAGCAACAACAATGAACAGGTTAAGAAAAAGAGTCTGGGAGAACAGGAAGCTTACTGCCAAAACAAAAGTCCTTGTCTATCAAGCCTGTGTCCTTAGTACTCTTCTCTATGGCAGTGAAACCTGGACAACTTACTCACACCAAGAGAACAATTTAAACAGCTTTCATATGCGGTGTCTGCGAAGAATTCTTGGTATTAAGTGGCAAGACAAAATCACAAATACTGAAGTATTGGAAAGATCAGGTTGTGTGACAGTTTATTCCATGCTCAGTCTTCGTAGACTTAGATGGATAGGACATCTTAGGCGGATGGATGATGGTAGAATACCAAAGGATATCTTTTTTGGTGAATTACAGATGGGTAAGAGATCTCAGGATCGGCCTCTACTACGATACAAAGATGTGTGTAAGCGGGACATGATTGATACAGGCATTGATAATGCACATTGGGAGCAAGTCGCCGCTGAACGTGTTGCATGGAGGGCAAATATCAGAAATGGAATAAAGTCAAAGGAGAAAATTATTGCAGAAAAGTCACACACCGAGCGTAGATGGTGCATGATGGTTGAAATGACCACGTGTTCACATGCACCCACTGTGAACGGACATTTACAGCGCAAATTGGCCTTATCAGTCACACTCGCTACCGCCATAGTTAAGAGTTATTATGCCTTTTTAAAGCACAAACTATCGTCTGTCAAGACGGCAAGGTGCCAATGTCATGTGCCAATGTCAGCTTAGCTGTAGTGACAAACAAAATTATTTTTGCTTGACAACCTGTAATTTTCTCCATAAACTACTAACTCACTCAGTATGTCAATTCAGATATCGTTTTAAAGAAAAAGTGGGAGTAACTAATTGGATACATTTTTGAGAGTTTTAATAATTAACATTATATACTTGGTCACTAAGACATTTAATTAAATTTCTCATGGCATAACTAATCATACAAAAACATCAAAAAGCAAACCAGCACATTTGTTAAAACTGTTGTTGAACAATTTGTAATGTGCTCACTGTTGTCATTTCATATGTCACTTATTCTTACTGTAAACTGATGTTACTGCAGTAGTTTAATTATTGAAACACCCCTGAAATGCATAATTCAGTTTGTTGATTGCATGCATGATTTGTAGTTCAATGTTAACATTGTTTACTAAGTAAATTAGCTACAATTTCTAATGACATTTGCCCTGATGCTGATCGAACCCATGACCCTCAGAAGGTGAGCTTAACTCTCTGTATACCGTATGCCAAGTGAACTGGCTAAATAAATACCCCAACATTTACTAAACTCCACTTGAAGTGGCTACAAGTAGTTGAGATTCTGCAAGTACACTTTATTTAAAATATATGACTTTTTTCCCATTCCAGTGTTTCTACAAGTTACTTTTAATTGACATGCATTGACATTTTATAGAATTCATTTTGAAGACGAATTTAAGCAGAGATCTTTAAATTACTAATACCTGTCATGACCTAAAATTTACTTTAAAAAGTGAGCTCACAAAACAGCAGTATTTGAACATATACATTCAGAGCTAAATGAAATACATTTCTGGTAGAATTCCTGTAATAGTGTAGACAGTTTTATTTAATGTGTATATTATGATACTGTGCTTTCGTAAAGAAGACTTATGTAATAGTGTAGACAATTTTATTCCATGTGTATATTATGTTATTGAGCTTTCATAAAGCAGACTTAAGTAATTATGTAGCCAAATTTATTTTATGTTTGGTATAATTGTTAGCTTTTGTAAATAAACTGTTTATTATTTTTACTGTTATGATGTATAGTATATGAATCACAATTGATGTCTGCATTATACATTTTGCTTTGTTACATAGTTTATGAGTTGTTATGAACCAGATGAATATTTGCTTGTTGAAGAAACTAATGCTTCTGTTTTTCTGTTGACCAGCTCAAACCTAATGGACATTGTGGGTGATCTTCATCTAAAAACACAGCCAAGCAAGCGGACAAGATATAAAAAAAAAACATGAGCTTAATTAGTGTCTTCATAAACTGAAGTGGAGACAGGTACGAAAAGTAGTTGTGCATTGTTATAGGATGAAGCTAACATGATTCTCTCTTGAGTATTTAAGTGTAATATGGATGACATATTGATGACGGGAAAAATCAGTGAAACACAAAGCAGAAGAAGAAACAGAAATTATGCTGGATGGTCTGAGACGATCTTATGGAGGGATTTCATCAGTAGAATTATGCCAGAACACCAAGAGATCTGTGGAGAGACATGAATGCCTATGCCATTCTGCAACGCACATGGTGGTGATGATGATGATGATGAACTCTCTGTTCCGGCAGTGGACCATGTGTGATCAGTTGTTGTCCGTGTATACAAACAATACATGATGTGATGGTATGGCTGTTACATTGTCTGGCCGTACTAAACAAATCTGTTAGTTATTTTAACATGATACACAGTAAGCTTTAACAAGTTTTATATTTGCTGCCACTTTGACATTAGTTCAGAAAGCAGTGACAAACTACTGAATGTAAAAAATGCCTAGTAAGTAAAAATAAAATTGCCAATAAGTGCTGGGGTTGATTGCGATGTCCTTAAAAGGACATGCAACTAATTTATAACTTTGAAATTAATACACTCATAATGTTTTGTTAATATTGTTATTCTCCTCTTTGGACATACACTATGTAGTCTTCTGGGGTTGAAACAGTTAATGAGATGAAACTGAAAATTCAGTAAAATCTGCACCAAACATATTCTGTGGACTCAGTAAATTATTATGTGATCTGTATTTGTTGTTTTTCACCACTGTCAAATTATAATGTTCTTTTCAATAATATTAATTGTATATGTTATTATTTTGGTCAGGCAAAGTAATCTAATTTATTTGAATATTATCAAAGCAAATTTGTGGAGGTGTGTTAGTACACTCACTTGCTAACCCGGTGGTCCTGGGTTTAGTTGCTCTTCGAGGTGAGATCAGATAAATATCACATGGCTCCAGGTCTGAACCAGCCTTATAAGACATGCCAGAAAATGTTATTGGGGAAGAAGGGGGGGGGGGGTGTGGTGTGGGAGGTGGCTACAGTAATACTGACCTCATTATACATTTGCTTCAGAGAATATTGACATGAACTGCCGCAGTGGCTAAAATTCTCGCTGGGATTCCAGTAAAATCTAAATGAAACTAATATACAATATGGCTCGTTATTTGAAATTAGGCTAAATGGAGTATCACGAGCAGTAGGAATTAAGGAAAATAGATATCTAACAGTTTATGTCAATGAAGCAACTGGACAGGCAATTATCCTGCGACCCTCAACTGCCGGACTGAATTAAAGAACCCAGTGTTCTGTTATATTTTATGTGATTTTGTTATTTATTAACTATTACACACAAAAAACATCTACACCGGCATTGAGAACATACAATCTATGAGTTGATAACTACACCGGTTATAAGGAAAGTTAATTCACACACAAACATCAGTCTAGTCCACTGCGCAGTAGTAAGAACTACTAGTAGCAGTAGCACGTTCATGGACTACGCTGTGTTCAGAGTGTGTGAACAAGACACAAGAAAAACACCTGAAAGGTTCTGCTGTTGGTCAGTGAATCTTGGAACGTGTAGTTTCTGAGATGAATGTTGGATTGCCAGTTACGAGCATCGATTGCCTGGAAGAGACTAATGAAAGTGTAGAACAATATACGCAACAATAAGATATAGACAGTGTACTTAGGTCTTATAAAGAGAAGAAAGACATTGGAGAACATGATGACTGGAAAGATAAGAGGCATACCGAGAGAAATGAATATGGATGATGCATTTTGACAAGGCATATGATGATGATGATTAAGAACAACATTATTTGCAAGTCTCAGTAGGTCAGCATGGCCGAATGGATAAGAACATGTGTTCTTAAACATCCGGTGTGCTGATGCCAAGGTAAGGGGTTCAACCCCTGCACCGGACAGTTGGACTAAAATGTTGACCTGTCGCCCTTGACTTGGGGATGCAAATTACAAGTATCTCTGAAGTCAGAGCGGGTTTGCCTAATGGCCGTGGACACTGTTAATAGGAAAACCTAACCCACACGCAAAATTCAGTCCAGCCCTATTAGAAGTAGTGTGTATGGATTACACTTGAGTTCAAAATGAATGAGCACCCACACAAAAAAATTTGCAAGTCTCAGACCAATTAAATAAATGAAAATAAAACACTAAAGCACAGTGTTAAAAATAACTGTTTTATTTAAGAATTTATTACAAAATGGTCAACCTAAAAAATATGTTACGGACACATGTAAAGTCCTCATTGAATTCACAAAGTCCAGTTACATCCAAACAGCAAAAGAACTGATTTCGACACATATGAAAAGTTTTTCACATTGTTGTCAAAACAATGAAAAAGTGCATTACTGCTCACTAACTATAACGTATGTAAGTGACAGAAAAACAAAACATTTGAGTGTGGAAACGTAAGGTCAGTTTGTAGTGCAGAGAAAGTTTCTTCCTCTTTCCTCATCTCCTGATGGAGCATAGGCTTGCAAACAACTCTCTGCATGCCCTTTGTAGACTTGCTCATGATTGTGGTGGGATCTTGCAGCTGGTGGTTTGTACAGGTTGAGATTGCCAGTCCTACGCCAACCCTCCTTATTGCCTTTTATGACATGCATGGTAGGTTAGATTGTTACTGTTCTTTGCTTCTTTTATGGGCCACAGGAGCACAACCCAAGTTCAGTTGGATTCATATATTTTCATACCTAAGGCCCTTTAACATCTAAGCCGCATTTGTGATGTCCCTATACATTACCATCATCATTATGTGCCATGCTCATGGCCGAATGGGTATTAAACTTCCGGGATGTGCTGATGCTGAGGTATCGTGTTCAACCCCTACACGTCAGTTGAGCTAAAATGTTCACTTATTGTCCTTGACTTTGGGTTATAAATTACAAGTACCTCAGAAGCCGGAGTGGATTTGTCTGATGGCGAGGGACACTGGTTTTAGGAAAAGCTAATCCACACGCAGAAATCAATCGAGTGTACTAGAAGTAATAGCACGTGTATTGACTACGCGTAAGTTCAAAGCCAACAAACGCACACACAAAAATGTGCCGTGCTGACAGCACAGTCATTCATGTTCCATCACAAGTACACATCTCTCCTCAGCACAGTCATTCATGTTCCATCACAAGTACACATCTCTCCTCAGCACAGTCATTCATGTTCCATCACAAGTACAGATCTCTCCTCTGTGTTTTTAAGTTTGATCACTGATTGTCATCCATGGCACTCTGTCAACTCACTTCTCCCTCTGTCGCTGATACCCTTGATCATCCTAGTGGTCATAACTTTCTTCACTCTCTCGCGTGTCTTATAATGGGACCCAGAAGTGACGCTTGTCTTCTCCTGATGTAGACAATCAACTGTCTTTGTGAAATGGCCTCTTGGGTATCTGTCTTCAAGGCCGTCAATAAGACTTTCATAATTCTCCCATCCACAACTACTATTCAGGTGCTTTCACATTTTTGTTTCTGGAAAGTTCTCTTTGTGATAGACTGACTTGACTTAGATCAGAGAGGTAACATCGGAAGCAAATATAACAATACAAAATGAAAACAGTTATGTTTGACTCCTGCCAGGAGCATGTGCCATGGCCTAATAACGTTTAATGCCAATACTTTTCCTGTTTACGTTTTAATTTTTAATTAAATTTTGTAATTTCTTTATTTTCTTTATTTTCCCACACTGATTTCCGTTGTAAGGTATGTACACTGTGTCTATGTTAATGATCTCTCACTTTTTCGCAGGATTCATGCATACCTAACTTTTTCATTTTGTATTGACTTTACTTAACCCTTGTAGATGTAGCATTCTTTAAAAAAAACATTGTTCATGCTCACATATAATTAGAGACCACAAGTACATATATGAAATATATCCCTGTGCTGTGTCAATCTTTAATTGGAAGTGCGGAGGAAAAGCTTCTGTACAGCGTTGACGCAAAATCTGAGTGATGTGATATTGTATCAACATTTGACTGAGACGCAATGGTTATGCTGAAAAACAAAAACGTGCACATTATTTTACTTTTGTAGACATTTTGTTTTACAGTATTGTGCTTATTGTTAAAATAGGGCAAAAAATGTTATACTTTATCACAATAATGTCTTGTGTACAATACTACATATAAATATATGCCTAAAACTATTAAAAGTATTAATTACAGTTCAGCAGATGTCCTTTATTATTATAACTTTTGTTTGTTTACGTTTGTGAAATGTTTAACAAAATTATACTTAATTGAATAATATAAATAATTATCTTTTTTATTCATAAATGATGACTTTTAAATTTTATTATTTCCTATTGTCTTTTTCTTTTCATGCCTTTATTATTTTATCTGTTCCTTATGGGCAACGATCATGGTCCAGTTTGCTGTTAATGCATAGACAGGAGTTGCAGTATGTGTTCTTGGACCAAATGTGTTGTTTGAAATACAT
This sequence comes from Cepaea hortensis, assembly GCA_963921405.1. NCBI lineage: Eukaryota > Metazoa > Mollusca > Gastropoda > Stylommatophora > Helicidae > Cepaea > Cepaea hortensis. Next base: position 45,839,233 of record OY992881.1, read on the forward strand.
TGGATTTGTGTTCATATAGCATATCATTTGATATAATTTATCTATCTCATTCTAGAACTTTCTTCTGCTCTGTAACCAGAGTTTCTTCACCATAACTGCTGTGTTGGAGAGCAAGTACTCTAGTCACTAAATTACTGCAGTTTCTGTGTTCATACTGCCCAATAAAAAGATGTCAATTGCAATGAGGAAAAGGGTATTGAAGTGCTACATAGAACCTGTGCTTTTTATGGATGTGAAACATGGACAATGAGCAGACAAGCTGAAAAACATCTAATCGCAGTGGAGATCTGAGGAAATTGCAAAGAATACCATAGACAGACAGAAAAACCAATGAGCAAGTCCTACAAAAAGCAAATGAGAACTGTAAACTGGTTAGAAAAATTAGACGTAGACAGTCAACATTGTTTGAACACATTATAAAAAGAAATAAATTAGAGAACTTGGTGACAGGAAAAGAACAAGGGAAAGGCAGAGAAGTAAATATTTGAATGGCTTCGCCACGTGGTATGGTCGAGACAAGAATATGGAGCTGATCCATAACTGGTGATCATGCTAGATGACAAAACATGACTGCCAACACACTTATCGCCATGGCACACAATGAATATGTATGTTCATAAGTAAAGCGCTATCATTTTTGTTGTTAGTAATGATCCTAATTGGGTGCAGTGGTGAGGATGTTATGCTGACAATGGCATAAGTGTGGTCAGACAAGGGTCATCTTCAACTATTATGTTCCCAATGGAAGGGAAAGACTGACCACCACTTCCTCTATGCACTCAGGCCTACAGAAAGTGATGGTCATACCACTTCACATTCCCACACAAGGTTCCCGCAACAGGACTTTACAATACAAATAGCCACAGTTCCACTGAGGTAGCGCAGTGGCTAGCACGCTTGCCTGCCTCTCTGGTGGAAATGGGTTGAAATTTGCATCAAGGTGGATTTTTACAGTTGACGTGGGCTCCCAAACTGACACTGTCTAAATTGGATACCAGGAAATTTAATGGAAAGTAAAGGCGGCCGGTGTGATGTCTGTTGGTCTGTAAAGTTGAGTTGAGTTAAGAATTGACATCACTGCATTCAGGACATTCCCATATGTGCTCCGTCCCCTCGTTCAACAGCCAGCATAGAGTCATACTACTAATCATTCCCACTGCTATCTGATTTAAAGTTCCCCTGGTCTTCCCTCTCAGTGTTGAGATTCTTCCAGAACCCTTACTGATCCCCCACAATCTCATTAATTCAATATTTGTCTATAAAAATATGGGGCTAGCACCATATGGCCAACATGCCTCACAGCGTGTAGAAAGAATCCTTATTACTCAGTTTAATCTTCTTATAGTCCATGCCATGTGGGTTGGTGTTTATGTCTATCCATACATAGCCTTCAGTCTCTTATGCTGGCAATCATGTTTTATACCATTGTTACTTCATGCCATGGTGTTAAACATCTTCTCTCTTGGTCTCCCTCTGCCTCTCTTCCACTCTAACCTTCCCATTGTGACAACATACTCCAAATTTCCTCTTCTCATGATATGCCTAAAGAATGTAGACTGTTTTCTTCTGATATGAGTAAGCCGTTCTCTTTTGTGAGTTAACTTCCTTCAAGATATCTTTATTGCTCCTTCTGTCCGTCCATGGTGTTATCATCATTCAAAACTACTTGAAATTAAATGTAATTCCATTGTCACTAAACACTAATATTATATGGCACTGAAATAATCAAATACAGAAGATAACAATTTGTAATCTACTCTGCATGCACAATAAATATAACGATACCCCATTGTAATCAATAGAATTTCATGGATTACAAGGACCATTATGAAGATACCTGTATTAGGATCTACCATGTGGGATATGGAAGCTGCACATTTCTAAATCAGTATCTGTATGAATAGACAGTTGTCTGTGTTTAAACTGTCTTTATCTTGTAGCACAGTGTTCTCAGGAATTTAGGGTTTCCAGGGGGGGGGGGGGGGGAGATCTAGATTATTTCAAGATCGCATTAATACAAGAACTGATTACTTCATATTGTTTTTCCCTCCATACTTAACCGTTCTGTACTTCTATCCCTTCTGAAATTTGTTTTATAATGTAAGTAGACCCACAAATCACATTTTATGTAGACGTCTGGACTTGTTCTAGTATGTGTTATTAAATTTAGATTCCATATTTATGTATACTGTGTAGAAGCGGGAAGGTCGGTCTCTGTGGCTGAAGGGCTTGCGAATGCGGTTTGTGAGCCCGTATACCCGGTTTCGAAACACGGCGGTGCTGGTTTTTTCGAAAAAGGTATAGAGGCCGGTCGGTCGTTCAGAAAGCAATGGCAAACTACTGAACGTAACACTTGCCTAGTACATCAACAGCAGCTGAAAATGCTGGTGTTGACTGCAACGTCCCGTAAGGGATACGCAACACATGCTGTAGAAGCGGGGGGAATTTATAGGGAGAAAATATGACCGGGGGGGGGGGGGGGGGGGAGAATGACATTCTGAATATATGGTCAAGGGGTGTTGTAGCTGGAAAATAGCTCTCTTCATGGCCCACCAAAATGCTTTTTGATTTATTGCCATTTCTCTCACCTCATTCATTCTTACATTCAAGGTGTCTGCCATGTCCTGTGTCCATCATCGTGCTGTTTGTCCTCTGCCTCTTCTTCCATGAACCATGCCTTCCATCACTGTTATTCAAACTGTACTTCATTAGTTTTAATGTATCCTTATTTTGTTACATGTATGTTGAAACTTTTATTTGCTTGTCAGTTTAATATGCTATAATTTTCTTCTAGTAAATAATGCTGTATATTATTAATTTTTGTGACACAAGTCTTAATTTATATAAAATGAAAAGTCCATGTTAATTGCAAATCAAACATATATAGTGAAACAAGAAATTAAGTAACCAGGAAAATGGTGTTAAAACATATTCAAAATGAATAAAAGTAATACAATATTTTCTACTTACCTGATCAAAAGGTGCACAATTGTAAGCAATTTTAAGAAATGTTACCAGACAGTCAGTGTAGGAAATAACTTTGCTACACAACAAATATCAAGAGGTATTGTGCAAATTATTATTAGATTTGATACTCCATATTGCACAAACGGAGAAATTGTATTAAGTACTTGCAAACTGAAGCTTTAAGAATATGATCAGATGTAAAGCTTTCAGAAAGATTATAAGCTATCTTCACTCAAAATTAATATGCAGTGTTTCTTTGGTCTCCCAGCCTTTCCACCTGTCGTTGTATTATATGCATTTATAGCTGTGTCATATTTGTTTTGGATCTCCCAAGAGTAAATATTGAGACACAAACAAATAGGAGAAAAAATAAGCAGTTTCATTGGGATTATGAGTTAATAAAATAGTAGTTGCATATCCTTTACAGGGTTTCACAGTCGACCCCAGAATGTTTTGGCTGTGTGATTTCTTGGCAAGTTTACATTCAGTAGTCTGCCATTACTTTCTGAATTAGCGGGATTAATACCATTATATTAAAACCAACGCAAGATGGTCTGCTGCCAAATTACTCACAGCTGTGTTTAGAACACAGTGTGCTGAATTACGAATTCTGCATATACCTTAGCCACAGAGGTAGTTTAAAAGCAAGTTAGTTACAGGACTTACAAGATGTTGCTATCAACCCCAGCATTTATTAGCTGTTTGTGGTTTACTATGCAATTTTACGTCGGCAGCTTCCATTGCTTTCTGAACAGCTGACACCTCATACCATTGAAATCGGCGCAAAGCAATCTGCTTCCAGATCACCTGAGGCTGAGAAAAGGATAAGTAATAAAAGCCACTTTACGTTACTGAAGAGACCAAGGTTAGGTTTTGGGGTCGACTGTGAAACCCTGTAAAGGATATGCAATAATTATGATAACTGACTGAGTAGAAAGAAAAAACTATAAGAAGAAAAGTCCCTGCAAAAGTTGGTATTAGAAAACATCAAAACTTGGCCATCTTGGAAAACTTTGTATCATGTGCTAGTCATCAATCCAAATTATATCCAGTTCAGGAAATTGATTGTGGATATCAAAACATCAATTTATCAAATGTGCAACAACTGTGTTATCCATTAAACACATTTCAAGATTATTTAATTGAATACATCAATGAACTGTGAGTAAAATATAAATATATACCATTTTGGAAGTATGATCGTGGCCTATGCACAGACAAACATTGTGGTGACATTCAAGGCATCAGACAGAAAAAAAACCAGGAATGCTAACCTGGTCAAAAACGCACACGAAAGTCAGATGTGTTGGCCTAAGGGTCTAGGCCCAAGGGTGCATAACAATACACCACAACTACATCTGAAAAAATACTCCGGATGATTGCAGCAGAAGAAGAAGAAGAAGAAGAAACAGAAAAATTAGTGTCTTCAGTGCTTTGTGGTGACAAGTTTATGTTCTTTAGTTTAGATGAGATAAGTCACAATTGAAGGCACTAGATGGCAGAACGCTACCTGAATGTGCATGGATTGTTCGAAGCATAGAACATTACACAAGATGATCTACGGATCAAGGATGCTGATTGATGTTATAGTTGGGTTTACAAGGATCATAGCTACAGCAGATGGGTAATCCATGTGTTCTAATCTATAAAACACACAAGAATTTTAGCACAGTGCATGGAATCTGCAGCGACAGTGAGAATCTCAATGTTCATGCAAGAATCGCCCACTCGGAATATTGTCTGTTGTTGGCAAGATTTCTACATTTTCTAAGGCCAGTTTCTGTCTTCAGGAGTCACCCTGAATATGTCTCAAGAAAGCAGCTGTTAACTTAAGCCGGTTGTCATCCCCATAGAATTTGTCCTCAAATGTAGCCAAAATAACTTTCTCTGACCTACGTATTCAAATCGGACAAGTGATTTCTCTCGGCTAGGGAAAGCACACCAAAAAAAAAAAAAACGCTTGTCGAGGTCAGATGTACTGAGCCATAGGCAAGTCATTTTTCAATTGGTGAGAAATTTTAATGTGTGCAGTTAGGTTACGCAATCATTTATTTCTTCCCTCATACAAGATGGCTAGGCATCCAATCTCTAATTATGCCCATTATGTTCCCAGTGCTGGCATCAGACTGAGAACCTTTGGAACTAAAAATGGGCATCTTAATTCTGGGGATCTTCTTCAACTGGCTTGATTGTGGTCTTTTGTGTTACCTGGTATTATCTTCTTTTAGAAAGATGATGGCAAGGAATATCCATTCTTCTTTCATTTCTTGCTTATCTGTTATCAAAATATTTCCTCTAAGAATTTAAATGCTCAGTACTGCTTTTATCTTGAAGTTAAAGCTTCAACTGCTGTTTCCTTAACATATCTCTGCATGTGACTACAATGCATCATCTCCTTCTTCTGCGTTCGTCCTGATCACAGTGTATTACTCTATTTGATCTCTTCAACAATTCTTCCCCATCTCCAATTTATAGTTTGTTTTTAAACATTTTTTTTTTTACATTTTTTTTATTGTTTCTAAAATTTTTAAATGTTAAGACTCGTTTTTTGTGTGTAATAGTCTGTACACTATTTAATTTTAGAAACCTCCTTCTGGATTTCATCTTATGGGAGTATAGGCCCTCAACCTACTCATGCCAAGTCAAGTGTAGATTTATTTATGATTGGTTGCATTTTGCAGTTTTCAAAGAGTTGAAGTAGTCGGTCAACTCTCCTTAGTCACTTCTTCCAACATCCATGGTAGGTTACAGTTTCTATTCTTTGCTTCCGTTATGGACTCTAGTAAGATACAGGAGACAGTTCAAGTTAGTGAATGATAAAATAATGAAGGCAAAATGTGACTTGTGACTGCTGTTGTTGACCAGACGTCTTGTGTTAATTGAAGAACTTATGATGACAGTCTCTCACATCTGGAGATAAGTGGACAGCTCCTGTAAGAATATCTTTGACCAAAAAGAAGACATACTGACATTCTACAAGATTTAAACTTTAAAGAAAACTGGCTCATACACAGTGTCATGTCTAAGACAGGCCATGTGGCTTGTCTTACTCAGTTCATAAAAATCTCCCAACAGATACTACAGTGATCAGTAATTTCTGTAATGATCATCGTAATTTTGATTCATTCATGCACTAACAATTTTTATGTTTTTATAAATGCTGTTTCTACACTCTGTTTCATTTCTGGACATGTAGGTACTAGCTTGTGATAATATTTTAAAAATGTTACACATAAATATTTTTACTCATGCCATCTTATATCCTTGTTTTGTGGGCGTGGTTTGTACTTGGTTCTATAACTATATGAAAGAGACAAATAGCATTCATTGGTATGTAATGAGAAGCGAGGCGTTGGTAAACATTGTGATGACTGGAAAGATCAATGGGAATGAAAGAATTTTATTTTCAAAGGGTCACAAATTGGTCACGCAGGCCCGTCTTACATTCAACCCTTTTTTGAGGAGAGGCAGACAGAAAGAAATGATGCTGGATGGACTGAGACATTAACATAGAGGAATGTCAACAGAGTTGATCCAGAACACCAAAGACCAAGATCTGTGGAGAAACATGAACACCTACGTCAATTGGCAGGGTACATAATGATGGTACTTGGTACACATGTCCTTTGTGAATACAAATAATTCCAGTGTTCTCACAGTTTAGCTCTCACACTATATGGTGTTCTTTAAGCTTTGTTTTTCAGCAAATCTTGATTTATACTGTTCCCTTTATGTTGACTATGTGTTGAAGGGGTTACGGATGCAATTTTTAATCCCACAAACCACATTCGAAACAGCTGCGGGAAATTTGGTAGCAGACCATCTTGCGTTGGTTTCCCATACAGAGGTATGAGTCCTGATTGTTTAGAAAGCCATGGCAAACTCCTGAACGTAAACTTGCCAAGAAATCATGAACAGCTAAAAATGCTGGGGTTGACTGCAATGTCCTGTAAAGAATATGCAACTAACTGATTATGTTGACAGAATTATATAATGTATATCTGAGTTTGTTTATTTTTTGTTTATTAATGCTTAGTTATGGCATTTATTTTACCTTCTATTTAGAAGCCGATTTATTACTGTGAAATGTCTCATCCCTGTGTTGTACATCCAGCTGTCACGATGGAGGGGCTTACATGTTCCTATGACCTCGAGAGCTATGCTGATGACAGTACAGTTACTTGTAGGGTCGCCAATGTTGGACAGGTCAAAGAATAGGGATGAGGCGAAGTAGTACATGGACATTCTGCCTTGTAGGTAGACTGAGGACAGTCAAAATCTAGGCAGAGCAAATCTTTGAAATAGGTTGTACTTAGCCAAATATTTGATGAAACAGTGCAATGCATTTCATATACTTAGTCACACATGTGTTCCAATAAAAGAAAGAAGACATTCTATACCTATTGTGTATTGGGGGTTCTCAGGAGAGGAAAAATGGATTACATTAAATTAAATTTACTTCATTTAATATTTAATGAATGTAATGGTTCCTGTAAACATTCACTAATGCAAGTTGTGGTGATAGCACATACCTTGCATAAGTTTGTATTTAGTTTAAAATTATTTTGCAGAGTGAATTGAAACTACACTACGTGCAATAAATAACATTAATAAGAAACAATTCTGTGCTTGCTGAATAAATAAAAATGTTGAACATAAACTTGTGCACTGTGCATGTTATTGAATTGACAAAAGTGAAAGTCAAAGGCTAGGAGGTAAGGGTCTCCGGTTGTTGAAGTAGTGGATTTGCACCAGCCATAATGGTGCATTTCTGAAACCTAGTGGTAACAGACCGGAATTGATGGAGTTAATGGAAAACACTAGATAAACACCAGCAAATAAAATAGATATGAAGGTTAGCATGGCCGATGGATAAGAGCGCTCGTTCTTAAACATCCGATGTGCTGAGGTACGGGGTTCAACCCTTACACCGGTCAGTTGGATTAATATGTTGACTTCTCATCCTTGACTTGGGGACATAAATTACAAGTACTTCTGAAGTCAAAGTGGGTTCACCTTATGGCGAGGGACACTGGTAATAGGGAAAGCTCATCCACATGCAAAGTTCAGTCCAGTGCTACTAGAAATAGTACGCAAGGTCTACACTTGAGCTCAAAGCAAGCGTGCAAAAAAAAATAGATATCAGATAGCGGTCAGTGGAAAACATCATCATGTAGCAGATCATTTACAGAACTTCGCTCTCATCATGGCTGCCAACAAGTGTGTTGGTTCCTGGACAGTTCTCTGGTCTCATGCCCCCTCATGTCTGCAATGTTTGTGCTGGTTGATCCCTGCCTCGTCTTCCAGGAACCATGCCTTTGATCATTGTTCTTTCCAAACTGCTGTGACATTTAATTTTCATTCATTCAGTAGCATGTCCTTTGCAGAACAATCGCTCCAATAACAACCTTCCTGAAAACTTCTCGATCATAAGCAACAAGTCCTGTGTCCAATACACTCAGGCATTATTGTTCTCTCCAAACTTTCATGACGTTTCAAGTGACCAAAATATTTCAATTTTCTTTGTTTTATTGTCTTTAGTAGCCATCCTTCTTCATATTCAGATCTTGTCATATGGATGCATTTGTTCTTTTTTGTATCCAAGATATTTTTAGTACCCATCTATAACATGTATATTCAAAGGCATTTATCACTGTTCAGCTTGCTTAGTAAGTGTCCAGGTCTCACAGGCATATGTTGCAATGGGAAAGATGCTCATACAAATCTGATTTTTGTAGGTCTATCCTAATCTGTCCTGACAATTAGTACGGCCAAAATTTTTCAGTTTCCATGACATGAAGCTGTTTACAATTTATGAGTCAGATTTCTTTGATGTTCAGATCTTGTATAAGGTCAGTATGTTTCTTCTTTAGTGATTGCACAATCCTTTTGACCCACATCCGTATGTTGCCACAGGAAAGAAGCATGTTCTCAACAATTGTAGTTTAACTTGTTTGCTGGCTTGGTGCCTCTGCATTGATATGGCCAGTTTATGCACAACTTGTTTTGAACAGTCCCCAATACTGTAGTATCATTTGACATTAAAGTTGAATAAAGTACTGGTGTTAATTTGAAATAGTTGAATAAAGTACTGGTTTTAATTTATTTTGATTCCCACAAATTTCCTTCCACTTGAAAATTCCTCCTACATTCTGTATTAGTTTCACATCTCTGTTGGTTCTTCTAACTTTATTGTTGTCAAGTCATACGTTAAATTCCAGATCTTGAGCAGTGTTTCAATAAGAGTTATCTTACTGTAATTGACTTTATTTATTTTCATGATATTCATCTTTTTCTTGTGAATTTGTGTCCACATTTTTGTGACCTCTCCTGAGGTGTTTTCAGTTTATCATGCATCTGATTTCAGATGGGAGACAACAAGGTAAGGTTGTCTTTCAAATTCCGGGTCATCAAGCTGCTGATTTAGTCCACTTAATTCCATTTATTGTGACAGCTATTGATTCGTGATCTCTCATGTATCCAATAAGAAGACAAATAGTAATGAGTAGAATATAATACTATAACTCTTAAAATGTGAACAGTGAACACCAAATAGTTTAAAATCCAGTTACTATATATATTTATTTTTTTTTGCATATCCTTTACAGGACATCGCTGTCAATAGCAGCATCTTTCAGCTGTCTGTTGATTTCCTGGCAAGATTACGCTCAGTAGTTTGCCATTGCTTTCTGAGCGGCCGGCTCAGTATCCCGCAAGTCACCAGCGGGGGTCGAACCGCTCCCAGTTCTCTCCCGCTACTAGACTCTGCGTGATAAACGGGATTACGGAGAAAGTGTTGTAACCCCTCAGCCAGAGAGACCGGCAGTTACTATATATATATATATATATATATATATATATATATATATATATATATATATATATATATATATATATATATTTCCAATGTTCTTTTCTGTTTGATTTTATAATTATCAGATAAGCTGATAAATGTCAGATTTTGACAGGCCATTTTCAGCTGTTACATATGTTACAAATACTGTTGATTATTTCTAGCTGTGCTGTTTTACACACTTTTCTTACAGTAAATGAGTTTTTAATTAAAACTTCCATTTTAAATAAGATGTAAACACGTGCATTGCAATGGTATTCATGTAAAAAAATCCTTTAATATGACAAGTGCATACAAACATACATATGATTTTCTGTATTAAAAACTGGTCGTTTCCTCACTACCCAATTCACAATAAGCTTTTATTTTCAGTATCTCAGCAAATGTTTACACACCTCCATCTTTTACAAACTATATTACATGCATATCTAAGATTGTATACTGTTCTTCATTATCTACATATAAACATAAGAAGGCAGTCTGCCTAACTACAATGGAAGTTTCCATTTTTTTAAATGTTTCTCTTCTGAAAATCAGTACATTAAAAGTTTTGATTCCTCTTCAGCATTAGAAAATAAACATGGAAACATAAGATAACAACCAATGTGTTTGTGTGCAGTCAACATAAGTTGTTTTGTGAAACTAGATATTCTCTGTGTAAAGTATGCACATTATGGTGGTGAGTAACAGATAGTAAAAAGGTGCAGCACATTTGATTACAGGATATTTCAGTAAAAAAAAATTACCACTATTGGAATCATCTTCATGATCGTAGAATCCTGAGCCAGAAGAGTTATCAATTCCCAGTGACAGAAGGAAAAAACTTTTGGGAAGTGCACCTCTAATGCTAAAAAACTCTTTTCCACTATATTCTGAATTACAGAGAAATGATTCTGTGAGAATTCTTAACAAGAACAGAAAAACATTGCTAAATCATTTAGTAAATGGATTCTCAATATGCACATTTAAGAAAATATCACCTATTGTATTCTTCTTTAGCCTTGTACCTTCCGATGCAACTTAGGCCCTCTACCAACAAGTCCTCGTCTGTAGGCTTTTGAAAATGTTTGGTTGGATTTTGCAGTTAAAGTTTTCTACAGATTGAGGTAGCCATCTCATGACAACCCTCCTTAGTTGTTGAGTTGCGTCTTATTTCATGTATGGAGGGTTGAGCAGGGGAGTCTCCATGGTAAAGTGGTCAAGCCGTCTACCTCGCATTCCGAAGGTTGTGAGTTCGATTCTGGGCTATGTCTTTCGGTTCACGAGTGCATTTTTCTCAGAGACTCCAGGAGGTCGTCGCCGGAGCTATGGAGTTTGTGCTTTGAACGACACTTTCAGTAGTCGTCCCTGCGGGAAGAGACTGAGCCATATGGGGTAAAACCCAGGGCAGTGAAGTCAATCCTCTTGACTTTTAAGACTTTTTTTTCTTTAATGTATGGAGAGTTACAGTGTTACTACTCTTTGCTTCTTTTATGGGCCCCAGTAACACATGGGTGCACTGCATTCTTAAGTCGCACATTTTGTCTCAACAACTGCCCTGTCTGTGCAGATTTATATTATGTATTGCAAAAGAAAACAATCTTTAATTACTACAGTCATAATGTAATTAAAATATTATGATACAAATATAACATAAAATTACACACACAATGAAACTAACATATGTAATGGTAATATTAAATCACCTTAAAATAAAAGACAACACACTTAGATGTAACGAAATTCAGACATGAAATTTGCTAAGGTCAACAACTAGTTCAAGACAAAGGGGAAATAACAAGAATAATAATTTAGTCAGGCGCATACTAACAAAATGTTATTATTCCTAGTAAAACAGTATTTAATATTCTTTGTATAAAAAGTGCCACATAAAATGCTTTACTCTATAACTGTAAATCTGAAGGTTCATGTGTATGAAACACAAGAAACTAGTAACGAGGTATAATAGATAAACACAAACAAGTGTGCAAACGTCCACAGATTGGACAACAGCACCTCTCACATTAATATCTGACCTGTGGCTGATTCAGTCACAGGTTTATTAATCTGAGGCTGGCATGGGCCCTAATTATAACTTCTCTTCTGAAGTTGAATGGGGTAATGGGCAAAGAATAGAGCAGCAGTAGCACAGTGGCTAGCAGAGGTTATGAGTCCAGCTAACATGAGCACCAGGAAATGTCCTGGGAAATTCAGGTGGCTGGTTTGATATTGACCACAATATTCATTAAATTCTGATTGGCCTATATAAATATGGGGCTAGCACCATATGCTCAATGAAAGTTAAATGGCCCTTTTGTATGTCTTAATGTGGATTGGGGAATATGTTTACCAATATGTTTATAGCCAATCAGTACCCGGTGAATGCAGTGGTCAGTATAATACTGGCCGTCTTTACTTTCCGAGACATTTCCTGGTGCTTATTTTAATCTGAGTCGACCTGAGAGCCCAAGTCACTAGGCCTTAACGACTGTATGAAAATTAAAATTCTACTAAGCAAGTGCCATCTTTGAACAAACAAGTACAATTATGCATACAACAAACAATACATAGTTTCATATGATGATTCCAAAAATATCCTGCTACTGCAGCATTGTTAAGAATGGAAATAGTAACTAACAGTGGTAACAAAGAACAAAAAAGTTTAATTTAAAACCAGCCAGATAATTTAACACAATTACCTCATTAAATAAACAAATAATCAAACATATTTGTGAGCAATTCCATGCCGTAGAACATAAACATAAAAATAAGTTTTCATGTGTCCCTTATTGAATTTATAATGACTTTACCCCCACCTCTCTCTCTCTCTCTCTCAAACCTTATACACAAAACTGATGGACACATCTACCACAAGGTGTAATGATTTTACCACCCCCACTCTCTCTCTCTCTCTCTCTCTCTCTCTCTCTCTCTCTCTCTCTCTCTCTCTCTCTCTCTCTCTCTCTCTCTCTCTCTCTCTCTCTAAAATCTTATACACAAAACTGATGGATCAACTATCAGAAGATGTCATGACTTCACCCCCACTTATCTCTCTCTCTATCAAACCTTATACACAAAACTGATGGACATCTCTTCCAGAAGGTGTCATGATGTTTTACTGCTAGCTCTCACTAAGAACATTTAAATCAATTAACTGATGAAGTGTTATGGGATAATTAATTATCTTAAGCAACATCCCCTATCTGCCATGGGCTTATATATAACCAAAATGTTCTCATTGTGTTATAATACAACATGTCTGCTAATATTTTAACAATTTTAAGCCATAATTGTGACACACCCCTACTTCCCATTTTCCAGCATTCATGTTTGTTTGGTTCAAACGTACTTTTTGTTTGGCACAGAATCTGTTAAATACATATAAAACAAGAACATTTGAAGTGTAGTAGTTGGTGCATTTAGCTGCCAAGGTAGTGGTCTGTGATCAGTTCTCAGCAGTGGCAGTGACCAGGGTAGCTCTGGGATCACCCCAGTCTTGTAAAATAGGTATTCAGGAATTTTCTGGAAAGAACATCTGGCGAGGAAGGGAACTGCCCACCCCACCTCATTATGATATGTAAAGCCTAAAGACTCCACACATCAATGGAAGTATCTGCTATGAGAATGCGTTTAAACATAAAACACATTTTTGTTACAACAGATTACTTTTATTATTAGTCTCTTTACACAAAAAACACAAATGTAATACATTTTTATGACAAAAGATTACTTTTATTATTAGTCTATTGACACACAAAACACAAATTTAATGAATTTTTATGACAAAAGATTAATTTTGTATTATTAGTCTCCTTGCTCAATTGATAAAAAATCTCAGAACTTTCAAGTTTTTTTTATAATTTTAAACAAATAAACTTTCTAGAGTGTATATTTGATAGGTGAATGTATTTCTTCAGTTACTTTGATCTTTCAGTTTCTAAGTTTACATAAATGAACTTTCTTAATCATGTAATTCTACAGTCCTTAGCTTCTTTGTTAATCTATTATTTATATTCCTCATGTAAACAATGGCTTGTATTTCACAATGTGTGCTAAGCATCTGGGAAAGGGGGGTAATCATGCATATGTGTGTGCGTGCGCTCGCGCATGTGTGTGTGTGTGTGAGTGAGAGAGAGATAGAGAGAGAGGTCAGTCTGAAATCAAATGTTTCACCTGAACTACATTGGGTTTGTTTGTGTGTAAAAAAAAGAAGGAAGTTAAGAATCACTTTTCATGCCGATAAGTGTATTAGGTATATATGCTAGCCTCATAATTAAATATTGTTAGATCAATCAATACTCAATATGTCGTGTGATCAATATCATAATGGCCACCATTACTTGCCAGATAACATCCTGATACCCATGGTGATTTGTACATTATGTTATGGAACTGGTAGAGCTTGAGATTGGTGTAACTTGTGTGGTGTCTCAAGATTAATTGTTTTCTTCATGAACATCATGTTCTCAATTGTCTGGTTGATCAGTCTGCTCGTTCCTGTACCTTATCGTTATAAGTCCTCAAAGTTTTAAGAAAGATCTTGACTGCAGCAGCATGTGACAACATCAAATGAAAAGTTTAAAAAAAAGGTATGTTAAGATCCTGCTGTAGTTCTTGCCATCAGAATAAACGAGTTTGGCAGTTAAATGACCTGCTCTCCATATTCACATGGTAAGGATGTCTTCAAAGATATAATTAGTGCCACGGCAGTCACTGCTATTGGGTGTGAAGTGACCAGCAGAAGTAATGCCATGGCAGACACTGCTATTGAAGTGACCACTATAAGTAGTGCCACGGCAGACGCTGCTATTGAAGTGACCAGTAGAAGTAGTGCCACGACAGACGCACCTATTGAAGTGACCAGTAGAAGTAGTGCCACGGCAGACACTGCTAAAGGGTGTGAAGTGACCAGTGTCCTTCCTCTCAGCCTGTCATTCCCAGACATTTCCCTGAAAATGCTCCAGTACCCCAGATCCATACTTATTAGAACAAATAATCCGTGTCATCGCTGAGCCTGAGTGCTGAACTTGCACCTCCCCCCCCCCCCCCCCCAAGGCTTGGTAGACAAGCACACTAATCACTATGCCATGGTAGCTCCATCTGGACATCTTGGAGCTAATGAATGATTATTTGTCAACAAGGTATTTGATGGGTACAGAACGTTGAATGGCTGGGAATAGTGCTAACAAATGTGCATGTTCTTTACAGAATATGGTGAACAACCCCATTTGTAGGCAGTTGTATGTTCAATAGTTTGTCATTACTTTCTGAATGAAAAGTCAATTTTAAAGCCCAAATGACCGTGCAGGGAATAAACCCACTACTTGGCCATCAGAGCACAGGAAGTTTATGAGCGAGTGCTCGTAACCTTTTTGCTACACTGACTTCTTAGAGTAGTACTCAAAGAAATAAAAAAAACAGTAATTTAAAATTAACTGATGGTTCAGAAACAGAGAACGATAAATAAAATTACGCCGGCTGGCAATGCACATGATGATGATGATAGAATAAAACTAAGATGGTATGATAGAATCACTAGTCACGGATAGAACTAAACAAATACCAGAGAATCAAGAAGTGAGGAAAAGATACCGGTGCTGAATATATTATTACACACATTGAGAAAACCTGAGACTAATATAAATAGATCCTGTATCTACACTCCACAGAGCAAATGACATAGAGACCTAAAAACATACGGAGAAGAGAATCAGAGACAGAGAGGAATAGTATTGGGAGGACATTAACCAGGCTGCATGAAATAGGATGGCTTGAAGTGAGTCTGCGAGGGCGTGATGCTTCAATACGGGAATAAGGGGCAGCAGAAGAAGAAGAGGAGAGCTACCTGTCAGGGAAAGAAGACTTCATTAGGTACAAAGTAACTCACAATGCATTTCTTGCTTATTTGATATAAGATATATTTTATTAACTCCTGTCCCATTCAGCTCTTATATTGGTTCATTCTGGGGTTCTCCGTGGTGGAGCCATCTTTCTGTCTTGCCTGCAGAAGGTCGTGGGATTATTTTCAGACCTTGATTCATGAGTGCAATTATTTCGGAGATGCCTGGGGGTCATTACCAAAACGAAAGAGTTTGTATTCTTTGTGACGCTTTCAGCAGGCAGTTAGCTACTCTGCAGAGACAGACCAAGCTAGATGGGATAAAACCTGGTGAAATGAAGTCCTTTCTCTGGCTTTTTTAACCACTTATAATTGCTTCATTCTACCCAGTTTTACTAACTCTCTTCCCCCCCCCCCCCCGATAATGTTATTATTTTAACTTCTTCATACCCTCACATTACTTTATATGACAGCGGCTTTCATGTGTGGAACTTGTGAAAATCTTTTGAAATTTCTGTCATAAGCCAGATGTGCTACCGTTGCTGCTTTCATGTGTAAATATGGGATAGAAAGAGATAAGGTAACAATTGTCTGGAGTAGACAGCATTAATGCAACAACTGTCAGGGATATAAGGAAGTACAGACTATCTTGGCCTTGATTGACCTCCCTGGCCAAGGGGTTAACAACATTGTTCGTAATCCCGTATATCCACGTGGGGAAAACAGCAGCTGCGAGATTCGGCAGCGGATTGCGCCGCGCTGGTAACACCGGGGTATGTGAGCCGGTCGTTCAGAAAGCAATGGCAAACTACTGAACGTAAAACTTGCCTAGTACATCAACATCAGCTGAAAAATACTGGTGTTGACTGCAATGTCCTGTAAGGGATATGAAACATAAAAAAGAAGAAGACTATCTTGATTGAAAATAAATATTATTCAAAAGAATTTACAACAAATGCGTGGATGCTAGAAAAATAATCCACTTTTTCCTATGGTCCATGCAGTGTGGTTTTGATTATCATGTTTATCAACACGTTTCTGTCTTGTTTGTGACCAATCATGCCTGTTTCCCCATGCAATGATGTCAGACTGTCTAGCGTCTTCCCACTTGGTCTCCCCCTACCTCTCTACCCATCCGTCTTTTCCTTTGTCACATCATACTCCAGCTGTCCTCTTCGCATGATGTGCCTAAAGAAGGTTGACTTTCCTCTCCTGGTGTGAGTAACCAGTTCTATTTGTGGGTTAACCTTTTTCAAGATATCTTCATTAGACTTTTGTTTTTCCTGCA
Organism: Cepaea hortensis; assembly: GCA_963921405.1. Classification (NCBI taxonomy): domain Eukaryota; kingdom Metazoa; phylum Mollusca; class Gastropoda; order Stylommatophora; family Helicidae; genus Cepaea; species Cepaea hortensis. The sequence continues at coordinate 45,856,159 of OY992881.1, forward strand.
ACAGTGTTCTCCTCATTCTTCTATAAAAAGCACATTTCTGCAGCTTGTTGAATGAACTATTGTGTTGAGATATAATTTACTAGACATCTCTATAAAGAAGGTAACTTGCTATATTGCTTTCCTTCAGGTCAGTGACCACACAGATCGACCACTATAGCCATTGTCTCTATAAAACAGAGAACACCTAGTCAGTCACGGTTCCAACTTCACAGCAATGGGTCACCCCATAATGCTCTGTTCCTGTGCCAGTTGATATCACACAAAATGCTTTTCAGTGCCCCATCAAAGAGAACCTCTGCTCACTGTCATGAATTTGATACCATAACCAATAATTCATTAAAATGAAAATGGATTCAACCTGAGTTGCATAATTATTATGGGAAAAGTAAGAAAAGCAAAGGACCATTTTACACGCCTGCAGACATATTGGGTACATGGTGCTAGTTCCACATTTCAACAATGGACACTTGATGGGTCATGTGATCAACATCAGGCTGACGGCCTTTGCCTTTAATTAAGGGATTTCCTGGTACTCATTTTAGACTGGGTCAGTTTGAAAATGAAACACATAACCACCAGGGTGAGAGGGAAGCATGCTGGCCACAGCGCTACCTCAGCTCTCGTTTAACATTAGGGATGATTAAATGAAATCAGGAAGCTGTGCTCTGCAAGCTGTTTTGTACTAATTAGATTTTGTTTATGTATTATTTTCAGTATAGATTTGTATAATCAGAGGCAGTACCATGATTAGTGCACTTGTTTATCTACAAAGGAGACTCGGGATTAATCCCTGGAAGTTATAAGGTTACGTTTGATGTGACAAGTATGGCTTGGAGGTGACCCAGATTAATCAAATGGGTATTAGAAGTGTAGGGAAGTGAAGGCACCCAGCTTAATACTAATCATATTAATACTAATCATTTGCTGTTTTGTCACTGAAAATATGGGTCAAAGATGATCATCTCCAACATGCCTTATAACATGTCATGGGGCTGACTTTGATAGGTACAGTTCTGGTGACCTTTGTTTTGTAATTATTTAAATAAAGAGTTTCTAACTTATGGGATGAACATTAGATACTGGATAATGAAACGATGAAGAAACTGGAGGCTGAGGAGATGTAGTTTTTAAGAATATTGCAGATAGATAAAGAAATACCAACATACACTGAGCTACTGATAGCTGCAGGCATTACTAGATTTCTCATCAATACTGTAAGTCAGAAACACATGCAATGTATGGGGTATATCAACATAAGAGGTTGTATAAAGAAATTAACTTTATGTAGGAAAATACTAAACTGCAGAGGCAAAAGAAGACACAGAGAAATAGCAGCAATGTTCTGCAAAGGATCCGTTACATCATGATGATGATGAGGAGGAGGTAACAGACAGAACTTGAGGGTCATGATTTCCAGTGTCTACTCCAGGCCAGACACTTGTAGAAGAATATATGCTTGGTGGCTGTCACTCATACTACAGGACTTGCCAGAAATACTAACACTGAATCAACATTGTCTTTCTTTCTTTGTTTTCACATTTACATCTAGGGTGTTGAAAAATGCAACAAAATTACCATATCCTAGCTCTCTCTCTTTCTCTCGTGCGTACACACAATTAAAACTAATTTCCCCAATCAACAATACTCAACTTAAGTAAGTAAAGTAGCCTTCTACACACCAAATTGTATTTTGGGTAAATGGTGGTAGCCCCATATTCCATAGACCATTCAACACTGGATGGGTGATGTGGTCAGTGTCATGTCAGCCACATTTACTTCCCATGACGTTTCTTGGTAGCCATTTTAGGCTGGGTCAACTTACAGAAAGCCACCAGTAAAGCCTGCCAGCCACTGTACCACTCAACTGTAGGCTCACCATCAATGTTTCTATTTATTAATTACATTAACAATACATTAATGGTGATCTAAAGTTGAGTATTGTCCATTGTGAAAAATATATTGAGTTTTGCATGTGAATGAGAGACAGCTTAATCAAGTGGAAAGGGTTTCTCCCTGCACAAAATATTTGCCATGGCGAGATAGATCTATTTATATATTAGTCTGTTGTGAACACTTATAAAGCAGCAGTGGATAAAACAAGTAGTGGGGTGATGTGAAGCAATAGTGTAGAGTAAATGTAGAGGTATTATTTATTGTGGCTGAATAGGCCAACATTCTGCTCTGCATACAAATGCCAAATTCTGCTGTTCATACAAATGGTATGCACTGTATTGAACTGCAAATGTTTCTGACAAAGGTTACTCATACTGAGTTTTGATTAACCGAATACCACTTATGTGCATGTGTTACAGGGGTATGAGATAGTGTTTGGGTGTGGGATCTTATAATAGGAAACATCAGTGGTGATAGATCACAACATGCAGGTGGCTTGTGTTGAGCTGCTTAACATATTCACATTATATCAAAATATTGTCTTGTTATTTAATTCAGCAACTATTCCCTTTTACTGTAATTCTTGCCCCATGTCCGGTTTTTCTAATTTTAATCCTGTTAAACATTTTTGTTTATTAACTGGCATTGAACAAATCATTATTTTGTATCATTTCAAATTACTGGATTAATCCTCAAGAACACAACGTTTGTACTATGAACTGTTAAAGGTGCATTTTAACTCTTCTATTATTGACTAGTGTTTTTAGAAAATACTGGGTAAACATTATTTCAAATGAATATATCCAGCTATAGATCTTCTGGATGACTGTGATATAGGCAATTAAAAAAAACAACACACTGTTTCACATAAAGAATAAATAACATAAACTTTGAAAATGTCTTGTTGAGATAGAAAGATCTGTTGATTTCTTTTGTTTGTTTTGGTGGTTGTTGATGTTAGTTAGTTTAGAACTATGGAATCTGAAGTGTACTATGATTATCTGTCTATTTTGAAATAGTTAAATGTATAATTAGTTATTGGATAATTCCGAATAAACACTATAATATTAATACTCTGGACAAACTCATAAATGCTGCGTACCCATCAACAAATGATACTTGGCGTTGATGCTGATCATCCAAGATGTAAACATGTCAAATTCACCCTCTCACACATCCTTTTCTGCTAGAAACGCATTCAAATATTAACACCTAGCAACATTAAACATGAAGTTTTGCTGTTTGTTCCTGTGCCTTCGCTCAGAAGTCGATAGTTGACGGTCTTCAAATTAACCCTTATTTTGTAGTCAAGTGGTCCCCTCGCCAATACTCTCAAAGCTGACAAATCCACTCAAACATAGCCTTATAGTCCAGAATGATCCAGTCAGTACATTCGTATAAAAATAAGTCTTTGTGAGAACGACATTCTTAGGCTTGCCATCCATTCATTGACTTACAATGTATTATAATAAAATATAGTAGCCTGACAACTGTTTGATGACAATATTTTATGTTGCTGGCTGACTTGGTTTGGTCTGCAATGGATCAGGGAATCTCCGTGGTGAAGTTGTTATACCGCTTGCCCCATGCTCCAAAGGTTGTGGGATCGATTCTGGTCTACATTGTTCGCTTTACGAGTACAGTTTTCTCAGAGACCCCTGGGGGTTGTTGCTGGAGTTACAGAGTTCGTGCTTTGTGTGACGCTTTCGGCAGGCGGCCCTGAGACTGCGCCATATGAGATACACCTGATACAATGAAATCGATTCGTTTGCCTTTTTTGCAAAGGACCACTTTCAATGCAAACAGATATCTTCATATGTGCTCCAGGCCCCTCCCATAGATCACACACAGATATCTTCATACATGCTCCAGGCTGCTCCCATAGATTATACACAGATATCTTCATACATGCTCCAGGCTGCTCCCATAGATTATACACAGATATCTTCATTTGTGCTCCAGGCCTCTCCCATAGATCACACACAAATATCTTCATTCATGCTCCATGCTCCTCACATAGATCACACACAGATATCTTCATTCGTGCTCCAGGCTCCTCCCATTGATCATACACAGATATATTCATATGTGCTCCAGGCTCCTCCCATAGATCACACACATATATCTTCATATGTGCTCCAGGCTCCTCCCATAGATCACACACATATATCTTCATTCATGCTCCAGGCTCCTCCCATAGATCATACACAAATATCTTCATTCATGCTCCAGGCTCCTCCCATAGATCACACACAGATATCTTCATATGTGCTCCAGGCTCCTCCCATAGATCACACACATATATCTTCATTCATGCTCCAGGCTCCTCCCATAGATCACACACAGATATCTTCATTCATGCTTCAGGCTCCTCCCATAGATCATACACAAATATCTTCATTCATGCTCCAGGCTCCTCCCATAGGTCACACACAGATATCTTCATATGTGCTCCAGGCCCCTCCCATAGATCACACACAAATATCTTCATTCATGCTCCAGGCTCCTCCCATAGATCACACACATATATCTTCATTCATGCTCCAGGCTCCTCCCATAGATCACACATAGATATCTTCATACATGCTCCAGGCTCCTCCCATTGATCATACACAGATATATTCATATGTGCTCCAGGCTCCTCCCATAGATCACACACATATATCTTCATATGTGCTCCAGGCTCCTCCCATAGATCACACACATATATCTTCATTCATGCTCCAGGCTCCTCCCATAGATCATACACAAATATCTTCATTCATGCTCCAGGCTCCTCCCATAGATCACACACAGATATCTTCATATGTGCTCCAGGCTCCTCCCATAGATCACACACATATATCTTCATTCATGCTCCAGGCTCCTCCCATAGATCACACACAGATATCTTCATTCATGCTCCAGGCTCCTCCCATAGATCATACACAAATATCTTCATTCATGCTCCAGGCTCCTCCCATAGATCACACACAGATATCTTCATATGTGCTCCAGGCTCCTCCCATAGATCACACACATATATCATCATTCATGCTCCAGGCTCCTCCCATAGATCATACACAGATATCTTCATTCATGCTCCAGGCCCCTCCCATAGATCATACACAGATATCTTCATTCATGCTCCAGGCTCCTCCCATAGGTCACACACAGATATCTTCATATGTGCTCCAGGCCCCTCCCATAGATCACACACAAATATCTTCATTCATGCTCCAGGCTCCTCCCATAGATCACACACATATATCTTCATTCATGCTCCAGGCTCCTCCCATAGATCACACATAGATATCTTCATACATGCTCCAGGATGCTCCCATAGATCACACACAGATATCTTCATACATGCTCCAGGCTCCTCCCATAGATCACACACAGATATCTTCATTCATGCTCCAGGCTCCTCCCATAGATCACACACATATATCTTCATTCATGCTCCAGGCTCCACCCATAGATCACACACAGATATCTTCATTCATGCTCCAGGCTCCTCCCATAGATCACACACAGATGTCTTCATACATGCTCCAGGCTCCTCCCATAATCACACCAGGAGAATCTCACCAACTAGGCAGCACCAATGAGGATCCTAATGTGTGTACAGCAGAATCATACATGCTGTACATTTTTATTGGATTTTGTGTGTATGTTGGTTATAAGTCACACATCTAGTCTAAACAACAGTTTATTCATCCTGCACTTGTCAATTTCCAACTGTAAGGGATTTTTAACATGCACAACATACTCACAAGCCTCCAAGTGTTTCATGCTTGTCCGAACAGACTACATGTCCAATCCAATTCCCCAGGATTAGTGGAGAGTATACCATCTATTTTCTTATTTTGTAAACATCTAAACAGTCAACACTGTGAGGTGAACCTGGTCTGCCAGAGGTAGAAGCTGCAACCTCTAACCTACCCTGCTCTACTGTTAGCTGATTCGCCATTGATTTCTTACTGATCTCAATATTTTTAGTCAATATATTATTGACATCCTGGCTGTGTCCATTAAATATTGGTGATAATCTCAGAAAGTGGTAAATTATATTTGTTTTTATAAATTAGGGAAAACTTCTCTGCCATCAGAGGGAATTGCCATCACTGAAATTTTTTTCTGAACAACTATTGATGTTACTAATTTGTCTTTATCTTGTTAACTAGATACCGTGAAGATTTCTTAATATTATTAATTTATTGGCCGTGGTACATAAGCTAGATATATTAACTTACATAAGCTAGGTATATGAGATATATTAACTTACATTAAGCTAGATATATAAGATATATTAACTTACATTAAGCAAGGTATATTCTTCTTTATTTGGTCACCCTCAGACATCAATATGAATGAATGCAAAGAAAGCAGCATTCAGCTTCAGATTGTTGATATCTCCAAAAGTTTGTAGCTAAATATATTAAAAACTGTCATTTGCTGCCTATAGTACCTTGCATTGTAGGAAATGGAGGTCTTTAGCCTGGGGAATTGAGGCCGCCTGGTTAGTGCAGTCACTGCGAACTATGCAGGTTAGGATTTTCTTTTTGCCCCGACAGAAAAACATCCACACCTGACCAAGGATTCAAACCTGGGTCTCCCGAAGGTGAACCTGACAGTCTTAGCCACTCGGCCAGCCGCTCCTCAGCTAAATATATTACCTTATGTAAAATAAATGTGGCGTGTCTTTTGCAGGACATGGCGATCAACCCCCAACCCCAACCCAATTCTCTAGGCAAGTTTATGGCTTCAGTAGTCTGCTATTGCTTTCTGAACGGGAAGTCAATGGTTAGGTTGAACTGACAAGTGAAGGGAATGATTCCTCTACCCTGCCAACAACACACTGAAAGTTTAAGCGCATTAAGCCCTAAGGCCAACAGACTGTCTAACTGATATAAGCTAGGTATATTCTTCTTCTTCTTCCTCTTTTTCACTTTTGGATGTCAATGTGAATAAATGCAAAGAATGCAGCAGTCAACTTGCTTGCTGACATCTCCATAGTTTATAGCTAGATATATTAGATATATTAATCTATTGACGTATTAGTCTGTTGTGAACACTCATAAAGCAGCAGTGGATAAAACAAGTGCTGGCAGTGTGGATGATGTGGAGCAACAGTGAGGGATAAATGTACACACATGTGGGCTAGCATAGCAGTGAAGACACTTGAACCTCCCTAATGCTTTGTGCATCACATGCTTGTAGTCACAGATATTGCAGTATTTCAAGTCCACAGATTATGAGAAGATGATTATATTATACTTTTCAGCACATCAAATCATGGACAATTAGCAGACCAGTGACGTTGTATGTGGAGGCAGCAGAGATGTGGTTCTGTAGAAGAATTATGAGAACATCACGGATGGATAGAAAGAGTAATAAAGATAATTTGAAAGAAGTTAACTTGCAAAGAGAACTGGTTACTCGCATCAGAAGAAGACAGTCCACATTCTTTGAACATGTCATGAGAAGGGGAACGTGGGAGTATGTCAGCGCAATATGAATGTTGGAGGGGAAGAGAGGCAGGGGGAGACCAAGAGAGAAGATGCTGGACAGTTTAACATCATGGCATGGAGGAACATCAGAATTAGCAATGATTGGCAGTACATGAGACAGAAGACTGTGGACTGACAAGACCACCAATGCCACAAATAAATATAAGAAGAAGATTCAGCCTCAAAGCAACCTTAGTTATAAAGTAAACCTTGTCCGACATATTTATATAATAATACTTGAGTAGAGAAAATAGAAAGCTAAGGATTTTGCTACAAATTTGAATGCAAATATCGTAAAAAAATCTGTAATAATTTAAGACAGGACAGTGATAGTGTATTTGTCAGTGCATTTGTCAGTACACTGTCGCTATGGATCTGACACCCAGAAAGGGTGACATGTTTTCTGATCTGCACATCTCTAGGGTGAACCCAGACTTGTAACTTGGGAGCTGGAGTTCTGAGAACGTAAGATCAGCCAGTGTGATACTAGACATATGATCTAATATGTTTCCATCAACCATCAACATATGGATGTAACAACTAATTCCAGTATGTCTTGAGTATGTAATTTTGGATTTTAAACCATTGGAGGATAGTCAACATGACATCAGACAAGAATAAAATTTATCACCTGATTTGTTTTCAATAAAACAAGCAATTAGAAATTTGAATAGGGACTTCTAAAACACCGAAGAGTTGATTGATTTTCATGGACACAAAGCAAACAAATAAAGAGACCCTAATAATAACCCAATCTAATTTTTTTATACATTTAAAGACATGACAAGCTTATAAAACCATACTGGAGGAAAAAGTAAAATGCAGCCAGGAAAAAGGTAGGCAATGATACAAGTAGGGAGATATCAAGAGTTGAGTAAAAGGAGCAACCTGTCAGAATTTGTAACCAGAGCAGAAGACAAATGTTGGAGATTCATTGCAGACAGCCTTCACTATTAGCTAGTGATTGGCTGAAAACATCTTGAGATGTGCAGATCAATCTTCACTTTTCAGACATTTCTTGACTGATTAGCTGAAACCATCATGAGATATGCAGATCAACCCTCACTGTTAAGAAAGTTTTTGATTTATTGGTGGAAGACATCATGAGATGTGCAGATCAACCTTCACTTTTCAGACATTGCTTGACTGATTAGCTGAAAACATCATGAGATATGCAGATCAACCCTCACTGTTAAGAAAGTTTTTGATTTATTGGTGGAAGACATCATGAGATGTGCAGATCAACCTTCACTTTTCAGACATCGCTTGACTGATTGGCTGAAAACATCATGAAATATGAAAATTAACCTTAATTTTTCAGACAGGTGATTGATTGGTGGGAAAAATTATGAGATATGCAAATCAACCTTCATTGTTCAGACAGCCCTTGACTGATTGATTGAAAACATCTGACATACGCAGACTATATAATTTCAGACACAGAACAGTATCTGTAGAAGAGATAGTTTTGATAAGAAAACTGAAATGAAGCATACCAAATATCAGAAGCAATAGTGATATAGCACACCAAAAAGGTGACTGAACAACAACAACATGATATAAGCAATGGTGGCAGAAAAGAATCAGAACATTTCCATGCGTGCTGTGATTATTGTAAGACAAGTGAGTCAGTTACTTAAATGCACCTCCAATTGCTAGATGCATCATAAATGTACAGAAAGAATTTGGTCAATTAACTCTTTTGGTATCAAGCAACTCACTATATGTTGATTGATTAGTCCACAGGTAATATACCTTCCTGACTTCCTCGTATCACAAACAGTTAAATTAACAGATTCTGCTGTGTTATGTATTGCTTTGCAGCAAAATTCTTCTTTGGATAGACAGAGTTGAAATAATACTGCTTGCAGTTGTATGAGCTAACACGCATGGTTTCATAAAATGAAGATAATAAATCTGTCACAGTAACTAAGACAGCTCTGGTGTAACACAAGTGTATCATAGCATATATGTATGAGATAAGACGGCTGGAAGATCCCAAAGAAATTAAAAACATGAACAATACCAAGAGCATTAAAATAAAGGCAATAAGTATTCCAGAAAACAGGACAGGAAGCAAAGATTACAGTTAGGTAAATGTAAGAAGGAAACAGACAGCACTCTGAGACAAACAGAATGCAGGATGACACAGAGGAAGGTTTTTTAGAAAACTTTGTATCATGATTTAGGTATCTGACACAGAGGAAGGTTATTAGACAACTTTGTATCACAATTTAAGTATCAGACACAGAGGAAGGTTATTAGACAACTTTGTATCATGATTTAGGTATCTGACACAGAGGAAGGTTATTAGACAACTTTGTATCATGATTTAGGTATCTGACACAGAGGAAGGTTATTAGACAACTTTGTATCACAATTTAAGTATCAGACACAGAGGAAGGTTATTAGACAACTTTGTATCATGATTTAGGTATCTGACACAGAGGAAGGTTATTAGACAACTTTGTATCACAATTTAAGTATCATACAGAGAGGAAGGTTATTAGACAACTTTGTATCGCAATTTAAGTATCAGACACAGAGGAAGGTCATTAGACAACTTTGTATCATGATTTAGGTATCTGACACAGAGGAAGGTTATTAGACAACTTTGTATCACAATTTAAGTATCAGACACAGAGGAAGGTTATTAGACAACTTTGTATCATGATTTAGGTATCTGACACAGAGGAAGGTTATTAGACAACTTTGTATCATGATTTAGGTATCTGACACAGAGGAAGGTTATTAGACAACTTTGTATCACAATTTAAGTATCAGACACAGAGGAAGGTTATTAGACAACTTTGTATCATGATTTAGGTATCTGACACAGAGGAAGGTTATTAGACAACTTTGTATCACAATTTAAGTATCATACAGAGAGGAAGGTTATTAGACAACTTTGTATCGCAATTTAAGTATCAGACACAGAGGAAGGTCATTAGACAACTTTGTATCATGATTTAGGTATCTGACACAGAGGAAGGTTATTAGACAACTTTGTATCACAATTTAAGTATCAGACACAGAGGAAGGTTATTAGACAACTTTGTATCATGATTTAGGTATCTGACACAGAGGAAGGTTATTAGACAACTTTGTATCACAATTTAAGTATCATACAGAGAGGAAGGTTATTAGACAACTTTGTATCACAATTTAAGTATCAGACACAGAGGAAGGTTATTAGACAACTTTGTATCATGATTTAGGTATCAACAGCAAAGCATGCAAGCAACAGACACATTGTGAACATGCTCATCTACGCACATGGTCAGGGCACATGAAGCTGAATCTGACATTGTTCAGTCGTACAAGCAGATTTGTTCTCTGAGAAATTACAAAGTAATAACTGTTCCAATGAAAGTTACATTACAGTTCTTCTTATTTCACCCTTTATCCATCCCCCACTGGGGCACACTCGGTCAGTCAACTCACTCGAAGGCTTTTGCTGCTTCATGCAGCTCCGTATATGTCCTCTATATATTACTCACTTCAGTCCTACATTTCTCCATGTATTTTTAGTCGTACTCTATTTTGTTTCACCTGTTGATTCCAGACCAAAGATTGTCTAGTTATAGTATTGTCATTTATTCTCAATGTATGTCCTCTCAGCATCTTTTATTAAACTCTTGATTCCATGGTATTTGTTTAGTTCTCTCCATGAGCTCCTCATTGGTGATTCTGTTATATCATTATAGTCCTATTCTGTGCAGGCACCAATGAATGAATTTGTAATTGATTAATAATCTTCTGTTAATCTTCTAACATTTAACAATTGAAATGCTGTTCTTTAAAAGCTGTACTGCTGCTCCAGCAGACCTAAATGTAAAAGCAATTTTTGTCTATCTTTGTTTTATATTCCCATTTACCAATGAGCCTAACTTCATCACCATTTTGTGTAGTAGGCAATTCATTAAATTCTTCTGTATTCTAACTTGCTTGTGGTTAGCTTTCTCTGGTTTCAAAACTCTAGAAGTGTACTATTTTAAAACTCTAGAAGTGTACTCTGTTGTTCAGCTTCCTGATAGCCACATTTTGTAATGCTTCTGATGAACATGCCAGTATGGAATGTGTGAGGGGAGGCTGGGACAGCTCAGCAAAATTATGTTAAAAAAAAACAATCCTTTCACATGCCATAACATATACCGGGCATATGGTGCTACACCCATAATTGTGTAGACCAGTTGGCACTCCAGGGGTCAGGAGGTCAATGTCATGCCAGCCGCCTTCACTTTCCCAAGACAATTCCTGGGACCCACTTTAGGCTGGATTGACCTGGCAGTCCAGGCCTTTAAAAAATCTGCTTCGATGCAAATTTGAACTTATGACCACGGGGCCAGCACCTTGGCACAAGGCTACTGCAGCTTCCCTCATTAGTTAAGTAGTTAGTCGAAGTTCCAACTTCATGGCAACGGGTCGTCCCCATTACTCTCAGTTCCTGTGCTAGTGAATATCACACAAAATGCTCCCCACTGTCCAATGTGAAAAGTGGAATAGGCAGGAGTCTTGGCAATCCAATAGCCAGCACAGGTACACTGTGCATAATGCCGCCACCAGAATGCCAACACAAAATTAATCCACGAAAACCACAGTTCATCGTCGATGGACTGGGCAGTCACCAGAAAGACCTCATTGACCCGGGTTTTCTCACATGGCTCGGTCTTTTACCACAGGGTGAGCCGCCGAAAGCGTCGCATAAAGCACGAACTCCGCAGCTTCAACGCCGACTCCCGGGAGTCTCCTGAAAAATGCACTCGTGAACCGAAAAGGCAACTCAGTCAATTCAGCAACAGCCAGTAGCTATTGTTCCGAACATGCAGGTCACTGTACAGGACAGTTGTAAAAGCATTCCCCGCGAATTTCACAGCTCACGGTGTCGCCCACGCACTCACTCAGTAGCAGGGCGACGGAACCATGTACTACCAGTCCAACATGAGGAAAATGTAACTGCAAACTGTAGCTGCAAGCATAAACACGCCACAGACCTTAATGGTTCAACGCCTAACTGCCATGTTAGCGACCGGAAGTCATGAGCTTTCCTCATTATTAGGTGGCAGCCAATTAACGTGGGTGGTTATGGTTCACTATCTCATATGATTACTAGAGTGTCGAATCAGGTCTGTGCTCTGATACCTACGAACTCAGCCGCATGCTGGCAGTCTAGAACATCTAGTACACATGACTTTCTGTAAGGGGCAAGGCTGCTCCTATGAAGCACCCATTTATGCCATGTGTCTGAAATTATGTCAGTTGTGGAATCACAATGTACAGGGTATGTAATATGGTGGTTTTCCCCTGGCTTCTGCCAGTTAGTCTACAGTTTAACTCTACCAGCCTTTGACTATGGAGACAAATCCTGTATGGCAGCAGGGGGAGAAGTGTTGTATGGTCTTTCTTACTCGCCAATGATCATGTCACAGAGTTTTGAGGTATTTTCTTTAGCAAGGGTGCTCCATCAACTAACTTGCCTCCTCTCTTATTCAACATATTCACAGTTAACCTGTAACTCTAGAGGCCACTCCATTGGGATATTTGTGTCAAACAGATAAAGTTCATCATCATCATCATGTGCCAAGCTGAAAAGCATGGGTCATCATGTTTCACCACCTCACACAATCACCACCTCACACAATCACCATCTCACACAATCACCAAAACTGGATAGCTCTGTGTTTTTGTCTCAATTATGCCACGAGGCCAAGCTATCAAGATATTTACCTCTCTGCCTCCTCCTTGTTCTTTTCCAAGTTGTCACCAATTTCTGCAGTTTGTTTCTTCTCGTAACATGTTCAAAAAATCTTGACTGCCTGCATCCAATTTCTTTAATCAGCTTATGGTTTTCATTTGTTTCTTGCAGAGCTTGCTAATTAGTTTGTCTTACTTTCCATGTATTCTTTGCATGTTTCTCAGAAACCACATTTCTAATCTCATTATATGGCTAAGGTTCGCAACCCCAGTAAGACTAAACTTTCTTTTTCATTATCTATCAGTACCAGAAGAATGTACTTAAAGCCGAATAAGGATTTGATTACCTGGCTGTGATTACACTGTATGCAGGTTATTTCTTCTAAAAAATTTACCTCTGATCATCATCTAGCTTGTCCTATGCAAAATGTTGCTCTGACCTTTAGCTAGTTGTCCAGCCCCATAGATTTTCATGTCCAAGGTGTCTGCAATGTCTTCTGTGTATCTCGTTACTGATCAACCCCTGCTAGGTAATCAATTCTTGTTTCACACTCAATACATTCATTCTCCTGGCTGCCACCAGTACTGACACATTATGTGCCCTGCAAAGTGAAAGTCTCTCCACAGATCTCATTCATTTGCATATTTCGATCAATTATGTACATAAGTTTCTTCCATACAATCACGTTGGTCCATCCAGCACGAATTCTCTCAGCCTGCTTCTGTTTTGTCTACCGCTGATCTTTCCAGTCATCATGATGTTCTCCGACTCCTCTCTTCTCAATATATGATATAAAATAACATTTTTCTCCTATATTTGTTCAGAACTAATATTACTGTTCATGTTAAATTCTACTCTTTATGTCACATAAGTAAATAATTGTAAAACTGCATAAAAACTGACACAATTCAAACAACATTAAACAAATGGTATCTTCATCAATCTTGTATTTACCATTTATTTATACCATAACATTTCTCTACTCCATCAATTTGTTTACAGGTGTGATATATTTGATTACTGTCTTTCATGTGACTAAGAACTTGACATACAAGGTACAAGGAAAGATGACTAACAAATATATAATGTTTACGATCTTTCCTTTTTCTTCTGACAGACATCATAATTATCAAGACGTGTGAACACATACTGAGTGAAACAAAAAACATTGAAATCAATAACAATAGCCTGCAGGTAAACAGGTCTCCTGGTGATTAAAGGAATGCAGATATTCAATCAACCTAATTTAGAAACAAAGAAATAAAAGAAAACACAAACTAGCTATGAGGCAGAAAATTATATATATATATATATATATCCATCCATCATGTGCCATGCCGAAAAGCGATAAACAATCAACAGATTTCACTCTTTCTGTCCCAGACATCTTTTATACTCATTCTTTCTGTCCCAGACACCTGTTATATTCACTTTTTCTGTCCCAGACACCTGTTATATTAACTCTTTCTGTCCCAGTCACCTGTTATATTCACTCTTTCTGTCCCAGTCACCTGTTATATTAACTCTTTCTGTCCCAGACACCTGTTATATTAACTCTTTCTGTCCCAGACATCTGTTATATTAACTCTTTCTGTCCCAGACACCTGTTATATTAACTCTTTCTGTCCCAGACACCTGTTATATTCACTCTTTCTGTCCCAGACACCTGTTATATTAACTCTTTCTGTCCCAGTCACCTGTTATATTAACTCTTTCTGTCCCAGTCACCTGTTATATTAACTCTTTCTGTCCCAGTCACCTGTTATATTAACTCTTTCTGTCCCAGTCACCTGTTATATTAACTCTTTCTGTCCCAGTCACCTGTTATATTAACTCTTTCTGTCCCAGTCACCTGTTATATTCACTCTTTCTGTCCCAGTCACCTGTTATATTCACTCTTTCTGTCCCAGTCACCTGTTATAATCACTCTTTCTGTCCCAGACACCTGTTATATTCACTCTTTCTGTCCCAGTCACCTGTTATATTAACTCTTTCTGTCCCAGACACCTGTTATATTCACTCTTTCTGTCCCAGACACCTGTTAAATTCACTCTTTCTGTCCCAGTCACCTGTTATATTAACTCTTTCTGTCCCAGACACCTGTTATAATCACTCTTTCTGTCCCAGACACCTGTTATATTCACTCTTTCTGTCCCAGACATCTGTTATATTAACTCTTTCTGTCCCAGACACCTGTTATATTAACTCTTTCTGTCCCAGTCACCTGTTATATTAACTCTTTCTGTCCCAGACACCTGTTATATTCACTCTTTCTGTCCCAGACACCTGTTATATTCACTCTTTCTGTCCCAGACACCTGTTATATTCACTCTTTCTGTCCCAGACACCTGTTATATTAACTCTTTCTGTCCCAGTCACCTGTTATATTAACTCTTTCTGTCCCAGTCACCTGTTATATTAACTCTTTCTGTCCCAGACACCTGTTATATTAACTCTTTCTGTCCCAGTCACCTGTTATATTAACTCTTTCTGTCCCAGTCACCTGTTATATTAACTCTTTCTGTCCCAGTCACCTGTTATATTCACTCTTTCTGTCCCAGACACCTGTTATATTCATTCTTTCTGTCCCAGACATCTGTTATATTAACTCTTTCTGTCCCAGACATCTGTTATATTAACTCTTTCTGTCCCAGTCACCTGTTATATTCACTCTTTCTGTCCCAGTCACCTGTTATATTCACTCTTTCTGTCCCAGTCACCTGTTATATTAACTCTTTCTGTCCCAGACATCTGTTAAATTCACTCTTTCTGTCCCAGACACCTGTTATATTAACTCTTTCTGTCCCAGACACCTGTTATATTCACTCTTTCTGTCCCAGACACCTGTTATATTAACTCTTTCTGTCCCAGACATCTGTTATATTCACTCTTTCTGTCCCAGACACCTGTTATATTAACTCTTTCTGTCCCAGACACCTGCTATATTCACTCTTTCTGTCCCATTCACCTGTTATATTAACTCTTTCTGTCCCAGACATCTGTTATATTCACTCTTTCTGTCCCAGACACCTGTTATATTCACTCTTTCTGTCCCAGACACCTGTTATATTCATTCTTTCTGTCCCAGTCACCTGTTATATTAACTCTTTCTGTCCCAGACACCTTTTACATTCATTCTTTCTGCCCCAGACATCTGTTATATTCACTCTTTCTGTTCCAGACACCTGTTATATTCACAATTTCTGTCCCAGACATCTATTATATTAACTCTTTCTGTCCCAGACATCTGTTATATTAACTCTTTCTGTCCCACACATGTTATATTAACTCTTTCTGTCCCAGACTTCTGTCATATTCATTCTTTCTGTCCAAGACATCTGTTATATTCACTCTTTCTGTCCCAGACATCTGTTATATTCACTCTAAAAGGCCATACTGGAGACCCCCCAGTTCAAGATGGGATGTATAACTTCTACTGAACTTGTTTCATTTTCCCCTGGGTATAACTTATGAAGAATATTCTCAGCAATTTATCTTTGCAAAGTGAGGTGAGCCACTCCTAATGTACAGAAGTGAATCATGGACAATTAGCAGACAAGTGAGGAATTGCGTGGATGCGGTGAAGATGTGGTTTTATTGAAGATTGATGAGAACATAGTGGAAGGATACAAAGAGTAATAAAGATATCATGAAAGAAGTTAACTCACAAAAGAGAACTGGTTACTCACATCAGAAGAAGAAAGTCCACATTCTTTAGGCATGTCATGAGAAGGGGACATTTGGAGTATGTTGTCGTAACGGGAAAGTTGGAGGTGAGGTGAGGTAGGGGGAGACCATGGGAGAAGAAGCTGGATAGTTCGACATGGAGGAACATCAACATCAGAAATGATTGTCAGCACATGAGACAGAAGGTTATAGATAGTCATGAAGACCAACGCCATATAGCATGCAATATAACAAGTTATCAATATTTCTTTAATTACCACTTATATCAATATATTTAGGAAAACCATATAAATAATTAATCCTTAATCTTTAACACCAAATATTGAATGGAATCCGTACGTTTTTTAAGACTTAACCTACTGATACAGTTAATGCTTATCTAATCCTGTTCCACAGTTATTGTATTGTCACTATGAACTAACTATTTCTTTAACTGTTTCTTTTCCAAACATTTACAGCCTTAATTCATTTTAGAACTGACAATTTGTTGGGACAGAAAGGTTGAAGGTAGACCAGCCTATACAACAAGTGTGCAATACAGCAAGTCAGTAGCCGCTTGTCTCTGTAAAACCAGTTCAAGGACCCTTCCAAGTGCCTTGAGGTATATCTAGTATATTGTGCTAGCCCAATAATTTTATAGACCAATCTGCACTCGGTGGGTGGTGTGGTCAGTATCACACCGGTCATCTTTACTTCCCAGAACATTTTCCGGCACCCATTTTAGGCTGGGTCAAGTTAGGTCAGTTAAAGTAATTCCCCACCACAGCTTGTCTGCTGGTACTGACCACTTGGTGTATAACTGTAGCGGGGCTTTGTGATGTGTTTTATGTGTGCACTTAAATTAATTCAAGAAATGTCACACATAGTTACAAGGCACCTGAAGTTATTTTCATGTTAGATCAAATACATAGGTAGCTAGTAGATTTGAAAAACACAAAAAGTGTGATAATTATTCAATTGATATAACTTTCTTTGGTAAATCTGGTTCTTGCAAGCAGGCGTGTTTACAACAATCAATTGTTGTTTTACTGTTTAAATAGAACTAATCATGTCTCCTAGGTGGGCATATCTTTCAAGATGTTGAAAGTAGGGTACAGGGAGTGAACAGAGAAAATAGCTCTACCAGATGTTCACAGCAGACGGCTGTAATTACTAGGTCCTGGCCTCATGTACAAAAACACTGTAGTTGTCCAGATCTTTATTGTGGTTTCCAATATGTAGCTAAAAATCTCACAATAGAGACAATACACAACCACACCTGTGAATTCTGCTGGAAGAGATCAGGGGCCTATCAATTTGAACAAGAACGCAAACAATGGATTCTATTGCCAGGCATATTTTACTGTATATTGTCAGGTACATAATACAGAAATAATGCAGAATAACGATGATATGAAATGAATAAGCAAATCCTTTTCTTGGCTGAATACGTAACACACATTGCCACTGGTACTACTCTTAAGTAAATACAACCAAAGTAGTCGTAAATTCCCTATCATGTCTTTCAGCCTACAGAGTAGCAGTTTTCGATAGAGTATGGGTACAGCACATGATGAGATACAGTGAAATATACCAGGCAATTAAGTGTGCTATCTATTATTTGTGTGTCTTCTTTGTTCAAATTTACAATAGGACAACATTGCTTTCAAGGTTATTGATTTGTTCTGTGTGTAGGGTGTTGATTCTTCATCCTAACATAATATTGAAAAAAGGCTGTCTTAAAAGTAAATGACCCTATTTTATGCCACTGTGGCAAATACATGGCACTCTGCTCATATTTCTTTGACCAAATGGCACCCAAAAGGTGGTGTGATCAGTATAGCACCAGCCACCAAAACAAAATATATAAAAAAATAGCACACATCAAAGACCTCTTCATTTATATACTATATTATTCTCCATCTGATGTTGACAACACAATAGCAGACATCTGACTTGACAACACTAACATACATGTGCAGTCCTGTCACATGACTAGCCGGTTGTCTGCTGGCACACAATGTCATCTGAGATAACTAAGAATACAACAAATGTATGAATAATGTCTTGAGTAAATACAACATTTCAAATATGTGTTGCCACAGAGTGTATTGTCCATTGTCTACAATATGAAGCATACATTTTCCATCTCATCAATTCTGCACATGTTGGTATATGAAAACACAACAAAATGACAATACAGAAATCAAAACCCTGTTCTGAAAGATGAAGGTTTCAGGAAGTCAACATCAACAGATCTCAATAGTCAACAGATACAATTATAAACATACAGCAAATGCTGAACAAAAAGCTTGCAAGCTGACCACGTACAAAGCTGTTTGAAAATGTGCACTACAAACTGAAACATGAAACCAGCACTGGACACGGCGCTCGTGTGAAATATAAACATTGTCAGTCATACAACCAAGCGTGAACAAAATAACATAAACCACGACATAATATTAAATATCTATTGTATATACATTTCTCATAAAAAGAGGTAATACTCAGTGTTATTTTCTGATGCTACAATTCTGGGATACGTATAGTATCCTTGTGTTACAGCAACTGTACAAAAGCAAGCTTTGAGACAAAAATATAATCCGACACAAAAATATAATCCGACACAAAACAATTGTTTAACAGATTTCACAACATTGCTCAGTTAACAAATATGTGGACAAGATTTCTAAATAAAAAACAGCAACAAAATCAACAATTTGCGTAACACCTAAAATACAGAAACAAGTAAAATAAAGACATTAAATTTTGCTGATGAAATATTGCTTGATGGAACATGTAGCAAACATGCTGACCAAGTGAAGGACAGTTATGTTGGTGATCTAGGTCAACACTGACTGACCAGTGATTATGGCTGGTCATTTCATACATATTTTACATTGACATAAAACTAAATGAACACATTATGCCTGGCAGGCAGCAATATACGAATCTGAAAAGTAGGACAATTGTCTGAAAGATAGGATATCAGTCTGAAAGATAAGATGTTAATATGAGAGGTAGGATAATATTCTCAGAGATAAGAAACTGTCTGGGAGGTAATATAATAGTTTGAAAGATAGAAATGGTTAAAAATAGATAGGATACAGGTCTGAGATACGAGATAAAGAATAAAACATAGGATTTAGGTCTCTGAGATGGCATAGAGGTCTGAGAGATGGAATATGGGTCTTAGAGATGGGATATGGTTCTGAGGAATAGAATATAGGTCTGAGAGATGGGATATGGGTCTAAGAAATGGGATATGGGTCTGTGAGATGGATCTGAGAGATGGGGTATGGTTCTGAGGAATAGAATATAGGTCTGAGAGATGGGATATTGGTCTTAGAGATGGGATATTGGTCTTAGAGATGGGATATGGTTCTGAGGAATAGAATATAGGTCTGAGAGATGGGATATGGGTCTTAGAGATGGAATATGGTTCTGAGGAATAGAATATGGGTCTGAGAGATGGGATATGGGTCTAAGAAATGGGATATGAATCTGTAAGATTGGTCTGAGAGATGGGGTATGGGTCTGTGAGATGGGATATGGGTCTGTGAGATGGGATATGGGTCTGAGGAATAGAATATACATCAGAGATGGGATATGGATTTGAGGAATATAATATAGGTCTGAGAGATGGGATATGGGTCTGAGAGATGGAATATGGTCTGAGAGGTGGGATATGGGTTTGAGAGATGGGATATGGGTTTGAGAGATGAGATAAAGATCTGAGAGATGGGATATGTTTGAGAGATGGGCTATGGGTCTGAGGAATAGAATATAGGTCTAAGAGATGGGAAATGGGTCTGAGAGATGGGAAATGGGTCTGAGAGATAAGATAGGGATCTGAGAGAAAGGATATGGGTCTGAGAGATGGGATATGGGTCTGACAGATAGGATATGGATCTGAGGAATAGAAGATAGGATATGCATCTGCGAGATGGGATAGAGGTCTGAGAGATAAGATAGGTAGGGTCTGATGGAACAATATATGGGTCTGTGAGATGGGATATATTTCTGAGAGATAGAATAACAACTTGTTTGATAAAGTATAAGTGACAGAACAACAATATAAATTTGTAACAGCCTGCCTGCTAGAATAAATCTGTGATGTTAAACTTAAGTCAGAGAGATAACATATGCTGTCTCACTCGTGCAAAGCCAATAAGAGAGATGACATACAATCTGAAAGATAGAATAACAGTTTAAAAGATAGGAAATTAGCCTCAGAGACAGTAATAGTTATAGAGAGAGAGAGAGAGAGAGAGAGAGAGAGAGAGAGAGAGAGAGAGAGAGAGAGAGAGAGAGAGAGAGGGAGAGAGAGAAAGAGAGGGAGGGGAAAAGAGAAAGAGAGAACAGACACAGATGACAGTTTGAAAAAAAAAATAACTGAAGAAAGATACCAGTAGAGAGGGATGAGTTGTGAGAGATAATGGTAGAGAAATAGTGTATAAGTGAGATAAGTCACAGAGAGAGAGAGAGAGAGAGAGAGAGAGAGAGAGAGAGAGAGAGAGAGAGAGAGAGAGAGAGAGAGAGAGAGAGAGAGAGAGAGGAGTTAGAAGTCTGAGAGAGATAATAGTTGAAAAGATAAAAACAGTCTGATTGCAACAACAACACCATGAGAAAGATGCTGGTCTGTGAGAGATAACAGTCATGGATAGAGATATAACCAATATGAGACAGCTGGCAACACAGTATGAGAAAGAAAGATTACAATTTGGGAGAGATAACTGTCAGAGAAATAATTATGATAGAAATTGCAGTATTAGAGAGCGACAGAGAGAGAGATTACAATTTGTGTGTGAGAGAGAGAGAAATTACCGTAAGAGAGTGAGAGAGAAAGAGACAGAACAATATTACAGAGATGAGTCCAGACATGTAAGGCAGAATTGCATACACCAGTCTCCATGATCAGGAATGTATTTACAGAAGGTATACAGGCAACTATTAAGTACAGATGCTTTCCATAAAGCTTTGATATGTCTAGGTGCAGCTGGCGTGACAATGACCCTATCGTCCATTAAGTGCCAAATGGTCTATTCAAATGTGGGGCGAGCACCATATACCCAACATACCTCAAGGCGTGTAAAAGAGACCTTTCATGTGCGACTGGAAAGTGGGAATACAGTGTAGAGGTAGCGTGTATGAAATGACAGCACTGTATGACAAACAAACGCTTGAGCTGGGATCTTCCAGAACTATTGCCAACAGCTGATGATAATGATGGCCATTTCAAAGAAAAACTAGCATGAGCAATAGAACACAGAGGAATGTTTGGAAATATTGGTATAATTATTTTTATACAGAGGTTCATATTTTATAAACCCAGAGTCCAAAACTACAATGACAGTTATTCATATTAGAAATTCTTATTAGTACATGGTTGCAGTCTATTACCTCACTACAGTCTATCTAATTCTTCTATTTGTTTCTATTAAACAAATATATTACAAGAATCTCTAGATATGCAGCTTTTACTGCATCTAGCGATGCATTCTAGAATGAACATCCATAATTGTGCAAGCATATACACACATATATAAAGATTGTTATTATTTCAGATAGTGGCTTATTGTATATATATACCCTGTGTGTCATTATATTTTATACAGCAATAGATGTAGTGATATTTGTATTATGCTTTCTGTCATTGAGTGAATCTGGGGGTCTCTGGGTAATGAGTTAATGTTTATACTGAGAGCAGACAACTAATATCAGGAGGAGCTCACTGTACAAATGTTAAGACCTTATAAACTCAGGCAGAGAGCATCATGGACTTTTTCTATGAGTTTGTGATGTGTAAGAATCTCTGTGTGGTTTATTTTGGCACCAGATAGCCTGTTGAATGGTGACAGAGTGTCCCACGAGCTGTGAATTTACAGATGGTCTGCTCAAAGGCTCGAATATGCATACTGTGTGACTGTCACAGTGTGAAATAAAATAGCTGCAGTGCATTGCAACAAGTTCATTGTTTTCTATATGTAGTTGATCAGTCAGTATCAGCATGACAGATCCTGTCTTTTATATTCACATTCAGACCAGCACTTCATTAAGACATAATCCCATGACAGTTTTCATTTTGTATATCTTCTTCTTCTTCTTTGTTCCCATATGTATGGCACGCTACACCTTCCTTAGGTATTTATCATGCCCATGTTAAAATTGCCTCAGTGAGTCATGTATTACTGATTAATTTTCATGCGTTTTAATGCTTATTGTTCTTTGTTGTCAAAGATTAGCTTCATAAATGATGTTGAATGAAAGAATATATGAGAGGAAAGAAAGAAGAAGGGCAGAATGTCAGACGGGCCTGCGCGCCCAATTCTTAACCATTTGAAAATAAAGATTGTTCGTTCGTTCCTCTGTTAAGGGGTGTATGCCAGACCTATTTATGCACCAAGGCATGCCTTTATGTCAGGTTGGCTTCTTCTTATACAGATTCAGTTCGAGGTAAAAAGACTATCTACCCGTGGGTAATTCTGTAAATAGAAATCTGTATTTGTATTATGCTTTCCTTATTTATAATGTGCACTTTAGTATTATGACAGTGAGTTCTAGGCTAATGCCTTAAAGTTAAAGTGCTGCCATTCCCCACACATCAATACATCTGCTGCGATGTCCTCCTTATGTCACCAAATGCATGTATTAGACAATCAGATGTTGCACAGAAGAAAAATCCAAAATGGTGGCAATTCAAGAGTTATATGAGCAAAATTTTCAAAAAGAAAATTCTCGCAAAGTGTAATACAACTGTCACATAAGAAATACCTTGTGTAAATTAAATATTTATAATTAACTTAAATATCTTCACCACATTTCTTCAACTCAATATAGAGTAAAATGATTTTTTTCAGCTTAAGCTGCCAAAAAAGCTGAAAAGCCAGAATTATGGCAGACAGCTGTCAGATCTGTGAGGTGACTAACAGATACTCAGGCTTTAGTCACAGTTTAAAACAAATCACTTATTTTTGCTGACCCTATTTTTGTGAATTTACATTAACACATGATCGTCTGATATTTCAGCTGAGATTATAGTAGCACATTGACAATGGTCACAATTATAGTAGCACACTGACAATGGCCGCTGTTGAGAATGATATAAAGTAACCATTGCCACCAATTCAAGTATAATTGACAATGGCCACTGTTGAGAATGATATAAAGTAACCATTGCCACCAATTCAAGTATACATTAAAGAAGAAATGTGATACAACAAGCTGCTGCGTAGTCTCATTGCCAGTTTGGTCCATCTAAAGTTGAGGTAGTAGAGAGTATAGCGACGATAGCTACTGGTGGTAGTCTTGACATCCTATACTTTGTATGTGTGCAAGTGTGTGTTTGTATTAGAAGTGTTTGTTGATTGCTCTTTTATGAGTCCACATGTTTACTGGAACTGTTTTTGTTGTTGAACTCCAGAAGAATGCTGAAAGAGATCTGTCTACGATAACTTACTAAGGCACCATGAGCCAAAGATGAAAATGATAGATAATTATGGCATATTCTATGAAGACTGGCTACAAACTAAGCAAACTGGAAAATGTTTATGCTGGCCTTTTTGATGTTCTCCAGTATTTTCAGGAACATACCATGTCTCAAGCCAAGACAATTTAAAAAAAAAATGATGTTCACTTGTTTAGTTTTTCCAGTGTCTCCTGTTTCACTGATTTTGGTCATCAGTTCTTGTAATTGTTTTTCTGTTACTTCTGTAATGGCTTTATCATATGAAAACTTATCAAACATATTTGCTCACCCCGTCATATTTTACAATGACTTCTTCCATCAAGATCTCTGAATAATCACTGACTAGTCTTTGTCATAAACATTCTGGCCACACCCCTTCTCTGATAGGGTCCCCTTCTCTGGTAGGGTCTTATTCCCTGATAGGTCTCCTCCTCTGATAAGGTCTCCTTATCTGATAAGGTCTGAACTTCCTCTTCAATTCTCTTTTGAGGGAAGTGCATCATACCTAGTTATACACCTTAATGGTCAGCATGTCCAACTTCACAATGCATTTGTGTGAGAACTGATTCCTTAGGACAGATTCCACTCAAGTAATGGACTATCTACTTATGAGTAAGCTTTCTTTCCTAAAAATTTTGTCATAGCAGTCACTTTAAGGCCTAGTCTTGTTAATTTCTAACTGCTGTGAGATTATTAACATCTACACCTTGCACATGGGATTCCCTTTTTCTCACTGTTATCCAAGAAAACTAGGTATCCAATCTCACTACCCAAGAGACCAGGGGAGCATGTGATATCATAAGATACCAATGCGACTTGGAAGATTCCCAGCCCCCATGCTGGGACTGAACCCTGTACCTTTTGAGCCTGAGGCAGACACCACAACCTCTCAGCCGTGGCTCTTCAATTTGGACTTGATATTCCTTCATTGAGTGCTATATTCATAATTATATGAATGCTGGTGTTCACATTTATAGAAATGTTGGTTTAAATCAATAAATGTATACAGACCCTGACAAAGCTTACTAAATGTTGTACAGACGCTGGTGCAATGCACTACTCATATGTTATGTAACTAATGTGTTGTATCTTGATGCTGGTTAACTTTAGAATGTTACATATAAAATGTGGAAACTTACTAAAATGTGCATAGATACCAGTGTAACTCTCTATAATGTTGTACACAGGTATATTGTACTAAATGCTGTACACAGAGAAAGATACCAGTGTAACTCACTACAATGTTGTACACAACAGTACACAGAGAAAGATACCAGCGAAACGCAATACATTGTTGTACAGAGATACTGGTGTAATGTACTAAATGCTGCACACAGAGAAAGATACCAGTGTTAACTCACTACAATGTTGTACATAGATACTGGTGTAATATACTAAATGCTCTACTGAGAAAGATATCAGTGTAATTCACTATAATGTTATACACAATTGTACATAGAGTAAGATACAAGTGTAATTCACTAAAATCTTATACACAGATGCTGGTATGATATTATAAATGTTATACATAGTTGAGATGTTAGTGCTAACTCACTGCAACATTGTATGTAGATACAAATGTAACTCTGTATAATGTTGTACACTGATACCAATATGACTTGCTACAATGTTGTACACATGTACGCATTAACTCAAAAGTTGATGTACAAATATGCTGGTGAAACTCAACAATTCTTGCTCATAGATGCTTTGTTTTAAAGAAACAAAAGTGAACAAATAAAATACAAGTAAAGTCAAAAACATAGGCTGAAAAAAAAAAAATACTGTGACACAATGAACAAAGATGAAGGTATAAAAAGTACAACAACCAGAGTGAAAAATACTCCACAACCAACAATTAAGTTAAATGCCCTGTGCAATATTTCTGCAACAGATTCAAGACAATAAGGCACTTGTATGAGTAATTACCCTGGGATGGCAGACAAAGAAATGTGTGCACATTATTTGATGATCAGTGCATGTTATAAAAAATGATCTATTCCTGTCAGCTGCCTGATTAAATTTGACTTCTCTTAATAAATTTTGATTTCTTATGTAAAGTGTAACATATTTAGATACTAATAGAACAAAAATCTTTGCTGCTATGAAACGTTTTGTTTTTCTAATGACATAAGTGCTTACCAATCTAAAGTATGGATTTTCCCTGTCTTTGGTTTAAACATGTCATCAGTGTGAATGGGTCAGGTATTTCCAAGCTTTTGTTGTTGTTTTTTTTTTTTAACACTTTATTGAAATTACAAAAACAAAATTAAATGAACCCATAAAATGATGCTGGATGGACTGAAATGGTGCCATGGAGGAATATCAGCAGCAGAGCTGAATCAGAACACCAAAAACCACGATCTGTTTAGAGACATGAACGCTCACACCAGCTAGCAAGGCACTTGATGACGATAAGCCAATTGTGGCTCGGGGAGCAGAGGCAGTACAGTGATCATGTGCTCAAATCTCCATTGAGGCAGATTTGTAAACATGGATCCGGGCTCCCACGTAGAGCCAGCCTAAGATGAGTACCAGGAGATGATGAGTACAAGGAGATGATGAGTACCAAGAAATGATGAGTACCAGGAAATTATGAGTACCAAGAAATGATGAGTACCAGGAAATGATGAGTACCAAGAAATGATGAGTACCAGGAAATGATGAGTATCAGGAA
This sequence comes from Cepaea hortensis, assembly GCA_963921405.1. Classification (NCBI taxonomy): domain Eukaryota; kingdom Metazoa; phylum Mollusca; class Gastropoda; order Stylommatophora; family Helicidae; genus Cepaea; species Cepaea hortensis. The sequence goes on from OY992881.1 coordinate 45,883,050, forward strand.
ATGATGAGTACCAAGAAATGATGAGTACCAGGAAATGATGAGTACCAGGAAATGATGAGTACCAAGAAATGATGAGTACCAAGAAATGATGAGTACCAGGAAATGATGAGTACCAGGAAATAATGAGTACCAAGAAATGATGAGTACCAGGAAATGATGAGTATCAGGAAATGATGAGTACCAAGAAATGATGAGTACCAGGAAATGATGAGAACCAAGAAATGATGAGTACCAAGAAATGATGAGTACCAGGAAATGATGAGTACCAAGAAATGATGAGTACCAAGAAATGATGAGTACCAGGAAATGATGAGTACCAGGAAATGATGAGTACCGGGAAATGATGAGTACCAGGAAATGATGAGTACCAGGAAATGATGAGTACCAGGAAATGATGAGTACCAAGAAATGATGAGTACCAAGAAATGATGAGTACCAGGAAATGATGAGTACCAGGAAATGATGAGTACCAGGAAATGATGAGTACCAGGAAATGATGAGTACCAAGAAATGATGAGTACCAGGAAATGATGAGTACCAAGAAATGATGAGTACCAGGAAATGTCCTGGGGATGATGAGTACCAGGAAATGTCCTGGGGAGCTAAGGCAGCTGGTATGATACTGAGCACATCACTCACAGAGTGCTGACTGGTGTATAATTGACTGGTATGATACTGAGCACATCACTCACAGAGTGCTGACTGATGTATAATTGATGAGCTAGCAGCATATACCAAACACGACTTCAGGCACACCAATCAATCAATCAGGTGTCATCTCCACAAGGAAGGTTGGCTGCAATGGATCTCCAAGACTCTGTCTCTCGCCCTGACTGTACATTCTGTTAGCCTGTCTCTCGCCCTGACTGTACATTTTCAGGCTGATGTTCGTCCATCTCTGGATGTTATCTTCCCACACAAGGCACATAAAGAGTCCTTTACTTTGTATTTTGCAATCATGTGTATTAGGAGCACCATGACAGTAGAATTACCACTCAGTGCCAGCTAACCATCATTGTACTGAAGGGTTAAAGGTTAGAGGATTGACTTCATTGCACCAGGTGACACCCCCCATCTGACTCTGTCTTGCTCCACAGAATGGGAAGCCACCTGACGACAACATTGCCAAAGCATGACAGCACTGCCCAAAGCATGACAGCACTGCCCAAGGAATGAGCTCCAGAGTGCCAGCAGTAACCCTAAGGGTCTTGGCAACAATTGATACATGGTCTGAACGACATTCCAAAAACATACCCAGGACCGTCAGAACATGAGGCACCACTACGCCACAGAGACCTCCATTGATCATATCATTTTATGGTGCAAGAGATCTTCATGGCGGTGCCAATCTCCTCTCCAGGCATGATATAAGATATTCTGTTGTTGGCAGTGTTCTAATTTTGAAATGTAGCTCTGCCAGCAGCCTAACTGATCTGTTCTATGCAATGTCCAACTGTCGAGGAATTTTTACATCTGCACAATATGCGCAGAGCTCTTCCCATATCCCCCCCTCCACTTATTGAAAAAACCTAGGCATCTAAATGATTACCCCATGATTGAAGCCACAGTGGATAGTAATTAGTATGCTTGCCTGCCAAGACTGGTTTGGGTTCAATCCCCAGCAGATTATGTGTTTGGACTGTAAGAGGAGGTGAAGGAAAAGACACAGAAGAAGAAGAAGAAGAAGAAGAAGAAGAAGAAGAAGAAGAAGAAGAAGAAGAAGAAGAAGAAGAAGAAGAAGAAGAAGAAGAAGAAGAAGAAGAAGAAGAAGAAGAAGAAGAAGAAGAAGAAGAAGAAGAAGAACTGGAGTTAACCCAGCTTCACAAAATGGGTACCTGGCAAAGTTCATAATTTTCTGGGAAGGCAATGAGGAAGGGAGCTGGCTACCCTCACCTCATATATTGTCATCTAGAATATGTGAAAGCTTCACACCCTTATGGAAGTATCCTTCATGGGGCTACCTTTTCACCCTGAGAACAGGAGGAGTGTCACAACTGTTGGGTTTCTTATATATATTATGCATGGTTTTATGAGGAATATTTCTTTTCCCCCAAAAAACTTTACTGATATTGTTAAAAAAAGAAAAAAAAAACAAATAAAATGAACTCATAACCCAATCAAGGCTATGAGACCAAAAGTGGCCATGTGTTAGAATCACAAGGCAGATTTGAGAAAATTGTTCCTTGGAGCCCAGGACGATCCAGTCTAAAATGGGTTCTTATGTATATTATGCAGGGTTTTGTAAGGTATATTTTAAAAATATATTGAAAACTGAACAATATGAAACAACCAGTTGGATTTTTAAAAAAAAGTATGCCAGCCATGAATACTGGTCTTCCGCCTTGGAAATAACTGCCCCAAAAACTGACCTTACATCCGCCAGGTGTGAAATTTATTTAATGGCTGTAAATTCAGAATATGTGAGGAATAAACTGTAAAGTTAAACTGTAAACAATGCAATGTTCTTATTAAGTCTTCTTGAAGAATTAAAGATTTAGAATATTAAATTGTATTAGTAAACATTTACTGGCATTGAATCAGCTTCTGCTATTATTACAAGTCATCAGTAAAGAGACTGTCTGTGGCACGTATGAACATAAAGAAACATCTGCTTACACAGGGTGATTGTGTGACAAAGTAAATGTTTTGCAGCACTAACAATCAAATGAAACTAGGCTGCATAGCAATACCATAATACATGACAAAAATAATCTCCATCAAATGAGAACATAGGGGGAAAAAAAAGCAAGTGAAAACTTGCAAAATGCTTTGCTAATGATGTATTATGGTGAGTGAGAAAAAAATGAGTAAAAAAGATCAAGCGTGAACAATCAAGATGGGTGAAAATGTCAAACACAGTACACTACACATCAATGTTGTCATGATGCAGCTTTTGTGTTATTATTTGCTTGCTTTTCACGAAATTTGCTGAACGAGTATTTTTCATTCACACCTTTTTGTCCAATCTCATCCCAGGTTTTCATATTCCTCTCCTGGCGGTACTTTTCCCATCTCTCATCATCTGACTCATGGGTGAGATACCGAATGCCTACCTGCATTTCCAGAATACGAAGGTCACACCAAGTCTGGTAGTCCTGCAAACAAATCAACAAAATATAAATACAGTTAGGCTGGCAATCAACTAAATACAACAAAGTTGCAGATATATCCTATGATCATCATATGCCCGGCCATATCCTATGACATGATAACTAAAATCAGTTTCTAATTACAGAAACAGTTATAAAAATCCAGTCTGCTGAGGGAATCAGTTGATATGAATTTTCAAATGTTCAGGATTCTATACTTTCAAAATTCAAAACTAAATTAACAAATAAAGAATAAATAAAAATAAGCAAATTCTAAAATGTATTGATTAACAAATGTAGAATGCTTTCTTAACACCAAAATAATCATTTAGTTTCACTATTTCTTTTGTATCTTTTGCATTAGTTGTCAATGGAACACTAGTTCCCACACACACAAAACCACATACATTTCTAACAGCTGAAGTTCTCAAAAGTTCTGGGTTTATGTGTAGCATGAATTTCCAGCATCTTTATTTTCAAATGTTTACTGTACTCAAAACCTGACTGTGCACTAACATGCTGTCCTACCTGGAGAAAAACATGGTTCAGAGATTTGTCCACTGTAAATCTTTTCCTCATCTTGACTTGCAGTAAGTTGGAGATCAGATCAATGGCTGAAAAATATTAATAAGCATATCAGAATGGCTGAAAAAATGTTCATAATCAAGGTTATCAAATGAGTAAAACATGAAGTGGCTCAGAATTGTGAAAATACTGTAGTGATTTATTACTTGTCTACTAATATGCCATGTTTCTGAGTCTGCAGGGCTGTTCCCTGCAAGCAATCTGCTTCCATCTCTCTCAATCTCTGCTGTTACTTTAGACCACGATATTTAATTCTTTTAGCAGGTCTGCATGGCCAAATGGGTAAGAACGCGTGTTCTTATAATCTGTTGTGCTGATGCCAAGGTAAACGGTTCATCCCCGGAAAGTTTGACTAAAAATAAACCTTGACTTGGGGATCCAAATTACAAGTACCTCTGAAGTCAGAGTGGGTTCACCTGATGGCGAGGGACAGTGTTAATAGGGAAAGCTAATCCACATGTAAAATTCAGTCCATCACCACAATAAATAGTGTTTATGGACTACGCTCGAGTTCAAAGCGAGCGAGCGCCAAAAAAAAAAATATATCGTTTAAATCTGATTTCACACTATCCTTCTTTCCCCCTTCTTGACCTGGAGACTTATCTTGTTCAAGTAGTAAGTCCTTTGAAGAATAACACTCATCATGACCTGCCAGAAAAAATCTTGATCTACTGTTAAGTGTCCCTGCCATATGCATTTTCATGCCCAATTTGTCAATAATGTCCTGTGTTCACATTTGTGCTGGTCAACACTCGCCTAATCTTCTGGGTACTGTGCCTTCCATTACTGTACTTTTCAAACACCGTGACATTTAATCTGGTAATAGTAGCTTAATTTTCAAGACACGATGTTGCTTATTATCAAGTTTTCTTTGCTGTTCAGATCTTACAAAATGTGTCTGGCATGTTTCTTCTTCTTGATTCAAGATATTCTACGAATTTTTCTGCAGCATAAGCTATACATTTAAAACAATGTTTTCCTGTGGTAGATTTGAACAATGGAGACACAAACAATAGATAGCATAATTTATTGCCTGGCATATTTTACTGCTTCTCAGCAAGCATATAATGCAGAAATCACACAACCTAAAGCAATAACATAAATCCTTCCAGCTAAAGAATGCAATACACAGAGTATACACACGCAAGATAATACACACAAAATTTTCTTCTTTGGTGATTGCAAACTGGTTCATGTCTCACATTCAAAGTTTGTGACATTTTAAATGTCTTCATTATTGATTGCAACTTTTAACTGACATATGGTTTTGTCTGTGGACATTACGTGCTTTTATTTTTCAAAACTTTCTTTTGTCTAATTTACTGTCTACTTATATATATATATATATATATATGTATCCATTTCTTGATGTGTGTACGATATCCACATAACTTGCTAATGAAAGCTATTTAGCTGCAACTCTCATTCCATCTATTGGATTCGGTCCAAAATTAGCTGACTAATTATACGTATTCCTTCATACAATATGTTACACATGAATAAACAATAGACATATGTATGAACCTTCTTGTGAGACTTCTTTCCATGGGTTGGGAGGGTACATGAATGATGCATTTTGAATCTGGTCAGATATTTCTTCATCTTCATTGAATGGGAACGTTCCACTGAGGCTGGAAGAAAAGATTATGAATATTGTTAATTTGGTGTTTTTATAACTGAATGAAAAAGTACAGACATTAAAGCTATAGACAATTATGGTGTATAATTGGATAAAAATATAGAGACATTAGAGCTACAGACAATTATAATGTATAATTTAATAAAAAAAGTAGATACATTAAAGCTGTAGACAATTATAATGTATAATTTAGTGAGAAAGTAGAGGCATTAAAGCTATAGATGATTATGATGTGTAAGTTAACCAAAACTTCGAGACACTGAAGCTATAATTATGATGTATAATTATTAAAGCTATAGATGATTATGATGTACAATTTAATGAAAAAGTAGAGAGATTAAAGTTATAGATGATTATGAAGGCTTAGTGTCCTTTCCATGTATAAAGAAGAAAGTTGGCTTATTCAATCATCATGAACTAAACAAATAATAGTTATGTTCCAGGGAATAGATATTTCCCTTTGGTCTCTCTCTGTCTCGTTCATCATCATCAATTGACATCTCAACACTGAAAGTCATCTGTAATGAGTCTCCAACGCTCACTGTCTTCACAGTGCACTCATAAAGCTTTTCTTCCAGTTCACCTCTTAAAATCATCAACGCACATATTAACTTGTCTTCATCATGCACACCTGTCTTCCATGTCTCCCTCCAGTACATCCTTCAACAAGGATCTGTGTCTCTAATATGGCCAACATACTTCTGGGGCTTTTGAGCTAAAATGTTGTAAAAAGGTTGTTAGAATACCCTGGACCAAGAAGACAAAACATACTGACATTCTACGAGAACTGAATATCAAAGAAATCTGGCTCTTAAATTGCAACATGACTCAGAAACTAAAATACTTTGGCCACATGAAATGTCTTCACATAGCCTGGAAAGAACATCGGTGGAAGGCATGGTTCCTGGAAAAAGAGGCAGGGGTAAAAAAGAACAATGATGGAAATTGTACACTGCTGACATCTTGGGTATGAGGTGGGAGAAATGGAAAGAGAGAACTTTTGGATGGACTGTGATGAGTGCAATGTTGTGCAAAGGACCTGCTGCATGAAGCTGACTTTAAATGTCTGACTATCGTATTCAGTAATGCTTTCTTTAGCTCGTTTTGTGTTATTGTAATACACCTCTCTGTTTTATCCCCTGCCCTGGCATAGTTCTCTTCTTTGTCCATACAATTATATTTCAAGACTTTTTATTTTGTCTTCACATTATTTACTCAATGTGGATGTGTCAACACTTGCTCACTCTTATTTCTAATTTGTAACTTAGTGGTTTCGATGAGAGAAGCATGTTTTATATTGTCGAATGCCACTTTGGCCATTAATATTCTGGTTATTATTTCTACCTCACAGTTGCCACCATCAATTATTAATTATTCCAGGAAAAAAAATTATTCACTTGTTCAAATAACTTAGAATGTTTTAAAATGTTAAAAGTGGGCTTGGTACTGTTTTTGTTAAGTATACAAGCCTATGATTTCTTTATAAGTTTAGACCAAGCAATTTTAATTGCTTAATATTTGTGCTTCATTTACTATTGTTTGAAGATCCTGTTATAACAAATAAAACTGTATCACCAGTATATGTTATATTGTTTACTGCTTTTCCACCAATACTGAAGCAGTATCTATTCTCTATTTGCTTGAATATATATATATATATATACACATACCTATGTTTACTAAATTATTTCTGAATCTTCGTGATCTCAATGTGTATTTAATTATGCTGCAAAAGTTCCTATTGCAGTTGTTTATGCTCATTGACCTTCACATTAATTAAGAAAATATGTATTGCAAGAACTTGTTGATTTCATGAGATGAAGCTCACCTGACGTAAATGACAACACCGACTGACCACATGTCTAGCGATCTGTTGTAGCCTTTTCTCTTTAACACTTCTGGGGCTGAAGATATAACATCAATCAAGTATGAATCATAATACAAAATGTACATATAATTTCATCTCTCCCTCTCTCACATTACCACCAAGTAAACTGAGAGAGAGAGAGATAGAGGGAGGGGGAAGAGAGAGGGGTAAGATAGGGAGGGGGGAGAGAGGGGTAGGATAGAGGGCAGAGAGAGAGGGTGATAGAGAGATAGGATAGGGAGGGGTGAGAGAGAGAGGGGTAGGATAGGGAGAGGAGAGAGTAGAGGGGAAGGATAGAGAGGGGAGAGAGAGGATGGGAAGACAGAGGATAGGATCGAGAGGAGGGAGAGTGGTGTAGGATAGGGGAGCGAGAGAGAGAGAGAGAGAGAGAGAGAGAGAGAGAGAGAGGGGGGGGGGAGAGAGAGAGAGAGAGAGAGAAAGAGAGAGAGAGAGAGAAAGAGAATATATTTTGTAAGACTGACTTCAGAAAGTGAAAACTGGCATGTTTCTGAGTGAAGCGACTAGCATCACTTGACAGGATGGAGATTACGAGCATATCATGGATTTTCTGCCCAGGGCATGCAGATGTGTGGGGCAATCAATATGCTGACGGATTAGCTGCTATTGCCCCTCTTTGCACAATGTTACTTTATTATAATAGTGACATGATGAAGGCTCAATGGGAATGGGTGGAGAGTGAACAAACTGAATATCCAGATCTGGAAAGACTGGCTCTGAAGGAAGCAAGTAGGGGGTCTGGACAATGCTCAATGCCTACAGGAAAAAGCCAGGTGGACTTTTAATGACGTTGCTACTGGAATAAACATTATGGGAACCCTTCGGTGGCTTTTGAATAGGGAAACAGAGCATGTGTGGGAATGTCCAAAGAGCAGTGACGTCAATTCTTTAATTCAGAATTCAGTTATTTGCGAGTCTGTGCTCACAATGCAGAAAAAAGTTTTGGCTTTCGAAAAAACAAAACAAAAATGTATGCATACGTGCACACAAACACACACACACATACAAGTAAAAGACCCTTTTAAGGTATTGAGGCATAATGGGCTTGTGATAAGTAAAGGACCATTTTTCACATCTTGAGGTGTACTGTGTATATTGTGCTAGCCCCTCACTTTTATGGATCATTCAGCACTTTATGTGTGATGTGGTTAGTATCTTCGATCTTGATCTTAATTAGCAATTATCTTTTCATTTCCAGATTTTTCATAATTTTAATTCTTAGATCATACAGTAAATATCTTTTCATTCCTGGTTTTCTTAGAAATTAATTATCTTCTCAATACTAATTTGTTTAGTGATGTTTTCGAATCAAAACTAATACAAATAATATGCAACTTACCAAGATAGGCAGGTGTGCCAACAACAGATCTACGGAATGACTTCTCACCAATTATTCTTGCAAAGCCAAAGTCACAAAGTTTTACCTATAAATGAATATCAATAATCTGAAATGATATCCTGACTTGACAATCTAATCATTAACCTCATTTTGTTGATGTTTTGTTGATGTTTAGTAAACATGCTTAGATTAGAAACTTTCAATACACTTGCTTAATTACAATGTGCTAAAAGTATACAATTCTAGTTATTATGTGGTAGTGTAAAACTTAGGTTGATAAAAAGAAGAAAGGCTGATAAGAAATCACTTGCTTAATCTTTATGAAAAAGTAACAAAATCAATCAATAAACATAAATCAAAATATTTTTAAGTTAAAGTTAACTGTATGTCCTTTACAGAACGTCACAATCAACCCCAGCATGTTTTGGTTGTTTATGATTTATGAGGCAAGTTTACATTCAAAAGTTTGCCATTGCTTTCTGGACAACCTATTGTTAAAAATCAATACAAGGCAGACTGCTTCCAAATCATCCACAGATAAAAGTAAATGATTAAAATAGCTTCTGAAATACTGGTTGTATGAAATGCTATGTTTTTTTTTTTGCATATCCTTTACAGGACATCGCTGTTAACACCAGCATCTTTCAGCTGTATGTTGACTTCTTGGCAAGATTACGCTCAGTAGTTTGCCATTGCTTTCTGAGCGGCCGGCTCACATACCCTGTAAGTTACTGATGCGATTCGAACCACTGCTGATTTTCACCGTCATCACGTCACCGACGAGGGTATACGAGATTACGGAGAAAAGTCATAACCTCTAAGCCACGAAGCCGGCTGTTTTGTTATTACAACCTTCAAATTTGGTTGCCTTTCTCTCAAACCAATATCAAGTGACTTGCAGCAGACTAAGAGTTTATAAGATAATCTGTCTTCAAGCAAAGTGAATAACATTACATGTCTTTACTATTCATTTAGACTGAATGACAGTATGCATAACACACTTTGCCTAAAATGAAAACAAATACACTCTCCATGCTAGAAGATTAGAGATATGTATTAAGAATTCTTCTTACACTTATGGGGTAAAGGTAGTCTGATACTAGACACCACCACTAGGGTGTGAAGTATTAGGCCTTTATATACTCTAGGCCACTGCATAACGAGGTGAGGTGGCCAGTTTCCTTCTTCATCACCTTTTCTTTTCCAGAAAATTATTTGGTATCCAATGCATCCATACTTCAAGAGCTGAATACTGAAGAAAGTTGGCTACTAAAGACGATAAAAGAAAGAAAATTGAAATATTTTGGTCACTTGAAACATGAAAGTTTGGAGAGAATAATAATAGAGAGGTATATACCTGGGAAGAGAGGAAAAGGAAGGCTAAAGAGAAGATGGGTGTAGGATGTGGCAAATGATCTCCAGATGGGTGTATCGAAAGCAGGACATCTTGCTTATGACCGAGAAGTTTTCCAGAAGGTTATTATGGGAGTGAGGTTCTGCAAAGGGCATACTACTGAATGAATGAATAAATCCATTTCATGACGCTGGGCTGACCCAGATCCACACTGGTCAGAAAAAAATGTCTCCCACCGATGGGAATTTAATCCAGGCTCCCTGTCTAGGAAAACAAGTGCACTAGCCACTATCCTATTCATCTTATACTGTTCTTCTTCTATATCTCATCTCCCACCAGAACAAAGTCCCTCAACCAACTCACACTTTGTAAACAGGTTCATGATTGGTTGGATTCTGCAGCAAACATTTTCTATGGGATGATGTAGCCAGTCTCTTCCCAATCCTCCTTAGTTGCCTCCTATGACATGCATGGTAGGTCACAGTGTTATTCTGAGATTCCCTTTTGGGTTGCAGTGGCACACTATTATAGGAGTATGTGAGGCGCACTATTATAAGGGTATGTGAGGCAGGAGGATGACAAGAGACCGACAGACTGTTTGGCAAACCATGATGAGAACTACATTCTGCAAGGGACCTGCTACATAATGAAAGAACACATTATATTTTATAATACCAGTGAGCTTCAAATGAAAACCTTACATGTTTTTGTGTGTGTGAATATATTCTGAAAAAGTAAACAAATGTATCATTTTTTATGTAGTCACCACTGCATTCAATGCAAGTTCTCCAGTGAGGATAAAGTGCCTAGATTCCTGTAGAAAAAAATTATCTTGGTTGCGTATGTAAGTACTCAAGCACTACCTGCTGTACCTCTTCATCAGACTGAAATGTTGTGGAACTTCCTACTCCACTCATACACTTGCTGGACTCAGTTTTGCGCCACCATACTGGACCTTCATTTGCCGATGAATTTCTACAGGTTTCACCCCTTCACTGATAAAAAACAAACAAACTAATAACAGAACACTGCTCCTCTTTGGCTATGTCAAAAATTGGGGGTGGCCATCTTTAAACTGTGCTTATGATGTCACTATGTTCATCTGCACCGTGATGTCACATGCTGAACACTCTTGACATCGTTAACAACAATACTGATAGGTTACAAGACAATCGCATCGTTATTGTAATTTCTATCACACTTTTAAGGTTTTCATTTGAAGCCCCTTCGTACTGAGTTTATTCATAACTTGTTAAACGTTTCATTAATCAGCCTTTATCTGAGACTATCCAGACATCATGGAAATCTATTTCACTGATGGTTTCTTATTTTTCAAACTGAAAACACCTTCATTGTAAGGCAGTGAATTTGAAATGAGTTTACCTGAGGAAATGCCGTCTCCGAGGACAACAAAACATTTTCTGGTTTGAGGTCGCAGTGAACAATACTCTTGGAATGCAAATGTTTTAAGGCAACTAAGATCTGGGGAAAAACAGCACACATTTCTATTGAACAGTTATAAAGATGAAATTATATATGTGCATGCTGCAAAATTAAACATTTTAAATTATAAAAAACATTTAAACTAAAGAAACCAATGTAAATGGAAGTGGTCCTAAGGGGGAAAAAAATGAAGTCTCATAGCAGGAAGCTGCTATGGGTTTGTGAAGTGCTAGAACCAAGACATGTTCAGGCCTGAGTTCACGGAGGAAGAGATGGTTAGTCCTTCCCTCATGAATTGAGTGGTGATGCAGGCATTGAACTCCTGTCAACCATGCCCATAACATTGTCAGCAGAACGTCCTAATCATTACACTAACACAACTTAAACAGATGCAAACCCTTTGCAGGATGTTGCAATCACATCTATCCATTATTGGCGGTGTGTGATTTACTAGACTGTTTTATGCTCGGTAGTTTGCCACTGCTTTCTGAAAAGGAAGTCAACATTTAAGTCCAACTGACTGCTATGTAAAATTATGCCACAGTTAGAACAGAAAGCGAAAGTTTAAGAAAACTACAGGTCCCTTGCAGGAAACTGCAATCAATCTCTGCCCCATTTGACTAAATTTAGTTAACAAAAATGAATGCGAGAAACTTGAGGCGAAACCACCAACAAAGTATATATGGAAACAACATTAAGGCACAAATGTCACATTTATTAGAATAATAGTTTATAATCAGGGAAGAGAATT